>CP138582.1:600000-1200000 GCA_033807595.1 Acrodontium crateriforme
TTCATCATCAGACTCAGAGCCTGGACCTGGAGATCGTGGAACTGCGGACGGGGGTGGTTGAGGTACCGCGCGGACCTCTGTCGAATTACGCGGTCTTGTGCTGTCACTAGGGAGTGGAGGCGGTGCACTTCTTTCTTGTGGCGGCAGTTCAGGAACCGGTCGATCTGCAGCTATTGTCAGATTAAGCACTCTTTTCTTTGCTGTTAGTTGCGGCCTTACCTTTGGGTACAGGTGGAGCAGCACCTCGCTCTCCTGTCATGGATCGTCTTACAGGTGGGAATGGGTGTTCAGTCTCTTCTCCTGGTGTGCTGACTTCTTCTTCATGGATTCTCTCTGTTACGTTCGAGTCCTGGCTCCGTACTCTCTGCATTCCCGGCATTGGCATGATAGGAACTCGTTGAGGAGGTGGCATTGTTGCCTCGGAATCCCCGCTTGCTTTACGTGTTATCGATCGCTTTTTGGTTGGTGGCGGTGGTGGGGCTCCAAATGGATTGAATGGAACTCCGGCGCCTCCCTGAGGTCCTGCCAGACGAGCCATTCGTTCTCGCAAGCGCTGTTTGCGTAATTCTTCTTCATTAAGTTCCTCTTCTTCTTCTGCCTCATCGTCTTCAACTGTGTCATCTTGATTGCCAACATCAGGCTCGTGGGTTGGAGCATTCGAGGCGCGAGGAAGCCCATGAGTTGAACGATCATCATAATCCGGGGCGATTGTATCAGCGTCGTCTTCCGTCGTCTCACCAGCAGCTGACTGGTCAGCCTCTTCTCCGCCACTGACGATCTCGTGCTGCGGTACAGCGGGACCTGGGGACATGGGTTCGTGGGTACGTCGCGGAGCAGATGGGACTGGTGGACGTTCTCTGGTCGATTCCATCGACGGTCTGTCCCGTGTGCCAGCTGTGCTTATTTGTTCTTCGTCGTCTTCATCCTCTTCCGTAGATTGTGGCGGTACCGAAGCTTGAGATGGCTTCTTCGTCACAGTCTTCTTCTCTTTGCGCTGAGAAGCTTCTGCGTTTCGCTCCGCAGCCAGTCGTTGCTGTTCTTGCAACAAAGCCATCCGCTCCTTTAAGCTCATTGGTTTCGGCTCGTTTTCTGCCTCTTCGGCTGCCTCTTGGGGGCCGTCATTCAAAAGTCCTGCAGCCTCTGCAGCAGCTCTGTCATCTTCCTGTTGCCGTTTGATCTCCGGGTCTTCTTCTCGCATATAAGGACGGTGAATTGGTTCATGCTTGACGACTGGAGGTATATAAGAGCTACTACTGGGCGGTGGAGCTACAAATGGCTTCTTGATGAAACCTCCCGCCGGACCTTGCTTCCCTGGCACCATTGGCTTCAATGGCTGTTGCTCTACTTTATTGAAAGCCGCAATTCTGTCCTTAAAGGAGCTGGACTTTGGTGCAACCGGTGGGGGAGCGGCTCTGGACGCAGCGGGAGAATCGTTTGCAGCTGGTGCGGCCTTGGTCACATGAGGAGGCTCGAACGCTGCGCTTGGAGCATTCTGAGATGTGGCTGAAGTCGGAGATCTGGCATCTTCTTGATGTCTCGCTACAGCTGGCTTATCAACAGGAGGTACTTGAGGCCTGGATGCAGCTGGGACAGATTGGACTTCTTCTTGCTCTTCGGCTTCTGGCGCTGGAACAGGGACGGGAACAGGCACTGGCTGAGCGGCTTCCTGCTTTGGTCTGGTCGGTCTCGTTGGCCGCGTTGGGACCTCGGGCTCGTATCTTTCGACAAAGTTTGTTGGGAACAATCCTTCTTTTGCTACACCCGAAGCATCAGTGTACTTGCCCACGTACCAATCGTCGCCCTCGAGCTCGATGACGGTGATGACGTCCCCGACGGAAAAGCTGAGGTCTTCATCGTGGCCACTGCTGTACTCGTAGATGGCCTTCACCTTGAACGGCGGGGCTGCCATGGCGGCAGAAGAATTATTTGACTGGCGATAGTCGTTGTATGCCCGTCGGCTCCGTGGCAAGGTCTAGGCAGCGGCGGGAGTAGTGGGCGGGATGAAGTCGAAGCCTGTGTCTGACGCACTAGGGTGCCACGCGGAACAATGCAGGACAAAGACTGCAGGAGTCCAACTAAAAAGCCAAATTGGAGGCGGTGGCCGCAGAGTTGCAGCAGACAATAATAGGCGGGGCAGACGGAGGGCGAATAAGTACCAGGTGGAGGCTGGCTGAGCTGGCAATGAACCGTCAACACAGGCTAGCGACGTAGTGCATTCGTGACGTCGGCTCGGTTGGTGGCCTCAGGCTCCACCGTCCTGCGCCGATTCGCATTGAAATTGCCATTGCAACAACAGTAATCACAGGTATACTGACACGGTACTTACTATATCATATGGGATGGTCGGATGAAGTAGAACTGCCAAACTATATTCAAGACGACAGCCAAGCCATGGAGCCGCTCCATTCATGGAATTGAAAGCCTTGTGGCAGAATCGAGATGCCCAAATTCCCAGGCATTAGATGCATATTCTCGAAAGACCGATCATCACATGTGAGATCTCTTGTTACTGATCCTTGGTGTAGTGTGCAGTTTGCATCTGGAAATATATTGAATTTGTTCATACATGTTTGTTTGGTTCCTGTCCAATTCGTTCATCCTTGCTTAGTAAGTTCCCTGAAGCTTCAACTCTTCGCCACATTGAAGATTTACACATTTTCATCAGGCAGCCATGGACTGAATAAAGCAGGCTAAGATCGTATGAGGCTATTGATTCTGGCGTCTGCGGCGAGCGTGTCTACTCAGTAATGGCGTCGAAAGTCCCCGTAAAATCCATCCTCAAGCAGAAACAACCTGCGGACATTCCTACTGAAGCGGACAGGAATCGACGCAATCTTGCCATCGCCCTTCACCATGCAAATTTGATCCAAGCTCAAAAGGACATCCAGGCGCAAATCTTGCTATGCATCGAAAAGCTCCTCGATCTGCCTACTGGCAGTGAGCCAACGCCAGATGAGGCCCGATCATTTGCTTCGCTAGTCTACAACTTTCAGCCCTCTGATCTAGATGCTTTGGTGGAAGAACGGAACATTGAGGGTAAATGCGGATATACGCTCTGTCCAAACTCGCCACGGTCTAGATCTATTGGCGCAAATGCTAGTTGGAAATTGTCTTCTGCGGCGGTAGATTACTGCAGCGATATCTGTGCTCGGAAAAATCTTTATGTGAAAACACAGTTGGGAGAGATTCCTGCTTGGCAGAGGGAACCTGGTATACAGGCACCAATCGTGTTGCACGAAGATGATCAGCCTAAGAGTGAGAAAACGGCTGCCGTTCAAAGCCGCAAGCCTGTGTGGAAGAAGACAGCTGCCGACGACAAAGACCTGGCGATGGAACGTGGCGAAACTCCCAACGGCTTTCGCCCTAAGCAAGTCATGACCGATATGATTGTCGAAAAGTCAACTACTACTCCACGAAAAACAAAAGTGGCTTTCAAGGAACCGAACGCATCACACACCGCAATTGAAGGATACGAGCCCAAGAGTGCCGTACGTAACGACGAAGGAGACGAAGACACCGATGATGATACTTGACAGCTATGTCTCCTTGATACGATGTCAAAAATGACCCTCAACAGACTCGAAACTCCCAGTCCGATTTAGAGCACGTTCACGGCGAACAGAGCTCTAAAACGGAGGACATCAGGTCTGTCATACAAGAATAAGCAAAAGAACTCAGGGGTATTGGGGCGTTTCGGGCATTAATTTTAAAGGTTGCGAATGGCAGTTCCAATTTTGCTGAACGAGTCATCTTTCTAGACCCCGATACGCTACATGGATCAAGGGTAAAATGCCATCAGCAAGTCTTGCTTCACAGCAGAGCTATACCAGTTCTTATCATAGCCATATATATTCTATGAAGGCATCTATCTACTACCGCTCTTACTTTCAGCATCCGTGTGTAATGCCATGATACTTTCGAGGTCAGCAAATCCCGATTTGAGCTTCTCCCGTTCCGCCGATTTGTCAGTTCGGTAAGGAGTAGCCAATGAATCATGCCGGCGACGATTAAACGATCCGTCGTTTCGAACGTTATATGCTAAAATCCTTTGGTTCTCTTGTTTGACCTCCACAAGCATCTTTCGAATCTCGTCGAGTTGCGAGTTTAGACTCCTAGTCTTCGGGTTATCGTCCGGGCACTCGACGCTAGGATCGCTCGCAATTGACTTTGACGGCGAGTGCGGCGAATGTGCAATCTTTGAACGGTTAGGACCTCGTGCCTTTTTGGCTGCTGGCTCTGCTCGGTAAATAGCATCTGCCATTTTGACCACTTGTCCCATTTCCTGCACGTCATGCACACGCACTATATCAGCACCAGCCTCAATAGCTGCCGTGATAGTTGCAGCAGTGCCAAAGACTCGCTGCTCTGGAGATTGAACCCCGGTGAAATGGCCAATGAAACTCTTTCTACTTGTACCAATGAGGACTGGAGCTCTCTTCCTAATCCCCATGATTTCACCGCCAGTTTTCCATTTGTGGCGTAATAGGGCCGCATTTTGTTCTGGTGTCTTCGAAAATCCAACGCCAGGATCGGCAATTATTCGCCATGCTCTGATTCCGGACATCTCTGCCATTCGCATGCGTTTCGATAATTCTCGATTGACCGTTTGAACCACTCCTTCCGGATAGTCACAATTCTCGCTGCTCTGCATTGTTTCTGGCGTTCCACGCATATGCATCATGATGTACGAGCAACCAAGGCGACCAACAGTGCGAAGCATTTCTGGGTCCATGGTTCCAGCGGAGATGTCATTCACAATGTCTGCCCCGGCTTCCACGGCAGCTTTGGCGACGCTTGCTCGGTAAGTGTCCACCGATATTGCCACATTTTTGGCCTCGGGGAGCGATCTGATCATTTTAATCGCAGGCAGTACACGAGTGATTTCTTCTTCGGCAGTTATGGGCTCTGCGTTTGGTCTGGATGACTGGCCACCAACATCTATTATGGACGCTCCAGCAGCGATGTGGGATATCACAGTCTGTTGAAGAGCGGCGACATCAGAAGGTGGATTTTTACCTCCATCAGAGAAGCTGTCAGGAGTAGTATTGAGAATGGACATGAGACGGGTTGACCTTGTCGGATCCAACGTATGAGAAGGATCGAGACAAGAGGCCAGAACGTTGTATTGCTTCATGGTTGGGTCGTGTTGAAGGGCTGAAAGAGCTGCTTGAGGAGACTTTCGACTCAGGGGTCGCATTTGTTCATTATAGACACTTTAGACTTGTCAGTGGCGATGATCGCTATATTTTGATGGCAAAACTTACTCTAGAAGTGGACGAAGAACAAACTCTCGCTCCAAAATGAGGGGATGAGGGATTGTTAGTCGTTCAGTCTTTACTGATTGTCTTTTGTAGAACAAAATATCGAGATCAATGTTGCGTGGCCCTTTATCAATCAGCTTGACTCTGCCCATGTCTTGTTCGATTTCCTGAAGCCTATCGAGGAGTTCCATGGGTTCCAGGTATGTGGCAATCTGATGAAATTAGTCAAAAACACCACCTTGCTGATTCTTCAAACAAACCTCGCAAACACCATTCAAGAAATCACCTTGGTCTTCAACGTACATCGCTTTCGTTTCGTATAACTGGCTGGTTTTGACAATCCGGATGCGGCCATCTTCTTCCATAGCTCGACACGCACTTTCGATAGCATCCACACGATCGCCGATATTACTACCCAGAGCAACAAATATCCTCCGCGGCAATTTGTCGAAAGGGAGACTCCAGAGCTTAGTGTGGTCCGTGTCATTAGCAGAATGTTCATTGAACTGGTCGGCACCGGAAGTCGTTCGAGTGGAGCCATAACATCTGGCTATACATGGCCGAGTCGTTGGTCCCAGACGCAGTTTGTGTCCCTTTGTCGTTTCAAATATAGAATTTGGCCTACTGTGGTCAGCAATGCTCTTCGCATCAACACGCGGGAAGCTCACCTTGAGAGCAGACCAGGACGGTACTGTCCATGGTTGTCAGAACAAAGTGCGCGGCGAGCAAAGAGCCCTGCATTAGTTTTGACAAACGCGTGTCTGCAGATGAACGGGCTCTGGACAGCGGCCGAAATAACTTTCTCCATCTTCTCGCCGTGAGATTGTCGAAATATGATATTGACTATGGCACTGAACCCATTGTAACCTGCCCGAATCTCAAGCTTCAGAGCACATGTGTTCTAGAGTAAGTCAGAATGAATTGGCCGTTCTTTTGATTAAACAAGAGACTGAGGCAGACGATTTGGCGTCTCCTCGTGGCTTCGGTGAATGCCAAATAAGGTTTGCGGCTTGTCCCGCGCGCTAGCCGCTTTGTCAATCACTCCGCAAAACTCAAGCCTCGGCAGAAGCGGTTCCTCGGCCATGTCAGAAGACACGAGGCGCCTTTTGCTTGTGCATTTACTACCACCGCTCATCTTCTCCACCTCTCACCCTCTTACACAACCTCATTCACGCCATTTGCATTTTCCTATTGCATCTTCCATACAAACTCCATACCGCAAACATGGCTTCTCCACGTACGTCTATTTCGTTCCATCTCGACTGTCACATGCTGTTGCTTACAATACGCTGTAGAGCAAATCCGCACTACCACCACTGATCTTTTGAAGATCAACCACCCAATCATGTTGGCTGGTATGAACGTGGCTGCTGGTCCTAAGCTAGCTGCTGCTGTCTCCAACGCTGGTGGTATCGGTGTCATTGGTGGTGTCGGCTACACCCCAGACATGCTCCGTGAGCAAATCGCTGAGCTCAAGAGCTTCCTCAAGGACAAGAACGCCCCATTCGGTGTCGATCTCCTTCTCCCACAGGTCGGTGGCAGTGCCCGCAAGACCAAGTACGTGCCACTTCCCGAGTTCAATAGATACAGCAAGACAGACCACTGATTGATTGTGCTACAGCTACGATTACACCAAGGGCAAGCTCGACGAACTCGTCAGCATCATCATCGACAGCGGTGCTAAGCTTTTCGTTTCTGCCGTCGGTGTCCCACCAAAGCACGTTGTTGACCGCCTCCATGGCGCCGGTATCCTCTACATGAACATGATCGGCCACCCAAAGCACGTCGCCAAGTGTTTGGCTCTCGGTGTCGACATGATCTGCGCCCAGGGTGGTGAGGGAGGTGGACACACTGGAGATGTTCCAACCACTGTTCTTATCCCAACTGTGGCCGCTCTGTGCAAGGGCAAGACTAGCCCAATGACTGGCAAGCCTGTGCAGGTCATCGCTGCTGGTGGTCTCTTCAACGGCCAGAGCTTGGCCGCTGCTCTTGCTCTTGGTGCATCTGCCGTCTGGGTTGGCACTCGATTCATCTTGGCCGAGGAGGCTGGTGCCCCCAAGGCCCACCAGGAGGCCGTCAGAACTTGTAAGTGGCAAAGACTTCTAAGCCTCTCCCAGCATAAACTAATATTCTCTTAGCCGGTTTTGACGACAATATCCGCACCATCATCTTCACTGGCCGTCCCCTCCGTGTCCGCAACAACCCATACATTAACAACTGGGAGACCAACCGCGCCAATGAGATCAAGGAGCTCACAGGAAAGGGTATTATCCCAGTCGAGCACGACTTAGAGAAGCTGGGTGATGACCTCGATGACGACACCATGGACCAAGCCCGACCATTCCTCATGGGCAAGGCTGCTGCCGTTGTTAACGAGAAGAAGAGTGCCAAGGCTATTGTTGACGAGATGGTACAAGGCGCCGTCGATGTCATCCGAAGCTCGAATTCCTCCCTTGTTAGCAAGTCAAAATTGTAGATTGAAATAATTGATTAATCTCTTCTTGTATCAAGCGAATCAATTTATTGCAACCACAGTCGTCTCCCTTACTATTTCTCAATGCTGTCCCTATAGTCCATAACTCGTAGCATCCACTCAGGTAACACCAACGGCGAGTCTTCACGTTTTGGTGCTAGACAGCGTATCGAGAAAGCCATGCTACCCATATTCTATTTGTTTCTGGGCCATGATGAAGACCAAAGCCACTCAAGTCATGTATTACAGTTCTTGCTGTAGCCACAAACGCGAATATCTATTTACAGCTGCTACGATGCCAAACACCTTGACGCCTCGGCGAAGGTCGACTAATCGTTCTCTAGCAATTTCGTCCCTTCCTCACAAGTGGAATCCTGCCGGATTGTCATCGGTAGATTGAATTTATGTAGGCTATTTGCACCGGGCCTTTTCGTCCAGAATCGAGCCCTATAGTAATATATATCCGATATCTAGCTTGCTCTTCACTTCTCCCGATCAACCACATGGATAGTCGGTATTGCCTCCTGCAGCCTCTTTTTATCATCCTCCGTCGGTGTGAAGCCCAGCGCTTGCTCCGCGCGGTCTGATACGAACATTCCGAAGGCTGCGTATGCCATGACTCCTCCGCCGATGATCAGGCGTGTTCGGACGGAGAGATTGCGATATGATCTGTAGGTCTGGGTCAGCGGATGGCCACGTCATTAGAGAAACGCAGGGAACGACCAACTGCCAAATGGACATGATTTGATGAACGACGTGGAAGGTCTTGTTTGGGTTTCTCTTGTTGTGCCCAATCGCACCTGCTTGCTTGCGGGGCGAAGCCCTGCCGGTCAAGTGAAGCTGGGACGCGGCTATACTTCTCAACCCTATTGTATTTCACAGGGAGACACAGTAAACTCACTGCTCATCACGGCATCATCTGGCAAAAGGCCACTCAATATTGACCATGGTGCCAAAATTCAGAGACCCTGTCGTCGCCTCAGAAAAGCCCATCAGCATTCGCTCAAAACACATAGCAGCAAGAGACGGCACTGAAAGCGTACCAGTGCAATTTCGCAGCATGAAGTCTTTTTTGGCGTCATGACACCACACTATTATCTAATTCACACTTGTAAATCTCGAATAGCTTGGATATAATCGATGGCTTTCAACACTGGAATTTTATCAGCATTGATGCACACGCAGAATAAATCCATATTGTGCCTTACGATATCCAAGAAAGATCGATGGGTTCGAAGCGATATGGTCGGATGCTTCTAAAGGGATGACGCCACTTGCGCCGACTTCTTCATATCTTATTGCAACCGCGAGAGACACATGTCCTGCCATAGAAGCCCCGCAAACAATTGGGTTACGGAGCTTGAGCTTCTTGATGAGTGCTGCGATGCATCTAACGTAGGCATCTTCACTGTTTGTACAGGATCCTAAATCTGCGCTCAGAAAACCTTTTTTTGACAAAAAAGATAACACACGCCCTACCTGGCTTGTAGTTTTCATACGGAAACGACCGTCCATGTGCCGGGAGATCGAAAGTAGTCATACGATAAATATCTCTCATTCCTTTGTCATTGAGCACACTGTGATATTGTCGACCATCACTACCAGCGGTATGGAGGAAAACAATATCCTGATCTCCATCTCCGGATTGTTCATAAAATACTTTACACCTGCCCCAGACCGGAGAGGTGATGTAAACATATCGACCAACTATCCAGTCTTCCTCATCTGATGGGTTATCGACTACCTGTGTTTTTCCAGCTTCAAATTCACGAATGATCTGCCGCCAGACATATGCAAAGTTGACAAAGTCAATCTGCTCACCTAAAACCTTCGCCCCTTCTTAGTCAACTGGCGTCCCGAACATACCTATTCACTTTTCAGTATTTAATGCAATCATTTGTTGAGACTTATGTCTGATTCCCCAGTAGCTCTGATACGGTGAAGCCGGGGTTCTCTCGAAGAAATTCTCCCATTGGTTTGGTACTGTGCATAGAAGAAATGCAGCGTCTTTATATCGACCAGAGAAGACTCTCAAATGTCCATTTGATACGGCTGCAAGAATTGCATTATCGGAGCCGATGGATTTGATACCGAACGTAGTCGGCGATCCAATGGCATCATTGGTTATATATGATTTTAGTTGGTCGTCGTTGTTACAATACTCGTTCAACTTGGCCAACGAATCTTGCAACTTCATGGGTAGGTCGGTCCAAGAGTAATGATGTGAGGAAGCTTTGGCGTCCTTCGTCTTTTTCTCGTAGCCATTGATTATTCAGACGTTGCTGTATCTGCAACAGAGACGTGAGAATTGTCAAATTTGCGTATTCGAGATGTAGATGCCCGTCATTTAGCTTGTGATCATCTGCGTTAACAGCTCTAGCAAGTCTGACTTTACCTCTCATCCCACTTCACATTCGATCAAGTTCAAGTAGACAGGATCAGAGATGATATAAGCCCTCTCACGACGGAACATCAATTCTTCTTTTTTTTCCGAGACAAAATCTCATATTCCCTCTCATCGCTCAAGCATCCAAGGCATTCTTCACTGATGCTGTAGATGATCCGACTATACAATTAATTTCTCCACGATCCAGCCGATATATCTCCGCGTTGCCCCGCTCTTGGATCGACAGATTGAGCGTGGAGAACTAGACTACACCACTCTTTAGCCGATCGAGAGGGGCTGATACAAATCAACTTTTATTCCCGCGCCTATCACCTTTCGATTTCGGGCTTCCAACTTACAAACACCTCTGTCTTTCGACAAATTGGCAAGGGCATCAGAAAGCTGTACACAATCGTAGGTCCCTGGATCAACACCGTCAACATGAGTACAGAACTTCCTTTCAAGGTACACGATTCATCCGAACTCAATCCGAATTATAGTTTAGGAAGACTAACTCGTTGGCGAAACAGCTCAAGAACGCCGAAATCTTCCACAACAAAGCCTTCGTTGGCGGCGAATGGATTGAGTCCAAGTCGGGGAAACGATTCGATGTTTATGATCCTGGTAATGGCAAAGTTTGGGCCACTGCACCAGACTGCTCAGCAGAGGACACCGATGCGGCTGTCCAGGCTTCTCACGACGCTTTCCTGTCGTTCCGTAAGACCAACCCGAAGACTAGAGCTCAAACCCTTCTCAAATGGGATGCCCTAATCCGCGAGAACCGAGACGACCTCGCTCAGATTATCACATACGAGACGGGTAAGCCATTGGCTGAATCACAAGGGGAGATTGAGTATGCTCTTGGTTTCACTTGGTGGTTTGCTGGCGAGGCTGAGCGTGTCCAGGGTACCATTCAGGTACCCAGTGCACCCAACCGGAGAGTCTTTACTGTCAAGCAACCTCTTGGTGTCGCAGTTGCTCTTGTTCCATGGTAAGACAACCCAGAGTAAAGGGTTCGAGCGGCCAACGACTAATTCTCCAGACAGGAATTTCCCAATTGCTATGGTCCTCCGCAAAGCTGGCGCCGCTCTTGCTGCCGGATGTACTTTGATCGTGAAGCCATCTCCAGAGACCCCATTGTCCGTCTTGAGTTTGGCATACCTTGCAGAGAAGGCCGGCTTCCCTAAGGGTGTTTTCAGCGTCCTACCAACGTCTCTTGAAAACACTCCTCCGCTCTCAGAATCGCTCTGCCGTCATCCATTGGTGAAAAAGGTCACTTTCACTGGTAGCACGCGTGTTGGTAAGCTGGTGGCCAAGCTCTGCAGTGATGGTTTGAAGAAGGTTACCTTGGAGCTTGGTGGAAACTGCCCATTCTTGGTGTTCGATGATGCCGACCTCGACCAAGCTGCAACTCGTAAGTCATCTCATATCGCACTCTGGAACATATGTAAATCTAACAATTCGTCAACAGAGCTGTTGGCTCTCAAGTGGCGCCATGCAGGACAGGCTTGTATCACTGCAAACCGCGTATACGTCCAATCTGGAGTCTACAAGAAATTTACCGACATCTTGGCTGAGAAGACCCGTGCCTTGGTGGTTGGCCATGGTACTAAGGAAGGCACTACCATGGGCCCCGTTACTACTCCTCGGTCTCTTGATAAGGCCGAGGCTCAAGTTGCTGACGCTGAGAAGCATGGTGGCAAGATTGTCCTCGGAGGCAAGAAACTTCACGGCATGAAGGGCTACGATGGTTACTTTTTCGAGCCTACTCTCATCACTGGTGCTAAGAAGGATATGTTGATCGCCCAGGAAGAGACTTTTGCCCCAATCATGGCCTTGTTCGAATTCGACACAGAGGAAGAGGCTGTGAAGCAGGCGAACGATACCTCGATGGGTTTGGCCAGCTGTAAGTCATATTAACTGCTTTGGGTTCTCAATGGTGGTTAACTTTGCATTACTCTAGACTTTTTCACAAAGAACATTGACCGCACATGGCGCCTACTGGAGAACCTCGAGGCTGGCATGATCGGAATGAACACCGGCAACGCATCTGCAGCTGAGTCGCCATTCGGCGGAATCAAGGAGTCCGGATATGGCAAAGAGTCCGGTAAAGAAGTTGCCATTAATGAATATTTGGTGAGTTGCTGCCTTGCACCCAGTTCTTCGCTCGCAACCATTGACAGCCATACAGATCACGAAGACTGGCACTCTGACTTTGAGCGACCACTACTAATTTAATTCCTTGTAAACTGTCTTACGTAGCTTGGAAAGTCAACCGTTTCCTTCCTTGCTTCACTCCATCCCAGCAATGGCAGATAAAATCATCCCGTCAAACTCGCTATATCAAGATTTCAACTTCGCTGAACGACAGAATGTAATGGGCGTAAACAACGTGTCAGAATGGCTCCAGCTCGGCATTGAGCTTTACGTTACAGTGATTCGACAATTATCCATGCCCAACGGCTCCCACGGCGCAGCCACTGCAAGCAATGCTATGCAAAGGTACATATGGACAGACATTGTTTCATACCACGTCAAGAAGGGAAATGAATCGCGCATCCGATCGTAGTGAACTCCTCTTGTTTGAAGTGAGAACCATTGAACGATTCCAATTACTGCGGCTGCAAATAGCAGATTCAGATTCGAGTAGTTTTCGTTGATCGAGATTGCTGGCGGAACGATTGAGTCACATTAGACTCTGCCCTCTGTGCTCTGAAAACTATGTGTAGGACACTACAATGCTTAAGATCAAGCCGGCATCCAATACGAACTTCTCCACGAGAGACAAGCAATAGTCCAAGAGGTTAATCAATATTTCAATGAACTTTCCAACGGGCGCGCCTTCAATGATAGAGTCAGGACAACAAAGCTTCGCCTTTTTCCTTTATTGCCACGTCCAGAATAACTTATCCCACCTTGAAGAGCTTTGTTGTTCTTCACAATTTGCATGAAATTGATGCCGATGACAGTGCCAGGCTTGCAACAACGATGTAGTCTGCCGTTCGTCGCATCATCGATTGCATAACAAGGACGCATGTATGATGAAGAGCAAACTCCCCTTCTCACGCTAAATTATATCTCTCTAAAAAAAATGCGCAAATTGGCCACCTCTTTGTCTCCAAAATGAATTGTGTGATGGTGGTTGATAATATTTAAAAATGCGCAATGCTATTGGTGCCATGATTGAACCGTGTGGATTGAGTTACATTTCGTCGTTCAAAAAGTCGACGCCTTTCATCTCTGAACGACTCTCAGCTGGGACGGAAGGTCAAAAACAAGGCAAAAAAAAAGTTTGGTTTGGGCCTAACCGGGCTGGAATGACTGTTAGGACAAGACCCTTGGGACGTAGTTGTTGTGAATGCTTACATTTGAACCCGGGACCTGTCACATTTGGAACAACTAAGTTGTTTGGATTACCCGAAGCGACAATCATACCACTAGACCATCAGGCCTTGAGAATGTGCAACACTCTCTGACTGAACCAATCAGCCGAACGTGGCGAAAAATTCTGCCTGCAATCATTATGATCACGCAGCTTATTTTCCCGAGGATAAGCCGAATTGGAGCGTTCGCCCCACACGAACCATCAAACCGTGACCTGACGCTACTTGAAGGCGAACTCATACCGACATACCTAGTAAGAGATGTATTCGTTCTAGAACGAAAATCTTGTGTCGTGCTTGAATGGATCAAGTATTACACTGAGCACATGAACCAAGTGAAGTTCGAATTCACTTCCGTCTTCAAATCAAATTGTAATATCGTAAGCAATCTGTTGCAATAATTTATTACAACAATTATAGACATATCCAGCGATGATGTTACGATAAAAGACCGAAGGCGTTTATATCAATTGTAACTGATTTGTATCTCGCCCAGGAATACGTGAGTTGGATCAGATCACGTGATTTACACTCACAGTATCGCCGGTTTGCTTGATGTCTCCCACTGGTGGCCCGTCGGCTACCACCAACACAGGCGAGCGCCCATCTTGTTCGGCCTTGGAGACCGTTCGACAATTGTCGATGTGAAAAATGCAGAAGCGGTGAACGATGAACGATGCAAGTCCTTGGCAGTGCTCAGGGCTGAAGAATTGTCATCCCCTCGGCCCTGAGCACAGCTGATATGAACCTTAATTCTAATATTGGGTCACTGTATGGAGCACGAGCGGCTTGATCTTCTCATCCACAAACATCGCACAAACGGTGTCCATCTTTGTTTCTGCGTGTTGTAGAGACGTACTTCGGCGATGAGTGCAGGATTGTTCAAATCCCGAATATATCTCACTACTCGCACGGCTCTTATAACCGAGTACTGCACATGAGTGTTTCGTGGCCAGGCTTTCTCCAATGCGATTGACTCCACGATCGGCCGCTACCGCGGTTCTTTCACTCGGCGTAATATGGCTGATATGGTCTTCGACTGGTCAATTAGGTAAGGCACACTGATTCAAATCTTTCTCCTCGGTACTAAATTGCCACCAGGGCCGAAGCTACATGTGCCTGCATTGCTGAAAACACCGTATCTGAGCAACCAATATGGTAGCTCGGACGAAATCAAAGATGCCTTTCAGCACGCTTGGAATGGCTATTCCCGGTATTGCTTCGGACAAGATACTCTTCATCCTGTTTCCAATACTTGCGACAACGATTTTGGAGGATGGGGAGTCACGGCCATTGACGCTCTTTCAACTGCCATCATCATGGAGAATGAAAATGTCGTTGGACAGATTTTGAATTTCATCGCGACTTTAGACTGGACAATCGTCAAAGGCGGCACCAGCGTCCAATTTTTCGAAGTGACCATTCGCCATTTCGGTGGTATGATCTCAGCATACGATCTTCTGAACGGACCATTTGCACACATAGCCAAGGATGATGCACTCCGCCAATCCCTCTTCGATCAAATGGTAAATCTTGGAGATGTTCTTGTTTGTGCTTTCAAAACGCCATCTGGGGTGCCTCGTAATTGGGTCAATCCATTGGCCTGCGAAACTGACAACGGTAGAACGAATACCGTTGCTGGCGCGGGTTCGTTAATCCTCGAGTTTCAGCGACTCTCTGACATCACTGGAAACACCAACTATGGCGATCTAGCCAAAAAGGCGCAGAGCTATCTCCTCAATCCTGAGCCAAAGAAACGTGAACCGTACCCAGGACTTCTTACGTCCTTCATTAACATTGGAGATGGCAGAATGGCTGCTGGCAAGGGCGGTTGGGGCTCATTGTCTGATTGTGAGCATGACATACATTCTAATTCACTCCACTGCTGACTCTCTGTAGCCTTTTATGAATATTTGCTCAAAGCTTATGTCTACGATTCAATCGAATTTGCGCCATATCTCGAGCGCTGGAAGCTTGCAGCTGAGTCGACGATCCAGTACATCGCCTCACATCCATACGGACACCCAGAGTGGACCCTCCTCCCACAATGGGACAACATCTTGCTAGGCAATACAATGGACTCTTTGACGTGGTTTACCGGAGGCAACTTCATCCTCGGTGGCATGGTGACTAGAAATCAAACTCTCATCGACTTTGGTCTCTCAATAGCCGATACAGGGGGTGCCTTGTACATGTCCACGCCTACTAGACTAGGAGGCGAGTTTGTTTGGTGGACGAACAACTGTAAAGCATCTTGGGGTGCAACCGAATGTACTCCGGATACTTCTGTCCAGTTCTCCACAAAGACCTTTATATTGAGACCAGAATTATTGGAATCTTGGTACTACGCTTATCGAGCGACAAAAGACAAGAAGTACCGACAATGGGCTTGGGAGACCTTTCAAGGGCTGAACCGAGTGTGTAAGACGTCTTCTGGCTTTGCTGGTATTTCAGATGTGACCGCTCCTGATGGCGGTGTCAAAATCGACAAGCAGGAGAGCTTTCTATATGCGGAAATTTTGAAATATCTTTATCTGATATTAAACGACGTGAGTCCATAGTTTACTTGAGCAAAACATAGACACTGACGCTTTGTGTAGGACGAAACAGCTCCATATCATGTTCAAGACAGCAGGACTGGGTCTTTGAATGGTTGGGTCTTGAACACTGAGGCACATCCATTGCGGGTCACTGGGCCTCATGTGTAAATGTTACTTTTTATAGATAGACCGGGCATTGCACAAATTTCTGGTTATTCGCCCGATGAGCAGAGACATGAGAAATAGAAAATCCATATCACAATTGCGGCATCATCATGATCACCTTATTCATCACTACGGCTCGTATCTCAGTTGCCCGCCAGCCGTCTCAACCTGTATATTTCCAGCTGCAAACGAACCGAAAACAATGGCTCTCTCTGATTGATTCGTAATCATAGCCTCTGCTTTCTCCAACTCGAGCAGCAGATGTGTGGTTTTGACAAAAACCTCTGTATATCATCAGCTATTGATCATAAAAAGTCGTATTTTGTGGTTGTCCTACCTTCAAATTCAACAACATAGCTGACAGCTGCGTCGACATCATTCGAATTTATTAAAGGATCATCTTTGTCCCACTTCCTCTCTTTCACTCGAAATTTGATGCCAACATTGTAGTCTCTGGTATTAGCCCAGAGGACTTTACAGTCTTTCGTTGGGTTTATTTTTTCTACCGTATTGTCTCTGTTTGAGTTGGCCTTATCATCAGACGTGTCGGCGCTATCATGATGAATGGCAATTGGGTCTCCATCAGTCCAGGTCTTCTTTTCACATCGTTGTGATAGCCAATCTCTCCAGACTCGGATAGTACCTTCACCAATATCTTGTACTTTGAAAAGTAGACCTGTCCCGGGGTCTCGTTGGCCAATGTACGATAACGTCATCAGCTGTGAAAATAAGTCATGCGAGTCGATGGTGACGGTATCACAAACCGCCTCATCATCCCCGGTCAGGGTACCCTCTTCAGAATCTTGATATAAAGAATAAGTTCTAGATCCCGGTATATCTCCTGGTCGGCGTGTTGATTCTCTTCTCTTCTTATAGGTCGGTTCATTGCCTTGTGGTCGGAACCGCGAGTAATGGGCTGCAATCTTCTTACCAGCTCCAACGCAGTCCACTACTTCTTGGTCATCGAGAGATGGATCTGATAATCGTTCTCCTCCAATTGGTACACAGAAAAGCTTTGTCGCAGTCGGAGTCCATTGAGCTGATGGATGGAAACACTCCACATACAGTGTATATCCGGCGAGACCCGCGGCTATTTGGAGTCGATGATGCAGTAAACGCAATATTAGAGAATGAATATGTCGAGAAATTGTCATGAATTGCACGAGGTCTGGTACAGAGAAACGATTGAACACGGTCAAAAGGATCTATCAAGCATCATCAAGCGATGTCCATCTTATCAATTGACCGGGGGTTGAATACCTCGTTTGGCAGGTCAAATAATCCCCGCGGCACTTTTTTTACTTGAGCCATTGTTTTTGTCGATTTTGGTGTCGATAATAAGGAGATGTAGTTGAATGAATTCACTTCCTCGCTTGGGCAGAGGTCAAGCGCACATGACGTAGAGACATGTGCGCACGTGAGAACGCGTGCCTTCCCCAATTATGCGAAATCGCCCCGCGTCTTCCTGGACATCTATCAATCATGACTTGAACTTCAATCAACGAACTCTCGGTTTCTCTCATCGGGCGCTTCAACAGCGCAGCAGCTTGAGCTGAGATGCCTAACATGCAGGGTTTTGTTCATAGAAAGAACGGAGGTCTGGATAAACCGTCTCTACAAAATGCCAACCAAAACGAGCTCCAAGCATTCAAAATGGCGCCTCCGCCGCTGCGACACCCCCTCAAAGCTGTCCAGGGAAACCAACCTCGTAATCTGGACCGATCTCCACAAATTCGATCGCTGCGCTCGCCGACTGGCGAGTTACCGTTCTACGGCACTGATGCAAGTGGCATTGACAGGTCAACTGCTCCTGGAAGTGTGATAGAACAAGTCACTCCCATCAAACAAGAAATAAATTTTCAGAATACACAATTCCAGAATGAGGATGAAGACGGCTCCACTGGCGGCAGCTCTGAATCAGATTCCGATGAGGGTTTCGATGACGAGGATGGAGTCGATGAGAGTGTCGAAACAGATGATCTTTCGAGGCAACAAGGACCTTTTACTACTCATATGATCACAGGAGACTCGTTTCCATCCACCACGTCAGGCCCGCCTTCAATTCTAAGCACTCACACGCAAACACACGCGAATGCGGCTCAACAAAGACAGCCATTCGGGCAGAGTGGCAATCCAATGAGGAACAATGCCGAACGCGCCTACGTCTCTAATTCGGGTACGCAGCCCCATGGACAGCCAATTGCTTCCGCAAATATCACGTCACAGTACTCTGCCAAATTTCAAAAGCGCTACGAGGTTGATTTCCGTAAACAGGCGACACAGGGGTTCCAGTCTGGAAAATTGACACCCTATAGTAGTCACCGACGACATCAATCGAATCAATCGTTTGACGCTGGCAATCAAGTACGGTTCAAAGAGCATTCCATCTCTGATAGGCAAGATTACGGCCAAACTTTCAATCACAGTAATGAAGATGAGGAAATGAAGTTTGAAACTCTCGACCACGATCCACCACAGCTTTTCGATATGAAACTTCACGATCTCCAAAATGAAAAGTTCGACTACGACCCCAAGGCGGATGAGTTCATCTTCACTCCGAACAATAACCCTGACGACTTGCATGGAAAGCTCGAGGACGTCTTTGCACTGGCCGAGGATGAGCAGATGCGATTCTTTGCCTCGCTTGACATTCACGAATGGGAAGAAGCCGGTGATTGGTTTCTGGATAAATTCAGCGGTCTCATTGGCAAATTCAAAAAAGCTCGTCAGGAGAAACGAAAGGCTGCTTTGGCATTCGAACGGGAAATCGAGGCCCGTCACGAGGCTATAGCCAAGCAATGGAAATTGACAGAGCAGGCATTAGACGGGATGAAGGCGAACGGTCACCAAATGCTGGCTGGAACTCCAAAGTCCAAGAAAGAAAAACAATGAAAACGGCTGAATTGACGGATAATGAATTAGGCTGATAAGCTTGTTCGGCTTACTTCTTTCATTGTGTCCCAGCAAGGCTTTGGGACTGGCTAGACGGCTATATATTTGTACCCCATGTACCTGTAATGACTTGGCTCTTCGGGCCTTCGACGGAGACTCCCCCGGAATGCAAGACCTGGGCTGCATGAAAATGCTTGTTCGGATGATCCGATGCATGAAAGCGACAAAACAACGATGGAGACACGCAGTGACGATCCCTGCGACAATAATTAAAATATTCAATAGTTATCTCATTTATCATATCATAGACTGTCCATTTTCAGCAATCTCATCAGACATTCGTATAGAGCTCGTGTCCGGTTCATCCCTCCCTCCACGTGTTCAAAACCTACGCTGATGGAGAAAAGAACCCATTGGGAAATTTCACCGAAGAGCCAGCGATGAAATTGCAAGCAGATGCGAAAAGCGCCTCAAAACAGGACAGGACAGGGTAGGAGACGGGGGAGGGGGGGGCATTGACCGCCTCTCCGTCTCGCCGAACAAGACAAAGGCAAGAACAAGACAAGCACCCATTCGTCATTCATGAACGAAATGAGCTTATCATCGAACCCGCCCACCCGCCCACCCAACCCCGCAGAAAAAAAGCGCCCTCTTCCGAAAAGCAAGGCGTAAAGTAAAGCCTGGGACAAAGCCACAAATCGACTATTAAGCCATTGGGGCGGCGGGGGGCCTTATCTCTGGCGTTTTTCCGAGTACATCTAACTAGAATTTCCGATGAGTAAGTCCCATGCGGGGGGGACAAACCGGGAGAGACGAGGGAAAAGGCTTTGTTAACCTGGGGAAAATAATTCAATGGATGGATGGAATCAATTCCGGTTTCGCAATTTGGGGATTTTTAAGATGACGGCTTGCGCCCGCCGCTGTACAACGAATGATCGGGGTCGCTTCTAGACTTTGAGATCGGCGGGCGTAAGCGATGGGATTGGCTTTGCTTTGCTGTTTGCGTTGACAGCGCAAAGGATGCTTTTGTGGGGGAATTAGATATCAGGGGGGTGTGTATGTGTATGTGTATGTGTGGATTTAACGTTTGACGGCGATTTGGAGATGATGGGGTCAGCGATGTGCGATCGAACGCTTGATTTGATCGAGACATGTCGTCTAATCGAGGGCAGAAAAAGCATGTCTTGGCCGCGTAGATCGAGTTGACCTATTAAATCGACTCGTGCTGACGGTCCATGTTTCCGGGGTGGTGAACCGGGGCGGAAGAGCAGGAGGGAGGTCATACGGAGGAATGAAAAAGCCGTTGAGGCGCGTTTTGGAAATCGTGACAAGGCAGGAAATGGTTGAGAGATTCCGATTGCATGATGCATGGAAACGTGGGGGGTAGAAAGAAGGGGGGGGGTGGATGACTTGGCCGTGTGGCAACTCCTCCAGTAACCCACCAGCCACGTATGTTCCCCACACATACGGCGACTTGTGCCCCGTGGTGGTGTTTGTGGGGAAAACCGGTGATGAAAGGATAGAACACGACGATAGCAAAGTTCTTGGTTCTCACTCGCGTCAAAGGCTTTGCTTCAAAGGCCGAATCGCGGGGGAAGCTGATCTGGTCTGGTCTGGGGTGCAGAGGACAGAGGTACAAAAGGGCCCGGTTTGGGTTTGAATGGCGTCGGGGGCGGGTGGGGGAGATGATACGACCGACGACGTACTTACAGTTCCGTAGTACAGATAACTATGTCGTAGTATGAATTAATCTGGGCAACCGACGAGAGCCGTGGACCGAAGCGGCGCGCGATCGACGGCGGGTTTCGTGTATGTGATAGATGATGAATGGATGAATGGACGGATGCGGAAAGCCGCGGGTGACGAGGGGGTGAGGAGTGGATAAAGGAGGAGGGCAGCGCGTAGGCCGACGAGACAGGCAAGACAGGCTCCAGCACCCGGCCGGGGACGACGCGCCTGTTCCCCTGATTTCATTGCCCGTACAGCACCGTATAGCACCGTATAGCACCGCTCCGGAGATACACATGTACGTTCTTCTCCAGCCCTCCAGCATTGCATTTCATTGCGCACCGCCAAGGGGTCGATACAAGCCAGCCAGCCAGCCAGCCAGCCACTACTCTAGACTACACTACGACATACTCTACTCAAGATCAGATATGACACGTGCGCCGGCGTTCGGTCGAGAGTAGCCGAGCAATCGAATCGAACCGAATCGAGGTCAAGCCAAGTCAAATTCAAAGTCCAAGCCAAAAAAGTCTCGCCTCGCTTTGTCCGTCCGTCCTTCCGCCCGCCCCGTTCCCTCCCCACGACTATCACATGTAACTTTACCACTGAACACTAACCAACTAAACTATGCCCAAACGCAAGCCATCATTATTACCCGAGGTTAAACGGGCATTATTTTTTTCTCTCCTAGGTTTCCTATACGCACACTACGGTAGATATGACGACAATACTCCCCGGCGCGTGTTCGCCATCGGATTAGTCTCATGGCCGTTGACCGACGCCAAAACTCAACGTTTGTCGGTCGCTGTCTCTGCGCCGTCGTCGTTGTCGTTGCCGTCACAATGCAGCACAGCAACAAATAGTAGTAATAGTAGTAGTTCAGCTCAGTCCAGCCCAGCCCAACCAACCAACCAACCAACCAACCCACCCCCCGTCCAAGCAAAGTTCCCACGCCTCATGACATGTACGTGGGCAAACAAACGCATCTTTACGCCCTTTTGCCCCAAAGACGAAGAGACGGGGGGGGTAAGTGGTGACGGGGCTGACAGACATACAAATCTAACCCAAGGCAAGCAAGACGAGGCGAGGCGAGGCAAGGCGAGGTGATGTAACACGCCAATGCAAACCGGCACTGCACAGTGACAACAGATCAATCTCAATTCAGTCGGTTTGGCCGAACATACATCCAGCCTATAAACGGGGAAGAAAACGCATCGAGTATGGTCAAAAGGCGGGGATTGGGGGGCGAGGGATAACGATCGGTCGGCGCGTAACGGAATCTCGCTACAAATTAAAACCACAACCATCTAATCATCGTCTTTCGTTTGGCTATCGTTTGAGCCGAGAGATGCAGCACCCCATTGTCTTTGTTCTCCATGCCCTGTCGGTTTAACTAGTTCATAGTACTAGTAGTACCACATGATAACAAACTGTGGCGTTGTCCGCATCCGTACTCACCTGCCTTATTAAGCTCCATGTTCAAGGGTAAAAGGCACGGAAAGAAAAAAAATATAGTTTGAGTGAGTAGCATGAGATAGTCTATATGGCGAGTGCGCTGTGGTGGCAAAAACCAACTCGAGCCGTTATGCATAGCGATGATCGTACTCCATAACCACCAAAACAAAAACATTAAAACTCCCATTCACAAAACTCCATCATCCGTCGACCGCTGATATAGCGGGAGCCTTTCCGTCGCAATACCAGTCATCCTTCTATTCAGAAACCAGCCTGGCCCGCAAAATTCTTTCGTGGTGCCCTTAAAAAACATTCTGTCCCGTTTTCGCCTGCGCAATCTATACCCGTGGAGGAATTCAGTACTGTAGCCATATTATATCCATCAAAAAAAAAATCGACATCAAGCCAAAAAAAAAATTTGACCCGATCCCTGATTCGACATATGCAATGTTACATGCGGTCTTGAAGGTCGTTGCCTGCTTCGCTAGCGCGTGCACTGCTCTGACCGCTAGTCCTGCCACTTCCGGGATTGACCAGTTCATTGATTTTGGTGTATCCGTTGTCCTTGGGTCCGGCTACCATCGGTACGGGTAACTTTCGCTGAGCGCCATCACCGGCCTCCATGATTTCGCTAATTCTCAGACCGCTGTGGTGAGCTGGAACGTACGGCTGTTGACCGTCAGCTGACGGTTCCACAGGAGCTAGTGCTGGTGGAGGCTGGTTTTGAAGGGAAAGGTGGTGCAGGGTAGGAAGCTGCACACCATTGTGGAAGTACTGTGGTCGCAATCGTGGCGAATGCGATGGAGTGGCAAGCGGTGTGTGATCGGGGGTAGGCGATGTTTCGTGAGAAAACTCGGGCGATGGAGGAGCCGTGGAGAAAGGAGACCCAGGTCTTGATTTCTTGGCGGCACGATTGTTGTAGTGATCATCGTCCTCGTGCGAATGCGAGCGCGACATGGGTTGGGAAGTTGGGTTGGACGAGTAGTGGTAGGACGAGAGCGATGGCATGCGACCAGTTCCATATGGATGAGCGTGGTACGGATGCGAAGAGTTGTGACTTCTCGAGGGTAACGAGGAGATGGGGTGAGGCAACTGGTTGTTGTTCTCACGCTCGACCTGCGATGCAGCAGTGGCCAAGAGATTAATGTCCATGGGTCGGTGGTAGTGGCCGGCAGCTGGGCTGATGTCGCCACTGACATTTCGAGTAATGTAGGAGCCAGGATTGCTCGAGTACGTGGACGAATAGGTGTTGGGAGGCGACACGTTTGGCGAGCTCACTTGCGAATTGGGAGCCGACTGCGAAGAGCGAGAGGGTGGTGGCATCATCTGTGGCATGTGGCTGGCGGGGTTCATTTGGCTGGTCATTGGGTTGCTCATTTGATTCATATTGTGCATCTGGTTGTACTGATTCATGTGGCTGACATGGTTCATCTGGTTGAGCTGGGACATTTGGTTCATCTGCTGGATTGCGTGAGTGTCGTACATGCCGGCCTGGACAGCGGCGGCGGCAGCGTTGGCAGCGGCGACATGCTGCTTGTTACCGCGTCGCGAGTTGGGATTGTTGTGTATTCTCGAGTGACGAGTCAACTCGTCGGACCGGCTGAATCGTTTGGTGCAGCCGGGAAATTGGCAGGCATGGGGCTTTTCGCCGGTGTGAGTGCGAATGTGACGAGTCTGGTGTTCGAGACGATGAAAGGCCTTGTCGCACAGCGGACACTTGTAAGGGCGCGGCAGATCAGGGCGATGGTCGTCGGTCATGTTGACGGCTCCCATGGCAGACATGGTCATGGCAGAGGCGGCCATAGACGGGGCAGGTGAGTGCGACGACGATGAGGAGGAGGATGTTGCGGGCGCGGAGGTTGCGGGGACAGCAGCAGAGGTGGGCGTGGGCGTGGGCGTCGTTTGCAGAACCGGGGCAGTCTGGGGGGGATTGAGCAATTGTGAAAGCATAGGCTAGCCGTCAGCGACGAGGTAGCTGACTGAGAGGTGAGGGTGAGGATGTGTGGGAGAGAGGGAGGGATGTGTGGGCAAGAGTATGAGTGTGTGCGAGCGTGGGTATGTGTGTGTATGTGTGTGTGTGTGAATGTGAGAGCGTGAGTGAGTGGTGGTGAGTAGTGTGTGGGCGAGCGAAGAAGAGTCGGAAGAAATGCGGAGAAGGGCGAGTAAAGGAATCAAGGGCCGGTCGGAGGGACTGGCGGAGCTGGCGCAGATGATAATGAGATGGTGGTAGTAGTGGTAGTGGTGGTAGTGGGCGGTGGTGCTGCTGCTGCTGATGCTGGCGCTGGCGCTGGCGCAGGTGGACGAGGGCGATGGACAGGGCGATGGGTGATGACGAGCCCATTCCCACTCAGTGTCGAGCTGGACTAGTCGGTGGCTCAGGCGCAGGCGCAGGCTCAGGGCAGAGAAAAAACCGACGTGTGGGCTGTGGCCGGCCGAGGGTCGTGGGGAAAACGGGGACCCACCGCTGGCTGGCTTGGGCTAGTGCCGCGCGCCCAAATAGCCGAGCGATAAGTGAATGGGACGACTCTTTGGCTTGTGGTTGTTCATTTGCATCGTGGACAGGAGTAGTAGGAGGAGGAGGAGTAGTAACTAGTAATGCGGACAGCGTGGTGGAGTGTCGACACGTATACTCATCATCCACTGCCAGTCTGGCCCTGGTTGTGTTTGTGTCTGTCGGTCTTTCGGTCTGTCTGCTAACCCTCGTCCTCACTTTAATCAATACATGGTGACATTAACACGGCCATGACAAGACATGACACAACACGACACAACGCAACCCCGGCCTTTGCTCCTTTGCCTGTCGACTGGCTGCTGCTGGCTGCGGACTCCCCCGACCCGCCGGTTCCTGCGTCGGCTGAGTGGCGCCTTGGGGCTTTAAGCTTCGTCCTCGACGCCGATATCGAGACGGCGAATACCGCTGCTCGTTCTCGCTGCCGATGATGCACTGTCTGACTTTCGACTGCGTACGCCCAAGTTACTTGACTCCTGTACTACCGTATTATCATGACTTGTATTCCATCCGCCAAAAGTGCGGAGACGGGGCCTGCGCGCTGCTGATCGCTCGCTCTGCATGTACAGAGCATGCCCCTTCTCCATCCTCCATTCCCTCCCCCGCCCCAAATTGATCGACAATATCTATCTTCCTGTACCACGCCCTGTAGGAAAACCGCCGTCCTGGGTCATCGCCATCCTCGACAACCTCCACCCCGCCAACACCAACAAGCAAACAGGCGGTGCTGGCCATGTCCCAAAACATGAATAACATCATGTGGGCCGCCGGTGCAGCAACCAACGGCGTTTGATCCAAAACAAGTCTTTGTCGCGTTGCACAGACAGACCGACCAGCCAGCGAAAAAGCCTGTGCAATTCCCGTTCAGAAAAAAAAAACTCTGGTTGCCGCCCGTCGTCGGTAACCGGCCCGTAAGCTATAACACTGCCCGTGATATTTCTCACTCGATTCAACCGAAAAAAAAATCTGGTTGCCAAGCCTGGGCAAACACGAATCCACGCGTGTCGACATCGTTACGAGCTGTCCCAGTCCACCGTCTCGACTTGCAATTTGGTTCGTCGGGTCTTGAGCTGTAGAAAGAAAATCCATGAGGGTTTGTACTTGTCGGCGTCTGGGGGGCGTTTTGGTCGTGTCCGCTTCATGCCGCTTCACGTGCTGCTTGCTTGCTTGCTTGCTTGCTGCTGTTGCCTATTCGTCACCCTTCTATGGAACGAGATAAGACTCTAGACCTCGTTTCCCGCCGCCGACATGTGAGCGCATGTGCGTTTTGCGCCTCTTCCCCCGATAACTTTCCACCGTGTACCCTTCCTACAGTACTATCTCGTGATAAATCTACATGCTGAATACTTTCACATGAAAAGAAGGCCTTTGTAATGAAATGTGGGGAAGCCATTCCACTTTATCGGCGTCTTTCCAACGACCCCGAACACCACAGTTTGTATGTATGTACAATGTTCCTCATTTTGAGACATTGATCACGTCGTACAATTCCCACGGCTACTTCATCAGCCATGGCGACTTTGCTGGAACTAGACCACTCAGCATTGCAGCTGGATATCAGTACATCCACGCAATGTAACAGGGCCAACCAAACCGCCATGTCGAGATTCAAGAGTTGTCCAGACCGCTTTCTTTGTTGGAGCCAATAAAGCCATCCCAGCAAGATATGTACGTACTATACTGTTACTCCACGGGGTGTCGGGCTGCATTGGTCGTTGCCTTGACGGGTGTGATGGGTTGGTTTCCACTCACATCTTGACGGAATCGTGTTCATTTGTAACAGGCTAGATACTCTGCTTCCTTTGATTCCTGCTTCAGCCCTATTCTCGAGGCAGACATGCACCTGCAAAGGATGACTGCATACATATGCAAGGTGGCAAGGAGAGGTCCAGTCGTCGCAACATTATCGATTGCTACGTGTATACTGCCCAAACTGAGCCATCAGCCATATATGGCTAGACGACGCTTCCGTGTGCCGCGCAGCCACAACGAGGAATTGTCACGATAAACAAACAGGTTCCTCAATAAAAGGACTACAAGTCGAATGACTACAATCTCATCCACAGCTGCATGCATGTCAAGTTGCATTGGGTAGTCGGTGATCGCACTCCGCATCGCGCCAAGGGCGATCTATGCGGAGAGAGGGTTCAAGCCGACGGTCGGCCATCCGATGTTTTGTCCGCGTTTTTTTGGAGGAAGGCCACGTTCGGGAATGTGGAGGAGCAACCACGAGGCTGGAGATAACCTCTCCACACACAGCTCCGTCGGTCCCAGCTATCAGGAAACATCGGGGAGGAGGACGAGGGGACGGGCTGGATCCTCGGCATGGCTTGATGGTGGCACCCTCCCAAATCAACGCCTCTATCGACGAGATTTGAGCTTTATCGTGCTGCGCCCGCCCGCCCACTCGCCCAGCTGACGATGGAAAGCCTGGCGGTCATGAGCATATTATTTGCGTCTCCACTTCCGGCCTGCCCGACTGTGGTTTTCCGTTTCTGCCCGACTGAGCAGCGGTGGAGCAGTGGCCAGGGATGGTTGGGAGCCGCATCATGGTCCTCAGGGTGCAACCGGCACATGCGCGCGCGCGTCAGGTCGCCATGAATGATGGCTCGGTGGCGATGTGCTCGTGTCGTGTCGTGTCTCGAGGGAGAGTGTGTGCAGTAGTCGTGGTCGTAGCCGTAGCCGTAGCCGTAGTAGCCGTAGTCGTCGAGTCGAAGCGGCGAGTGTCTGGCTGTCTTCTAGCGCGCTTCTCTGGGTGGAACCCACGGGCGTCCGAGCGGCGGAATTATTGTTGTGTTGGAATTGCGGAATGCTCCTTCCCCAGCCAATTTCAGGCGTCGGCGTTTTGTCGCGGCTGACATGTGACAGCCGCGGCCCACGCCCAACGCCCCCACGTTTAGCCTTTTTCTCGGCCTCTTGGCCTGCAGTGCCACGTGCTGTGGGATTTGGCCGTGGCTTCGTTCGTGGTCTCTCCTCCAGATCCCAGTCCCAGTCCCAGGCCACTCCACGGTCCTTTGGGGTTGCCGAGCGTGACGTCGTATCAAGTCTGCGAGAAAAGTGAGAAAAATTCTCAGACGGCTCCATCCTCGTGTCGTAGCACTTCCCCAACCATTCTGCCACCTTCACTGCAGAATACCCACATGAACCGCGAATCCGCTGGCCTCTCCCAACGCATTCGTGAGCAGCATGTCCGGCATTCTCCAGACACGGAATCGCTCCATAAATGTCTCAAGCCATTGCTGAAAAACTTCGGCCTGTCGCAGTTGTTGGATCACCACCGACACGGTGGGTCGCGGCACTGCAGACCCGTCCGTCTCACCACAACGCAGTCTGCAAATGTCGGCGCTGGTCTGCACAAACGGCGGGATGCTGGCATAGTTGTAAATGCAATCACATGCCACCACGACGTCGACGCCATCCCGCATTCCATTGGCGTCCAGCGTAGATTTGACATCGTCGTGCTCCCAGTCCAGACTCAACACATCAATCTGCGCAACATGGCTTTTACCGCTTTTGCCAGTCTTTCTCCCCGTTTTCGCCGGTTCGAGATTGGCGTCAATGTTCTCTCGGAGCATCTTGAGAACATACGGTTGATCAGTGGCAACGACTCGTTGCACGAGTGATCCCAATGTACAAGCAACCACGCCCGAAATCCCCGATCCAAGCTCCAGCACCGTACTCGTCGAAGTGAGAATCCCATGTTGACACAGAACATTGTCTGAAGCGAGGATCCATTCGGCGATTCGTACCGAAGATTGCCATAAAGCTGCACCCGTCGTTCCGCCAGATCGATTCGATTGAAGAAGTCCCGGTGATTGTGTGATAGTAAAGTCCTTGCCTGCAATGGAAATTTCAAGAGATGCGGCTTTGGCATCAATCATACCGAGATCTGGTAGGGATGAGGGCTGAGAGAATAAATCGAACGTTTCTGAACATTGACTGTTCGTTAATAGTCATTTCGTCGTATATTCGTTTGATCATACCTTCGTCAACGTCCACGATCTCGTCTCCCAAGACTGCTAGAAATGCGTCTAATGCCATAATTATATGAGTATTCCTTCCAGACTTCAAATCATATTAAATTTATAAAAACTTCCAATGCGAAATAGAACCATCAATTCGAAAAACAATCGCTTCAGCCCTTCCAAGCAACCCTATAAGCATCGAACCACTGTCGACCTTCACCGCCCCCGCGGCAGAATTTCGCAAACATGCCACTTTAAGCTCTTTATGTGTGATGTCAACGCCCCCTCGAGCAAGCATACACGTCCGAAACCCAACCATGGCTGATTTCGAAGAGTGGCTCACCTGGACATTCTCCCCGTCCATTTCGGCTATTGTCGTGACGCTGCTGGTCAGCCTTTTATTACCGATTCTTTTGCATTCGTACCTATACCGTCAATCTGGCGCCAAGGAGCTTGCGACCTTTGTGCTCATTGGACCGAGTGGAGCGGGAAAGACAAGTTTATTGACATTGGTGAGTTTTGAGAGGGATGGTCTATTCTTGTGAGGAAGGGTTGGGCTAAGAAGTGTACAGTTCGCCAACGGCGCGACGACGACAACACACACGAGTCAAGTCCCACAAACAGCACAATGCCAACTCCCCCTTACGACACGCGCGTCCGAAGACCGCTACCGCTCTGAAAACGACGATTCGGCGCGCACCCAACCACAATTCCACGTCCTCGACACACCGGGCCATGGCAAACTCCGTCACCACGCGCTGTCCGCTCTAACGGACACGACCAAACCCCTCAAAGGCATCGTCTATGTCGTCGACAGCGCCGAGCTCAGTTCCACAGCCGGTCTGACCGAAGCAGCGGAATATCTCCATGAGATTCTGCTCGTGCTGCAAAAGAGACATACGCAGGGCAAAACGGCCAAAGGGCCGCAGGGTGTGGCGGTGCTTATAGCGGCGAATAAACAGGATGTGTTCACGTCGCTGCCGGCGGGGATTGTGAAGACGAAGCTGGAGGAGGAAATGGCCAAGGTTCGTTTGACGAAGAGTAAAGGGCTTTTGGACAGCGGTGTGGGTTCCGAGGACGACGCGGGCGCGGATGAAGAGTCGAATTGGTTGGGCGAGTATGGAGCGAGGACTTTTACGTTTGCGCAGATGGAAGAGCACGGGATTGAAGTTTCGGTCGTAGGCGGGAATGTACTGCCTGATGAAACTGGAAAGACGGTCACGGACGATTGGTGGGCTTGGGTCGGAGACAATTTGTAGATAGATAGCTTTCACTTCAACCCCATGTGTTCTGACTATATCGCATAGCAATTAACAACTTTTTGAAATCTTTGGCATACGACAGCTCTATTTGATTATTATCCAGCTCTCAACTCGTTTCCAAACAACGCATACAATGGGTATCTCGCTCCTTGGGATTAAAAAAGAGCACAATCCTAGTACTTGGAAAACACAAAAAGCAACAAAAATAGGAAACGAATCAAGGAAGACACTCCATGTAGTCCAAGAGGTGGGACTAATTCGCGTTTAGCGTATGAGGTACCTCGCAAATGCTCATACCCTCGGTTATCTCTTCATTGGGGATATGGATCGGTTGAACGGCAGGCAGCATGCCCTGCTGGTTCGTGTTGTCTAGTCCTGGAGCCCAGAGCTCAGGTTTAGGAAAGCCGTTAGTTTGCGCCATCATGACTTCGGGTCCAGCATGTGGCAGTTGGCGGCCCCTAGGTGGACTATTCGATTGAACGGCAGTTGGATTGAAAGCCGGGGCTTTGGCTCCTGAAGTCGGTATAAGGGGCACTGATGCAAAGGGAATTGCTCCAGTGCTGGTGAATACTGGCAGCTGTGTGTTTCGCCTGGGAGATGATCTCCTAGGTGAGCCATTGATGCAATTCGGGGAATATGACCGTTGTGATGGTGTCGTTGGCGTGTTGGCTGTAAGCGCGGTTGCATCTTCTTGGAGCAGGGGTTGAGCTGTGCTGTCTGGCGGCAATACTGAGGCTGTGGTCTCTGTTACGGGGGTCGGGAAAATATCAAGACCATGTGGATGGAGGCCGTTCATGCTGCCGCCACCAATAGAAGGCAAGACAGATGACTGGACTGGCGGGTGAACAATTAATGGAACGCTGTCGGTATTCGAAATTGGCACGGATGCACCCGTTGTAGTGTGCGAGGCCGACTCTAGTACATTTGGTACAGCGGTCGTCATTGGCGATACCTTTTGTTCGGCGTGAGTTGATGTAGGCGTCATTTGAGCTGGGGATGAGTTGATGGATGCGTCTACAGCCACGACAGGTGACATGCCACGAGGATCGCTTCCAATACTCGGTGTCGGAGTTGGTGATACACTCTCCTTTGCGGCCTTTTTTGCAGCGGCATTGATTCTCCGTGTCTCAGCACCTTTGAGTGCTCTCGCTTTACGCTCTGCAGCTTCCCTTTCTCTTTGCTTACGGTCATGCTCCTCTCTGCTGCCGACTTTGAGGGTGATTCTCTTGAATCCCGAAGTCATACCTTCCACATCATTCGACATTGCTGAGTGGCTTGCCGCTTTGTTCCTTTGACTCATTGGCGACACTGGAGCACTTGCAGAATTGACTTCTTTCTTTTCCTTCGCTGGCGGTCTGACTCTCTTTACCTGCACGACATTACCTGCCGTAGGCACGGAAGGGGGTTTGATGGATTTTGGTGCGGGCTTCATAAAAGGCAGAGGAGGTACAGGAGGTGCATTTATGCCGATATCACCTGATCGGGAACTGAGGGTACTGCCTGCGCTCAGTCTCCGACTAGATCGTCGAGTTGACGGGGATGGCGCCACAGCGGGCTCTGTTGATGAGGGCAGCTCATGCAACGTCTGTCGTCTTGTGCCACTCAGACTTGGCCTGCGCGCAGTCTCTAGTTCGTCACTATTTGAGCTCAATGCCCGTGAATCTTGACCCTTGTTCTTCCCTCTGTCTCGCAACTGGCGTGGCTTCGCTGCCTCTTCCGGCGAGACTGTGGGACCGACGCTCTGCCGCTCCTTTTTGATCTTGACACCACCGAGTTCTTCAGCAGTGCAGCTCTTCGTCTGTCTGTCGGTGGGAATCAAAAGTTTCGATAATTCCTGTGTCGCTACAATCCAGTCGACTTCAGGGGGTGGTATTACGACCGGAATTACTGGCGCACTTTCTCTCATGGTGCCAGAAACTGATCGGGCAAATTTCGCTGGGTCAATAACTTTGTAGGCGAATGATTCTGTTGGTGTGGCATATGTTGGCTGTGCTCCAGTGCGGCCTTTCTTACCCTGTGGTGGAGGTGGCGGGCTAACCTTCAATTCGAGAGCAGTGAGATTGGCTTCAGACCACCACCGTTTATCATAGCGGAGATTGTCTTTTCCAGAAAGGCTGTTAATCGTAAGGCCGGTCATCATTTGGTCAATAGAGTGGTCGATACCAGCCGGCTCTTGTGGTTTTCCAGCTTCAATCGGTGATGCGCAAAGTCCAGAGAGGTGGCTCAGCACACCGCTGCACAATGCACGATCGCTATATCCGCCCTCGAGCACACTGATGACTCTTCCATCGCATCCAGTCTCAACCTCCTGTGCCAATTGGACCAGGTCCCTTGTAAATCGCGCATAAAACTCGGTAGGGACATTAACTTTGTGCCTTTGCATTCCAGAGCCCTCCCATTCACTAGCGTCAAAGCCGGCTGAGATAAACACAGCTGCCTTGGGTTGCACTTTGCGTTCGGTGTTGATGCGAGCTGTATGGCGGCGAAGGAATGAACGCGCTTTTTCGATGAGAACCTTGTATCGATTCTCATACAGTGCCCAAAATTCGTCTTCGGTTTTCCATGTTTGCAGGTGAACGTTCCAGACATCCTGGCCATGAGCATTCTCAACGCAGAGACTGGCAGCCTGTACTTTCTCATCATCTCCCATTTCACATGGGTAGCTGTTGATATCGTGCAAGCTATAGTAGCCAATATCAGGGCTCAATTTCAACTTAGTATTGGGTTTTGCATTCAGTCGTTTGACGTTATTCTTGCTGTTGCGTTCCCAAGTAATTGCTTGGCTACCATCGCCGTGATGCAGGTCAAAGTCAAGAATTGCTGCGTGAGTTAGTCCGTAGTTTTGCGCAGCATATTCAATTCCAACATGGACATTGTTCAACCAACAGAAGCCAGAAGGATGATCGGCCGAGCAGTGATGTCCAGGAGGTCGAACGGCAACAAAAGCGCGCGTGGTCTGTAATGAGGTGTTAAAAACTGCATCCACAGCATCAGCCACTCCACCCAGAGCACCTTGGAAAGCATTCAATGATTCAGTAGCGAGATAGAGATCGCCTTCATGCAGTTTTGGCTTAGGCTTCTCGGGTGTCGTCAATGTTTCAGGTCTTGTGAGCTCTTGTTCTCCGGCAGCAAGTCTCGTAGATGCCATCTCACACATGGATCTCAGCTCACTCATCCACTCCGTTCCATGTACATTCGTCACACATGCGCTCGTGATATCAATCGTACGTGCGGTCCGGCGGAAATTGAATGGCGGTAAGGTATTGCTTTGCCGTTCAGGATGCGGAGCATTTCTTGCTCCTTTGTGGTGTTCTCCCAACTTTACATACGCAGTTGCAGCTCCTAGAATACTTGCATGAATGCGCTCTGGTCGTTCAACAATCATGGACAAGGTGGCCTTTGTTGTTTTCAGTCTTGACCAGCGATGTCCATAGCACGCATCATGAAGAATGACGACCGTCTCCGCAGTAGCACCAGGCTGTGTATGGTTCAGTAGCTCTTTCGTAAAGTGGTCCAAGGCGACCTGCGCTTCCGTCAAGGGCGCGGGCTCCTCTATGGACTCCATTACAGTGCGTGCTTCTCGTAGATTTGCGACCAGACCAGAAATCGATCCTTTAGGTGTCAGTCTGTCGCCGGTCTCTTCTTGTGCGCCGCCCAAAGAAGATCGCGAGTTCTTTCTTAATTGACTGGGAGAGGACAGGGGCCGTTGCGCGCCCAGGCTTTTGGTACTTGAGCTTCGTCGCAGGGTTGGTTGTCGAGGCGAAGAAGCATGGTGCAAGGGTGATGCTACTGAATGAGAAGACGATCGCGTGGTCCCTGAGTGCGGTGTGCTGGGGGCAGACGCGGGTAGTCTTGAGACGTGTAGAGGTCCAGCGACATGCAGGCGGAAATTACTATTATTATTGTCCATGTTGTCTTGTGACGCGGGGTGAGTTTCGGGGGAGACTAACGCCCCTTTGAAATCGGCCATGAGAGGCAATGTGCTGAACGAGTGAATAGCTTCGACGAACACTGGCCCATCAAACCATCGCGACGTCGTCTGCGAACTGCGGGGACAGTATAGAAAGAGAGTGCGTTAAGGATGCAAACACTTATACTGTATGACGCTTGCTCGGACCGCGTAGCTGTACATGCTCACCAACCTAGAACCTCCAATGGTCCCTGCATTGAGCAAGCCCGTTTTCGAGGCACGACTTTCTCCATAGCTTGACATTCACATCCGCCTCCGCATCCATCGTCTCCATAGGACCCGGTTTTCCGGCCATTCCATCTCGCAAATAGTCGTCGCAATGCCGGAAAGCACATCATCATCCGCATCGGCGCCATCTCCGTCCGCCTCGACTTCTTCCGCCAGCAAACCTGAGCTAGACTCGACCTACTACACCTGGTCCAACTTCTTTTCCATCCTCACAGGCAGCGCCACCAATCACGAGAGAACAGAGTACTTCCGCGCCAAAGATGACATCAACGAGAAACGCGACTGCCAACGCTGCGACGAAGACAAGAAATGGCTGTTTAAGTACAGCCCAATCATCCGCTTCATGAAACACAACATCGACCTGCTCGGCCCAGACGATGGCTCGGCGAGCATCAACGAAACAAACGTGCGATGCCGTCGTTGTGATACCAAGCAGAGTGGAGGCTTCGATCCTGAGTATGGCATTCTGATCTGCGCCAATCAGTTGCGTAATCGAGGCCATTTGGAGGATACTCTAGCACACGAGATGGTACACGCTTATGATCACATGCGCTTTAAGCTGGACCCATACGATTTAAGGCATGCAGCGTGCATGGAGATTCGTGCAAGCACTCTATCAGGCGAGTGTCGATGGACTCGCGAGTTCTTCACGCGCGGACAGTGGGGTGTAACACAACAGCTTCAGGAATGTGTGAGACGGCGAGCCACGCTCAGTGTAGCGGCAAGACCGGCATGTAAAGACGATGTACAGGCGGCGCACGTTGTGAACGAGGTGTGGGACAGTTGCTTCAATGATACCCGGCCTTTCGATGAGATATATAAATAGACCGCGGTGGACGACGGCGTCGAGACGAATTTTGAAACACATTTGCATTATGAAAGCTTGCAGAAGCAATCAAAGTTTTAGACAAACACAACGGACGATAAATGTGTCCTGCGATAAACTCCTCTCCAATGCAGCCAATCCCAGATCCCAATCCCAGACCATCGACGATATGAAATACGAAAGCTCATCCCAATCAAGATCATTCATAACTTCACTGCGAGGGTTTCTCCTTTTCACCACTGGATCTCGCGTATGCGCGCTCGCCTTTCAGGCAATGCTTAATGATCCATGGATGTCTTTCGACCTCTTCCAGTGGAATTCGCTTCTCTGGATCCAGTACTAACAGTCTCTTGATGAGATCTCGTGCCTCTGCTGATACGAACGGAGGAATAGTCATCTCTCCGCGGGCAATTCTTCGTTGCGTCATGACTGGCGTGTCTTCAAAAGGAGCTTCACCAACGAGGAACTCGTAGGTGAGCACACCAAGAGACCAAAGATCAACCTTTTCGGTGTACCAGTTCTCCTCGCGTCCAGGCTTGATCATCTCTGGGGGCAGGTAGTCAAGAGTTCCGCACATGGTATTCCTCCTGTTGTTTGGAGCGTGGACACTCCAGCCGAAGTCTGAGATCTTGATTTCGCCATGCAGTCCCACTAGGATGTTTTCTGGCTTGATATCACGATGCATCACATGTTTCTTATGCAGGTAACGCAATGCGCTGGCCATCTGCGCAATGTATTGGGCAGCTTGCCATTCTGGGAATCGCTGTGCCTTGCGCAAATGCTTGTAAAGTTCTCCCCTTCCGGCAAATTCGAGGATCAAGAAGATCCGCTTGGTGTCATGGAAATGACCATACAGTCGAAGAATATTTGGGTGTGCCAGGTTGCTCTGGATCTCAATCTCACGGCGAACCTGTTTTTCCACTTTGCCTTGTTGTAGCTCAGACTTGTGCATAACTTTGAGAGCGCAGACGAATCCAGTGCTACGTTCTCGTGCCAAATATACGCGACCAAACTTGCCCTTTCCTAGCGGTTTTCCGATTTCGAACATTCCCAAGTGAAATTGCTTTGCCTTTGGCTGTTGTTGAATTTGAGTAGTTGCTGCAACTGGGTCGAGATCTGACGCTCTTTCGGCAGAGATACGTTGCTGTTGGGCAGCTTGGGAGGGCAGAGTGATTTTGGTCACATTCGATGAACTTTGAGCTGTTTTTCCCGCTGAATTGGCGGCGAGCTTTTGCAGTGGGAGCTTGAGGCGACTCTGCGCAGCTGTTGAGTTGAGATTGGCAAGTGAAAGGGCCGTCGCAAGAGCTCCCTATGGTTGTTGTTGGTATGTTTGACTCAGTCGTTGCAGTGTTTGAAATACCTTTTGTTTGGGTGGTCCCATTGACTCGCTGTTTTCATCTTGGACTGTGATAGCCTCCAAACGCTGCTCAAGAGTCTGAATGTCCGCCATCATGGGCAATGTGTAGAACGAATGTATGTTGCGTCTATGAATGGTAAACGATCTAAGTTAGCTTAATGGCATGGATGTAGTGCGGGCGCTTTGAAAGTCCAAGCAAGGAACAACATCCACATAACAACCGCATGGCAACCGAATATCACGTGGGACTCACGACGTCATCCATCTCGTCCACCTCAACACACCTTTGCTTGGTTATTCAGACTACTCATATCGTAGCTGTTCATATTCTAATGTGTAGTTTAATGCATACTGCATTGTTACAGGATACTCTCATGCTTTTGCAGGCATATTGTATTCCAGCCAACCGGTGCACCTCAGGATTCGGGCCCCGGAAATCCGACCTCCTCACCAATGATGTGTCGCAAAATCAACGGTGGTAATTGATACTGCTCAATTGATTCGCCATCAAGAAGGACAACCGGCCGAGTCAATCACCGTCAACTACAAGGTCTTTCGTCATGATTGCGCGTAAAGACATACATCTATATATTCAGTTCTCGTAGGTAGGTGCGGCTTGTTGTTTCCCATCAATTAACATAAGCGACAAAAATGAATCAATCAGTTCTCATCATTGGAGGCGGTATCGGTGGTTTAACACTCGCTCATGGTTTGAAGAAGCACGGCATACCATTCCATGTCTTTGAGCGCGACTTCACACATGACTACCGATCACAAGGCTATCGCATTCGAGTCGCACGAGAAGCTGTCGAGGCACTTCAGTACCTGCTCACAGACGAATACTGGGGGCTTTTCGAACTTATCAACGCCGAGACAAACGTGGGATCCATTGTTGAAATCGATGCCACTTCAGCACACGTAGATGATCCGACACTCGGAAAATCTCATGCTACTGATTCTGACCATCAACCTGGCCCGAAGCCATATACTGTTGACCGTACCCTGTTTCGAGGACTTCTCCTTCGAGGGCTAGAGGGTAGTATTACCTATGGCAAGACATTTTTACGCTATCAATCGACAAAATCAGGCATTACTGCTTTTTTCAGCGACGGATCATCGGCTGATGGCACTTTACTCGTTGGATCCGATGGAAAGCATTCTAATGTTCGCAAACAAGCGGTTCCCAATCACAAGATCTTGGATGTTGGTGCTCACTGCATTTACGGTAAAACCCCTTTGACAAAAGGTTTGGAAGATGCGATGCAGCCAGCGGCATTGGAGCGAATGAATGTCATCAAAGATCGCTCTCGAGATCAAATCCTCGCCATGGTCCTTGAGCCTGTCCGGTTCACTAATAGAGAAAAACTTAGGGGCCATGGTTTCTCAACTCCTCAAGACTATGTTTACTGGGTAATGGTTGCACCTCCTGTACTATTTGGCATGTTGGAAGACGAAATGCCCCATTTCACTGCTGAAGATGCAGAGTCTCTTGCCATTCGACTAACAGAAAAGTGGCATCCTACTGTCCGCCCCATGGTCGAGAACCAACAACCCGGTGGGACTCAAGTCCTGTCTATCACTTCTTGTCCCTCAGTTCTAGAACCGTGGACGCCTAATCCGAGCGTCACTCTTCTCGGCGATGCAATTCACCTCATGGGCCCAAATGGATCGGGAGCAGTAACAGCTATACGAGACGCCGGGTTCCTCTGTGGATTACTGGTAGAAGAGGGTTTCGGCATCGAGACAATCACCAAGTACGAGGCTGTAATGCGAGGTTACGCTGGCCAGACTATCAGGATTAGCGAGCATGCGTTGAAACTCATGGCAGGGCAGATAAGAGGGCATGAAACACATATCGGGCAGGTCGCGATGGACTTGAGAAGGGCACTTGGCCGACTGAACTCCTCGAACATTTGAAGCGTTCGGACTATTGGATTTACAGGATTGGATTTGTTAATGTCGGAATTTACACACGTTTGACACAACCACACATTGGGAAACAAGAAAGAGGTTTCGTAAGGACTCATACACATCAGACTGTCCATTTTATAACAAGATCATATTATACAATTATTTCAACTATACTTTTGCACATGTGGAGAAATTGGCGAACCTTAGGGTTTGGGTTGATGAGATTTGAGCTCACGAAACGGCGAACAGACCAGGCGTTGCTTTATCCGAATCATAAGCTGTATCATCATTCATCGGTCCACCGTTTCAGAACTTGCTATAGACCGTGATGTAATGGATGATACCGGAGATCATTCTATCGATAATCATGATTATGGATATAGCATTATAGTTCGTCGCGACATACGGTGTTGAATAAACGGCGTGCATCTCACTCGTAGTCGCCGGTCATCGCGTTTCGCGTTCAATACGTCATCACCGAAAATTGCTGCCCAGAACGCCCCATTTCAAAGGTCGTTTAGTGAGTGTTCACTAGAATGTGGCAGAGGTGTAGTAGTGTCCTTGCATACGCCTCGACGAAGTCGGACGCGTCTGTTCACGAATCACAACACAGCCAATAAGGCACATCACCAAGCAGCAGAAATGCCACTAAACACGTGTGTAGAGTCGTATTCCTGTGTGACAACAGAGACTATTTGGCTAGAATCAAACCTGCAACACATGATGATGTTCCCTTACTTGTCTTTGTGGAACATGGCATAGGTACACAGATACATGAGGTACGCGATTCTTTCCGAGCTGGCGGGATCCCTGAACAAAAGCCTTCGAATCAAAACGCCGATGGGCGTGTCCCGATCGAACAGGGATGCGCCTGCTCACATGTGGCAGAAAGCTGCCATTTCCAACCACAAACGGATAAGAAGATAAACAACGATAGCGGTAAACGACATTTTGGGGCGGATTCATGAGTCTGAAATCAACGAGCCACCACCGGACTTGAAAGGCAGGAGTCGTAAATAGATTGATCCCCGAACAGAAAGGTACCTGCGGCGAGCCGGTCGGCATGGCTTGCATGCCAATATGGCGGACTGCAGGGAAATCCAGCTGACGCGGCGCCAAAGGGGATGAATTGTTCACCCCGAACAGCGGGGCCAAGAGCGCAAACATACCAAAATCACAGCGGCCTTTGATCTGATGCAAAACACTGGACTGTGTGCCGGGACGATAACGCAAGCACTATGAAGCAGAAGGCGAGTTTCGCAGTGGGAAGGGTAGCCGAAAGGGAGGCTGTGTTCCTCGGGCTAAGCAGCTGTCGTGATCCTTAATTTAAAGCTGTCTTGGTGTGTCAGCTTCCCTGTTCGTGCCTGTTCGTGCATGATGATAGGTCTAGCGGCAGAGATTGACCGTGAGACTTCCCCGAACGGTGCTTGGCCCGCCTCGTGTTGGGTGAATGAGCCAGGAGGGGGCCAGCAAGGGCCGCAGATGCCACTCTCCACGCATGAAACGCTGGAACGTGGCCAGGTACCGGCGTAAAGATGCCGTTGGAATCGACACGGGCGGAGGATGTGTGTAGGCATGGCAATATGGCAATATGGTCGTACGTGATGCTGGCCGGCGGATGGGCTGGGCAGGCCAAGTCGCACGCTGGCCCAGTCGCCGTGGTACAGAGTCCGGTCGTAGCTTTGCGGGCGCCAGCAAATTGGAGGGATAGCGAAAAGGCAAAAGTCAACGTTGTCCTATTCTGAACGGTCTGAACGCACCACCAGCCAGCCGCCCCAATTGCAGCATCGCAGAGATTTACACTAGTGCTTGTGGCGCCCTGGAGCGTGCGGCAAGGTAGAGCCGTGTGTGTGAAGCCGGAGACTGAGCCTGAGCCTGAGCCTAAACGTGAGCCTGAACGGCTGCCTGAGCCTGAGCCACTCCACCTCGTCCTTCGGTCGCAGCCAGTTCCCAGCACCTCACCATATCCACCACCACCACCATCCGCCTCCCGCTCCCACCACCCTCTGGCGGCCATATCGGACTGCTGTGCTGCTGGATTGCTCTGCTCTCCAGTTCACGGCCCATTGCCTCCCGATTCAACCTTCTCGCCGCCCTCGACTCTGCCCTCATCGCCTCGGCCCCATCCCTGACTGCGCCGCCCGCCAAAGGCTCCCCGGAGGAGAGACGACCACATTCGCTTAACCACTGCCCGACTCCCATTCTTTATCGACGACCATTCAGCGACACAGCGTTGTATTGCTGCTGCGAAACACGACCTGGAGCCACCTACTAGAACCACTTGCCGACGCTGTCCCGTTAAGCGCGCTTGCTGACCGAAGCCTTCGCTGGCCTTCAACGCGTCGACCTGGTCCTGACAACGCCTCATTGGGTCCACAGATCTCTGCTTCATTATTTTTTGGAAGGCTAGAACAGGACGTTCTTTGCTCGCCGCAAATTGGTGTACGCGCTCTCTTTGGAAGGAACGGTTGAGAGAGCTGGGACTCGGAATTGCAATCTCGCACGCCTATTCTTGCCGGCTTTCCGCAAAGCGAGCAAGAAATCGCACCCCTCTCTGCCTTTGCGTTCCAACTATCGACATTCCTTTTACACGGCTGCGGAAGATCTGGCTGGGATGATGATATAGGCCTCACACGTCTACACGTCAGCAAAGCATTTGTTCGCCCAACAAGCTCTTTTTTGACATTCGTCAAGTCCACTCGTTTACGAAATACGTCTTCGCAAGTACGATACAATCAGTGTTGCTGCCGTCGTTTTGGAAAAGAATGTTGCTAATTTCGCACTTAGGTTGCATCTCACAATAAACCCGTAGTCCCCCGTCACAAATAAATCATTATGCGATCATCAACGGCATCGTTGGCAGCGGCTCTCGCCGTATTCTCTGTCAACGGACCATTTACTACTGCGGAGGCAGCGCCCGCAAGACAGTATGAAGAACAGGAACGGCCGAAATACTACTACCCTCGACAAGTGAAACGTCAACTCTTCTCGAACAGCACGTCGTCCTTTCTCTCCGCCGTTGAGAGCTCGCTTGCCGCAGAAGTATCAAACATAATATCGCAACAGACCGACTCGTCCTCGCTCGACCCTTCGTCGTCAGCTGAGGTATCCGCGTCTCCATCGTCTTCCAGCGTCAATATGGACTCAGTCATCGCCAGTCTAATATCGGTCAACGAGTTACCTCAAACGGAGAACACAGTAGTCACCACGATATACACAGAACACCAACATAACAACCCGTTCGCTCCTGAAATCGCGACATTCACGCTGACTTACACCGAGACATCATCACCTGCAAGCGCGCCTACCGAAGAGTCAGCTCCCGTTTTCTTCACGGGAACCGCACCCAGCAGTGTAATATTGCCCACAGCTCCTTCAACCTCACCGGCAGCTGTGCAGACCTCGTCATCCTCTTGGACTCACGACTCGCGCTCGACCTACGACTCCACGGCGCTTCCAAGCTCGGTTGTTCCATCTTCGTCGGCTGTACCCTCAAGCTCTGGCTTCCTCAACAGTATTATGAACAGCATTCTGGAGTCAGGCATTATCCCAACTGCATCCGGCAGTGGTACCGTCTCGATTCCAGTTGTCCAACCGACCGCTGCATCCAGTTCCGACGCAAGCGTATCAAGCAACAGTGCTGTTGCAAGCCAATCGGCCAGCTCTAATGGAATCTTCCAATCCACCGTTGTTGGACTTACAGGAACTGTGGATCAATCAACTGCAACAATTGCGGCTGAGCCGACACTATCAACCGACCAATCGTCATTCTCCCTGCCAATCAGTTTGCCGCCGTTGACTGGAGGTATCACATTGCCTAGCTCCATCATGTCGTTGCTGCCCACTGGAGTCCCGCTCTCTTCTGACAGTCCCGTCGTGAACGCTACAAGTAGCACCCCTACAGCTGTCTTTGTTAGTACCACAAGCTCGGACGTGCCAGATATCTCAAGCGTTGTTGCTTCGATGTCTTCTGAAGCATCGGCAGTTCAGTCTTCAGTGTTTTCAGATATCTCTAGCATCGCCAGCGTGTCATCGAGCGTACCTGCTGCGGCCACCACGGCTGCATCTGCAGCTTTGTCCAACTTGGCCTCGCAGATTAGCTCTGACCTGTCCAGCATTTTGGCAACAGCATCTGGAGTTCAATCTGCGTTGTCTTCTGAGTTTTCAGTCGTTCTGTCGACCGTTGCATCCAATGTGGCCTCCGAGCTCTCTAGTCTCATACCGACCACCGCGACTCCCTCTATTACGCTTACCGGCACTGCTCCTCTCACAAGCACAACTGTTACTGGCACTGATGGACGTTCGTCAGTTCTCCCTGTACCGATCCCCACGAGCGCTGCCTCTGCACCAACCTACAGCTTGAGCACGTCTGGCACTGCAGTAATCCCCATATCTGTATCAAAGACTAGCAACGCGACGAGTGGTGATGTTTCGATCTCGACATCGATTCCGCTCTCAAGTGGTGATGTTTCGATTTCCACATCGATTCCACTCGCAAGTGGTATTACTGCGACTCTGAATACCTCGGGAAGTTTCCCGACCTTTTTACCAACCTTGTCGATGAACGTGTCGAGCTCTGATTCGAGCGTCCATGTATCGAGCGAGCCTACTGTGTCTACTACTTCAAGTGCCAGTGCTTCGTTAAGGTCCTCTGCTTCGATCACGATGTCCACGGCGACTGCCCGTCCATCTCCAGCGGTGTCTAACAGCTCTCAACCTCCAAGCACGGCGTCGGTCGCAGAAACATCATCTAAGAGCCTGTCTTCTGCTAGCAGCTCTTCGACCACTGCCCCAATTTCGATCGCTGCAACCGGTGCTGATTCTGCTACAACGATGATGCCACCGACGAGTATTGTTTATGCTCCCACAACTCCTCCGGGCACAATCGCCACCGCTGCGACGTCATCTTCAGCATCTCAGGGTCTGCCTACTTACATGCCTCGTCTGATTCAACCACCAGGTGGGCTTCCTGAAGCACCCAGCAACAAGACGTTGGTTCAGCTTGGCTTCAACTATGGCCTCAATTACCCATTCGTGGTGAGCACCGAGAACGCAACAAGTCAAATCTTTGCCTATCTTCCACAAGGCATTGCATACGGCCTTTCCATCGACCAGAATAATGTCGTCATGAACGCGTTGATGCCATACGACACGACCGGCTCACTTGGTTACATCACCACCCTTGCCCAGGCTTACATTCCCAGCGACATGGTCACTTCTCTTCAACAGGCTCTCCACTCCCCTGTCGGTCCTTTGTACTCGAACCCAGACTCGCCGATCAAGACTCTAATGGGTATGATCAACGTTGCCATCCCTCTGATCCCTGGACCGGCTTTGGACGCAACGACATCGGCAGGAGCATACAACCCTGGCGCAACTACATCGTCGTCTGCTGGTGACGGAGCCCCAATTGGCGGCGACTCGGGTACTTCGCAATCCGTCAAGGGAAGCTCTGTTGGCATTGGTATTGGTGCCGTCTGTGGTGCTGCCGTCTATGCTGTGGCAATGGTTTACGTCGCTCGTCGTTATCGCCAAAAGCGTCGAAGCCACCAACGTTCCAGCTCCGTTGAAGGCATGCCCCAGATGAGAGAACAGTCGACTGGCGGCATGGGCGGATACACTATGGCCGGAGCCAATGGTCGTTACTCCGATGGTCGTTACTCAGACGTGCCCAGCAGCAGTGTGCGTGGAAGTAGGAACTCGGCAGGCACTGCCGGCGGCAGCAGCAGCAATGGCCGAAGCGTCAGAGAACAAGGCATCTCAAACCCCATCACCTCTGAGAACAGCCTTGGCTGGTCTTGATCGGACCGATTTCATCTCAAATACCTCTTGTATTTGCGCAACGACGCAAATCACCCACCTCTCCCAGACCAAAAGGATTTTCATTAGCATCTGAGCGGAATTTATTCTCTATTCGGGAGAAGAGCGTGTCCTCGATGGGCCCGCTCTCCACTGTCCCCGCACAATACAGCGCGTTCGTCAACAATAGTTTCCTTGTTATAAACTCTGTTTTCCTTCCACCACTTTTCATACGGCTAGTTCGTCCATTCTGCAGAACATCAACCCGTTGAAAAAGATGTCTTCCTGTTCGGCCTGTGCTTGTCGACGAGGGCTAGGTCGAAACTTATCAGGAAGACTTGTTGTGTATATATTTTATGAACGAGAAATGCAAAACAGATTTCACCCGAATTGTCCTTGTATCTCGTTTGTGGTGCAGCAGCAGCAGTAGTAGTAGTAGTGTTATGTTGTCAAAACAATCGCATCGTCTTGTGTCGTAAAAGTGTCGGTCACAGAATGAGAAAAGGAGAAAAGCAAAAGATTTCAATCGTAAAAATATCATGTTTGTATTTTCATAAGATCATGCGTCCCTCTATCATTCAATCGCGTTTAATCCCGACATGCATACTATCCTGATGGCGACTTATCTCATATGTATATTCATTGTACAACTGGGCAAAAAACAAAAACAAAAACAAAAAAAAACAATGCTGAAAAAAAGAAACATGAAAACATCTTCACAACGAGGGGACCTAAAACGTATTGTCCAAAATGACATTTCCATGAGGCGAATCCACCATGCCGTCTATGCCGCTTACATCGACGTCACTGCGCGGGCTGAGAACGGGAGAAAGTTTAATTTTGGGGCGAGATTTGAAGACGCTGTCGTACTGGGCGTCGGGTGAAAAGATGTCGTCGCGCGGTGTGATGTCGCGGCGCTGTAGTGCTGGGTTGGTCGTTGGCGTGGCGCAGGAGATGTCGAAAGCACTGCGGGTACGTGCGTGTTTGGGTGTGGCTTTGACGGCTGGGACTGACGCTGGGGCTATAGAGATAGACTGTCGTGTTCGCTCGAACAGACTCGGGCGATCGGTAACCCCTGGCCGGTTCATATTTTTTGGGGGCGACTCAGGCTCAACTGCGGACAAGGACAGATCGATAGATGGCCTGGACCCAGCCATTGACATCCTAGTGCGCTCCGCAAGAGACTGGGGGCGGACTTTCGTGGAAGCAATTGGCTGTGAGGTGGGAAAAGCGGCGTGTGTAGGTGTGCTCATCAGTTTATCTGTGTCCTCAACGCTGGAAACGTCAAGAGATGCTCGCTTGTCGTCAGAATCAAGGCCTAGTCCAATACCGCTGTCAATCGTTTTGTCCATTTCACTGCTTTGACTCGCATGACTCGCGTGACTGAATTGGCTCTGACGCCAAGAGACACTTCGCATTCTGTTGCCCGCTATTGTTCCCATGTCAACCTCGTATTCCCCATCAGTGGATGGTGTTTCCGATGTCGTGGATATTGGAGGCGTGATACTTGATTGTGAGCCTTTTCTTGGTGAGGCGGCTTCTGTCTTGAGTGGAATAGGTTGTCGCTGCGATTCCATTCTTGGAGCTTGGTAAGAGCGAGATCGCGAAGGATTGCGGGCATGATTAACTCCGGCACCAACACTGCTGATACTGCTGTTTCGGCTCATGAGTGGACGAATTGGGACAGTTGTGGGAGATGGAGAACCGGGGCCATCATTTCGAGCAGACGCCTGAGCATCACTCAATTTACGAGGTGAAAGCACTGGCGCAGTGTGTACGCGACGAGATCGTAGTGTTGATGGTGTGCGGCCATAGCGTAGTTCTTCTCGCATGGCGGTTAGGATTTCATCATATCGCAAAGCAGCCATATCTTTTCCTGTGCGTTCGGGAGAGGGTGGTGGTTTCGACGCCTGAGGTTTTTCGTGAAGCTTGAGCTCTTGATGTTCATCAAAACGAACAGAAGTTGCTGTAGGCTTGCATGGGCTATCCATTTCAGAAGCTGGGCGCTTTTGAACTATACGATCGTGGGAGGCGTGCCAATTGCGCACACGCTGACTCTGCTGATTGACACGTCGTTCCAAATCGTGCAGTATACCGATTTCTTCATATTTTGAAGAGACCGTTTCTCCTTTACTTTGCCAGAATTCATTAAATGGATTGGTGAGAACTGAATCGTTAGGGGAAGAGCCGTCGCCATCGATGACGGCATGCTTGAATTCGTCATTGCCCATCCAGTGAGCATTGATGCCGTTTTCCAAACCGCGGAGTCTCTCCGCCTGCCCCGACGAGGGACGCTGCCGTTCATTTTGTTCGACAGTACCCCTCCTTTCTTGGAGCTCAGCCTCCTTTTGCTGAAGCACGTCGTAAAGCCACGCATATGTCTCGCATTGTTTTTGTTTTCTTTCCAGCACTTTTGACAAAGAAGCTTTGTGAGCCACAGCTAGCGGAAGTAGGCTTTCCTTTATTGGACTGGGTATGATGCTCAACCGTTCAGCCACAGGGCGAACATGCTTCACTTTGCGCTCTCGTGTGACCTTGCGCAGCACTTCTGCCGAGAAGGCTACGCACAATTCTACAAACTTCTCCCCTTGACATTCGTCCAGCATTGTTTTTCTGAGAAGTATTTCGCGAGACAATGTAGCTGACTTTTTCAGTTCGAGCAGGCATCGATAGAGAGCAGCGCGCAGGTTGACACTTTGCAGTGGTTCCAAGGGAGGAAAGAATGGTTGGAGCTTGTCAGCAGTGACAGCGGGGCTGTAAAGACGAAAGAGGTGGTATAGAGCGAACTCGGCGCAACGAATGCGCTGGCGGACGTCGGAGCCAGTGAGAGCTGCAGTCGAGACATCGGGCCAGTCAGGCAGAAGATCGAGGTCGAGCAAACGAAGGTTGGTGATGAAGAGCGAGAGTCTAAGAGGGGTTGTCGAGCCCATTGGGGTTGCAACAGCTGCAGCCGAGGGAGTGCGGGCATGTTTAGCTGTTGGCGTTACTGTTGCCGTGGCCGGCATTCTTGAAACTGCAGGCGCAGGACGAAGGCGATTCATGGCGGTGGTGGAAGGTGGTGTTTGGGGTCGGTGATGTCAAGTTGAGTGAGCAGCAACTCAGGGCCAGAGACCAAACATGACAGGACCGGGAATCGCAAGCAGTAGCTCCAGCAAGCAAGGGATAAAGAGCCGGGGTGACAAGTGTAACAGGTCCAAGCAAACGGGATGGGGTGGGATGTGGTGTATATTGGACGATTCCTTGTCATGGATGTCAAAAGCCAGCCATGCTCAGGCGTTCACTGGTGAACCAACGGGCCGAGCTTCGGGGCGATATGAAGCGACGATATAGCGAAGCGACAGGTGTTATGGACGACGAAATGAAGAGGAATTTGCCGCAGCAAACACAGACGTGGCAGAGGCAGAGGCAGAGGCAGAGGCAGAGGCAGTGGAGTTGGAGTCGTGGTGATAATAATAACAGCAGTTAGTTAGTGCGCGTGGTGGCCACAGACCAGCTGCTGGAGACGGGGGTAAACATAGAGACGCACATCCGCACACGGCCAACGCCCGCTGCAAACAAAGCCCATTTTATGTAGGATAAAGGGCGGCGGTCGTCATGCTCGTGGCGGCCTTGGCTGCTCCTGGCCGTGGCCCTGCAGCGCCGTGACAAACGTGCATAAGGCGTGTCGCTATCGACGGTCAACAGAGACGGAAGTACAGTAGTAGCAAAGCCCTGGCGGACTCCCCCCGGCTGGTGCCAGACGGCCTGTTTCGCCTTGCTTCGACTAGCCACAGAACAGTCCAGCGCGACGTCGTCCACCACGCCAACGCCGCACCAGTGACTCTTGTCTGGCAGCATACTTTGTTAAGTCACTGCTCACTCATACACAATTTCATTATTTATTACATTGCGCACAGCTAACTTATCCCTTATCCCTTGCACGCCGACCCGTGCGGACTCGCCCGTCGTCCATCTCGTCCACCCTTGCCGCCGCTGTCTCGTGCTGGGCCGCCAACGCAGCTGCTCGTCCCTCATCACACCGTCTCAAACACCCCGCCACGTCGGAGCCCTTCTCCTGAACATGGCGCCCGGCATATCTGCTGCCGATTCTCCTGGGTTTGACGCCCCTATCCAGCTGCCCGACGGCGAATGGACGCCTGCCACCGGTATGTATGCATTGGACAAAACCCCTCTCGCCCCACCCGTTCTTCGCCTGCCGTCATCGTACTGACCATTGTCTGCCGGCACAGTTCTCGACACGCTCCCGCACCCTTTCAAGTCGGACACAGCTACTCCAGTTCCCTTCTTCCATCTGCTCGAGCGTCTCAAAACGACCAAACGTGAAGGCTGGCGCCGCTTCAACATCAGCCATGGCGAGTCCATCGCTGATCACATGTATCGCATGTCCATAATCACCATGTTATGTCCCGCCGCTCTTGCCGCCAAACTAGATCTTGCTCGTTGTACCCAGATGGCCCTGATCCATGACATGGCCGAATCATTGGTAGGTGACATTACACCCGTCGACGGCGTCAACAAGCCCGAGAAGAGCCGTCGCGAGAGCGAGAGTATGGATTACATCTCTCGTGGGCTGTTGGGCAAAGTCGAGAGCGGTGCGGCCGGTGAGAGAATCAAGGCGGTTTGGCAAGAGTATGAGGATGGTGTCAGCATGGAGAGCAAATTTGTGCACGATGTGGACAAGATTGAGCTTCTTCTGCAGATGGTGGAGTACGAGCGCGCCAATGGAGGTCAACTGGACTTGGGCGAGTTCAGCTGGGTCGCCAAACGCATCGTCATGCCCGAGGTCAAGGCATGGGCTGATGAAGTGTTGGCTGAACGCGCTGAGTTCTGGAAGGGCGTGGGCAAGACGCCCACTGCAAGCGAGATCAGCGACGAGAAGAAGCGACAACAGGATCAGTACTACAGCAATGGACAGGGCAACGGAGAAGCATGAATAATCAAATCAAGCCACAGCATAAAGGCCTGGTAGAGGAGCAATGCGGAACAGGAATGGATGATACCAAGAACAGGGCAATGGGTTTGCCTTTGACGATGACGAGGTTCGAGAGCCTCCACGATAGAGATACATACATGGATAAAAATCATCGACAATGTTGTGATGTGATTGATGCTGTCGACTGAACCTGCCGCCATTCGTCTCGACGGTCGATTGTACACACGACCACAGCTGCGGCACAGCGAAGAATCCTCTGCCAACACGGGACAGGACACGACGCTCCTCCGACGATGCGTGTGCAAGGGAGGAGCCATGTCGTTCAATTACCGCTACGGTGTGGGCAACGCGAGCAGACTTTCGCTACGCATGCCCAAACCGGCGGCCAACAGTGCGCTTCCTCAGCCTCACGCCGCACCGATGCGTTATGATTCGACCGCGGTTCGCGGAGACGGTCGAGCGCTGCAGAACGTGGGGATTGGCTTTGCAATGAGGCGCCGGTCATGTGCTGACAGACAGACACATGATGGTAGCACCCAATCAACCCGGCGACCCATGGCCTTTGGGACGGCAGAGACGGCGTTGGTCGCCCGGCGGTGCAGTGGTGTAGTTGTCTAGTTGTGTAGTCGGTCGCCATCGCACGTTACGCTCCACCAGCCGAGCATAGTTACTCGTCGACTCCATCAGCCGCTTCAATGGCCCAACAACCGTCGTCGACGTAGAATTAAGAAGTTGACCGTGGCCCCACCCCAAGAAGCGCGGTTGCGCGATTGTTGATCGGCACGTTACTCCAGGTTTGAGCAACGTCGAGGTCGTAGTCTCCGCCGACCTGCATATGTGCCTAAACACCTGCCTGTTCGCTGCAACCTACGTCAAACCCCCCAAGGCTGCCGCCCAGCACAGCCCGTTCTCCTCTTTTCCGACATCGACGCTCCTCGAGCCCCCCCGTTCGCCGTCGTCGCCTCGCGCACCTACACCCGCTCCACGAGGAGCAGTCGGGGCATCGTCGTAGCTTGATCCGACCACGACGAACGACTTGACATGCTGCCCAGCCACGGCCGCGGCAAGACGAGCTTGCGAAGTACGGTGCGAGGCCCTCTGTGTCTGAGCCGCCGGCCGCGAGCCCGTTGATGTCAACGTCAATCGACAGCATGGCTCCTGGTGCTCCCCCAGATTCGCGCTTGAAGCTACCCACCAAAGCATCGGAGACGGCCGGCCGGACAGTGCATGAAGAACGACATTTGGATTATGAGGTGGACGATACGACAGACTCCAAACCCAAGAAGAAGAGACGCGTGACCCAGTCGTCCGTCAAAAAATACGAATGTCCCGCCGACGATTGCGGCAAGTCGTACTCCAGAGCAGAGCATCTGTACCGTCACCAGCTCAATCATGCGCCCAAGCAAATATACCGCTGTGATCATCCAGGATGCGACCGATATTTTGTCAGAGCTGATTTGTGTGCCAGACACAAAGAACGTCATACTGCCAAAGGCTCTCATTTGCAGCGTAAGGATGCCTTTTTGAAAGATCAAACTACGCAGAATGCGAGCCGAAATCCAATCTCGCCGCCGGCTGTGTCTGATTCGGCTTCCCATGCTTCTCAGACCGGATATAATAGCCGTGATGGTGAACAGAACTCGAGTTCAAATGCTATGGCAGCGATGGCTATCCAGCCAAGTTCAAGTGATCAAGGTCAACAGCGTTCTAATAGTATGCCTGGTCTGGTCTCAACACTGTCCAACAGTAGTATCTCCGTAGATTCGGCCATAGGTATCAGTGGCCATTCTATGTACCACAATTATGACAACGGCCCAAGTAATCAAACCCTACCACCTACTTTGGGCTCCGAGTCGCCACAAACAAGTCGAGATTCATGGCTCTATGGAAAAAACGCATTCGAACCCATCAAGGATGGAGCCAAAGGCAATACGATGCAGGAATTACCAAGACAACAGTATAACAGTCTACCTTACGGGACCTCACAGATCCATCAACAGCAAACGACTAACTTCACGTCACCCGTCATTTATCAAATGCCACCACCGATATCGTCCTACGGATACTCACCAGAATACGGATCGAACAATAATACAACTATGCCCGCCGTATCCCCTCCAGCGATCAGTGCCGCCGATCAGCGTCATGTGCCTAATAGTCGACCAAATAGCCTAGCGGACGTCAACATGATTGAACAATTAGCTTCTGGCTATTCAATGCCTGTCTTTGGCCATGAAAGCTTTGATCGTCCTCCGCCGGTGCTAATGGACGACTCATTTTTGAATTCACTCTTTGGCGAATCTATTCTGAGTGGAATTGAAACCGCATCTCTAAAGCCCGAGTCGCCGTTGGATAATACTACAGACGGCACTATTATGCCGATGCCAGGACTGGACGGAATAAATTCCGAGATACTCACATCTAATCGCGGCCGTGATGGCGCCACTGGAATCAACTTATTGGATATAGGTATTCGTGAGAGCTTGATTAGTGCTACCATGCAGCATCGTTTGATTAGGCTTGTCCGTCGATGGAGTGACATTGAAGAAAACCCGGGAAGAAAAACCAAAGAGGAAATTTTGAGGGGCAATATTGACGATCAAAATCATGCTCTAAGCTTGACTATGCTGCGAACTTACCTTACGAGCTACTGGGTTCACATTCACTGCCAAATGCCTATATTGCATCGTCCGACGTTCAATCCAGAGACCTGTCCGGAGTTGCTCTTGATGGCAATGATGTGCTTGGGCGCCACCTGTCTAGAACGTACTCATAGCTATGAGCTCACTCGAGATAGTGCGGAACTGGCATTTTTCATAGCATATCATGTTCGGTGGGAAGTCTTCAAAGACGCTGAATTCCGCCCAACTGCAAAATTATGGACTTTCCAGACCATGTTGTTGCTTGAGCTGTTTGAAAAGATGTACAGTACTCGGTCATTGCATGAAAGGGCTCATATCCACCATGCTACGACGCTCACGGTCATGCGGCGAGGTTCATCTTTGATTGGGCGAAATGCAGCAGAATACTCGAGTGGCGATGACCCTACACGAACGCCTCCGGGCCCACAAGGGTCGATTAACACTAGCGGACAAAATACTCCAGATGCCTTTTGGAATAGATGGATCACTGCTGAAGCTACTCGAAGAGTAGCCTTTGCAGCTTTCATTATTGACTCGACTCATGCGACCTTGTTTGGACATTCAGCAGTCATGTCCCCACACGAACTTAGATTGCCACTTCCTTGCGATGAAGCACTGTGGTCTGCTACAAGTAGCGCCGAGGTACAACGAGTGGAGGCCAGTCTCGCTGCGAATGGCTTTATACCAACGACTTTTTTGGACGGGCTGAAGAAAACTCTTCATGGAGTGTCTGTTCGTACCAACACATTCGGCCGAGTGATTCTGATGTCGGGTTTGCTGAACGTGACCTACCACATGAATCAGCGGGACCTGCAAGTGTCCTCGCTTGGTGCTGCTGGAACACTGGGAAATCAGATCAAGTGGCGCAGTCCTCTGAATCGAGCATTTGATTTTTGGCGGCGGGATTTTGATCATAGCATATCGAAGAATGAACACTGGCTGCAAATTTGTAACCACAAGTCCATCGATAGTGATCGCTCAGGAAGGAAAGACCACGTCTTCGAGTCACGTACATGTTTGCATAGTTTGGCGCATATGGCAATGCATGTGGAAATTACTGATTGCATGGTGTTTGCGGGTTCTGAATACGTCCTTGGCCGAATGGTAATGGACACTGACCGAGCAGCAATGCGACGACGCATGCGAGAACAATGGGCTCCATCAGCCCGTGCCCGGGACGCAACTTTCTACGCCTTGCGCTTTCTCTGCGAAGTCCTCATTCCAGAAGAAGAGCTGACGTCGAAACGGACACATCCCAATCCGCTCCCGACATTTACATACAGCTCTCGGGATGACTATCTGCTCAATCGGCCATGGACATTATATTTCGCCCTGCTGATCGTCTGGTCATATGGCTATGCCCTCGATGGACCGTTAGTCGAATCCAACTACAGACTCCACACCCGCGAGTCACAGATTCATGACATGCAGCATTTCCTCATCCGCATGGGCGGAGTAGCGAGTCCAGACGACCTGGAAAATCTCAAAGATCGCAATGCCTGTTTGGGGCTTATGCTTCTGTTACGAGAGTCGTTTCAGCAGCCGCGGTGGGAACTTCTGCAAGAAGCCAACGATGTCCTCGGCTCTTGTATTGATCTCCTGGTACGGAGAAAAAATGATGTTTACGAGAAAAATTTGGATGCGATTCGTTGAATTTGTACATGTTGTGTGTGTGTGTCTGTGTGTGAGAATTTTCGGGACTCATTTGTATGATGGTTGCATTTTGATCGGCTGTACATTCGAGTAACCTTCATGTTGTATATACAAGATTGTCGACGATGCAGTTTGCCTTTCATCTCCTCTTAACTCCTTAGATCCATCTTGTCGTACACTACTACCACTTGTGTTTGTCGGTTGTTCAACGAGTCAGACGCGACAGTCCAGTCTTTTCGAAGCTAGACTGGCAAATCCAGAAACACGCCCTTCCTTGAATTATCTCTTTGTCCTTCAAGTTCATTATAGCGTGTGACTTCCTTTTACGGCCATCGAGACGAAGCTAGTTCTAAGATCAAGTCATACCACGAAGAGCACTAAGTCGAATTCGGGAGTGACAAATACATCAACCACTCCCTCTACACGTCCCATGTCGTCAAACCCATCAAGAGCCCATATTCAAAAAACACGAGTGAGTGTCCGGTAGAGATCTCGTTTCAGTTTGGAAGGCTAGTAAAATCAAGCCACTCGATCATTCACCCGTCCCACCCCCATCTGAGCTTCATGGTGAGATGTACCGGCCGGGCCGATCGTTTGCACTCGGCACTGCCGCGTCTCAGTTTCGTTCGGCGTTGTTTGCAGGGGGCGCGCACCGAGGTCCGTTCGGTGTCCCGAGTGGAGAGAGCGGCACGACACAGACGCAGGGCTCAGACATCTTTGTACTTAGAGGTGTTATAGCAGCGAGTTGACACGGTTAGAGAGAGAGGCGGGGAGAGGGAGATGACGTACATGACGCGTGCAAAGACCGAGTTTGCCCGGTTGGACCCATATGAGCGGACAGCGCATGTCATGCTGATTCCCTGGAATTCGGTCTGTGGGTTTTGCTTGCCGGGCTGCACATCGGTTTTTTCTAGGGATGGTGAATGCAGGGAAACACCGCAAGTGTGCGTGGATTTGGCTGCTATATGCCTCGAAGAAGAGGAAGGGATTCTTCGCCGAGGCCGCGGAGGCCGGGGGGGACGATATCAGAATAGAAACATGAGGAGGGACGGACGCGCGGGAAAATCAAAGGGATTAACATGCCAATTAAGCATGTTTGTCTTTGTCCAATTGCCTAAAAGGGTTTGACACTTCCACGCTAGCGGCGTGCTATAGCAACGTCATGCAATATTTGCTGGCCCTTTGCTCCCAGACGAACTCGCTGAATATACTATCGAATGCAATCTTTTGGGCTTTCTGCACGGCATTTGAAATGTTGCGTGTTCGCGCACACGTAGGATGCCTCTCGGATTTCGGGCGACAGTCTCGTATCCTTGACGGTACGTCCCTGCGTGCTTGCCTCGTGAAGCGCAAGGACTATGCAGACGGAGAATAATCTTTGTCATTTCCCTTTGCATTCATTCGGAGATATCAGGAGCGGATTTCCCTGCAAGGATATTTCTTAGTTGTTGACTGAAGGTATTACCAAAACGCGGAGAGGTCTCGTGGAACGTGAGTTGCTCCGCCACTCCTCTGAACCGCCTAGACAAAGATACTCTCATCAGTTCAAGTGAACATTCAGCAGCCCACGATTCCAGCACAGTCCACGTGGCGCAGCTGTAACAGAAGCGTACGCGTTGATGCGACTCGCCACGGAGTATAGCTCTGTATACGCTACTGAGCTTCCATGGCATCCCCGTCTGCAGATCTCAAGTGGCGTCTTAGACAGCCGACAGCGGGAGGTATGCGGGCGCTGCGGACATGCACAGTAATTCTTCGCGGAAGCACAAAGAGCAGCCAGCATGCAGAATGCACGCGCAAGATGCAGTTCCCCGCGGATTGACTCTGCCCTACGGCGCTACGGCAAGTGGTGGCGAAGACCCGGCATGGCATGTTTCTGCTGTTGAGAAAGCCAGTGTCGAGCTTGTTATTATCCGTATTCAAACGAGTTATGCAGCTTTTATCCTGCTGTGTTGTCAAGCACAGGGTGAGCTGATAGTCGTCCAACTGTCTCATGTTGGACCGGTGATGGAGCAGAAAATCCAGTGGACAGTTTGTCGAACAGGAGATGGCGAAGAATTGTGGGAGAAGATCATCTAACTTTTCTGGGTCAATTCTATAATATGCAGAAGCGTTCGCAGGTGTGCAAACAAAATCGCCGATGGAGCCTACACGGACTGAAGCGCAAAGTTCCAGTGCAGACGCTGCGATATCCGAACGTTTGGCAGCGCCACGTCCGGGGGTTGAGCATCGGAATGACGCAACAGCAACACTGCAGAATGGGGAGGGTTCTATTTCAGTCGGAGTGAGCGGAGAGGCTCATTGCGGCTTCTGTCGTTGAATGACAAGCATCATGGGCGAGAAGGGCCGCATACGAGACGGTGGTGCAAACGGAGGCGCTGGGCGTTTGCGATGACAACAGAAGTGTTTCAACAATGCCAAAAGTTGTCTTGCAGACACTCACGCGCAAGGAAGAAGAGCCCAACTTGGCCGAATAGTTTCACAATACCTCTGGACCACGGTTCTGGCAGTGTATCCCACCACACGACTGCGCTGAAGACACACGCCCAGGTCGCCATTCCAGTTTGACAGTTCTGAACGCGTCTCGAATGCTGATGTCTGCAGGGGTGGACAGTCCCCACTCTCTCATACCCGCTGCGTTGTTGTTGTATTATGCTGCGGGTAGTTATTAGGATGTGCTCCCTCCCCCCAAGGCAAGTCGACTCGGCCCCATGTCGCCGATCATCACGCGAACGCTTCCCCGTGCCACCATCCACCATCGTCGTGGATGGGAGGATGCAGCAGAATATCTGCGAGCCCTTGCTAGATCGTGTCTCTACTCCCGATATTGGCCACACATGCCATCGACGATAGACTAGCCTCCAGTGCTGCGTCTTCGGTTCCCCGAGCTCGTAGCTACTAACGCATACTGTTCTCCTCCCCCCATCGTCTTAGAGACACGCGGTGCATGGAACCCAATCAATGCTACCTTAACACGCCCTGCTTCTCGCTGCCCGCGTTCCTCCACCCCGACTCGCATGTGCCATCTTTTCTTTAATACCTGATCGCCCGGGTTCTCTGGTTCCGCACATCAATCAGTTGTCATTTCCATCCCTCAAGCAACAAACATCTCGATCGCAAAATCTCCCCTCGCATATATTTCCATCTTGCCGTCTTCCATCTCGACATTGCCCTTGATCAGTTCATCTAGTTTGCCTTGCTTTGATCGATCAAAGCCATCGAGTGACTAGTGGTAGTCTATTGATCGCCACTCTCAACAGCATCACCAATTACTGAACTCACACCTGGACATCACGATTCATCATGGATTTGTCACGACCGTCGACCAGCCATGGGCAAGCATCTCAGCACATGTACATTTCCGGAACGACTCCTCCGCTTCCAAGTGCATCCAGCTTCCACTCTCCAAACAGCAGTCTCAGCAGTCGTGCATCATCAACAGATCTTCACTCCGGCTATCTATTCCCCAAAGCCATTTCTCCCGCTTTCGACGAAGACAGCGCTTCAGTGCGATCCACAAAGCGATGGCGAGGCATCCGCAACATCTTCACTCGTCGCGGATCATCCGATGCCACCGAAACTCTAGGCCGAGGCGAATGCTCGAATCCCGCATCATTACCGACGCACAACATCACTCAGGCCCGACGCCCATCTCTCCCACGATTTGCCTCATTCTCGACGCTCCCGCCTCGCAAACAAAGCTTTTGCGAAGGCAGCATCAAAACCCCGTCTTTGGCCGTGGAATTACCCGGCCATGATCTCAAATGCCATCGATGCTACTACTTTGCCGCACGAAATTGCAACGGTTGGGTCATGGGTGGTTCTCATGGGGATGCGTGTGAACAGTGCTTGGTAGGTCATACCCTGTTATTGCAGCTTCTCCCTATATCAATCATACAACATCAGCTTACGCTTTCCACCCACAGCAAGCGGGCTTTTTCGGCGCTCCATAAGTTCTGAAATGAACATCGACAACCAAACGCGTGCATGGAATTATTCCTCCGGCACGTTTCTTTATTTAGCATTTCCTATAGTCGTCATCACCATCATGGTCATGGAGTTTGGGTATTTCCTTCATGAGTTTTTTTGGGGAGTCTTGGCGTAATTGCCATTGGCATACATCGGGGTGGAAAGACAAAAACTGGGTGGATCCTTTGACTTTTCATATCTCATGACGCGTTGCACACGATCACTGACCTTTTTCCTTTGTATATACCTTGTTGTTGCTAGTTAGCTTACAGGCAGGAATCATTATTCTAGATAGCACAGTTATGACGTATGTATTGTCAACGTCGCTTTGCTGTAGCCCCAAACCAAAGACGTTGGATTGATGCTCATTGCGAGCGTTGTTCAATTAACCTTCTACATGCTGACTCGGTGACTGATGCCAACGGTGCTGAATGTGATCCGCCACGTACGTCAGATGCAATAATTAGACGCCAAAGTTGCCGTTGACGTGTCAATGGTGTCATTCTGATCAACGAACGGTCTTGTTATTCGGGCTGAAGACCAGGAGACTGAGGGGCCGGTCAATGGTCTGATCACAAAGGCGCTAGAAGGAGGGTGGACCTTGTTGGCTGTGTAATTCTCTCGTACGCATAAACCCGACCAAGATCTATCTATCGATTGGCAGGGTTCATCGCTAAGGACCGTGCTATTTCTGGAGGGTTCGAAGACCTCCGATTCTCCCGCTGAGGCGTTCGATCCTAGCGCTATAACAAAGACATCAAATCTGTCCTTCGAAAGCTACCAGCAAGCCACGCAAAGCTTGAGTTTCGGTCGCTTCTCGCGGCTCATTGTCGTCATCATCACGTCCTTTGCCCGCCATGCGACGAGCGCCGTGTGGGTCTCAATTAGAGCTGGATCCTGTAAGGAATGTAGACTTCCGTAGTCACGACCAAAGTCCGAGGAGAATAGCCAGTGGAGGCATATTTTTAGACGGTTATGCTGTGACCTATTCAGTCGACGTCTCGAGACACTTGGAAAATGTCCGTTGTGTCCTCCACTGTGCCGAGAAGTGGAGCGAGTTTATTTGCGTCTCGGAAGGTTTCAGGAGCATTTTCGCCCATAGCCTTTAGCTTCTCATAAACGACATCGTACTTTGCTTCCTTTGCGGTATATTGTCGAATGATCGTGTTGGCCGAATGTTCGACATAGACTCGCGTATCTCTAATTCGAATGATGACGCCATCCAATCTGAGGAAAAAGCGACATAGCAAAAGCAGGCGTTCCGGCATGACGCGCACTTTGATGCTGAGAAGCGCAATACCATTGTCCGCCAGCTCGTCCTCGTAGAGATCAACCGTGTCAAAGAACAAGATTGGATCCGGCCTGCTCAACAAGTCTGTCCTGATCGGACTCTTCGCTTGATCTGACATCTCCCAAGCGCCTTTACTTCCTCCAACATGTGTAGTGCCTTTGTAATCCGTGCTGTAGCTCCAATCAAACGGCTTGACAACCTGCTTGACCTCCTCCTGATGTGAGCGCTCTTTCTTCCATTCCTCCGCTACAGCCACCTGCAGCATTCCCTTCTCCGTCTTGCTGACTCTGTCCAGAGCATCGCGTGCGTTGAACTCCAGTGTCCAGCCCGACGGGACATGCTCAATGGCAACTATGTTGTCGCCAAATATCATCTCGGGAATCGGAATGTTGATCGCCTTGGAGAGCTCTTCGATAGGTTCTGCTTTGAGAATGGGCAGTTTCCGCGTAGTGACTTTCCAGACTCCATTTTGCGTCCTGTGGCTTTTGACGCCGGATGGTGTTGACATGGCGTTGGTCGCGAAAGCAAATGAATGATGGATCGAGGGATATAAGTAGAGATCAGCGAGGGATTCAGTCGTGGAGTCGGGTTGACTTTGACTTTGTCCCCGCCGCCGATCGCCCAACCGAGAAATGTGGTTTGTCTTGAAATGTGACCCGCAGCTTCACTTTCTCCTTCCTATGTCTATTAACCTCAAATAACCTCTACAAAATCGGGTAAAACCTATCGCCTGGATACAAACACTAAGTTGAGGCTAGTTGTTATCAAAAGGGTTGACACAATTAAATTACTGATATCGATTATCTACTATTTTGAATAACGGGTATCTCAGGAAAGCAATTTCGCCATAAGAACTCGCAGTCCAATCACTAAGCCTTCTGCCACTGCTTACCCTCATAAATCTTTGGCATCTCGTTAAGCATATAATTCTTTCCCTTTACCATGGCAACAGCGAAGCCAGGAAGAGACCATCCGTTAAAAGCGCCGACTCCAGTCTTAGCTCCGACAGGAACCAATTGAGTGGCGGCGTCTTTGCGAGTGTGCTTCTTCTCAGCAATATTACCCAGCTTGGCTTCGGCGAGGAGGTCATGGGCTATGTTGTTGCCCAGAATGGGAATTGTAGTGAACATGCAGAGGACGCCGCCAAGATCGACGCCGGCAACATCGCCTGCCGCGTAGACGCGTGATCCAGCAGCATCGACACGCAATGTCTCGCCGTTGGTCTTGACATAGCCCTTGTCATTTTTCAAATCCGCAGGTAGGAAGTCGGTATTCGGCGTCACGCCTGTGGCGGGGATATAGACATCTGCAGTGAGGATCTCGCCATTGCTAAGCTTGAGTTCAGTCTTGCCATCTGCACCGACTTGCGAGCTTTCAACCCTCGTGTTGTACACGACGCTCGCACCGGCTTTCTCGAGCAAACCCTGTGCCTTGACGCTGAGTTTCTTGCTGAGGACCGGAAGTAATTTATCAGAGCCAGAGACCAGAGTGACTTTGGCTTTCTTTCCGAGATGAGTGGCGATTTCGCCGGCCGTCTCGACAGCGATTGGTCCACCACCACCAATCACGATGTCCTTGGCTGAGGCGAGCTTGACGTTCATTTCCTCGAGAGCCTTTTGTGAGGTAGTATAGTCTCCATGGAACGTAGTCAGAGGCGTCGGGGACCGAACTCCAGTAGCAATGACCAGAGCATGGTAAGGCAGAGTCTCTGACAACTCATGCGTCTTGATAGTAACCATGCGCGTCTCCGTATCAAGAGCAGTAGCCGCACCCTGGTGAAAGATAATCGAGCCCTGTAAGTTGGTATACTGCTTGAAAGCATCCCGAATCGGGACAAAGCAGTCTTCATGTTTCATCTCTTTGACCGAGACAATAGCTCTGGGCGCGGCATTATGCCACCAGAAATGAGACGACGGGTCAACAATATGCAAGGCGTAGTTGGCATCCTTTGAAGCAGCGAGTTTAGGAAGAATGTGTTTTGCGACATAGTGCGCGCAGCCCAGACCGGCGAAAGACGCGCCGAGAATGACAATGTTGCGAGTTTCGGACATATTCGCAGATCTCAATGGTGAAAAAGCAAAAAGGAGAGCGAGGTGAACACGTGGCAAAAGAAATTATCGAAAACGAGTAGTGCAGTGCAGTGCAGATCAGTACGAACAGCAGCAATCCCTTAAGACGACAACAGTAACTATTTGTAGAAGCGGCAAGGCGGAAGAATCGAACACCGAGACGCCTTAAAGGAGGCTTTTTTGGCCTTTTAATACGTCAGCGAACTTATGTTGATTATTCAGTATCTAATTTCAAATCCCATCGGATATCGGAAGTCGAAAGACCCGACCTTTCTTTTCCCCAACATTCAAAACGCCCCTTTGATAACCATGGGCCAGTTCAAGGTCTTTTTACAAACGTTGTTCGGTACCTAAAATTTGAAGGCATCCTAGACTGTTCTGAATGAAGAATGTAGCAGGTTTGAAGATACGCTTCGTATTGTAGTCTAGAGTGAGACGCGGCTCTTCTCCAGGATCTAGAGTTGTGCACGGACCAGTGCTTCTTGCCCCAACGTCGGAGGAATGGAGAGCCATTTCGCTATTAATGGCGCAGAGAGCCTCAGGCATTAGAGATGAGTGACCTCTTCTCGAAACGATACACAAGCGATAGCAAAAATGCTGCTGTTAGCAATAAACCCAGACAAGTGAATCAATATGAGGCACTTTCTGGTCTTCAAACGAGCGATGTAGTAATTCTGTTGCTTGCTGGGTAGATATTTCGTCATATATATATAATTCCAGGCTTCAGCAAAGTGACGCCAAGGGCAGAAATGATCAAAGGACAAAGTACAGCCGCTATAAACGTACAGATTAGATCCTCTTCCGAGGAAAGACATTTCAATCAGTCTATTATACAAGCACGCGTTCGGCGCGTCGAATGAGCTCCTCATACACGGTCCAGGTAAAAGCGCTACTGAGCGCTTTCCTACCAATACGCATACTCAAGCCGCTGAACATGCTTTTAACTCCTTCATGACGGAGCATCATGCTCGCCGCCTTGAACATGTTGCCATATTTACCCGGCGCAATCTGCAGTCGCGTCTTGATGGCGTCAAAAGGGTTGGTGAGGGTCGTTGCAGACGTAGCGGCTATGACACCGGAGAGGAAATTAGTCGTCGCCGAGCTAGACATTGAAACTGGAGCCAGGGAACTGGCTTCACTCCTCGCAGCCGAAAGAGCCCCCAGCTTAATCTTTGCTTGCTCGTAGATCAAAACATACAAACCGGCATATGGCGCGTCTCGTACAGCCGTGGCGCCAAAACCGGCAAAGAAACCTCGTAAACCCTCTTTGGCGAAAATATCCCTCGCGGCTCCCGCCATGGAAGTATACGAATAATGTGTCGACTCGTAGCGGACCTTGAGCACAGTAATAGGATTGACGACCAAACCGGCCGCCACACGCGCCATAGCTCCAGTAGTCAAATTGGCGACATTACCCAATTTCGGCAAGGCGGACGACGAGCCGGATTGCGAGGCGTTGGCAACAACCTTGACCTGAGGAAGTTGTGCCGCATATTGTCTCATCTGATTCAACATGCCAAAGTACAGCGCAGAACCACAACCAGTGCGCAGGACAGAAGGGGTGACGCCGCGCCACAACGAGCGCACCGGACGCGGTCCATTCAGAATATTTCGCAGAGCCTGACCCAGACCCGAAGCCTGAGACTGCTGGACGCGAGTTTTGAGCAGGTCGGCGGGTTGTAAGAGGACAGCGCTGGTGGCTCCCGATCCGAGGCCAGCTATGATGTGGAACGCTGCATTTTTTTGCCGCCGTCAGGGAACAGGGTTATTCCGAGGGCATGGTCAGAAACAATGAGACGTACCTGAAGACGCTTTCGCCTTTGACTCTCCATTTGACATTGCCGTAATGTTTCTTTTTAGCTCGAGGGTTGCATATTAATTGGGTTTTGAGCACTTCTCAAAATTATTGCCAAATCCAAGTCGTCATGTATTGGAGGCTGGGGGCTCGCTCGTATTCGCATTTATGTCCGCGAACTCCCGCGATTAATCAGCCAAACCTTACTTCAATGGAATGCGTTCAATTACTATTGTCCTCGAATTCACAACTCAGGAAGAATATTCCACGTTGCTGCACCAAAAGCGACAAGCCGTATTTGACCAAAGAGCCATTTATAGTCACTCAACAAGGAAAGACAAGAATAAAGAGTGAGAGATACACCTGCATTACTTTATATAACAACAATAACGATAAATACAATTCTCAAACACATCCAAATATGGCCAGTCTGGGGTATATCGCAGAGATCTGGGTATCGTGCGCCGGGAAACAAATGCAATGCAGAAATAAACGAAAGAATCAAACCCGGTACACTTGTCCCATCTCCAAAGGAAAGAAATATTTTTGATAACAAAGGAAAGATTATGTGTCGTTTGATGTGTTTTCAATCTTTTGGTCAAGATTCGCTTTCATCCGATGCGGCTTCGAGCTCGGCATCCAAGCTACGGAAAGCTGGAGGCTGGGAATCGTCGACGCTTAGATCGTCGTCTTCTTCGAACGTTGGAGCCGAGACTTTATTGTCCTCGGCATCTTGGTCGTAGCTCTGAGCCCGGAAGAGAGGGCTCGTGGGAAGTCCAGGAACTGCATTCTTACTGAGTCGTCGTGCAGGTTCAGACTGAGGGACTCCTGTTGAGCTGAAACTGGAACGGGTCTGCAGACGAGGCGCCGGTAGAGAATTGGTTGGTTCAGGGCTAGGCGATCCTCTCATGTTGCTCGCCGGGGGAGTCATGAGGCCAGATGAAAACGTGGAAAGTTGCTTGGCAGGCACGGCGGCTCGTGATGGTGTGAAAGACCGGTTGGGGGTTGAAGAGTTCCGAGGAGCAGCTCGCAACGAGGCACTCTCCATGTTACTTCGCCATTTGTTGAATGCAGAACTAAGTTGACCAGCCCGTGGAGAAGCCAGGTTTGCAAGACTAGCTAATGCCTGACCACCAAGGGAAGGGGGCGAGTGTGCAAAGCGTTCTTTCTCTTGCTGTTCCATTTGAAGGTTGGCACGGATTCGGATCGCAGTGTCACGAAGCACCTCACGATTGAAGCTTGGCTGAGACAAAGTGTTGACCAAATCGGCCAATTCTTCACTCCTGACTCCTAGCAATTCACGCAGCCACGAGATTTCAGCATCCTTCTCCTTGAATTTGGCGGGAGCCTCAGGATCAATCTGGCTTTCCAAGCGGTCGATTTGAGTCTCACGATCCTGGAGCTGCTCTTGCAAGACCAATATCGACTCACGTAGAGCTTGTGGAGAGATCTTGTCTGAGAAGCTTGAAGATGAGGTAACCTGTGAAGGCTTGTTTTGTGCGTTCATAGCAGCCGCTTGAGCAGCAGTCTTTGCCACTTCCAAGCATTCCTCAAGGTGCTGCACTCTCTCATGATGGTGCTTAGCCTGAGCATCAGAAAGTCTCATGTGGTCGCCCAAGAACATCTCGGCACGCTTTTTGTCTTCCAGGGCGTGGTCGAGCGATCGGGAGTGATAAGTCTTCAGCTCTTGCAGCTCAGCCTCATGCTTACGACGGAGATCATCAAGAGCCGAACTGTGTTCGTTTTGCAGTTTCTTGTACGCCTCTTTTCTGGCGCTTTCGCCGTCTTCAATAGTGCGCTCGTGTCTTGTCTTGCTGGCGCTGATTTCAAGCTTGGAATTCTCGAGTTCACATCGAACCTTTGTAAGCTCGTTCTCGAGTTCAGATCGCGCCAGGTTAAGCTGGTGCTTCGCAGTCTCAACTTCAGTTTCAAGACTGATCCGCACGCGCTGGACTTCAGCACGACCATTCTCCTTGGCATCGAGAGACTCGCGCTCGAAGCGGGCAGCGAGTGTCTGTTGCTCAATGAGATCCTTTTGGAGATTGCTGACCATCTCCTCAAACGCCGAGTTGGATGCGCGCATGTGGTCAAGAGCGAGCTTGTTCTGAGCAGCCTCGACAGCGCTGGCTCTGAGTGTTTGGACCTCAGCCTCGAACTGTGCTCGTTCGCGGGCAAGCGCAGATTTTTGTGCAGCGAAAGTCTCAAACTGAGCGCGGTAATCATCCTCCTTGGCTCTCCATCCTGCTTTCTGGTTTGCAAGTTGGCCAGAAGCTTCTGCCATCGCAGCGTGAAGCTTCTCCAATCTAGTTCGCATAGCTGAGCTGGACTCTTGACCCTCAGCCAATTGACGTTCAAGGCCAGCGATCGTATCTTCCAGCTCCTCGCGCTCGGCTTCAGCGTCATCGATCTGCTGTCGCCATTTCTCGCTCGAAATGCGATATTCCTGCAGAGTATCACTCAAGGCTTTGGTCTCAACCTCGAAGCTTTGAACCTGATCTTCAGACTTGACAAGTCTTTCCTCAATTTGCAGGTGACTCTCTTCGGATCTGCGAAGCCTTTCTTCAACATCGTGCTTGCTTTCTTCTAATTTGCGCACTTGTTGTTCCAAGGCAATTCTGCTCTCTTCAGAGCCGCGGAGTTTCTCTTCAACTTCGCGCTTACCCTCTTCCAATCTGCGCACGTCTTCTTCCAAGGCGAGTCTGCTCTCCTCAGAGCCGCGCAGCTTCTCTTCAACTTCCCGCTTGCTTTCTTCAACGTCGTGCTTACTTTCTTCCAATTTGCGCACGGTGTCTTCCAAAGCAAGTCTGCTCTCCTCAGAGCCACGAAGTTTCTCTTCGGCATCGTGCTTGCCCTCCTCCGCGCTACGCAATCGCTGCTCGACGTCAAGTCTACTCTCGTCAGAGCCGCGAAGTTTCTCTTCGGCGTCGTGTTTGCTTTCTTCGGCGCTGCGCAATCGCTGTTCAACATCAAGCCTGCTCTCCTCAGACGTTTGGAGTTTCTGTTCGGTGTAGTGTTTGCTTTCCTCGGCCGTGCGACATTTCTCCTCGGTATCAAGCCTGCTCTCCTCTGAGCTACGTAGCGCCTCCTCGATGTCGTGTCGGCTTTCTTCAGCTCTCTCGATGCGGCTGAGTAACTCGGTTCGCTCGTCTTCCATAGCCTTGATTCGGGAATCATTCTTAGTGGCAGACTCACGAAGCGTAGAAAGTTCTTCTTCAACGACTCGCATCATCCTCTTAGCCTCAACCTCGCGTTCTTCGGTTGCACGTCTGAGGTTTGCTTCTTCTAGAGCAGCAGCCAAAGTCTCGTTTAAGCGTGCTTCTAGTTCAGACATTTCACGTCGATGCGCTTTGATTTCGTCGTCGGCTAGCTGAACAGAGCCACGGGTGACCTCCGGCACAGGTACAGGCGTAGCTGCAGGCGGTGGGGCTTGTCGGGCCAATGTCTCTTCAACAACGGCGCGGATATCGTCGAGTTCGAGACTGCTTGACGCGGCACGGGCAAACGACACCTTCATGTCGGCAAGGACAGAGTGGAGGTCAGCTATATCCTGCGAGGGCTGTTGCTGCACACGTGGGCTTTGCTCCCGGAGAGCGTCCATTACAGCAGCCTTGATGTTGCTGATATGCTTGTCCCGACCACGCGAGATGGGGCGCAGGACAAGCAACTCGTCGCGAGTCTCATCTTCGTCATCCGCATCGCTCTGTGCAGGGGAAGAGCTTCGCTTGAGGCTGAATTGATCAGCAGTCCTTGGTCGTCTGGCCACAGCATGCTGGATATTTCGCAATCCTTCCTCGAGGGGAAGGAGTCTTCGCTCAATCACCCGGTCGATAAGGCTGTCAATGTGACCATCGAAGAAGTGACTACGTTGCTGAAGTTTCTCCTCGTCAGGAGGTGAAAGCACGCCTGACCAATCACTCATTGGGTTATCTTCGGTGGTGTTCAAACGGTTCACTGGTGGCCATGAATTGAACTGTGGGTCGCCGCTGTCAGCGCGCTTACGACCAATCATTCCGGAATCAACCAAAGTCTGATATGGAATTTGTTGGCGTTTTGGACTTGGGCTAGGAGTATCGCCGCGACGCCATTCTGGAAGGTATGCGACGCCATCCATAGGCTTGTTGTCATAGCTGGGAAGCGGCGACACTTCGTTGTCGACCTCCTTAGACTCGGCCTTGTCGTCGATGTTGTCATCGAATTCGTTAAGATGCTGCATGACCGCATCGATTTCATCGAAAGAAGGTTCAACTTGTGGCATTTGAGCAACAACGGGAGGCGGAGTTGCCTTCCGGAAAACATTTGCCGGCTTCGATACATTGGATGAGAAGTCGGGAACCCGAAGTGGCGAGGCCTTGATTGGGCTCTCTTCTCTAATCTCGCCAGGCTCGAGTTCGCTGGCCGAGTAACCACTCTCATTCGGCACGTTCTCCTTGTCCTCTTCAATGTTACTACGGAGCACTGGTGGCTCGAAAGGCTTAGCAAGCGCAGAGAGGGAGCTCTTGGACGATTTATGATGGCTGTGTTGCCAGGTCGGCTGTTTAGCTTCAGTAAGCTTAGCAGGTCCAAATGGTAAGTCCGTGCGGAAACCAGGGGCGTCCATCTGATCATTATGAATGAAATTAGCTTTCGTGGGCGAAGCAAATCGAGGTGTTTCATTTCCTTCAGTGCCGCCAAACCTCTGTCTCTTGAGACGATCTTCGCTGGGTGCAATGCGACCCTCTTCATCTTCATACTCGGTGCCTGAGTCCGCAGGTTTCCAAGCAGAATCGGGGCGACGGATAGAGATGGCCTTGGACTTCTTTGGCTGTCTGACAATGTCGGGAAGATCGACATTGCCAAAGATTTTGGGCGTAGCATCATCCGACGAGTCGCTGACTTTGGGAGTAGGCGTTCCGTTAGTTGGGACCTTGGCAGAGAAACTAAAATCAAAAGTAGGTGTGAAGACTGGCGCATTGACGTTGAATTGTCCCGATGATGCGCCGCGCGAGTGGTGCCTAGAGTGCGAATCGCCAAATCTCGGCTCGGCCTTGAACGCTTGTGGAGCAGAATCAGACTCGAACATGAAGGGCGATTCCTCAAAAGTTGCTTGTCCAAACGGCGATGCCATGGCAAAGGGGCTCTGATCAATGAATGGTGAGGGGTCGTTAAAAACCGTGTCCTCTACAAAGCCCATGTCTGTATCGAAGGGGGACTCGACATCCTCACTAAAGTCCGTAGCTTGAGGTTGGAAGAACATTGGTTGGAAGGTTGCCTTGGGGTTGAATTGGAAGACAGGAGCGTCGACATTGAGCTTCGACGTGCTCTTGCCCTTTTTGTGGACAATCTCAGGCTCTTCCACCTTACTGTTCTCGACCGAAGACGAAGCCTTATTCTCAAGTTGCTGTACCAAGCCTAGAGCACCGTTCAAGCCCGGAGCCGAAATTGGAAGTGAGCTTTCTTCTTCGACTTCACTCCAGTCGCGCCTTTGAGTCTCCTGGCTATGCTCTGTTCTAAGCAGACCGAGTTCCAGATTTTCACTAATATTGTGACGATGGCTTTTCGGCGTGGGAATAGCAATATCGCTATTGATTTGAGCACGCTTGTGTGGAGGCATGTAAGTTGAGAGCTCTGGAGTGCGTACGCCATCTTGTTCATCTTCAGCCTCACTGTCACTTTCAGCGACCGGCTCGGGTCCGACCTCAGGCTCTGGTCCCTTCTTGACTTCCTCCACAGACTTTTGCACCGGTTTCTCTTCCTCAAGCTCCTCTTCATCATCCTCTTCCGGAAGATCAGGAAGAGCCGGAGTAGGCTGCGAATTCAGACTGGTCATCTGAGCCATGAATGGATTATAATTATGCTGGACAGATTGAGAGTAGCCGTGGCCCATCCGGCGTTGATCACCAAACATGTTCGTGCTGAAATCATGAGGCGACTGAGACATTCCTCGCTGGTGAAGTGGAGAAACTCCATTGGTCGGAATTGTCGCTGGAGAACCATTTCGAGGGAAACCAGGCAACGAGAATGGTTGAGGCGAGAATGATTGCAAGCCTAGGATGGGCGAAGGATTGGTAGGAATTTGATTAAATCCGAATTGTCCTCCAAAAGTCGAGTGACGGTGCATGTGGCCGAAAGGAGCATTGCCAGGTGTCAACGGAGAAGCGACTGACATGGCATGTGAGTGGCCACGTACCATACCCGGACGCATACCGGTGGCGGAACCAGTTGGTATAGGCGGGGAGAAAGGCAAAGGTGGATATTGAATAGACGATGATCTCGACATATCCGTAGCAGACGATGGTAGAGGCTCATCCAGTCCAGTGCTGACACCAAGAGCAGCCAACTTCTGTTCAGTCAGCCAATCCATGTAATCGGCCCATTTCTTCAGATCTGGCAGTGCGACCGTTGCTTTGGACCGATTTGCCATACTGCGTGTCTCAGCCTCGTCGGGGAATATTGGTCGAACATGAATAGGTCCATCATGGTGAACATCGGAATGTCCAACATCAAAACCAGTGGTGTCGTAGCCAGCGTCCTCGAATGATCGGAGACGCTGCTGGATCTCATCATGGTTCATGGGTTTCGGGAGGCCCATGGCCTCAAAATCAACATTTGGGATCGAAATAAGGCAATTCTTTCCTCGCCAGCTGACTCGCTTTCTCAGCCGCGGAGGCTCGAGTCGCATGGCAGCTTTCACTGGTGATTGGACTTCAATTTTGTCTTCCTCATGAGTGGGAGCTTCAACGAGATTATCCTGGAGGCCCGAAGTCTCAAGCGTCGTCTCTTCGATGGCTGGTGCGGTCGTGTTGTCAAGAGTCTCGAAACTGTCCAGTTTCTCGCCTGCCGCATCGCCCTCCTTGGTGGCTTCATTCGGTGTAGTAGACTCTTCACTACCTTCGACAGTCTCATTGCTCTTGGTCGGCTCCTCCACGGCAGGTGTTTCATCGGCTGTCACGTCCAGTTGAGCCTTTGTCTCCATCTCCGGCTCAGCAACCTCGGGTGCCACTGAGGTCGACTCCAGGTCGAGTTTCTCTTCTACAATGTCCTGTTCTTTTGATGGTGCTTCAAACTGCTCATTCTCCTCGACTTGCTCATCAACAGTGGTCAATGGCAAAACTTCTCCCACCTGCTCTTTCACAGGCTCCTCAACAGGATTTTCTTTTACCTCTGCATCGAGCTCTTTCAAATCGATCAGAGGTTCGCTTGCATTCAAAGGCTCAGTAGCCTCAAGCAGGCCCTTTTCTGCAACCGTACCACCACCTTCTGCCCGCTCCACCTCCTTGATTTCCGGCTTTCGCTCTTGTACTGGCGAAGGCGTGGCAGCCCATCGCGAGGCCAGCAGTCCTGAAGACATTTCCTCAGCTTTGGCGTCCCGGAGGAGATCGAGGAAACTCTGCTGGTTGAGAGTACGATTAGCCTCGCGGGCTTTATGCCGTCTGACGCTCAACGAAGCCAGAGTATCGGGCTTTTTGGATTGTCGGTTGGCCTCCGTTTCTCGGCTTGAATCGTCACTCCACCAATGCGGACTCTCCGTTGGTTGACTTGGAGGGAGTTGGACCCAGCGATTGGTTCGAGAACGAGGCAAATGGGAATCGTCTTCTCCTTTGTCGATGGCTCGCTTGTTGGTGGCCGACGTCACTCGAGATGGAAGTCTTGAACGAGGCCGATTAATCACTCTCAGACGACTGGGAAGAAGATGCTCAAGCCCAAAGTCGGGACCGGGAGAGGATCTATCGAGGGCGTCACTGTCAATCTGCTCGGAAAATGCAGTGCGCGCAGAGCGAGACCACGGCGGCGAGGAATCGTACGGTGAACCCCAGACTGCGGTATAGTATGCCGAGCTGTTCTCTAGATTCCTTCCGTTGATATTGGCAGGTGTCCTCGGTGGGAAAGCACGAGCGACCTCGGGGGTATCGGAGGGATTGTCTGACTGCTCGGGTGGACTAATTATTGAGGCACCATACTCAAAGGTAGGAGGTGACGATGGTGGTACGGTCGAGAAAGTTGGATCTGTTGCGTCTGTTGTTGGATGTCAGTATTCCATCCCATTGGCGATGGGACTCGGGGGGTAGCATGCCTTCCACGATTTCGACGGAGCGACGCGCAATCGCTCGGAGGCTACAATCGGACCAGACGAATGCAGCAAATGTCCAGGGACTGATCAGTGGACGTTTTGATTAATCGACCAGGCAAAAAGACTAAAATCGATGCTGTACAGGCAAGGGCGGAAAAAAGCTGAGAGCTCCCAGGCACGCGTGGTGCTGCTAAAGGACAGACAAAAGAGAGGGCGCAGGGCGAAAGAGAACTAGACAATATACAACGCAGCAAACGAGTCCGGCGGCGGCGGCGTCACCAAACAGCGCATCGATGGGCGAGTAGAGAACGAGTTGATGAGGTGGATTTCTCGAGTGAGAGTTTCGAGGGGAGGTCTATACCGCGTCCGAGCATATTCTTAATTACAGGGGGACCGGGCGAGAACGCTGCTTTTCGGTCCGCTTGCCTACACCGCTCATAATGTCACAATTTTGCATTATCGGCTACGTCTGGTGCCCTCTGAAAAATGCCATCTGCATTGCCTAGGGAAATCTCTTCTACATCATGGCACACCGGGAGTCGTCTGCGGTGGGCTGTCTGCTGCAGGAGCACCGTCGTGTTGTCGCATTGCCCCTTTGAGCTGCTTGTACCGCTTCGTACTTTGGTTCGCGACCGGGATGTCGCGGTAAACGACCCGGGCTACAGTGGTGGGTCGTCGGCACGGGGTGCGGAGAATTCAGGAACAAGTAGTGTCTATTGCGGCTAAACATTGGCTCATGATCACGCCGCTCCATGTGGAAGAGCAACGAGAGCAAATGGCAGTTTTACAGAAGGGTTCGGACGGAATTGTGGAATGAGTGCCTGCGTCTGTCGGCGAACTGCCGCTACGACGAGTACACTTGTACTTTTCTGACATCGGCTAAAAGTTGGCAGCTGGCGAATTGCCGAAGGGCCAGTACTCACTAGTCGGCGTTATCCACAAAGCGGGCATTCGCTCCGTCTCCAGAAAATGCGCAAAGCTTCGAACCAAGCAATTAAGCGCTACACTCATTGTCAGATCAAGTGTCGTAATTATGTAGATTCATTGGCAGATTTGGTACAAAATATTTACATGCCCCTGCTTTTTAAACCGTCGTGGTCGCATCAAGAGAATCGTCATTCATACCCTTCATCCACGTCCATGGCAGGTTGGTGGTCTCGCCCTGCATCGCAGCATAAGCACCATCATCCATCAACCACGTCTCGCCAGCCGCATCAAGATTGACCATCGAGTCGAAATCTAATTCAGGCTCAAAGTCACCCATAGCAGGCAGCGACTCTAATCCGACGAGGTTCAACTCGTCCGTCATTTGGTGCTCGGAATCTGGCGGCGTGTCCGCGAGATAATTGTTCAACCTTTGTGCAATAACATCGTCTGACACTCGGTCGTTGCCAATTCGCTCACCATCTGGTGGAGGCGTGAAAGCGTTGTGGCCGTCCAATTCGACCGCATTCAGACGTCGACCGGCGTCCAGCAAGCCTTGCGCTGAAGTAATTATACTTTCCGGTCCGGACTCCTTTAATTCAGCCGCCTTCACAGGGAACGTGATTTCAGCCTTGCGGATGGCAGCTTCAAGGAAGGCAGTCGAGTAGTCCGCCGCAGCATAAATGTCACGGAGACGTGACATGACTTGCATACATTGACAGAATCCTTGTAAGCTCGAGCGACGAGTCGATTCGTCTTGCGCCTTGATGTCCAGAAGATGAATGATGATGGCCGGAAGAAGTACAGTGATACCTGGTGTCGGTAGGTAGCGGACGAGGTCCAACACGTACAAAGAGTTGGCAATTTTCGTGGTTTCGTTGGCAGCAAGTCGTACAGCCTTGCGCGAAACTTCAAGCTGGTCGGCAGGCGTTGTGCGTGGCGGTGCACCACTTGAAGGTAGCACAAGTGGACGATGTAAAGCGGATAAGGCAGCAAAATAAATCAAATGCAGCAGAGAGCAATTTACCGCCGTGTCTTCGTTGAGCGCATCCACATCGCTCCACGTAGGCTCAGAGTATTGGACACATTCTGGAAGTTCGTCTTTCCACTGTCGCAGTTGTTTATCGCACTCTTGAACTTCGTCATTGCCAGGCTGCAACCTCTTCGCGACCAAAACCATTGTAGTCCTTGTGTTTGCATCTTCGCCCGTGGCAGCGCCTAGGCCATTTGAGATTACAGAATACTGTACAGACAGGACATTAGAGACGAGAACGCACAGCTTGGTCATTTCGATGCACATGATTGCTGTTCGTCGTTGCTTGTCAGCGTCTCGCATGATTGTGCAATTGGCTGGAATGCAAGACGGCCCTTCTCCGAGAACTGTCTTTTCAAAGTCATCCACTGTGAGCATTGGAACATCAAAATCCGAATCCTTTATGCGTGTTGGTCTTCGCATTCCTAGCGCAATCAAACGATCTCGCATATATGTCGACCACCAAATACGCTTCCACAGTCGTCTTCTAGGCAAGTCCATTGTCGATGATTTCTGTGTATTGCGATGGAGGCCGATGGTGTGGGAAAGTGAAACTGCAATGCCCATCCAGTGATGGCTATCCTTTTGGTCATCGGGGGTTTCGTACCAGTACGTCATCAAGAGAAGCGACTGGATGAGAGAAATGCGATCGGATTCATAGTCAAAGTCGTAGAGAAGTCGAGTCTTTTGGAAGAAATCGCGGCGTGCTTCTCGTCGTGTGTCGTATCCAGCTGCTTTCAGATAGGTCATGTCGGCCGAGGCAATTCCAGCAAACATGATGGCTTGGAAAAGCAAAAGACTGACGGATTGTTCTCCGTCATTGCGATCGATAATACCCACCAATTCGCCCAAATCGAGCAGCGGCATGTACGGATGAATAAATTCCGCATAACATCTCAACAGCTCGTCTCGTAGTGGGGTTGGCGGAATTGTCAAAGCACCCTTTTTCTCCAAATATACAATCTCATCCATGCCGAGACGATCGTGTAGTGGCTTGATGTATGCAGGAAGATGGATGGAGGGATTGATAGGAGACATGACGGTGGGAATGATCGGAGAGGGATATGACATTGATCCTTGTCTTTGAGAAAGGTGTTGGGGGTTCATGTGCATGCCTCCACTATAGGAAGACATTCGTCTGGTCGCGCTGCTGCTGAAATCCATGTCTTTTTCGAGGTCTTGGTCTGTCCGGATATTAGGTTTCAATCGCTTGTGGAAGAGTTGGGATACCTACAGAGCGTGTGTGGAACATGGTCGCTCAGTCGCTTGATTGCCTCATAAGGCGGATGCGCGGACATTGGGAAAGAACTGTTACTGTTTGTCTTGTACAAGCTGTTCTTTCTAGCTTGCGGCGAAGCGGCTTTGATCTCAGCTGTGTTTGATCTGCTGCGACATGTGATTAGTTTGGCAGCCCTGCAGTGGGATGCTGATTATCTGCTCACTTCTTGCGCTTGCTCTCTGAAACTACGCACTCGACCTCGTCGAGTCTGCAATTGGTGCAAGGCGCGCCATGCTCGACGACGTTGCAGCGGACTTTACGAGCGCGACAGCACTGGCAGGCTTTGGAGGCTCGTCGTTTGACGCTCTTTGTTGGTCGTGTTCCATTGGCTTTGAGGCCGGCATCTGCAGCCGAGCGCTTGGGCGGCGATGGGTGCACGTTGATCGTCTCGGAGGGCGACGAAGAACCGTCGGACATGGTCGGATCTAGCATGGAGCCCATGAGGTGCTCTGTCGGATGTGGTGAATGGGAGGCAGAACGACGACACAGTTAACATGGAGAGACAGGACACGGACAAGCAGTGCAGATGACGAAAAGGTAGAGGGGCGATATGACCTGCTAATAACCGCGGGCGCAGGCAACGGCGCGAGTTATGTCCGGGGCCGTGTCCCATGTCAGGTCAGTTGGTGGTGGTGGTGGTCGATCGATGGAGCCCCTTCCGAGTGCGGGCTAGCGGAGCATCCAGCCAGGCGTACGCGCAGATGCCGGCCATGGGATTCACTCTTCACTATACAGTATATTGGATCTAGTATCTAGTATCTGGGGCTCAGGATGATGGCGGCGAGGATTCCAACCCGACGCCGTACGCCGCACGATTGGTCTTGTGCAGGAAACATTCAGATGTTCACATGTTCAGATGGTCAGATGGTAAGTTATGCCAGGCAGATGGAGAAATTCGCACGGAGGAGAAGCTGTGTACGGCCAGAGGGGCCCCACAGCGAGCCAGGCATGGGCATGGCTTTGTGGGAGCGTCTCGTTCGCCTTCCCACACTTACTCCTAGTACTGTTACTACTGTTACTACTACTGTCACTGCTGCTCTGTGCATTGTTTCGCACACACAATTTACTCGTTCGTGGTCAACTAGCCGGCGGTGGCGTAGACCGTGTTTTCCACCCCCACAATACTACTCTAATGTCCGTCTGGTCTCGTCTGCCAAATGGCAAATGCCGCCCCCGTCTTTTGCGGAGTCGCCACCAACGACTGACTTCAGCATGTATGAACGGTGTGCATCCTTCTGTAGTAATAGTAGTAGTGTTCATCTGTACGACGACATGCCCGGATCCGCAACCACATGCACACCCTCGCAACGTCTTGGCCAGCATCGTCATCATCATCCACATCCACATCTGACTGACTCGCAGCTGACTCGGCTCGTTCGCACTTCGCCTCCGGCTAACGTCACGTTCACACAGCCCGGATCCGGCTAACCACAACGTGTGAATCTTCCGTACTGACAAGCCTGACATGCCTTTACGTGCGTTGTGTGTGTGTACGAGTGCGAGTGGGGAGACCACCACGCATGGTCAGCACATGCCTGCCCACACTCTCGCTCCAGTTCCCCAATCTCGCCTCGTGTCCGTCCGGGGCGGTCTCCATATCTAATCTTACCACCACGAGCCGAGGCCCAGACACACGCACACACACACACAGCATAATTCTTCACACTCGTCGCATCGTCATCATCCCCGGTCGCCGACGACGAAGCATGTGTATCCGCTTCTCTCTCTCTATCTCTCGTACAGTATACCTTCATTTCATAATTCTTCTCAGGGGCATGTCCATACCCAACCATGTATTCGAAATCCCTCACCATTTGCCCCAATCCATCATCGCTCCACATTTCTCTACGCCCTGAATCTCTGGTCCGAACTTGGTCTGAATTGCACTTTGTCTCTTCTTTCTCTCCATCATCCCACTGTCGAGCTAATCCCGCATTGATTTATTGCTTCGTACAGCCAGCGAGTTAGTATCTACAGATGTACATACATAGTTACACAGGTACATTCTCCGCAAATGTCGCCCGCGGAGAAAAACTCTATACGGCACGGACGAACGGCGTTCAAGTTTCGCTTTCTACACTAACCATCAACCCCGAATATCAGATTTCGTTTCGAGAGCGTCGATTCAATTGGACGAAATTAAATTGATATTATACACAAGCCTCAATGGTTGGTCATCGCATTGCTTCACTATCAAGTCGATGATGCTGTGACTTTTACATCCGATTCTTCTTTGAAATGCGTCTGTACCGTAGGCTTCGCACACCCGCCGCCAACTAGATGTCAAGGTAGTCGTACGATCCTTCCCCCCCTCTTCCCCCCACCCGCCACGCGTTTGAATCCGCCCGTTATTCGCTTCTCAGCCCCAATGGCCATGTGGCTTTTGGGCGATTTTTGCCACGGCGGGAAAAATATCCGCAAACTTTTCAATTTCATGCTTTTTCTTCATCGATGAGGCGATTACGTCGACAGAAACATCTTTGCGACTTTGTCATTGTCAAGTCTAGGGCAACAGTCACGGATATCATGTGAGTTGATCATGGAAAGGTCGTTTTAGCTTTACAGCTCTATCATCTATCGTGATATCACCGATCAGACGTCGATTCGTCCGGCTACGTCTCGTCTCGTCTCGTCTTATCTAGTTAGTTCGTCTTTTTGACACTGCCATTGGCGTTCGTCTTGCGCTTTTCAATCGATGGCAGCGATGTAAACAATGATGGCCACACGGCTTCATACTCATCTTGTCGTCCATTCAGGCAATGACGGAGCCAAATGCCCCAAACAATGTAGAAATATCTGTGGCATGTTAGTAAAGACTGATCGCAGACGCAGAGTCACGATTAAGACTCACGCTCCTACGCCGGTCATCAAATGCCACCAGCCGTGGCCTTCGAGTAAAAGGCCCCACGGTAGTCCGATTTCTCGTCTCCAGACGCGCAACTTGGAGCAGTACATGTTGTCCAGATTCCAAATGCCAAAACCGCCTAGGAAAACCGACAGGCCGACGGCAACCATAAGCCACATTTTCTTGAGGATAGCTCGATCTCTTTCCTCGATTCGCTCAATCTCAGCAGCGTTCATCTTCCCCTTGGCGCTACCATTCTGTGTGCGATCCTCCTGTCTCTCGTTGAAATGAGGTCTGATGTTCTTTTCCATGATGAACATTGAGCGTAACAGCACGACAATGGTCAGAATAGCATATGCGTTTTGGTGGAAAGTCGGATCCTGGAGATAATGATAGTACAGAGTGATGAAAAGCGCCAGACCAGCAATGCCAATCCCAAGCATGACTCTGAATGGAAGAGGACGATTGTGCCCAAACGAGGCCCATGTCATCAAACACGTGGTATAAATCATGGAAAGCTCATCAACGAGTTGCATAGGATCTGGGTTATGTCGGTCAGCAGGTGATGAGGCAATTCTCGGAAGGCTTTAGGACTTACACTTGAGAGTCGCATGGAATGCAAAGCTACCAGAACCCACAATCAAATATCCAAAAAAGGTGATGAAGAAGATTCGATCATGGCCGTGTTTGTAACAGTTGTACATGCCCTTAAATGCAAGCCAGACGAACAGCAAATTGGTCAGCGTGTTGACAATCTCCGCGGAATATCTGGTGGCGTAGTAGTTCTTATTTTGTGTCAGTCACACTGATCAGAGTATACGAAAACAGCACGCTAACCTCTTCGCACCAGTCCAAAGTCGATGTAATGGGAGCCCAATATCCATCCTCTTGAGCTGGAGGATAAGGTATCGAAGGCAGCCACGCTGGTTTCACAGCCATATTTAGAGCGGCAAGTGGCCGACGAGCTGTCGGCGATGAGAGGGTAGAAAGTATCGAAATTAAAGTAGACTGGTCATGCAATTGAAGCTTTTGTATCAAGGTCACGGTAATTTCGTTGCGCTCCAGGCGGTCGAGTTATATAGTTGTGCAGCAGCGTGCTGACGAGACGAAGGAATTAGCGGCACGTCGCGGGCGGCCGAAGTGGCATGTGAACATCGTATTCAAAACTTGTCTGAGCGTCTGGAGCCAAACACATCAGGCACATACGACACCCACACGACCACGACATCATGGCCATTCCCAACGAGAAACTGCAGCAGGTATGTCACTGGAAGATGAAGATGCCACATCAATGGCCGCGGCGCTGACTGTTGGGCAATCGCAGCTGCTGCAAGAGATCTCCTCCAAGGCTGCGTTCGCTGAACAGCAACTCGGCATCGTCAGAGGGCAGATGGCCCAGAAGCACCGCGAAAGCCGCATGCTTCAGCTCTCAGCCACTGAGCTTGAAGCTTTACCAAAAGACACACCGGTATACGATGGTGTGGGCAAAATGTGAGCAATTTCCAGCGAGAAGGAGGCATATTGTCCTGACAAAAAGTCGACAGGTTCGTGCTCACAACTACCGACGGCATCAAGCAACGTCAAGGAAAGGAGGCCGAGGACATCAAAACCGAAATGGCAAACCTTGAAAAGAAGATGCACTATCTCGATACCACCTTCAAAAACAGCCAAGAGCATTTGCAACAAATCCTCCAGCGGGGCGGCTAAACTGAGAAAGGTCGGCACGGATCTACCTCCCAACATCATATAGCCGCCTCCTGCACGGATACCGCCCCGTGTCGCTATATAAAGCTGCGGCTACCAACACGTGGAGAAGCCATGCTGAGGTGGCTTCGGCTGCAGCTGCAGTGTCCTCGATCAGGCTTGAAGGAAACTGGTCCCGAAGCATTGACAAGCGAGCAGAAACACTGCCGCGCGGAGTTCAATGCGATAGCTCTCCGCTAGGACAAATAGTTCCTCGGTAGCCGGAAGACTGCTTTATTCCATGGATGTGACATTAAGATGTTCTAGCCTGAAGCCTCGGCATACGATTTCATAGCCGGATTGAGGCAAGACACGCGACGTCAGTTACCCGGACATTACCAGATAGCTAGCACCAGATCATCTTGTCTTTATGAAAGGCCAAAGCCGTCGAAGATTTTTCATCTTTCCAGTGCTCTGTAGGGTTTGCTTGCCGGCGTCCAATCGTCTCAAAGTTGTGGTCTCATTTGCATAACCGAACACCCCGCACATGTAACATGTCATTGATCGTCACGACGTCAAGAAAATGACGAACGAAACAAAAAGCGAAACCTCTTGTAAAAATTCAATTCATCTCTGTCGGGCAATGCAACTTTGCCACCATCATCATGCGTTTCCTTCCACTCGCGTTTGCTGGCACAGTAGCTGGACTCTTCCAAACTCATGGCGAATATCGCCCTTTCGGCCCCGGTTACAACTATGGAGCATTTCCAAATGTAACTCCACTGAATCGAATCAAACTCATGTATTGATTAGAGAGAATAACTAATGCTAATCAAAGGACTTCCACGTCGTCGGCCCACCACTCGAAGCCGTTCACGACAGCCAGACCCCCCCAACAGGTCTCGCAGTCGACAGCAAACACAACATCTACCTCACCTATCCGCGCAACACCGGCCAAACGCCAAACAACGTCGTCATCTGCACTGACTTTAACAACGAGCAGCCCTGGCCCTCAGCCGAAATTCAAAATTGTACTGTGGGTCAAGACCCCTCAACGTGCTTTATCAATGTGCAGAATATCGTTCTCGACTCCCGGGGTCAGTTGTGGGTTGTCGATAGTGGGATTCCGTATGATGCTGCGCCGGAGACTGATGCAATCTTTGGTGGTGCGAAGATTATGGCTTTTAATCAGACTGGTGCGCATATTCGTACATATGTGTTCCCGGAAGAGGTCTTGGATCATGGCATGAATGCTAATGACGTGCGTATTAACAACACGCTCGGGACTGGCGGGTATGCTTTCATCACCGACGAATCTAAATTCGCTTCTATCCTGGCTGTGAATCTCGATGATGGGAGCGTGGCCAGAAGGCTTTTTAATACGTCCGTCGTTCGAGCTGACGATAATTATGTCGGATCGTATGATGGCTCGTTGGTGTATACTTGGAATGGTACGCAGAAAGGCCATATGACTACTGGAGCCGACGGCATCGCACTCGCGAGTGGAATGTTTTTCTGGGGTGTTCTGGCATCGAGGAGATTCTATTTCGTCCCGCAGAGCGTCGTAGTGGACTCAAATGCCACGGATGCCGATGTACTGGCAGCTGTTCAGGTTCCAGGAGGCCAGTGTGGTTCGGAACAGGCTGGTTTCACTGCTGATGACCGCGGACGGGTTTATATTCTTGCCAGCGAACAGAATGCAGTATATTATGTCGACACTCAACAGTCAGAGGTAAACCTAGAGATTAATGGTGTCCCACCAGGCGGTACAGGGCTGGTTGCGGCGGAGAATTATGTCGTGAATACGTTGGTGCGAAATGGTATGATTCAGCACGCTGATAGTGCTGCAATCCTGGACGGATGGTTGTATTTCTGCACAAACCAGCTTGAACTGGCACCTCTTCGACAGTACCAGAATGTGGACAAGCGTCGAGGTCCATTTCGGTCTTTTAAAGTCTGGATTGGACGTGGACCAGCTATATAAGTGCCATTAGACATAGCTCTGTCCTGGCGCGACAATGGTTTCAGTCCATAGTTTCCAATCGCCATCAACACCTTCCGGCTTGGCATGAAATACTACCGAATGAACACCAGGGCGAAGTCCAACCACTGAGTTAATGTGTGCATTTTGTAATCGGTGATTCTCGAGTGGTAGTTCACTGCCATCCAAGGTAGTCAGATGTTCCTCTTCAATCTCCATGCTACGCTCAGCAACTGCAGCTGCCATCTTGCTGTCCCATAATCCCTCTCGTCTGGCCATGTTTCTCAGCAGTGCAATTGTTCTACGCCGGAGTTGAGGCTGTCGACATTTCATGGCAACAAAATAAAGCGGGGAAACAACCTCCATGTCGAAGAGAAACGAGGACGGTCGATTCTTGAGCTGTTCGGGGACTTCAGAATTCGCGCGCACATCCTCCGCTAATTTGATCATGTTCTCAAAGTCTGGCATATGAACATCATGTGCACATTCCTCAGGGAAAATACTGACATCAAGCCAGATTCGTGAGACAATGTGATGGACTAGCAAAATCTTGGAAGCATTGAGATCTCTGGAAGACAGCGTACCAGAAAGCATCAGGAGGCTAAAAGTAGACTTCCAAGCGGCAAGCTTTTCGAGTAGTGCATCTCGCCGAGACAAGTCATCTGGAAGTACCCGACGGTCATATTTGCGGTATTTGACATATCGGATGAATCGTAACGACAAGTTCATCAAATGTACCAAGCTGTTTCTAGCTTCATTGAGTGACATGAACACGCTTGGCACGCTCTCCACTAGTTCGACAGGATAAGTCCACGGTGCATCATTGCCAAAGAGAGTAGACAGAAGCTCGAGGCGATTGAAGAACGGTAACATGTGCTCTCTCATCCGTTGAACACTTGTCGTCATCATCGATTTTGTTTCGGCTTTAGCGAGTGATGCTAGAGCAATGTTCATTCCTGCTTGGAAATGTTTGAGCGCGGGGTCACTATCTCCGCGAAGAAATTCAATGCCGACAAACAAAATGCATGCTAGAAGAGTCACTTCGACTGAAGCGTCTTGGCGTTTCAAATGTGTTGATAGCAACGATAGCGCTTTGTTGTAATGACTTATGGCAAAAGGATCATTGTGATCTGGGACTTCCCAATCTTTGTCGGTAGGCGTAGCTACCTGGACGGGCCAGCCATCAGCAGTAAGTTTGAAGGTAGGAGGTGGGTGGCTGTTGGAACCACCAAACTCTCGCCGTTTGTGAAGCCATCCAGCAGCTACCATAGCGTGCTTTATAGCTGGCTCAGCAAAACTCATCTGCAAGACCAATTTTGTCCAAAAGTCGGAGTCGAAAAATAGTGAAAGTCCAGGAGCAGTGCAGTTGTGAAAAAACTCCAGCGCTTGGAGCTCGTTCGGGCTTACATGAACCAGTCCGAGGGATTTATCTGGGGAGGAAATTTCCAATGAGGACGACTCTGATATCTCCGGCGAGGCAAAATTGCTGGCTTGGTTCTTTCGTGGTGGGATATAGTAGCCATCGCACTTCCGTCCGGTTGAAGTGCATCTACCGCACTCGGGCTTCGTCTCGTCGCACTTCACTCGCCGTATCTTACAAGTTTGACACCCTGTACGCACTTTGGGCCTGCTAGCTCGAGTCTTCTTGGGACGATCCTGCGCGACTGTTGTTGGCTGATTTGCACCATTTGCTAGCTCAGTCTTTCGTAGCGGCGATATTTGTACTTTTCCAGTATTGGCAATTGAGAGCTCCATTTTGACCTTGGCAGCATCAAATGATGATCCAGCGTGTATTTTTCTTCCCCGTATCTGACAATGGACAAGCCATTGAAGATAGTCAACGTGCACACATGCAGACAGATGTAGATGTCATAGCAGCGATGCAACAGCTGAAGTTCCACTGCCGCCTGGAAGGCTGACGCTACGCCCAGTGACCCGATTCCGCCCATCTCAGAGCTTGAATTCGTCCATATTTCCCATCAAAGAACTGCACTGGAATTTGGATTCCGTCTATTCACAATATGTTGCCATTATCATCCGCGTCGTTGATTCAAACTATCATTAGCATGATCGTTTGGCTCTCTGCCAGAGACTATGTCTACGCCACGTCTGTGATACCACGGCGCTTAGATGCAGCAGCCGCCGGGTGAAACATCAGCGCACTGGCATTGGATCCCGGCGGTAAACACAGAGATTGGACTAGACTAATACTGGAATCTCAAATTTCTAGCATCCTGTGTCACCTATTGGCTCTCTAAATCGGTCTCTTGTCGTGTCTCGTTACAGATGTGCTCTGAAGCGAAAGGTAGCGTGCCAGAAGCACGAGGCTAATGAAGATCGCGTAGTGATACCATGAATTATATGACAGACATATCCGCTTGGGCAACCGCTCTGCAAGCATGTCAGGCCCTTTTCTACTTTCTCGGGATCTCTCTGCTTTGTCCGAGGAAGTATGGCGTTCATCACCTCACGAGACCGCGACATCCACTGGAGGGCACCAGCTTTCATGATAGCATCGCTTGTTGTTGGCACCTTTTTGGCCTTTGGGCATCACTTTTTTTACCAGAGTCTCGATGGGAACGAGGCCTCGACTCAGCCTTTTCAGGTCGCTGGATGGGTTGTATCGCAACAACAACTGGTTACGGCTGCGGGTACTGCATTTGCTTTTCTTGTGAAAGCGAGTCTGGTACTTGCAGTTTCCACGGCCTATATTCAATTGATATTCCGGGCCATGACCAAGTACGAGTTTCGGGTAGAGCAGCTTGACGATATTTTTGGCGCAATGGAAGATATTGCAGTTGCTTTCTGTCTTATTCCACTATGGAAGAATCCGCAGCTTCTACTTGTGGTACTAATAGGATGGTATGATATATTCCTCCATTCTCAGGATCTTGTATCTGACGAACAATAATCGCAGGCTTCTTCCAATCGCGGCCATCATCGCACCTGCCTCTCTCTCCGTCGCGTTCGACAGGATACCGTCTACTGTTCAAAAATTAGCAGTGGCTCAGCCTGCGTTCGATACCCTGAATTTCGTATCCTATGCAGGGCCTGGCAGCGGATCAGTGGATCCAAGTACTTTCTTGCGACAATATACGCCAGGCCCATTCAGTCAATATAAGATAATCTACGAAGGGCCATCTCAAGAAGTTTCAGGAGTCACCTTTGCTGTTGGTGGTAGTGCCTCGATATTGCCCATTGAAACTCCTGGTCAAAATGCTTCCTGGCATATATCATTTGAAGGCCCACGACTCAAATGTTTGCCGATGAATGAGACTTTGACAGCAGACGTCAAACAAAACATAGCAACCGTGCTTAATGCCACGAGTACCTGGCGGTTTGGGTACAACGAACCTGCACTACCATTCGAAGTCCCTTCATATCTCAGTTGGTCAACAGCGTATAGTGATTTGCCCTACTACCTTCCCAGACTATCAAACACAACATGGACGCTCCAGGTGCCAGATTCGCCACTTAATCGCTATTCAAAGTTGATGGTTGGTGTCTTCCCGAATGGTTATTACCAGCCGGACATATTTGCTCCAGGAACGTTCGGATCATTGAATCAAACTTACATAGAATTTCTCTTTGAAGGCGCGACATTTCTGCAGTGTGAGCCATGGACTGCCGTTTACGAACTTGAATTCAGTTATGATGAACAGAATCGAGGACAAAAGATCATTATCTCGAATTTAACTGATGTCGCTCAAATGGGGATCCTCAGCGAGGATTGGACTCTGGGAAAAATCTTGGTTGGGTTTGCTCCAGATGGTGATCTCTTCATATCCAGGGACAACGATACCTCGGACACATTACCCATGGAAAAGGGGTACATCGATTCCCCCAACCTTCGCCTTGCTTCTTACCAGGCCGTGGTTCAGTCATTTTACAAACTAGTGCTCGGTGCGGTCAGCGTGGCATTCGACAATGGCAATAACATTGATAATGCGCTACTTCCCGGTCTCATTCAAGGAACACTAGCAACTCAACAAACTCCCCCGTGTTTAGCATTCTCCACAGTACTCGCAGACACGGCTGAACTTGCACAGCTCCAACTCTACAATGTCAGCGCAGGCATTATCTCAGGCCAAGTCGCAGGCAATCGCTACAACCAACTATCGCAATACCTTCCCTCGACCAAGAATGCGGCCAAACCACGATCACTGCAATCAACCATTGAAGAAATGTTTCAGAACGTCACAATTTCGATGATGAGCTCTCCAAATCTCCGGTATGGTCGCTTCTTCTCTTGCCGAATGTTCCAACCCTCACTGACAATGACTCGGACAGATACAATGTATTCAGCCCAATAGCACCAGCTCCCGTCGACGTAAACTTCAAACTTTACGGAAATATCTACAATTACTCACCGGGAAAGCTGTGGTTGCCATACGGTCTCGCCGTTGGCGCATCACTGCTTTGCGTTCTTGCTGGGTTGCTTGCGACCTTGAGCACTGGCGCATCATTTTCAGCTCAGTTTTCTACATTCGTGCGCATTGCTCACAACATGGAAGTCAGGGCTGAGTTTTCAGAAGGAGGCATCCCGGGTAAAGATCCTTTACCAGAAGCCGTGAAAGCGTCAACGATAAAATTAAGGACAAAAGCACGTGTGATTGATGTAGACAGTGAGTGATGACACGAAAAAGTAAATCCAAAATTTTAGAACAATGTATAGAATACATCCTTAGTCGTTCGCTTGAACTAAATAACACTAATTCCAAACTTTTAGAACAATGTATAGAATACATTTTCCGTCGTTCGCTTGAACCAAATAACACTGCCGCCCACATGTGCGTCTTTCCGAATTGAATTTCATCTTCACTCCGTCTATGCATGATCCTTTCTGATTTTGAAGCAGTCCAGCATGTCCTGCTTGGCAAAATCTGCTTTGGCAAGTCTATTTGATGTCATGTACGCCTGAGCCCAGGTGTCTAGCGTGTAGGCGGAGGTGAACATTTCTCTTTCCTTCAGAATTCAGAGATCTTTTCTTAACGACTTGTCCGTTCATACATTCCGTGCCATCAGATACAGGCATAAAAACAACAGATCCATGGTCGCAAAGACCGAATAAGGAAGTTCCACTGCAAACCACGGCACCTTCGTCGGAGCAGGTTGTATTCGAAGTTCCGTTGCTGCTTGCACTTGGGGACGCAAATGTGGCGGAAGAAGCTGGCTGACTAGTGACTGGAGCTGGATCTTTTGTAGATGTTGTTGGTGACTGAGCTGGTGTCGAAGAGGCCAAGGGGGAGGAAGCTGCCGTGGAAATGGTGAGAAGACCGTTTGAAGGTGCTGGTTGCGATGCGGCAGTAGTTTGAGCCACAGACGACGCCGGGCTACTGTAAGCCTTGCTCGCAACGGGTGTTCCTGTAGGCATTCCAGTAACATCGCCATTGCTGGCAGGGGCTGTGGTTGCGGCGCCATTGTCCGTGACGACTGTGCTGTCATAATTTGAGACACCCTGCGTTTGTGCAGCAGCGGAGGCTGCACACGATGGCCCAGAAGCAGCGCCGATACTGTAAGTGTCGTCTTGAAGTATAAACTGTCCGGGGTTCGGAACTTTTTGATTTGTCATCTCTACAGAGGAGCATTCAGAAGTAGGCAAATTGATGACATACATGTCCGGAAGGGAATCGTAGTACTCGAGGCTTTCAGAGCCTCCAGTGACTGTAATTGGGGCTGAAAGAACATGAGCAATGGTGTGTCAAATGGAAGTTAAGGAGGATACATACCACAATTCATATAGATCTCACGGTTTCCAATGCGGTTGAACCATGTCCAAGCGAGGGTGGCGCGCCCATTGGGGAAGTTGTTTGGGATTGTGTAAGTGAATGGATGAGTGGCTGAATTGCCGTTGAGATTGGTGGGGCATCCGCCTTCGAAGACTTGAATGATCTTCCAGGTAGCGTTGGCCGACGGCTCTGGGTCCAAAGACACAGAAATTTGGCAGGTTCCGCCACCATGAGAGGCGGTGCCGTCGAAACTGAGGAGCTGCGGTTCGCCGACCTTCATGTTGTTCATAGTCGTAATGTCGTAAACGCCAGGACGCTGCTTGCAAGGGAAATCCGATTCGGGAGACCCAGGCTTAGCATTCGCCAAAGGAGATTTGGTGAGAGTATCAACACCGAACGGAACTGGGCTGTTCATGGTCAAATGAGCAGTTGAAGGAGCGATGAGGCTCGTTGCCACCAGGGCCATGGCCGAAAACTTGAAGAGCACCATATTGAGCGATGGAATCGATCTTGCTTTGCAGGTAGCTTGTGGGAGAGCACTAGACCAGCTAGAGCGTGCAGTTGGAACAAAGGTAATGACAAGAAAGGACAGACGAAGAAACTCCAGACTGCGATGCGCAATATGACAGTGAAGTGACAGACAGAAGAGAGAGAAGAGGCGGAATACTTAAGCTTTCGGTATTGCAGACGAACATGGGTGAAGAATTTGGACGGAGCAAAAGGACCCATTCAACCAAAGTAGATGAGTGAATGGTGAGACAATAGGCGACGAGATCAATAGCAGGCCAGCGATTGTCGCCGTCTCAGGTCTTGGTAGCGCTGGAGTGAGTGAATAATAGCGAAACATGAAGGAGCGGTCGACTATAGGCGTATTATTGGACGGTACTGGACGGCGCGGGACGGTGGTTCGAGTGAATGGCCAGACAGGACAGACTGAGGCCTGACCACTCGGCCTCTCCAGCGCTAGATGAAGACGCTGGGCTGGCCGAGCCTGGCAGAGCAGGAAATGGCACCGCCGTGTGTGAAACAATCTTGCAGGCGTCCCGCGGACGACGAGGCAAGACTTGGAGTGGTGAAGGCCGTAGCGAAGCCATGCGAGCCGCGGGTGACAGACACTGGCCAGTTCCTTCGCCACTTGAAACGTGTGCCCGACGCCGAACCTCGCTACTTTTTGCCATCATCTCATCGTCTGTCCATGCAGCGGGCCGTGGATCAGAGGGACGTTGGTCGACGCATTCATCACATACACGGCCGAGGGCGATTAGATTCAGCTGTGTCGTTGTCAGAGGGTGAGTGAATGACGTGTGAATGAACAATCAATCTTGGTTGACTTAGTGAAAGTCAAAGTTGGGCGGCGCGGTCAGTCCCACGACTTTTGCCATGCCGCTGCGACCAGCGACTCTTTTCGCGACTCCATCTTCGACGACGCGATTGCTTTGGTGCACATGTCTCGCGTTCCGGTCTTTTCGTCTTTGCCTTTGCTGCTGTGCCACATCGCACATCGTCCCATTGCGATCCGAATGATTCCGTCCTCGCCACTCCTTCATTGATCCAGTACGACGTCTCCCGCGCGCGTGGCCATCTCAAGAACAACCTTGGGCAGACCCCTGCCGTCCAGCCAGAAGTAGCTTCCTTTCGCACATCATGGCTGCAATCAACGTCAATCGCATAAATGCCCCCCAGGCCTTTGTGTCCAGCTATGCTCCGCGCATCCGAACATACGGCAATTCGCTACTCACACCGGTCCAACCACAAACCACCGCCCCCTCTGTTCGCACGACCAAACGCGGCACAACTGCCATCAACTACGCCGAGGAGTTTGACGATGCGAGTTTCGATGATTCCGATGGACCTCGCAGAGCCACCGGTCTCCGCAGCGCGCAGCCCCGAAGAGACATAGACCCAAACGCCGACAAACCAGGCGAGAAAGAGCTGGGCAGGGAGCTTTATACGCCAGTGGATGTGCAAGGCATATGGCGCGATTGGATGGGAAAGCCTAAGCGGTCACTCACAGAGCGACAAATGCATGTGCAATCTGCTCTCCCTACTACTCTGATCCCCATCCGGATAGACCTGGATGTGGCTCCTTTCCGCCCAGAGGCTGCTCTGCCTACCCCGAATAATGCCAAAGAGTTTGGAATCGACGAGACTCTCCCAGCGTACAAGGCCCCAGAGCCAACTCCTCAATACCGACTAAAAGACAGCTTTCTTTGGAACTTGCACGAGGCCTTGATTACACCTGATCAGTTCGCAAAGACATTTGTTGATGAGCTTGATTTCCCTGTGATGAGGAAACAGGCTTTGATCATCGATATTTCCAATCAGATTCGACAGCAGCTCGAGGAGCACGCTGCAGTGGCCCTACACCCTCTCTTCCAACCCAACTCGGAGGTTGAAGGCCCTGCATCAAATGTCGCCAGAGATTCTATCCAACCAGTAGCATCGCGAGAGGCCACTTCAACGCCTATGCAAATCGGAACGCCTATTCCAAGCCACCTGCAGCTCTCTCATACCAATGGTCACCAAGCATCATCGGGTAGATCGACGCCCATGGCCAACGGTACATCAACACCGGCACTAACTGTAACCGCTCGTCAACTTCCACAAGACCAGGCTCCTGCATCTGCGCTGAATCCACCTGATTCACACCGCTGCCTTCTTACGTTATCAATCAACCTTCAGAACCGACTTTACACAGACAAGTTCGAATGGTCTCTTTCACATCCCCCAGGCTTCGCCGAAATTTTCGCCAAACAAACATGTGCTGATCAAGGCCTGTCTGGAGAATGGGTACCTACCATGGCTCACGCAATTTACGAGGCCAGCCTGCGGTTGAAAAAAGACATGGTTGATAATGGTGGGACTCTGGTAGGGGTAGTAGGCAGTGGAGTTGATGGATGGGGTGTGGTGGAGAATGAAGCATGCGAATATCATGGAACAGCTGAGTCTGCTCTTGGTGTTGGTGCAGGCTGGAGGTTTGACGAGGACGGTCTCGGACTTGACTGGGAGCCTAAAATCGAAGTTCTCAGCAAGGAGGAAATTGAGAAACGTGAAGGCGATCGAGAACGACAACTTAGACGAGCAAGACGAGAGACGGCGCGTTTCACCAATACGTACACACTACAAGCACAAAGCAGTGGGCTTGGCGACTATTTTGCTGGTGGTCTTGGTTCGTCCCAGATTATCAGTGGCGGCGCAGACGATGAACGTATGGGCCGTGGTGAGCGAGCGAAGAAGAAGCGACGATTCAGGAGTTTATCACCTGTCGGTCGCGAAACTCCCGAGGCTTTGGGTTTCGGAGGCACGTCTGGTCAACTAACAGAAGGCGAAAGACAGTATTGGCATTGCTCACACTGCAGAGTATGGGGCTCAGCCATTTGGGGAGTGCGAGATGGCCCTGCAGGCGCGAGGGTAAGACGGCTCTGCTTGAAATCCCCCTTTATCTAGTCCCTCGAGCCGTTTGCTAACATTGAACCCTCACAGACCTTGTGCAACAACTGCGGCCTTCTCTACGAACGTGACAAGCGTCTTCCACCTTGGAATGAGCGATTGTTCGCCAACGAGCGCAATCAAGGCTCACGCGAGGCAGCACTCCCACAACCAGTTCCTCAACCAGAACCTCAGCAAATTCGAATGCCTCGTCAAGTTTCACACATCCAATCTGACATTGCAGCGTTCCCTCACCAACAAGCACACACTCCACCTCCACGTGTGCATCAGCAAGACATCAATCCTTCATCTCACCTGTACACCGGTGCGTCTGCAGCTTCAGGTGGTCAAGGCCAAATCAGCCAAAGCACCATGGCCGACATTATCAACTACGCAGAACCAGGCGAAGACCTCGATTGGACCAAGGTTACCGAGCCTCGCGAGCGAAAACGCTTACAAAATATTATCAACGGCCGCAAATATCGAGAACGTCGTTTGGCGGCAGAAGGCCACGGTGGCAGTGGTGGCAATTATCCCGGTGCGTCTGGAGCAGGAAGCTTCTTAAGCATGGGTTATGGAACAAGAAACTCACAGCAGACCCCACAGCAAACAACTCCCCAGCCCACACCCCAGCGCTAAACAACTCCGCGGGTCTTAAATGAGACATTTATGTCTGTTTTATCCGATTTTTCGCTCTTTTCCGACCGACGTCACTTTTCGCACGATGAATTTATCGAGCCATTGAATCTCATTTTTCTCCTTTTCTTGGCCTGTTTGTACGAATATGGTGATGATGGAAGGGGGTTTGCATCTAGCGTCGGCGCACGTTTCGTGAATGGAAAATAAAAACATCATGTAACAACATAGATTCTGCCAATGGACGAGCCGAAAGCATCTTAATAAGTGAATATCATTCGGGCCATTATTCTCGTGATTCAATCGACGTTGGACAATTCAATTCGCCATCTTGAGGCATCTTTTTTCGTCAATGTTGAAGCTTTTTCATCGCCGTCTTCGTCGCCCATCATCTCGAGCGTCTTTTCTAAATCTACGTTGTCAACGACTTCGACATCGTCACGAACACCAACGACGTCCTTGCCAGACTCGACATCAGGCTCTCGCATCGTGGACAAACCCCCTGATTTCTCTTCGCGCACTGTATCCATCGCCTTGGCCATCTCGCCTTCTCTACCCTTCTTCCGAATCGCCCAACCACCCCGCCAACCCAACCAGCGTTTCTCCCACGGCCCTCGAGCAAAAGCAATCAAAAGCGCCGCGCCAACGGAACCCATACTATAACTCCCCGACGCAATCCATCCGCCACGAGCATACAGTCTCGCACCGACAGAGGTACCGACCAGCTGTCCGGCAAAGGTAAAGACCATAAACGCCGTGTTGACGCGATTGCGGCCTTTGGGCTCGACGACCATCAAAGCGGCGCGGTTGGCGATTTGCGATGTCTGCATGCCGAAATCCATGAGTGCTGCTTGCAAAATGGGGCCGGCGACGGTAAAGGTCCCTGTGTAGGTGCCTAGGGCGATGCCGGTTAGCATCCAGATTAGACCGAGGAGGACGGAGAACAGAGGCACGAAGCGGTCGGTGATGTGGCGGGCCCAGAGGGGGCCGCAGATCATGGAGACGATGCCGATGAGGGCGAAGAGGCCGATGGTCACGGGCGTGTAGTTGTACGGATCGCCGGAGAGGAGGAAGGTGAGGGTCGTCCAGAAGTTGGTGAAGACTGCGGAGCCGAAAAAGGCGATGAGACATGATTGGATGATGATGGGGTGTTTGAAGCACATGACGACAATGGACCAGAGGATTTTCGGATAGCTCATCCCTGGATTGACAGAGGGGTAGTCGGGCATGAAGATCCATAGGAGGATGAAGATGGCGTATTGACATGCAACGGAGAGCCAGTAGATGTTTCGCCACGAAGTGTATTGGGCCATGATACCGGAGAGCAGCCGCGCGATGAGGATGCCGAGCATCAGACCGCTGACAACGATAGACATGGCCGAAGCACGGCGGTGGGCAGGCGCCAAATCACCAACCAAAGGCAACATGAGCTGAGGCGTAACAGTCGTAACACCGGTAAGGAATTGAATCGCCGAGAAAACCTCAATCGACTTGGTCACAGCCAGACCGATAGAGACGGTACTCGTGAACAAAACAAGCCACAGCACAAACGGGCGACGACGTAAAAGGTCCCCAAGCGGACAGAGAAACAACAGTCCAACAGCATATCCAGCCTGCGCCAAAGTCGGAATCTGAGCGACTTTGACGTATGGAACGTCGAAATCATGGGCAAGGATGTTCAAGATGGGATGGCTGTAATATAAATTTGCCACTGTAAAGGCGCCTGCGAAGCCAAAGAGGATATTCAAGGCCAGTGTAAATTTTGGTGGGGCATTTGGATCCCAGCGCACCTTGGGCGGGACGTAATTGATGGTATTCCAGATGCGCCGCCATGTCGAAGCCTGTTTTGTCGATTGTTCCTGGTCCAGAGATGTGTTGCACTCGTTGGGATGCTGTGAGGCTGCATTCACTCCGACTTTCTCATCGGTAGGGTTGGCCGTTGATACCCTCATTTCGAGACATTGGCGCTCTGCACTTCGAATATAGTCTCCGCGCTGTAGAAGAATTATCAAATCAACATTGCGAAAAGTGTAGAATGAAGAATATAAAATTATTAATCAAAGTGTAAGGATTGTATCTAGCGTCGGCCTTTAGTGCTATTTGTCCGAAATGTCACCAAGACAGGATATTGTTATTCCCGCGGCTCGTCTTGAAGCGGACATTCGTTCTAGTCATCGTTAAATCAATTGATTCGTTACTTATAAGCCGATCTCTCTATCCAAACGATCGTGAACATGTTTCGCAAATATTCATACTTTTTTCCAGTCAGCTCTTATTCTTCCGAACACTACTCCGCTTTTTAGTTACGTAACAAACTAACCATCGTACTATCATCTCTCGTTCGTTCTCGCTCAAAAGTAGCTTAGACAAGAGTCCAGTCGTCAGCATCCGAATCATGGTCATCTTTTTTCGTTGGCATAGCATCCGAACGCTGACGAATCGGCATCGTTCGTTTGAGTCCAACCACTGTCTCACAGTCTGAGTCTATTTCTGAACTCTCCGACTTTACTGCATCCGGTCCAAGTACTCTCTCATAGTCATCATCGGAGACAGTGAAATCTCCAAACTTGTCATGGTCGCTCTGTACAAGGAAATCCCGAGTGGAGCTCGATTGTTCAGCAACCTCATCCAGCCTTCTCCGTACAATACGAAGCCCCTCGTCTTCCGAGGCAGAGTCATCGGTTGCAGAATCGCCAGCAGATCCTGCACAACTCGTACCCGCCGTTTCTGCGTGATCAATTGGTAATGCGGGAATGTCATCTTCAGCGCAGGTCCATTTGCGCTTTGGCGAAGTTGTCACGTCGTAGCAAGGGTAAGAGTAAACCACATCTTCGCGGGATGCGTAGGTTTCGGGGACATACGGCTTGAATGGCATTTGAATGATTGCTGATGCAGCTATCTCATGAGTCAGCAAAGTTTGAAGGTCAGTTGTCAAGGGTATGACTTACTATCATCCATGAATGATCTTGTGCAGACGCAATTACACAGCGCCTGATGGAATTCTCTGAGATCATATGAAAGGCGCTGAAATTCAACATCTTTGCCCAATCGATGACTCAAGAAGCATGACACGCAGTAATTGATAATGGAATCAATTACGTGTGGTTGTTGATCTAGGTGCTTGTAGCAATACCTAATTGCTGCACAGAGATCGATTGGTTTATCAGGAGATGAACAACCAAATTCACATTGTTGGAGTACACCAACATATGCAGCTGACTTTAGCCCCTCCAGCTCAAAGACTTCGCCCAAGTGATAGAGTTGGCAGTGCAACAGCACAGACGTGGGCACATCAAACAAATCTCGGGGTGAATTTCCCAGTGCATAGTTGCCTGTATATACGAAGCGGAGAAAGGGCTGGATGGTTTCCTCAGTGGCAAGCTCCAAAAACATGCGAGGTCCAGAGCGGGAGTCTTCAAAGCCCAAGGAAAGAAGCGGACAACGCTCTGCGATAGTTTCAGTGTCAAGGTCGCGAATCGATTCCATCTCACCTCCTCTTCGTCGAAACATCATAGTCGCGTTGCCTTTGGGAAATGACTCCAGGAAACCCATCCAAGTTGCATGCTCGTCGAGCGTGAGGTCATCGCCATCTTGTTGCATACGTCCTCCAACTAGTTTCAGCGGGGGATCGTACTCGTCGATGCCTTCTGACCATGTGCAGTAGTCCTTTGTGTCTTTTTCTTGGCCTTTTATTTCTTGAATTTGTTCATTTGGGCTTCTCGCCCTCGCTTTCGCTGATCTGTCGGCCAGCCATTTAGCTGTAGCGACCTCCGGTATACTTCGAGTGTCTAGGCCAAACTTGACATCCAACTTGCCGTCAGTGTCAGTACCAACAAGGCGACGGTCGACGTATCGCTTCAGAGCATTCTCAACCCTATCATGATCCACCGGCTTGGAAAGAAGCACTTCTCGTTGCTTGATGGCGTCGATTCTTGACCATTTATTCCCGGCTGACCAGACGTCTGGGTTTGTAGCCATGGTGTTTACTGGTTACAGGTGAGGCGAAGAGAGTGAAAACGTAGGAAATGAGAGGTTTGGGAACAGGGAGGCAGTGTTGCAGCAGACCGGGCGGATTGCCAGCACCGAGCGTGCAAAGTCAGAGTTGCGTCACGAAATCAAGTACAAGTGGACAAGAGGCAGACAGCGCCGTGAAGCAAGTGACGATTGAACGAATACTGTCGATTGATGAGTGATGAGCAGTGTGAGAATGAAGCAGGCGGCCGAGATGTACAATCAGGCAGCCTTGGCTGGGTTTTGAGGTCAGTCGCCGCTTCCCCTCCAAGTTGCGATACAAACGGAAGGAATCTGCGACTCCAGCGTATGATTGGGCGTTGGAGGCTGAGCGGCACATGACGCGGGCCAGATCGAAGGGGCACGATGCAGACTGGCGGCAGGACGGCGAGAGGCCGCCGCTGAGTCGAAGGCAAGCAAGGGAAGAAGCCATCGACGGCACAGCGTCACGGCGCCCTCAGCCTGGCGCAGCAGATGTCGCAGTAGAAAAGTAGCTTAAGCTTGATGGGAGCTCAGCCTCCATCGAGCGCGACCGTGTGCAGGAGACGGTGCATTTTCCGCCAACGTCACGACGCATGCTGACGACCTCTTTCAATATGGCTGATATCGTCGACGAGCAGGCAGGCAGCAGTTGGGTGAAAGTTTGTGTGTACTTGTGTATACGTCGAAGCCGACTGAAGAATCGCGATGGCGGGACGGACGATGGCTGCCGGCGCGTGGACCCTGTTGCCGCAACATGTCCGAAGAAGAGTCGCCCGCCCCCGCCAAAGCTTGCCATCGGCCAATCAAGCCCCCCGAACCCCCCTTTGCCTGCTATTGTCGACTTCTATTGTCACCAGGAATTACCCCACGGCTTTTCTATAGTGAACACGGCTCTCCAGCCTGCAATATCGCACATAAATATCATGTGTCCGCCTCCTCAATCATGTAGTCAAAACATCCTCTCCATTTCTCCCGTCATCTCCATAACAGTCTTCTCTACGAAACCTCGTCGACTCTTCCTCAACAACCTTGTTGCGACAAGATAGAACGAAACAGCTCTCTTATATCCCACCGAGCTATGTCGGCCATACGTGACAGCACCACCAACCCAGCTACAACCCAGCACGAAAACCCCCCAACGACCGTCTTCCCACAATGTCCCCCACCCCCCTACGACAATGACAGCGACGACGACGACGAGCTTCCCGAAGACAACTTTACCATCACAATCAACACCTCACCCACCATCATCGGCACCGGCAATCTAGTAAGCCACAACCCCACCGACGATACTCGCCTGGTGGATGCAGCAGCCAAAGCCTCGCTGTGGTTAGCTCAGTCGTTCAAATCGCAATCGACACTGAACAGCAACCATAATCTTCGTGTGCGGCCTTTGCATCTCAACCTGACGATCAATTATGGTGCCAGAATCACGGGTCATAAGAATGTGATCGGGAACGTCTGTGTGAAGCCCAAAGGCGCCGTGGATTTACGTGCAAGTGAGAGAGAAGTTCCTACTGCCACCGCGGGCGCGAAACGAAAGGCGGATGACGATGGCGAGCAGATCCAAAAGATGATGAAGTCTAATGTGATTCGAGAGAGCAATTTGGGAAAGGCGTTATAATGCACATCGTGATGGAAAATCGAATAGCTACGTATCAAATGCACCTGAAGCGCAATAGTTTTAAAGCTCGCTATATAGAGCTAATTCATGATTACGAGTACTGCCTGTGTTCCCTTTCCAGCATAATAAAAAAGAAAGTAAAGCAAGAATCAATTTATCGTGCGCTAATGCTCAGCATGCGCTAACACCCCCAAAGTAACAGTGATTATGCCAGACTAGAGAATGACATCAATTTCATTAGAGTTTCGTCGCACGCTCATCCGCACGTCTATCCTGCACGTGAAGAGTAAGAGACCAGTAACCAGTCAGTGATCGTCTCGATGGTCTTCTTAAGTCGGCGTATCATTCGTGGCGGTTCGAGTCCTCTTCTGCGGACCTTCAGCCACCGAGTCGTTTGGTCGTTTCACTCCACCTTTGGTACGTTGCCACGAATCAAAAGGACTGCGCTTTTTGTTGGCCTTACGTGGTACGGCTGTTTCCGTGCTGAGGGATATTGGATCGGCTTCAGAGTCATCTTCAAATGACGGTGTCAATTTAGAAAATGCCGGCCCTTTGTCGGATTTGCTTGAACGAATGGTCGATTGAGGATTGTGCGCTGCAGGTACTTCAATGTCGGTCAGGGCTTCCTCGTCGACATAATCAGCTCGAGCATCACGGGCGCGAAGGTCGTCTTCAGAAGGAAATAGAAGTCGTGGCTTGACTGAACTGCGAGTGAGTGGGCGGCCAGCGGCAGCGCCAGCCTGGTGCGTCAGCATTCGATGCTCCAAACTTGTTCCAAGATCGCTGCCAACTGATGATGTCTCCTCGTCATCGTCTTCGCTCACGAATTTGCGAAGGATCTTTTTTCCACGGCTGCAAGGCAAGTCAGTTACTCGTTCGGTCAATTCAATGTGAAAAGTCAACTTACAAGGCAAAAAGAACACCTTCACCGTTCTTTACTGCTTCCTTCAATTTGGCATCGCTCTCCAGCTCAGCCTTGCTCTTTCTGCTACTCCTGCGCTGCGGTCGGACTTTGGGACCTAGGAATGGGTTCTCCTCTGTGTCATCCATCTCTGGAATTCTAGCGTTTGTGTCGGTGAAGACTTTGATCTTGCTGGTTTTCGCTTCACGGTCTTCATCGTAAAGGTCAAATCCTATAGAATGATTGTGCTTTTTGATTTTGCGCGCCGAAGGCATGGCATCATTGATGTGGTTCGGCTGGAAACTCAGAATCCGAGCGGTGCTTTGGGGAGTTGGGACATGTCGCTTCTTCGACGGCGTCTTGGATGGTGTGGGCAACATCGCGACGGGATCGATGGACAGTCGTGAGTTGGAAGGACCGCCGTGGTCGGAGTCTGCGTAGGCGCCAGCGGCAAACCTGCGGGCACTCAGTGGAGTTTTGCGAGGCGTTTTGTGTACAGCGTGTCTAACGGGTGAGATAGGTGAGGACGGTGGTGACGAGAGCTGTGCCGGTGCGCGAGCGAAGCGGGTGTGCTTCAATGTAGGAGGAGGGGTCGAATCGCGCGGGGCTCTGGGAGATCGGTCGCTGTTGAAAGAACTGTATGGATTACTGTGCGCTGAACTTCTCTTGGACCGGCGAGGGGAATATGGCTCGTAGCTGTCGTAGCGAGGACCGTGGAGCGGAGTCGGAGGAGTGCGAGCGCATTCTGAGGGAGGCGGAGGAGTGGAGGTCATGGCGGGCAGCGCGTCACCTCAAGTGAATTATCACTTCACTTGGATTCCACGGTGCTTAATTTCTGGTCGGCTCTCCCGCTATTGTGCCTTGTTCTCGTGGTGTAGTGCGCAATTCAATGCAGCTCGTTGTTGGATATCCTGTTGCGCGCTTTGTTGCAACACCTCCAATGTTCGGTCCACAACACGCCAAAAATGCGCGATATGGATTTACGGTCGATTCAACCCGGTTTCTGGATGGTGTCGGAAGCTTGTATTCTGTGTATGCGACTCCAGGAAGCCTGCAGCAGAGCGACAAGATGGCGGAGAGTGAAGGCAGGGCGCTTGACGTTCAAAGTGGCTGGAGACGAAACCCAAACGCACGGCCCGCCACTTTAGTGCCGCTAGCTACATGCGCGTCTTTGCACCCACGGCCACAACAAAGACACGTCACTGTGCACCCACAACAAAACATTTCTGGTCTCCAAATCCGGCCCAGGGACCGGAATCACAAAGGACGCGAAATATTACAAATTGGGCACTGAGCATTCCAGCCGGAGGCGAAATGTCGAAGCCCGCAGATCTGCCCGACGATGCGAAATTAGACCTGGAAGACGATGTCGAAGACCTATTTGCGAGCCCAGAGAGTGGCGCAACTACACACAAACATACCCCGAGCTCGAATTTTTCATCAGCGGTCAAGCAGCGCGACAGAAGCCAGTCCGAAGCACGAGAAGCCCGCGATGCACGGCTGAGAGCCGAACTGGAGCGCATTCGAGAGGTCAATCGGACGATTGAGGGTGTCAATGCTTCGTTAAACAAAGCGAAAGGCAATATGGACACGGTGCATCAGACTGTTAATAATGCCAGCACTCTTCTTGCGACGTGGACGAGGATTTTAAGTCAAACAGAACACAACCAGCGATTGATCTTGAATCCGAATTGGCATGGCGCAACACAAGACCTCGATGATCTGGAGAACGAAGAAGCTCGACGACAGCAGGCCGCAGAACGACGCGCTCTTGAAGAGCAAATCAGACGGGAAGAGGCTCTGCGCAAGGCCGAAGAGGAGGAGCGCAGGAAGGCTGCTGCACCTGCCGTCAGTGGAAGAGGTTCGAGGGGCACTAGAGGAACGAGGGGTTCGACTCGAGGATATATTGGTGTAGGTGGTCAAACTGGACGTGGAAGGGGTGTACCGAGCAGTAGGGGCAGCGGCATCGGCCGTGGCACAGCTGCACGAGGACGAGGCCGCGGGCTGGGATGAACGCCCACCACCCAAGTCCGAATTATGCTGCCATGATCACTTGATCTGAATCGCCGAGTGCTCGTGTCGATTCGATCAGTGGACTGAGTGATGTCAACTTGATGTGCCGGCATCAGCTCAATGTTGAAATCAAATGTCACAAGCAAGCTAGCATCCACATGCCAGGCGACAAACAGCAAGAATTTGCCACATCCGCTGTGACGATGAAGGTCTTATCATTACAAGCCAAATTCGTCTTGTTGGCGAACACTACGATTGAAACGCGATGGGAAAATAATTGATCGCCACTTTACTGGCTGTTCATACGCCCATTGAGGCATTATTCATTTCGTGTATATATTCATCATAACAGAAGTCGGCTGAGCCGTGTACCGCCACTTCGATCAGCGGCCCATTATTTCACTCAGAACGTTCATATTTGCCTTCTCAAACGCCTACTGTGACTTTGACGTCTTCTCCTTTGCAGCATCGGCGAGAATGTGCTTTGGGTTGCTCTCGAGGTTCTCGGCAGTCTTCTTCAAATCGTCCTTGTTGAGGCCAGAGTCGGCACCTTGGTCATTGGGCTTAGCTTGAGGATCCTTGAGCTGGGCACCAGACTGGGTGGATGGATCGGGAGACTGGCGGCCTTCAGGCATGATTGCTTTTGTTTGGTGGTTCGGGCTGGTTGCAATGTTAGAACGAATTAACGTAGGGTGAATAGAATTGGTGCAGGCAGCTTACGTTGATTTGTTAGTCGAGTTTGATTTTCAAAATCAGTAGAATTTAACAAGCACAATGTAATTGTAAAAGAAAAGGTTGAGGGGTTTATTGCGGAATATATGTGTTTATTAAAGTGTAGGTACGTTTTTGTGGGCTCCACGTCAGAGGCCGTCATCGTTTGGTCACACCTGCGAGCATGTCTGGATGTTCGCCATCACAGACCCAGTTTATTACTATCATTCTTCAATCATCGAGCGATAAGCATCAGTCTTGTGCCTTTACAGCCAATAATTCTTTAACAGTGGTTGCAATCAGCTTTCAATGCTATCACGTGATACATGAACGATGTTGTCTCAGGGATCGAAGAAATGTTATTTTATCATAGCTCAGGATACTGCACCAACAAGCACCTCGACTACTTCTTGCACTTCTACTTCCATATGCACTCACGTTAGCTCAACAGCTGCAAGTGACGAAGAAGTTTACAACTCCTTCTTTGCCGCTTTGACGTCTTTTTCGTCAGGCAGCGAACGCTCAATTAGTCCACGACCAACTTGTACGCTCTCCTTCCATCCTCTTTGTCTGCTCCAGAAACGATCCTGCGACGTAGCAGTGGTCAAACTGCCCTGTCGTGCCTGCTCTTCTAACATCTCGCGTGTCACACTCGCAGTTGACATGCCTTCACTAACGGCGGGTAACTGGCGGGTATGGGCGAGCGATTCTTCGAAATACCTTTGTCGAGTGAGGAACCGGTCTCGACGCACCTTTTGCCGGCCAGGGGAATCAATCTTGGCAATTGCAGTAGAAACCCCCCAGCGTGCAAATAGGTAAATGTGCTCTGAGAAGAACACAGCGAGCAATAGCCCCCATCCTTTGATCTCAGACGGATTGCCGTCTGGTCCCAAACCATCGTTGGAAAACATGTAAACCAGCGCCGACATTGTCAGGCTGCCGAACCAGGTGAGGAAGCTGAGCGCATCGAGCCATGGGCCGATAGAATCGGCACGCCACGGTGTTGGTCTTTGCATTTCGACACAAATCTTGATGGCGTCGGCTCGCAGCTCAATCCAATTGTTGATCAAGAAGCTGACGGGTGCCAATGGCCAAATGACAGAAAACATGGTAAGGTAACCGAATTGGACTACCATCTCGCGCAGATCGTCGTATACATCATAGACCGTGAGCTCGGCCTCGTTGCGAACACGAGCCAGGAACTCCTTTTCTTCCGGCGAGTCATCTGCACCGACAAATGGGCCCGCACCACCACCAGACTTGGCGCGTTGTGATTGAATTTGCTTGAATTTAAGAAATCCTTGCCTCTTAAGATAAGGAACAACAACCTCCATAGCGAAATTGACAATTTGCGCCGTGACTGTGAAGTAGATAAACTGTTTTCTCAATCGGTCAGGGTTGATCGCGAAATGACTCGGTTTGCTGGATGCATGCAGCTGCTCCTCCTTGCTGGCGAAGGGGCGAACAATAATGCTGAAGACATTGAGGTATGGGACAACAATAGAGCCAAACGGTACGTATACGAAAGCTGTCAGACAAATCGCAAGATACGACGTCAAGAAATTCAAAACGAAAACCTTTGATGTCAAAGCCTGTTCGTGTTGGGCTTCAGTCTCGTAGTTCTCATAATCAGTCAGCCTGGTTGCAAGGGTAGTAAGGAAGCCAGTCAGCATTGGGAGTCCAGTTGTCAGTAGTACCGTTGGCAAGAATACGAGGTAGCCCTTGAACGGTCCAGTATAGACTTCGGAGATGAAGATCTCGATGGCAAAACAGCTAGCAATCATGCTTCCGAGGATGACAACGGCAGCAATTGTGAAGGGCACGACAAGAATTTGCCGTTGAAGGCGAGTTGTAGCTGGGAAAATTTGCTGCCTCTCGCCGGTTACCGGATCAGTGGCCTCTTTGACAGGTCTGAACTCGCGTCTGCTTGTATCGATGTTGGTAACACCACGTACACCCCATCTGATGGCAAGGTCATGCTCTTGATGTTTCCAGTATTCTGTAAAGACCACACTCCAAAGAGAGGCGAGTACAGCATAGGTTGGGGAGAAGTGGCCAAGAAGAGCCCAAGCGCCAAGTCCAATCACAGCTGGGAACAATAAGAACATGAAGTAGGACTGCGTGAAAGCAAAGTAGATCGCGACCTTGGAACCCATCCTGTTCCTGATATCGTCCAGATCCTCGGGTTGTAGCAACCATTGCGTACTCCACTTCTTGATCCATTCTTTGTTATAAACATGGTCGTGAAGGGCAAACACGCTCTCTACATTTTCCCATTCGCCTTTTTTTGGAGTGATACCAGCACCACCTTCATTCTCGGGATTTGTGATGAGTTGGTAGATGATTCGCAGGCGCTCAGCTTCGATCAATGGATCTTCCTCGAGAGAAGCTTTCGTATCGCTGGCAGGTTGTGAGGTGCGAACACCATGGATCCAGTCTCGAACGCGGCTACGGTAGACTTCGCCGAGCATATGCTCTTCGCTGGCCATACGGAGGAAGATAAGAAGCGAATGATTGTCGCCAGTGCGGACTTCGGTCTCGAGGCCTACGGAAGAGAGTCGTGCGATCAAAGAGGCGAAAGTATTCTCGGCTGCCTTCTTGTCTGTTCACCGCGGGATCAGTTCCACTTGACAACTGTCAGGTCACTGATATGAAGAGCATACCTGCTGTTGAATAGCGATAGACGACGACGTAGTCGACGCCGACATTGCTCTGCAACGCCGGGCTTTTAGCCATGTCGCCGCGTGGAGGCTGCTTCGTTGGCAGCTATTGGAAGCTCCTAGGCAAGATACCAATGCGAGGTTATAGGAACGTAAGATCACAGTAGTCAGAGAGCAAGCACTGTCGCGAGTTGTAGACGGGTTGATATGAGGGCTGGAGCAGAGACAGGGAAGGGAGATCAGTGCTGGTCTGTCCAGGTTCTGGAAGCGAGGCTTGCGAAACGGTGCGTCATTGTTGATTGACCACGCGCGGGGCTACACTACGGTATCTCCTTGCTAGTCGCTGCTCAATCTATCACCCTTTCACGCAGCCATCGTATCGAGTGATATGCTATGTGAGTTATTGCTGCTCTCTCAATCGCTACTGAGCGTATCTTGATGCGACTTCCTCTGAGCGACGAAAAGTGACAATGGGAAACTTCTGGTGAAAGGCGACTTGAACGTCTAGATTTCTCTGGCGGGACTAAACAGCGGTCTAGATGTTAGAACTAAATACCAATTCACGGCTTCAGACAAATTGCCGCGCCCCAATTGCATTATTACATGAGGCCATTTATGTGCAATGGTCTGTAGAAACATGAATCGTGCAACATGTCCCCGATGTCAATCGAGACAATGGCGGCATTCTCAGGCCTTTCGTGTTAATCGAGATTGCGCAGTTTACGCATCCCCACCTTCCCCAGCCTGACCCAACTTCACCGCACTGACTAGCCATTATCATCTCGGCCGTCCAACAATCATACCATGGGCCATCTTTAGCTCAAATTTGCCCCCATGGCTTCGTTCTTTGTGCCTGCCAACATATTCGATCCCCCTTCGCTAATCTACACATCTCTCACCCAGCCGACGAAGCTTCTCATCAGTCTCGCAGATTATGCATTCTCGCTCCTCCGCGCTCCACCTGTACTCGAATCTCCTTCGATTCGCGTAGTCTGTATATCTGACACGCACGACCTCAAAGCTTCAGAGATTCCGGATGGCGATCTTCTTATTCACGCCGGCGATCTCACCAACGCCGGTACACCCGCCGATATTCAAGCCCAAATCGACTGGCTCGATGGCCTCCCTCATCAACACAAAGTTGCGATAGCGGGTAATCACGACACATGGCTAGATCCCAGGAGCCGACAAACTCTGTCTGTAACAGAAAAAAAAGAAAAGGTTGATTGGAAGGGCATCTGGTATCTACAGCATTCTTCGGCGACTCTGTCGTTTCACAATGGAGCACGCGAGCTACGACTATATGGTGCGCCTCAGATCCCTGCTTGCGGTGGACCTGAACATGCGTTCCAATATCCACGCGGCACAGATGCTTGGTCAGAGACTGTGCCCCGAGACACAGACGTGCTTGTCACACATACTCCTCCGAAATATCATCTCGATCTACCCGCCGCGCTAGGTTGCGAACATCTTCTGAACGAGGTATACAAAGTCCGGCCTCGCTTACATGTCTTTGGACACATACACGCTGGGAAAAGCGATTTCATGGGTCGGTTGAAAGCTGGGAAAGAAATTATTCGCTGGGATGGAGGGCCTTCAATCGAAAAAATGCTCCGACGCCCTAATGGATTGATAAGAGGCCTGGTTGATCCTCGATATTGGTTTGATCTTGCGAGCGTTGTGTGGCATGGTATTGCTGCCATTGTTTGGGAAAGGGTCTGGGGCGGTGCTGGCACTGTCGATGCTACTACAATGATTCTTGCGAGTTTGATGTATTGCGATTCGGGGAAGCTGCTAAACCCACCCCAAGTGGTCGACATATAAGTAACATAAACCTAATGAATGCCATCTTAATATTAACGCCACTCGCAGTACAATTACGGTAATAGATTTGTGCAGTAATTTTTCATGAAATTTGTCGGTCTCAAAATGATGCTATGGTGAAGTAGAACCACGTTGGCCCAAACTGGCCCCCATTGGCTGACTTCGAATTCGCTGCCAAAAGACGTGTATTTCTCCCTGTCAAGAAGGCATGCCTTGGACGTTATCGTCATGTGGGATGTTAAAGTACATTTGCCATGCAAGAATTTTCAAAGTCGATCTTGCGACACGTTGTTTTGAACAGCAGATTGTGACAAGGCGGAGACCTCATTATCCCAGCCCCCATATTTCTCACATGTAAATCAGCTTTAAGCCGGATGCGGGAGATCATGATCGGCTTGTCCTTGGCAGAGAGCTGAGTGACTTATGTTTCACAAATAATCCCTCTGCTGTCTTGTGAGACCTTGACCGCAACCACACGCGTCTACAATTATATAAATTGCTCAAACTCGCCAGACCGATCTCTGGCGATTATACCCATTTTACCGTCCCTCCTGGACCCTCGACCATCATCTATGGGCTACTCCGCGCTCGCCGAAACCACCTTCCGTCCCGACGTACAGAGCGACATTGTTGCTGCTGTCTGCGGCTGCCCAGGCTTGTCGCGAACTGATTCGAGCTTTGGCGCTTTGGACTGGCTAGTTGTGGCACGCCCACCTTAAACGAGGTGGGCGAAAAAGCGACGAAGGAGACGGATTATTGGCATTGTCGAGAAATTGAATCGCGAATGTGAAGAAAAGTGAATATACGTGGAGCCGAATCACAGTGTACACAACATTCACACATTTCGGCGACTAATACATTCATCAATAATACAAAGAATAAATGCTCGTGGAACCAAATCTACCCAAAGCCACGAATTCAATCAACAGACTCTAGCGCACATAGCGAGAGTATAAAAATATGCCAGGCATGGACATTGACAACATGGAAGAGCTCAACCCTCAGCCTTCTCCTGCTATTGGAATCACATCACCAGTGGAGCCGCCGGTCGGTGAAATTAGGTTGGATGACCCAATCCCAATGCCCCGATTACTTGATCATGCGGCTATGAAAGCCAATGCAAAAAAGCGTAAGAAGAACAAGAAGAAGGGCATGCTCCCCGCAGCGCCTGCTGTAACAGTAATTCGAGGATTTCAGACTCCCGTCACTTCCGGGGGCGAAGAATCCGATGTGTCTGTGGCCAATACGCCGAAATTGGGTGCTACAAGAAGTCCGGCCATCCGACCTCAAACGCCGCTGGGCGGTATTAGCGCCCTCAAAAGTCGATTGGATGCGCTTTCTTTGGATAGCGAAGATCGTAGGAACAGTCTTGCGCGAGTTATGTCCAATGCTTCGACCTCGAACGACAGCCCAGCACTCTCGTCACGCGGTAGCGATGGAGACAGAACTGAAATGGAGTCGTACGACGTTCAGTTGAACCAAGATTTCGCCAGCGTGGATGCGGGCCAACGCACACCAATTTTCGCCTCTCAAGCTGTGGAAGGCGGCCTGCGAGCCCCGTCTGTACGCCGCAAGATGTGTGCTACAGATTTCAGCCCACTCCGCTGTCTGGGCAAAGGAGCGTTTGGAACCGTTCACTTGGTCAAGCAACACGCTACTGGCCGACTCTTCGCACAAAAGCAATTCAAAAAGGCGAGCTTGACCGTACACAAGCGCATGATTGAGCAGACTCGTACAGAGCGATCAATCCTAGAATCCGTCAATCGTCATCCTTTTGTCGTCAAGCTTTTCTATGCTTTCCAAGACCAGGAGAAGCTTTATCTGATTCTTGAGTATGCCCAAGGTGGCGAACTCTTTCATCATTTGGCCATGGAGCGAATGTTTACCGAGGATACGTCAGCTTTTTACATGGCCGAGATTGTTCTTGCGCTTGAGCATCTTCATACTAATGTCCGCGTAATTTATCGTGACTTGAAGCCGGAAAATTGTTTGCTTGATTCTGAGGGCCATCTGCTGCTTACTGATTTTGGACTATCAAAGGTTGCTCTCGAGGAGGACGACGGCCGAACCAACAGCGTACTAGGTACTGTAGACTACATGGCACCTGAGGTTGTGCAGGCTCATGCTTATGATTTCTCCGTGGATTGGTGGAGCTTGGGCGCCATCGGACATGATTTACTCACTGGCAGTCCTCCTTTCGGTGGAAACAACCATGCAAAAATCCAACAGAATATTGTGAAGCAAAAATTACAGCTGCCTTATTATCTTGGACCAGATGCGAAGGATCTGCTCACACGACTTTTGCGCAAAGAACCCAGCAAACGTCTCGGCGGTACCTCTCAGCCCAAGGATCTGAAAGCACTCAAGTCACACCGCTTCTTCCGCAAGATCGATTGGGAGAAGCTGGAGAAGCGCGAAGTTGAAGCACCTATCCAGCCGGTTATTACAGATCCTGAACTCGCAGAAAATTTCAGTCCCGAGTTTACCGACCTTCCGCTAAGCCCTGTTATCACGCGCGAGGGGAAGACGTTTGACGAGCACATGCAAGACGTGCAGATTGCAGCGGAGGAAAACAATCCATTTGGGGGGTTTAGTTTTGTCGCAAGCAACAGTTTGTTGGAAAACGACGAGTTTATGCTCGGCGGTTGACTGCACATTGACCGGACGCACCAATGCGTTGTAAAGCACAAGGAAGGCGTCGAGTGGTGGCAGGTTGTAGTAAAGCGTGGCTTGTACTTATCAGACAGTTGGTTAAGCAAGAGAGCGAGCGTGTTTGTGTGTCCAGAAGCAATTAATCCCGGTGCCCTATCATATGCGTTTCCCTACAAAGCTGTGTGCCTGAACGGTCGTCTGTTGTGAAGTGGGCACTGCCTTGACCTGTCCACGTTCCATGTCGTCGATACTGTATATCGAGCTGGACAGCAGCATACGTCGTAGAGAGCCAACACGGAGAAGAGCCTCAGACGGGTACGGCGCGAGTGGCAACAAACGACAGCCATCACAAAGCAACAAGCTTCTGTGGCGTCTCCTCCACCGTCGATCCTTGGACTGTTCCTGGACATGGATCCTGCCGACATCACGTTACACTCCGACGTTCCCTCTTGTCTTCACTGGCGCAATTGGTCAGACGACGGCGGCACACGGACAAGCTGGGGTTCTCAGCGTACACAACGATCGTCACTCGACATATCGCCCCCGCATGACTCTCGAGTCCGTCTCTTGTCTCGACTGCAGGCTTCTATTGATTTTCCCGCGCAACTGCCTATTCGAGCATCCAGGCATCATTTACTGTTCCGTCTCAAGCGGAGCCAAACCCCTTGTCCTTGTTGCTCCATGTCCCGGACCCCGTCTCTGCCGTCATCGACTCCTGATTCAGATGGCTCTTTCATTAGACCGTGCATCGGTTCGCGCCAACCATCGCGCGTTGCAGCACCAAGTGATTAAAATTGACTCTCTCTTGCGGACGGGATCCTGCTGACCTCCACCCGTGGTGACCGAGGGCATAGCAACGATGGTTGGACTTAATACTCGGCCGTTGGTCGCTCGAACGTTGATCTGCTGTGTTCGCGCTCCCCGTTGCCTTCGTTGCCTTCGAGTTGTGTCGTCGTGCCATCTCGTTCAATCTTCATTGCCCTTGAATAGCATCACGCACCCGGGCAAGTCGCGTCTCACGTCCTCCGTCTGCCACCATGAAGACTGCCACCGTCGCCTCATTGGCGCCTCTCCTCGGTGCTGTCCTGGCAGCACCGCCAGTAACAATAAATCCAGCAGTTGCCTATGCCTCAGCCACTGCATTCGCCTCAGAGTACAAGTCCCCGCCAAGTTACCAGTCAAAGACTTACTCGAGTGCTCAATCGAAGCCTACCGGCGAATCATCTTCCGAGATGCAGCAGCGTGCCGATGCTGTCAAGGAGGCTTTCCAGCACGCGTGGGACGGTTACTACAAGTATGCATTCCCTAATGATGAGCTTCATCCGGTCAGCAATGGTTTCAGTAACTCCCGCAATGGCTGGGGTGCGTCTGCCGCCGATGCTTTTTCGACCGCCTTGGTTATGAGCAAGGCCGACATTGTCAACGAGATTCTCGACTACATTCCAAAGATCAACTGGGGCGTAAGCTACGACAACGAGCAAGTCAGCTTGTTCGAGACCACTATTCGTTACTTAGGTGGTATCCTCTCTGCGTATGATTTCTTGACCGGACCGCGTGCCAATTTGGCCAAGAACGTGAGACTTTTTATCTTTAACTTTGACACAATTTAGCAATGCTGATAGTCAATCATAGAAGCAAAATGTGCCAAAACTCCTCGAGCAGGCCGCACACCTTGCCAATAACCTCAGCTTTGCCTTTGACACCCCAACCGGTATTCCAAGTAACAACTTGTACGTCGGCAACGGTACCACTGATGGTTCGACCAACAATGGCATTGCCACAATTGGCACTCTGGTTCTTGAATGGACCCACTTGTCAGACTTGACTGGCAACACAACGTATGCCGAATTAACCCAGAAGGGTGAGAGCTACTTGCTCAACCCAATGCCAAAGTCAAGCGAGCCATGGGAAGGTCTCGTTGGCACCAATGTGGACCTCAACACAGGAAAGTTCCTTGATGCCTCTGGTGGCTGGAACGGTGGTGATGATAGTTTCTACGAGTACTTGATTAAGGTGAGTCCAGCAACCGTTGAATTCGAAGAATGCAAATTCCTGATGTATTCAAAGATGTACGTCTATGACCCGTCTCGTTTCGGCGAATACAAGGACCGATGGGTCGCAGCTGCCGATAGCTCTATCGCCCATCTTGCCAGTCACCCTCAATCTCGCCCCGATCTCACCTTTCTCGCTGCTTTCAACGGTCAAAACCTCGATCTTAGCTCCGGTCACCTTGCTTGCTTCGACGGCGGAAACTTTATCCTCGGCGGTCTTGTTCTTAATGAACAGAAGTACATTGACTTTGGTTTGGCTCTCACCGACTCTTGTGAGGACACTTACAACCAGACCGTGACTGGCATTGGTCCAGAAGGCTTTGGCTGGGATTCTAACCAAGTTCCTGCCGACCAGAAGGCATTCTACGAGAAAGCTGGCTACTACATTACCAGCAGCGGGTACTACCTCCGTCCTGAGGTTCTCGAAAGCTTCTACTACGCTTACCGTGCCACTGGCGACCGCAAATATCAAGACGTAAGTCTAATCTCTAGCTATCGTCGTTTCTCCTCTAACAATATTCGAATAGTACTCCTGGAACGGCTTCAAGGCTATCAACGCCAACTGCCGCACCGCCTCTGGTTTCGCTGAGATCAACAACGTCAACGTCGCTGGTCACGGTGGATTCAACGACTTCCAAGACTCATTCTTGTTCGCTGAGGTTCTGAAATATGCTTACCTCATCCACGCTCCTGATGAGGAGTTCCAAGTTAACCATAACGGCCAGAACCAATGGGTCTTCAACACTGAGGCTCACCCCTTCAAGGTTGCCGGTCGCCCGATCTAAAGAAATGAAACGCGATAATGATATGAGGAGCGTTTGGTTACTAGCTTCGTCCGTAATAGCAAGCGATCTATAGTTTATCATCTTTAATATCTACGGCAGCCTCTGTCGCAAGTGCCTTCTGAATGGCATCACACACGATCAAGGCTCTTAATCCGTCCTCGCCAGTGCAACGCGGCTGTTCTTCACCTCGAATCACCCTTACAAGGTGCTTGACTTGTTCGTCAAAGGGTACTTCATCCCCGACAGACACATCGGATTCATTCAACGGCCTGGTCCAACTCTTCTCGACATCATGCTTGCTGATTTTCATGTCCCCAACGCTCAGAGTTCCCTCTGTACCAAATATTCTATAAATATCGTGACCACCATATGGGACCATTGGATTCTCACCCGTCGCGCTCTCAAAATTGTGATTTGACGGAGTAGCATCCGAGAGAATAAATGTCCCAACAGCACCGCTAGCAAAACGAAGCAAAATCGCAGCTCCTTCTTCCACCTCATGCCCCCGCTGAGAAATAGTAGCCTCCGCGTGAACTCGAACAATAGGCCCCAGAAGATACTGCAAAATGTCGACTTCATGAATAAGATTAATCAGAATAGGTCCTCCATTACCGGCCTTGGCTCTCCATTCAGCAGGCGCTTCGAAATAGCTGGCCGGTTTGCACGTCACCCAAAGTCCAGAAACGGCAATCGGCCGGCCAATTGCCTTCAGAGATTGCTTCGCTGCAGTGATATAAGCATTAAACCGCCGATGATGGCCGACTAAAAGGTGCGCATGACTCGCAGCAGCAGCCTCAACAAGCTCCCTTCCCGACTCGATGGTCGTTGAAAGTGGTTTTTCCACCAATACATGCACGCCCGCAGCGAGCAAGCGTTTGCTGATGGAAACATGCGTGCTGTTCGGCGTGCATACATATACAGCGTCTGGGGCAGTTTCTGGCGATGTTAATAGTTCGTCCACTCCGGTGTACAAAGGCACGTTTAGCTTGTGAGCCAGCTCTGCGGCGTGTGGACTTGGGTCCACGAGGGATATAAGTCGAGCATCTGGACATTTTGCAATGCTCGTTGCGTGTCGAGGGCCGATTCCTCCGACGCCTATTATGGCGATTGTAATGGGTTTGGGATTGGCCATTCGATTCGAGACGAGACGAGATGATGCGGGTTACAAGGCTTGACGAAGGGATATGCGATTTGAATGAACGGTAGCGATGTGCATGCTCATTATTAGTAGCATTGAACCTGCATAATTACATAAAAAGAGTGTCGCTAGATGGTTTTCGCGGTGAGTCGAGTTCGGAGGAAGTTGAGCATGGCTCCATGTCATTCTCCACGTTGAGGCTATTTTTTCATCCTGGTCCGTTTGGATCCGAAGTTTCTTGCTACGGTAGTGTTGTAACGGTCTGAGGCTCTATTGAATACCACATCCCTGTCAACGGCAGAACATCGTGGATGGGTTCAGCCTGGTCGCGAGACTTTGGTTTGTTCTAGAGCTCGTCGGTCCAAACTAAGTTATTATAGATGAAGACTTTATTACTCCAGAAGCGCTGTTTGCTTGAACTCGAAAATGGAGAATTATTCTCTCAATCACGATCCATCATGCGTGTCGATCCAAAGCCACTACCTAGTCAAGATTGTGGTTCAGCACATCAAGATGTGGAGAAGTCAGCCGTCAGTCGCCACAAGAGCGGAATTGGCTCGCGTGAGGGGCACACATGGGGGATGTGGTCATATCCGGGGGGTAAAGTTTCCATCTTACCTACAACGGACACCAAATAGGTGAACTATGGGACTCGCCGGGAAAAGCCGACAGGGAACGAATCTAATTACTCAAACAGAGCTTCTTGGTATGACTTTCTGAAAGTATTCACTGAGCCATTGAAACGGGTTGATGCGATTCAAACGACTCGACGACATTTGCACACATTGAAATAAGCGTCTTGCATCTCACCACTTACGACAGTCTCTCCATCATCAATTTTCGAGTTCAAACATTTCAAGACAACATTCCGTCAAATCTAATATCTCGACTGTTTTACTCTAAACGATATCATGACCGCCTCTTCGCAAGACAGCATCATCAGGTGTCCGGCGCCGGCAGTAGACAAGCTTGACAAGCATGGCTATCTATTTGGCTACCCAATCGCCCATTCTATGAGTCCTCTCATGCATCAGACAGTCTTCAACGGCTTGGGATTGAACTGGAGTCAACAACTGCTCCCCTCGACAGACATGGATCAATTCCTCCAATTGATCCGCGATCCAAGATTGTTCGGAAGTAGTATTACGATGCCTCATAAGCTAGCCATCATGCCGCATTTGGACGATTTGACTCCAGAGTGTAAAGCGATTGGCGCTTGCAATACAATTTTCCGACGAGGATCACAGCTGGTTGGCACGAACACTGACACCATTGGTGTCCGCGAGAGCTTTTTCCAGAATGTCTCGAGTGATGTTTTTCGGGGTCGTCCGGGAATGGTGATTGGCGGCGGCGGAGCAGCTCGATCTGCCGTTTACGCTCTGGTTCAATTCATGAAATGTTCAACCGTCTACCTTGTCAACCGGGATGCGGCAGAAGTTGAATCTGTCATCTCGTGGTGCAAAGATCAAGGCTACGGAGACGGTCTTGTATACGTCTCCAATGCAGCACAAGCAGAAGCTCTCCAAGGTCCGGGAGCAATTGTCTCTTGTGTACCAAACTACCCGCCTGTCACCGAGGCGGAAAAAGAGGCACGAAAGGTGACTGAAGTCTTCTTGAACAAGCCACAAAAGGGCGCCATATTAGAAATGTGCTATCACCCTGTCGTATGGACAGATATTGCCGAATTGTCGAAACAGGCTGGTTGGCAAGTCATCATTGGCACCGAGGCTGTCATTTATCAAGGTCTAGAGGCAGATCGCTTATGGACTGGTAAAGAACTGGCTGATTTGCCTGCTGATGAGGTTAAACGGGTCATTGCGAATGAATTGAGCAAAATGAAGATTTGATGACTACCATCGATAGCATGATTCACAAGACAAATTTTCATTACAAGGGTTCTTTCGATTAGACCTCATATCTTGATAGACACAAATGTTCATGTCGTGAACCTTCAAATATCCAAGGTTCAAAACGTCTTCAAATCCATCCAACACTCGTCTCATTTCTGCCTTCACGTATTAATCAAAATTTAATCGTACTTTTAATCACCATCATTGCAAGACAAGATGAAAGACTTTTCAAAAGAATATTTATCTTTACCTAAATAATGACGATGGAGATCCTATAATTACAGGCACATCACCGTTTGCCGCTAGCGCCAAATCCAGCCAGCTCGCCAAAGAACATCTGGCGTCAGAAGCACATTGACGCGCCGACAACCACCGCAACGAAACCAAACACCTCTTCGCCAAAGAAAACACTCACAGAACCGTCACAATGTTCTCCGGGCTCTCGAACATGCAACCGCGGCAACTGGCCGCCCAAATTCTCAACTTCGCCCTCGTACTTTCAACAGCATTCATGCTCTGGAAGGGCCTCTCGGTCGTAGCGGACTCATCGTCGCCAATCGTCGTCGTTTTGTCAGGGAGCATGGAGCCCGCATTCCAACGAGGTGATTTGCTATTTCTCTGGAATCGCGGACAGGAAACACAAGTGGGCGAAGTGGTGGTGTACAATGTTCGCGGCAAGGACATTCCGATTGTGCACCGAGTGATTCGGAGGTTTGGCGGAGGGTAAGACGTTTTGATTGTGAGGGAATTGGAGAATGAGTTCGCTGATCGAGTGTAGATCTGAGCCTTTGCATCTTTTGACCAAGGGCGATAATAATGCTGCAGATGATACGGAACTTTATGCGCGCGGCCAGAATTATCTCAACCGAGAGAAGGATGTTGTCGGTAGTGTTATCGGCTATGTACCGGCTGTGGGATACGTTACTATTCTCCTGAGCGAGCATCCATGGCTCAAGACGGTCATGTTGGGATTCATGGCGTTGACGGTAGTTCTACAACGAGAGTAAAAGGCGGGCGAGCAGATATTGTTTACAATTATGGGCGTTTGAGGCGCAAGAAAGAAATCAAAGGGAATCTGTACACAATACACAAAACGGCGAAATACCACGCATCATGCGATTTTCAAATCTTCTCTTCATTCCGCAATTGTTCGCGGACCTTCATGATTGCCTTGCCCAGACGATTCTCGCCCCAATTGGAACGATTCAATTCCGCATCTTTGGCAACGAAACCCACGCCCCAAATCCGATCATATGGCGAAGCCTTGACGAAACATCAGTTTCTGTTGTCCTTGAGATATAAAAGTCAAAAAGGACACAAAATTCTCACCTCGACAAGCTCCCGATCACCAGTCTCAAGCAACCACATCTTCATCTCAGGCGTCGTCTTGGTGAATTTGTGATAATTCCCTTCCTCGACAATCCGACTCTTATCTGTTCCAAATCAGTATATCATGTTCACCTCTCACAGGCTCCTGGCATAAAACTTACGCTCATCCCATTTCTTTCGATCGAAGCCTTTGGCTTTTCTTCCAAGAGCCTGATGTTCTTTCGGATTGGTCGTTTGCATCATCTTTTGCGCGATATCCTACCAATCCATGAAATCAGAAACGTTTTTGCCCAATCAATCAACCAACCAACCCCCCAAACAAGCCAAGTAACAACAGCAACAACAATAAACGAATTATTAAAAACAAACCTCATCCCCAAAAAGCCTAGCCTTCTGAACCATCATCCACATTTCCGCAGTGCGATACTCGACACCATCGACTTGAAAAGTGCTGTCATACCATTGCGAAAGAAACCCATACTGGGCTTCAGTTTCACGCCAGAAGAAAACGGGGGCTTGATTAGATGTCATTTTGATTCGAGGTGATGAGTGGGAATAGTATATAGATAGGATAGGATGGAAATATGGGGTTTTTGAGAGCGCTTGGTGTGTTGACTTAGTTGGTGAGGGGTAGATAGTTAGCGAGGGGAATGGAGTTGGAAAATAAATAAAAGCTACACACCGCCACCAATGTACATACAAGATTGAGTCACAAAAGGAAAAAAAAGGCGGCGAGTGAGCAAAAGTCTATGCTACACAAGTGAGGACACCGCAGACAAAAAAAAGTAAACAGGCGGCCTCATGTTCCCAAAAAAGGGCCACTAAATCCTCGTGTCGAAGCATCCAAACCCCCGGCCTTGAACAAGTCATCAGCGCTCAGGCAAACGAGCCCAACTATCCACGCTAACTCTAACACTACCTTTCGGCCGAAGAAATGCGTCATTCTTCATTTGAACCTCATCGCTGTCGTTATTGGTCTTTGGAATCGATTTTGAAGAACGGTTCTAACAGGCCTTCAAATAATTGCTCGGCACCAGGCCTGGACGCTCGTTCTTTCCGACTACCTCTGCTTCCCACCAGCCATCATCTTGGTGCCTGAGGACTGCCAGTACATCACCTTTGGCGAATGAAAGTTCCTCTGCAATCGCGGCTTGGTACATGTACATTGCACGGGCTAAAAAATATGTTAATATATTGTTCGTCAGATGTGTGATAAGGCTAATTTGCATACCGTATTGAATGATGGGCCTGCCATCTCTTGTAAACTGCTTCTGGGCTCCAACGCTCTGGCTTCTATGACGAGTGGAACCGACTTGAGAGCCTACTCCATTATCTGAATAGTATTGGCTGCGTGGTCGTCCACCACGCTGAGAACCGTACGCATCGAGAGGTCCAGCGGGTGCAAGTTGCAATGCCATTCCTTGTTCTTGTGCACGACTGGGTGGTCGATTGTACGTTGGGTTGGGAGAGACTGCACGCGGGCCCTGGTAGCCTGGCGAACCGCCACGAGACTGATATGCGGCATAGGTGGGCTGTTGCTGCTTTATCGGGCTTGATGATTGCGCACGAGGTCTTTGCTGCGCAGCGTAAGGGTTGGGAGACACTGCACGAGGTGGTTGCTGTTGGCGCGGTTCGTTATGGTATGGACGTGGACTGGCTGATCTTGGTGGTGCTGGTGAAACTGGTCGTCCCATTCCACTCGTAGGTCTGGGTGGTGCTCCGCCAGAGTTGAACATCTCACGCTTCTGATTTACGAATCGTTCAGTTGTCTTTTGCATTTCTCTGCTTGTATGAGCTGGCTGTGGTGCACCGAGTCGGCTGACGGGTTGCTCGTAGGCTGGAGGTGGCGTAGCACGATTACCAGAGTTGGCGTAAGGAGTTGGAACTGCACCTGCCGGAGCACCTCTGCTGTCGTAACCTGGAGCAGGAGTTTGCATGCCGTAGTGAAGATCTGCTGACTGACGGACAGAGGCTTGCTTCGTGACGCCCTTTAATTCGGCAAGAGCCTGGGCAATCGGATCCAGCTCTTGAGCGGCCTCTTTCCTTGGCTGCTTCCTCTGAGCATCTGGGGATGCGACATCAAAGACGTTTTTTCCAATGCCTAATTGATAATCAGCGCGAGGATCGACTGCATCCACATCCGCATCCGCATGTGTTCCAGTTTTGCCCCAAGTGCTTGCTCGGTTTCCGGCGCCGTAAGGCTTTGGCTGGCTCGCGTTGGCATTCGCGGGCGTCCATGTATTTCTCTGCGTGGGTTGTGATATGGAAGCTGGGGGTCCATCTTTCGACTTCTGGCTCTTCCTGCGGAATGGACTATGCGATTGGAAGAATCCGCTCTTTTTCTTGTTCAGTGTGGGATCTTCGCCAATTGACGAAACTGCAGAAACGGCCGAACCATTATAGTTGTAGTTGCTAGAGACGTTTGAACTGTTGAAATTGCTCGAGACATTTGAAGTATTGTAATTGCTGGAAACGTTGGACTCATTGAGCTGTTTTGTAGGGGAAGCATATCCATTTGACGGATTACGGCCTTTGAAAGAAGTTGGCGCAGAATAGTCGCTGTGTCCGTCATGGCTGTTACGAGAATCCGGGCGGTTTGGAGGAGGATTTGACGTGCGCTCTGAAGGAGCTCCGATTCGACAGAATTGAGTCATACCATCTGTGGGATATGGATTATGCGGGACTTGAGGAATATCTCCGTAGCTAGATGTTTGTGTTGGTGCAAGTGGTGGGACTTGAGCGCTTCCATGTGAGCTGCGACCATTAAACGCCTCTTCACTTTGTACGACTCCTCTTGGGATACCCATATCCTCACGTAGTGTAGAATCAGGATCATTGTGTGACTCGAACATGCTCGGCTGAGGTGAGGATGAACGCAAACCTGGTTTCATGGGTCTCGCGAATTGCGCTACCGAGTAGTTGGCATCATCATCGCCGTGGTTGGAGACAATGTCGTCGATATCACCTCGGCAAAAGTTGATGTACTTTGGTGGGTCTGGAATATCCTGGCCAGTTCCGCTCTCCTTGATAAAACTCATAATATCCTTTTCGACGTCACAATCTTCTAGCGACAGCCTGATTTTTTCACAGGAGGCATCATCGCTGACGCATACCGTAGAGGAAATGTTTGCAAATGTCCATAGACTGCTCTTGCAAAAGTCCAGTCGCTCCTCTTCCAGGTCCTGGAACTTGTCGCAAGCCGCCTTCCATTCTCGGTTCCATTTGACAGTCGTCTCTTCGAGGATTTTGACCGCATTCTCGTACTCGGTGCTGTTGGCGGACATTTGAATCTGGGTCTTTTCAAGTTTGGCCTTGTTTTTGCGCTCCTCTTGTCCCATAACCATGTGGCCTTGTGCGAGATAACCTTTGACTTTGAGGCAATCTTGTTCAAACTTGTCTCTAGACTTGTTGACGGCCATGGCCTGGGCAGTCTTGGTCTTGAGCAACTTTTCGATGCCTCCTTGCACAATCTTCCGTCGCTCCTTCAAGGCACCAGCAAAGGCAGCCAGGGGTTCGTCCAGTTCAGTCTTCATCTTGCTTGCCACAGCTTGGTGTTCTTTGCCCATGGACTCCACTTCACCACGGGTGACATCGAGGGACATGCGAAGCGTGCCAGTTTCTCCAGAACCGAGAGGCTTGCGGGCGAGGTTGAGTAGCTTGCGTGCATATTCTTCTTCGATGGCGGCGCGAGCGGTGTAGAAAGCTTTGAGTTCGTCGCTGGTGACTTTGGCGTTGTGCATACGCTCGAGCAGAGGGGAGACGCCGGCATCTTCTTTACCCCAGAAGTTGTTTGCAACTGTTGCGCTGTTAGTATGTCGAGTATTGTGGGCAGGAGGCGCGCGCGCATACAAGAAAGCGATACTGTTGGGCCGGCCGCGGGGGCGGCGGCCACCGTGCCTGGCATTACGCCGAGACAACAAATAGGAGGGTGATGACCGAAGAACGAGTGATATAGCGACCGTAGGATGAGAAATATGGGCAAGCGATGGAGAGTAGCGATGTGTGGGCGACGAGGGAGTCGTCAATATGGCGAGGTGGAGTGGCTTTGCGATGTGCTCACAGCCGACCGACGTAGGGTACGTCTCGACGCGGCGGGCGCGGTTTGTTGACGGGGGGTTGCGCCTGACAACCAGTTTCTCGATGCCACCGAGTGGGCCCACGCGGGCGGCACGCGCCGTTGGGGGGATTTAGTATTCAGGGCAGAATAACCCTGAGGCGGTTCATGGCGGACGATGGATGATGATTTGATGATTGACGACTGACGCCATCGCTCGTGGGTCACAGTGGGAGGATGCACATGTCTAAGTCTCGAGTCCAACTCCATCCATCCGGATACTCTCCTTCCATCACCCCTTTTTCCTCAATACCCGTCCATTGCTCTACAACCCGTCTTCGTAGCTACGAGTCAGCCGATGGCCTCGGTGAGCGAATGTCGGCCAAGCCAAGTACAGTCCACCCATGCCACGTCCCGCCCTGCTGCTATAAGTTCGCCAACCGACGTGCCCAGCGCTAGACGAGCGCGCCGAGACGTGAAAACGAGGTCGTCACCGTCGTTGTATCGATTCGCTACGTCGTCACCGTAGCACTGGCAGTGCTGTCTGCTGTCTGCTTCTCCTGTTCCTGGTGGCGGCAGTGCTGGTAGCCGACATTCATGTGACTCGATGGCCCAGACGCAGAGGCGCAGCCACCGGCTCTCGCCCCCGGAGGCCATTAACTAAGTTGACCACTGTCTTGTCCTGCCATGTGCCATCCATGTGTGGCGGTTGGCCATTTCTCACTGCATCAGATCAACTCACGGTGGCCGCAGATAAGCTTTGCCTGAGGGGCTGCTGGAACTGTCGCTGAGCCGAAGTTTGGTCCTTAGGCGGTCATGCTCATCATCATGGTCATGGTTGTGGTCATCGTCTTTATCGCCGCCGTGGCTGGTGGTTCGCGTAGGCCTGACAAAGGCACACCCCAATCCATATACCGCGCGGGGCCGGTTCATGACAAGGCTGCGACTCAGCCTTTCGACACAGGCACTCGTCCCTCAACTATTCTATCCTCCCTCTCGCTTACTTCTCACCCTGCGGCTATGCTACTGACCGTGCCGACGACTGGGAATTCAACATTCTTGTCCTCGTCGTCGTCCTTGCTCTCCATCACCTTCACCGAACTTAGCTTCTCCTCACATCGACCCTTCCAGACCTCATGTTGGTCGAATCACGCTCCCACAACTTGAGCGCGATGCACGGCATGAAGAAGTTGGTCTCTTCTGCCAAGCTCCGAAGAGACAATTCAAATGACGTCCTGGATTTCCCGGACAACACTAAGCAGAACAAGAGCAGCTCGATACCTCCACTGGACCAGCTGGACGAGCCTGCCGCCGCTCTACCAAATGCCAGTGTGTCGTCTGACAAACATCAACCATGGACTTCGCATTTCAAACGTGGAATCTCCCTACGAAGCCAGTCCTCCTCCGACTCTCAGCAACCTGCAGCACCATCAGCACCCAAGCGAAAAAAGGTGCCTCATGGCATGTATGGATGGCGATGGGAAGACGAGCTTCCAGGTGCTGCTCCTGCTGCTCCTATTGCTCCTCCACGTGCAGGCCCAGTTGACCCCATCCTTGAAGATGGTGCCCCTCAGGACCATCAACTCAATATGAATCGTCATCGGGTGTCGACAGTCTCCTCTATATCACGCAATTCAATTGCTGCAAAATCCGATTCATCGTCGACCCACTCAGCTCAGAAGAGGAAAAAGGTACCTTATGGAATGTACGGTTGGCGTTATGCTGATGAGGTTGATCCAAAAGACCCCTTTGCGTTTATACCCTCACCACCGTCGCGAGCCAATTCTGTGGCCCAAAGCGAACTGTCTGCTGGGGATCCGACCAAAGCTTCATCGTCGGCGCCTGCTAAAATGCCAGCAGCCGGTCCAGTGTCACCTCGACAAAGGAAAAAGGTTCCACATGGCATGTTTGGCTGGCGGTATGCAGATGATGATGTTCAAGAGAAGGATACCCAAGGGCCATTATTCCCCAAAACCAACAACGCGATACCTATAGGAAACCCTGTCCAAGCAACCTCCCAGATCCCGACAAGTAACATTTATGAAGCCGACGGCTCTAACGATCATCGTCCAAGCGAAACATCCTTGTTGTCCGAAGCCAAAGTTTCCGAATTACCAGGTTCTTCCACGGAAGCGACAGAACTTCCAGCTGACAGTGTTGCTCGTCAAGAAACTCCACCCAGTGAGAAAGCCAAACCCTTGGCTATACGGAATATCGACTGGAGTAAAATTGATGAAAATGATATGGCCGAATTCTTAAGAGCCTACAGCAGTCTGCGGACAACCGACAGTGGGGTGGCTTTTGCAGAGCTAGATGCGTCTGCACGCGCAAATGAATCATCACAAGCAAACGAACCTTCATATATTGGCAAAGGCAAAGGACGTGCCATAGACCATGTCAACTCCAGCCAGGCGCCGATGGCCGATGTTCGAAAAGATGTCTCTGACTTCAAGGGCAAAGGCAAAGTCAAGATTGAGCCAACAGAATGCGAAAGTGATCCTTTAGATGCATTGAAAGATTTGGATTTGAAGGCAAAGGCGAAAACAATCACCAAATTTGAGGACTATTTTGATGAGGCCGCCGAATTGGAGATGAGACAGAAGGCCAAGCGCCTGGCTCGCGAGCAAGCACGTAAAGAGGCTCAGCAGAAATTCTTGCGAGAGGAGCAAGAACGCATTTTCCAGGAAGAACTGGAACTGGCGCGAAAGGCCGAAGAAGCAGCACGATACCGGGATTGTACTGTCTGTGGCGACTCCAAGGATCCACTCGAATATCCCATCAAAACTGCCACATACAAATGCGATCACCCCTCCAACATCTGCGTCGATTGCATGCATTCATGGCTTGCCTCAGAATTCGAGAATAAAGGGTGCGATGGGATAAAATGTCCCGAGTGTCCCCAAGCACTCTCATACGCCGATGTACAACGCAGCGCATCAGTCAAGACTTTTGAGGCGTACGACTCCCTCACAGCGCGCAACGCATTAAACGCCTCGGATGAATTCGCGTGGTGTCTGGCTTCGGGTTGTAATTCAGGCCAGCTCAACATTGACAACAACAGCTTCATGGATTGCGTAACGTGCGGTTACAAACAATGCCTCCTACACAAAGTCCCCTGGCATACAGGCGAAACATGCGAAGCCTACGAATACCGCACATCGGGCGCCAAAGCCCGCGAAGAAGAGCGACAAACCGAAGCCATGCTCGAGGGCATATCGAAAAAATGCCCCGGCGAAGGTTGCGGCTGGCGAATTCAAAAACTCGACGGATGCGACCACATGACGTGCCGACGATGCAGACACGAATTCTGCTGGTCGTGTCTGGCCGCGCAAAAGGAAATTCGCCGGATTGGAAACACGGCGCATGCAAAGGAGTGTCCGTATCATTCGCATAATTTGGACATTTCATGGCCATTTAACGCGCACTGAAGCGCTTATTTTTTGGCTTTGCCATCATCACCCATGCTATATATACCCCCAAGAGAATGATAGAATTGATTTCAAGCAACGACAGCGAGAATGGATATGATTGTTACGAATATATGGATCGAAATGAGATATGCAGTGATTCGTTGAGAGGATAGAATGGTTGCATTCTTGGGTATCTAGACAAGGAGAAACTACCAACCCCCATCACATTATTAATAACCAGTCCTTTCATATCCTATGCTCATCATCTCTCATGTGTCAATTTAATCCAATTAACTAACTCGATTGTTAGTCAAACCCAGGCTTCAAACCTAGACAGTGCTGGTCTTTTCCTCCTCCGTGGCTTCTGGAAGAGGAACATCTTTCGGATGAGCCTGGTTCAAAACATCATTCTTCGCATCAGCGCCATCGTCTTTAGTATCAACCTTCTCATCATCATCGTCATCATCATTATCATCACTCACTTCAACCTCCAAATCCTCATCGTCTCCTTCCAACCCACTACCGTCTAGTTTCCCCTGCTCCTGTTCCCTGGCAAGACGCGTTTCCTTGCCGCGCTTATGGCAGTACCAGAACGTAAACATCAGAACTACGAAACCTCGTTAACGAATGTTTTCGAAACAAAATGGCCGGAGGGAGACTTACTGAAGACAGACAAGGACATGACGACATTCGAAGCCGAAGCGAGGAATGGAAAGCGCGTCTGAACAAACGTCACGGTGTTGCGCAGAATCCCCGCCGCGGCGCCCTGCGAGCTGACGAGCCCTTTCAAACCAGGGATTTTCTTCTTGGACTTCTCAGAGCTCTTCTTTCCAGTCGACGACGCGGTTCGCGTGGCGTTCTTCTCGGTCGCAGTCATACGGGCTTTCATATCCGCGCCTGGCTTATCGCTTGCTACGGCGAGGAGTTCCGGTCCCAAAGTTGTGCCTAGTTTAGCCGGGAGAGATTTAACCAGCGTTTGCACAAAAGGCGGCATCGATTTGAATTGCTTTTCGAGTTGAGGACCGGCGTCTTTCATCAGCTTTTCCATGTCTTCGTATGCGGTCGGAGCGCCGTTCATTGTGTCTCTCAGGACTTGGGCGAAGCGTTCATAGATTTTTTGCGTTTCGCTTGAAAAGGCGAAGACGCGGTTGTTGATGGCGCTTAGGTTGAGATTGTCGAGTAGCACGGAGACTTCTTTTTCTTGTTTCTCTTTGGTTTTTGCTTCGTTGATGCTGCCGTCTTCATTGTAGACTGGTTCGGCATTGGCGTCTTTGTCTTTCGAGAGCCAGGTTGGAAGGGATGGAATTGCGGGCATGTTGGGCATGGCAGGCAGCGAGCTGGGTGTCAGAGCCGAAGCATACTCTTTCCATGTGCGCTGTGGTGTCTGTGTCGTGTTCTCAGCGGACTTGTCGCTCCCTTCAGCCGTTTCATCTTTCTTCCCTCCGGAAGCCATGGAAGGCAGGTAGGACGCCCAAGTTCTCTTCTCGGTCTGCGGTTTATCGTTCGAATATGACCCGACACCCCATCCTGCTGTTGCTGCTTCTGCTTCTTCCTGACTGGGTAACTCAATGCCCTTATCTTTCTTGGGTTTCCTCGCCGGTGCTGCTGTTTCTGCCTTGTTCGATCTGCCGTCGTCTGGAATTTGTTCAGGAGGGTCATCGACCTTCTCATCAATCTTCGATTCTTCGGACGAAACCGCAATCATCGTCTGGTCATGTTGCTTCGTTTCCTCCATATCTCCTTCCTCTTCGCCATCTATGCCATCAGACCGCGTCTCAGGAATAGCGACCTGAGCAGAATCAACACCAGCAGCCTTCTGATCCGGCACCGTCGCCTCTTTCTCCTCGCCTTCATCTGTCATCACCGTCGGCGACACTTCGCTCATCCCCCCACATCCTCGATCTTGGGACATATGTCTCTCGAGGAACTTCTCATCTTCTTCATTCAAAACCGGTTTCTGGGGATTCGTCTTTTCCAAATCCTCAGTATTCTTCTTCGCGCGCGCAAAAGATGGAAGCGTAAAGTAAGCCGACATCTTTGGAGGATTCCTGTGAATGAGGTGAATTGGGGAGAATGAGAAGTGAGAAAGGAAGATGCGATCGAGGTTTGGATCTTGTGGCGACCTAGATTAGGCAAATGCGTTCGATTGGCGACGTCATTGTTGGCCAGGCATGTGAAAGTCGAGCGGGGAAACAGGATTTCGAAGGGAAGTGGCGATGCAACGCAATCAACTTTCTTTATTTTTCGAGTCTCACATGATAACATTCTTCTATCGTCATATTAGGCATGTATTTATGTGAAAAACTTTGCGATAGAGTCCTCGACATTCACGAATTTTGAAACGAGCTACCACTAACTGATGGCATTGATTGTTACTATATTCTGTTTACTCAGTGTAGATTCGCTATAGTTACACATAGCACTATTACTATTTAGAAAAGCCACGGAATTGCAACAACAAGGAATGTACATGCACAAGCCCTTAGTCATTGAAAATATTTCATTAATCACCCGTCAAACACCCTTTAGAACAAGAGAGCTGCAACAACGGTGCAGAAAACTGCAACGATAGAGCCCGACAGCTTGACTCCTGCACCAGTGTACGGAGGGAGAGTGCTGCTAGTCGAAGCAGGAGCACTGCTCGAAGCGTAAGCGGTGCTGATGGTTCCATAGACCGGCGGCATTGAAGCGTTTGTAGTCTGGGCTGGAGAAGAGGCCCCAGTCGTCGAGGGAGAACCACCATTACCGAGGCCAATAGAGACCGTACTCGTGGCTCCAGCCTGTGTGATAGTTGCTGTTGTGAATTGCACCTGAATCAAATGTTAGTATTGCTCAATCAAACAATTCGTTTCAATTTACTTACTTGAGGAACAGTCACAGTAGTCACAAGTTGCTGAGTTTGGCTGCTGGATGGGATCGTGTAGCCAATTGAGACACCAGTGCTATAAGTACATGGGACCACGATGATGGAAGAATATACAATCGTTGTGACTGGGCCAGCGGGAGCGGAGGTAGGAGCCGATGTAATCGGGGCCGATTGAACAATAACAGTTGTCTCGATTGGAATGGACGAGACGACGACTGTTGTACTCGTCGCCGGACAGTTTGTCACATCTGCGGCACAGCTCGTGACAGTGACTTGCTGAGTCGAGTAGCGAGTAATCGTCGATGTGCCTGGTGCGACCGAAGTAGAGACAGGAGCCACCGACGAGGAGCTTGGGCTGGTCTGTGGACAAGCTGTAATGATTGCAGGATTTTGTGGGATGTAAGAAGCACAGATCCCTTGGAAATAGGATGCAGCAGCACTGGTATCGCTCTCGGAGCTGGACCAGGAGGATATGCATCCCATGACGTGAGTCACAAATTGGGCGTCCTTGCAGTAACAGCTGGAATCTGTGTTGTCTTGACAGTCAGTTTCATACATCCAAGTGTTCAAGCACTTAGGAAGAAGACTGGGTGCGTTTGGTGATGGATAAGATGGCGCAGCGCTAGAGCTTGAGCTGGAGTATGCTGGTATGCTAGCAGAGCTGGAAATTGATGAAACTAAACCAGATGAAGAAGAGACGGGAGGTGCGACAGAGGTGGATGCGGCAGCCACAGAGCTAGACGACGCGGACGATGAGTAGACTGGAGCAGTTGATGATGCTGGAGCAGTCGAGCTAGAAACCGGTGCCGACGACGAGTAAACTGGAGCACTCGTTGTTTGCGTTGAGCTGGCAGCAGAGGAGCTTGATCCAGGAACCACGCTCTGGGAAGTCGATTCAGAGGCAGCACTGGCTGTGACTGGGCAGACAGTGGTCGAGACAGCAATGGTCGATGTGACAACAACAGTGGAATGAGCCGGGCAGTTGGTCACATCGGCAGCACATGAGGTAATTGTGGCTGTAGTTGTGCTGTAAACTGTAGATGTCGTGTATAAAAGAGGAGCCGACGTAGTGACAGGGCCGACTATTGAGGACGATGAGGACCCAGGTGTGGACTCGCTGGAACTTGGCGCAACAGACGAGCTATAAACCGGTGGTACCGATGAAGTCGAAACCGGGCTGGTCTCTGATGAAGACAGTGCTGGGACAGAGCTGTACGATACAGGTACAGAAGATGTCGATACCGGGCTGACTGAAGAAGAAGAAGACGATACTGGTACAGAACTGTACGATGAAGGTGCGACAGATGTAGACGCTGCGCTGACTTCGGTTGAAGATGATATGACTGGGGTTGAGGAACTGGAAGGCGAAACGGCGGCAGTCGAGCCATTGCTGTAAACCGGAACGCTCGAGCTGGAGTACACAGGAACCGAGGTCATCGATACAGATGAACTTGCAGCGCTTGAAGAGCTGGCCGGAACTGACGAGTAGACTGGAGCACTAGGAGCGCTTGAAGATGAAGAGCTGGTCGGGACTGACGAGTAGACTGGAGCACTAGGAGCACTAGTGGTAACAGGAGAGGCGGTACTTGACACCGACCCTGATTGAACAGATACGCTCGTAACGCTCTGTGACGAATAGGAAACCACACTCGTATGTTGTACCGGGACTGAGCTAGTTACAATCCCTGAAACCGAGGTAGGTTGGTAAGCTGTTGGAGACGACGTCTTGTGGTGGTGTCTAGTAGTCCTGGAAATAGTGCCGCAATTGAATATAATTGAGTGAACACCAATGGTGTTACCGGATGGTGCGTTGTTTCCTGGTTTGAAGGTCACGTTTGTTGCACCACCACATTGGGTATTTTGTAGAATAGAGCCACCAGAGTTGCACGAGTGAGTCTCTTTGCAAGTAGAGCCATCAGGCATGCCATAGTGACACTCAATGTCAGTATCTTGTGAAGAAGAAACTTGCATTTGATCGATAGACATGGCATCGTCGTCCTCGCATGAGATTGAAGGGTGGTCGTCTAGGCCACCAGTGATACATTTCTCCTGGAAACCTCGCTTGTTGACGGTATCCCGCTTGCTGAAGGAGTTGGTACAGGACCATCCAGAAAATGTGTTGCTACCATAAGATTCAAAAGAACCAGTCTGAAGACCACTCCAATCATAGCCAGACACCTGAGGGTCAGTGCAAGTGTTGTTGGTGTTTCCAGGGCAAGGATATGAAGAAGCGTTGACGGACCATCCAGTGGCCGCTACATGGCGAGCTGAAATGCTTGCGATCAAAATCGCTGCACTATTAAAATGCATGATCAAAGTTGTGGATGAGATGTATGTGACAATTTAAGAAAGCAAGTAGGGGTAACAACTAAACGAGGGAGACTGCAAGAGAGTAACGAATGACTCTGCTCGAGGCGGAATGACAATAGCAAAGCAAAAGAGATGGAAAAGAAACCATCTCGAGGTCGAAGGAAAAGAGTTCTAATACATACAACGGGCACCATAGATGCCAAAAGTGGTCTCTAGGCTTGTGCTCCACCATGACTGACCAGTCGGAATCTCTTATACCTTACCCGATGGCTGACAGCGTATCGCGCATATGCTGTGTCGACGCCCTGCACCAGCAGTATCCAAGGACGTGTGTTGTCTCGTATCAATATCTAACGTGGCGTGAGGTTCTTTGGGCCGCTAATGCAGGTACGAGGCGCTCTCCGTTTCACGAAATCGGTTCCTGGCCAGCGACCTCGCCGGCGAGCTCGTCCGGTCGACCCGTTCTCACCGAAGACTCCAGTCGTTTGTGTGACCTGATCTCTCCTATGTTTAGCCATGCCATGATCAATAATGTTGTGAAACTGCCGTGACCTGTGCTTTTCGGCGACGTGCCTCGGGCGGGGTCGAGCAGGTGAAGGGCGTATCTCGAGCTGTTCGCAATCTTGCAATGCCAGCAGACGGCATTGGCCGGATGACCGCCAGTATCAGAGCACCGCTGCCCGACCACATCCGGCGCGGCATTTCCATACTTCCCTCGCTGGCAGGCATTGCAACGAGAAGCAGGAATCCTCCGCGTTCCATCAACATCGCAGTCGGCTCGACGGGTGTAGTTGGTAGTTGGCGCCTGGACTCTGCCGCGGGCCTGGCGAGACGCCGGCCATGCAACCGCCCGCTCGCAGCCAATCAGTGCGAATTCGCTTGGTCCCATGTCATGCATGCAGTAGATCCCCATGGCGAAACACAAAACGGCGAAAATTCTCTCCTTGCTTCAGAATAACAAGGATGCAGTGCAATATTGGTGTGACTTGATACATACTGCTCGCCACTTTCGTGCATCTGCAGTGTTTATGCAGACGAAGACTATTAAAGTGGCCGCAGAAACGACGCCGCACAACTGTTGTGGGCGGATGCATCACTTTGCAGATACAGAGATACTAGTGATGCACTTGCAACATTGCGCATATGCTGGTTCGAATAGTCGACGTGCTGGTTCGTCTGATGTCTGAATACCTTGAATAATGAATACGAGTCTATTATTGTACCTGGCGGTTAGGATGTTTGCCAGGTAAAACCGGACCAGTGTTCCTAAAACAATGGTTCGTGTAGCTGGAAAAACGTGATATAACCATGCTGTTCGCCGTCCCGAATAGGTCATGGACTATTGGAGAGCATTGCGCGCCTGCGCATGATCTCTGGGAGGCCTCAAGACGTGCATCTCCTTCGGGCGATGTCGTGAGGTCATGTTTTGATCTTATTAACTTAACCCAAGGAATGCGTTTGTAGGAATTGAGGGACATGAGCCAGCTTCTTTTTGACGTAGCACAAGACTGGCGGAGAATTTACCATGAACCAGTGCTTTTGTTTGACAATTCACAAAGTGAAAAAACATCAAACATCATCCATCATTCATATTCGATGCATCTTCTCAAAAATATCACGACTCAAGTCGCCGTCGATGCCGAAAATATATAACCCCAAGCTGCAACCCTACACATTGAACCCTGCGTCACGTAAATTCGCGGCCCGAGCTTGAAGGGAGCTGCCGCTAACAACAATACTTTCTCGAGCTCTCCCTGCCTCGAGCTTTGCAACAACGCGACTTCGACATCCGCACACACTGCACCAACAGGCATTGTGCGTTTTGAAAACCATTGAAATCGCAGTACAGAGCATTCGACGATTTCACCCACCAGAACCGCACAAATGGCGCCCAAGAAGCCAGTCGCGAAGAAGGCTGACCCGAAGAAGTCAGCGTCCGTGAAGGCCAACACAAAGGTGAAGGTCACAAAGCCTGAACCCGGTATGTCCCTCACTCTATCCACACCGAGTAGCTCATACTAATGTATTACCACAGAGAAAGCAAAAAAACCAAAAGCGGACGGTGCTCGCGCCTCGTCGCGTCAAGCAACCAACGATTCTGCCGCGCCCAAGAAGGCCACCAAAGCCACGGCTACCACCACAAGCAAGGCAAAGCCTGCACCCCAAAAGTCATTGAAGCGCAAGAGCAGCGACGACGATGAAAAGCCTGCTCCAGCTAAAAAAGCCAAAGTCGTCAAGATGCCAAAGGCCGCACCAAAGCCCAAGCCAGCACCCAAGCCAAAGAAGATACCAGTGTCGCGCAAGCCCGCAGTCGCTCCTGTCAAACCTGAAACCCTCACCAAAGGCCCAGTGATCAATGAACCCCCAACCCAACGCATGAACATCTACGTTCATGGAGAAGGCACCGCTGGCGAACTGGGCCTCGGAACTGCCGCCCGCGCTGTTGACGTCAAGCGCCCACGCCTCAACCCAAACCTCACTGCCGACACAGCCGGAGTTGTCCAGATTTCCGCTGGTGGCATGCATGTGCTAGCCCTCACACACGACAACAAGATCCTTTCGTGGGGCGTCAACGACTCTGGCGCGTTGGGAAGAGACACTACTTGGGAGGGTGGACTAAAGGACGCAGACGAAGCTACAAAGGAGAATGAGGACGAGGGAGACGATGAGTCTGTCGATTCTGATGATGACAACGGACTCAACCCTCGCGAGTGCATTCCAGCCGAAGTGGATTGGTCGGAGACTCCATTGCCAGAGGGTACTCGTTTTGTCCAAGTTGCTGCTGGTGACTCGTGCTCTTTCGCACTCACCGATGATGGCCGCGTCTATGGCTGGGGCTCTTTCCGCGGAACTGAAGGACCTTTCGCCTTTGATCCAGAGACTCCGACCGCTTTCCGCCCAAAGCTCGTCCCAGCTCTCAAGAAGATTACATCTATCAAGGCTGGTGCCAACCACGCCATCGCTCTTGACAAGTCCGGCACCGTCTTTGCATGGGGAAGCGGCGAACAGCACCAACTCGGCCGCAAAGTAGTTGAGCGCAAGAAGAAGGATGGTCTTTTGCCACGCACATTCGGTCTGCCAAAGGGACCAAAGAACGGTATCAAGTCCATTGAGACTGGCGAGTACCACTCCATGGCCATCTCCAAGAATGGCGATGTCTACGCTTGGGGTCTCAACAACTTTGGTCAGACTGGTATTCCGGACAACGCCGGCACAGACGATGCAGTCGTCACGAAGCCTAAAGTCATCGAACACCTGAGAGGAAAAACGATCACTAGCCTCACTGGTGGTGGACATCATTCGATTGCCGCCACTTCCGAAGGCGAGTGTCTCATTTGGGGCCACGCCGACTGCCAGATTGGCATTCCAGCCGAGGTCATTGAAAAGTTGCCAGAAGATGCCATTGTCAGAGATGAAAAGGGCAGAGCCGGCATCGTCATGATCCCACAAAAGGTGCCTGGCATCGAGGGAACCGTTATCAAGGTATCTGCTGCTGGTGAAACCAACGGCGTCATCACCGCCGAAGGAAAAGCTTGGACTTGGGGCTTCAGCACCAACTATCAAACCGGTACCGGTGCCGACGACGACGTTAAAGTCGCCACCATGATTGACAACACAGCCGTTCGTGATGTTAAGATTACTGGCATTGGAATTGGAGGCCAATACGGCATCCTCACCTCATTCGCCTAAGGCGTTTGAGGGTGCCAAAAAACATTACCGTGTCATTGTGGAATTATCTGGCGTTTTTTGATTTTTAATTACAAAATCCATGGGGAATGGAACAGGACGGGATACCCAAAGGGCTGAATACACGCTAGATCGACTGTATGACCGGCTGGCTGCATCGACTGTTTTTCTTTTATTGCATCGCTTTCAAGTCTAAAGATTTCATTCAAGAAAAATCTTGTGGAAACTTTGACATCTAATTCATCACTTTTGACGACTTCCTGGACGGATTTTCTGATGAAGTTTGACCCGCTCATGGCAGGATTTGACGGACGCACCTTTAGGACCCCGCAAAATCATACACTCTTCTCATACAGATGGCTGGCACCCGCTCTGATGGAGATGGTGACACGAGATTGCACAGGAAGGAGAATGCTATGTTGGTTTGCGATGGATGGTGGAGACTGGATGAATGTCCTACCCGAGACTCGCTCGATGCTTCGAATCATCGCTCGCGCCTGACTCGCTTGCCATTTACTTTCACCTGCCGAGGCCGACGGTTGACACCCGTATGGCCCGGCTTGAGATTGAACTGTGCTGGAATGGAGGGTGTGACTCGGTGTTTTGCCAGTTACCTTCACTTGTTGAGGCCGACGTTTGACATACGTCTGGCCCGGCTTGAAATAGAACTGTGCTGGGAGGTCTTACGTTCATCAGTCTAGTTGGAATAGAGGAGTAACCATCGGGGGAGTCTTGTATTTAGTCTCATAGCCGCTGAATAGCACTGATTAATCTTCTTGCATGAATCGTTTCACCTTTTAACCCCATATTAGACCTCGCTTGTAAAAAGCCATTTCAGGCACGTTCCCAAGTGACAGGCCGTTAATTGCTTGAACAAAGTCGGGCCCTGATCCTTCTTTGATCTCAGAGAGCTTGTACTGATATGTTTCCAAGGAAAACGCAAGAGCGTTTGTTTGTGGAAGACGATGCAACGTCTGTCTTTCACACCGTAATGGACAATCTTCAACAACAACCGCATCTCTCTGCCTCTGCAGCTCAGCTTCTGAACCGACAATCCATCACCACCACCTCCATCATCAGAATATAAATCATTATTCCCTCCCCTCATCAAACAACCCATCTTCCCTCGTAATCGTCTAAATCACCCGACTGTACACCTCTCCACCCCGCACCCTTGCGAGAAACAAACGTTTCATTCCCGTTTCCAACCGCCGTTGATAGCCAGGCATTGTATTGCCAATTTCTGATTGTGTTAGTCTGCTTTTTTTTGAAGAGTTTTGAAGTCGGAGGGAGAGGAATATGTCGTGGAGGCTTGGAGGATGTACACCTCTTCCTCCTTTTCCCTCCTCCCCCTCCTTTCATTCCCTCCCTTTCCGTTTTGAGGAGTGCTAGGGAGCAGGAATAAAAAGTCAGCGTTAACATTTCTCAGCCAAAACCCCCAAAGCCCATTCCACCAAAGACGCCAAAGGTCTCATAAACAGAAGCAAAACGTCCCCGCGCGGTTTATTATATATCCAATCAATCTACCTCTCTGCGCATCTAATTCTCCGAGCAACGAGCTCTCTGCGCAACGAGTGAAGATTTTTGGAAATCGCGCCGCCGAGGGTATATTCCCATTATGCAAGAGTAGAATTCTTGTACGGCGGGCTGCGATGGGGGAGTATAGTGGATTGTCTGGGAGTGCGGTTAGGATTTGCTGGCGGAAGGGTGAGGGAGGTGGGTGAGGGAGATGGTGTCTTGTTTGAGGAGGATTGAGAGGGGTTTTTTTTGGAGGGCTGTTAGGTAGGAAGAAAGGAAGGAAAGGAGGGAGGGAGTTAGGGTGGGGTTATTTGATGGGTGGACATCGTGCTATCATAGGTAGAAAGCGTGCTTCGACGAACTACTTCAAACCGAGTGGACGAAACCAATAATCAAAACATAAAACAGGTCTAAAAAACCGAAATTTAGACTAATCGGCGGTGTTGTCTTCCCATCAAACTCTTCAAGTGGGTCAATAGCAGCACACATATCTTCTTCTTCTTCTTCTTCTTCTTCTCGAGAATTGCCGTCGACCTTGCGTTTAATTTTGGACATGTACTGAGATAACAGTTTCCAGATGATAGAGACGCATATCAAGGCGATTAGTGGAGGGGGGAGGAGGGGGAGTGATAGTGTCATTTTGGGGAATTTTTGGGAGGATAGATTAATCTTAATGATGGGATGTATATAAATGGATACTTTTTGGAAGTCGAGCGATTGGGAAGAGTATATTGATAGCGGGAGAGAGAGACTGAGAGACAGTAGCATGACGTGAGCGAGGTCCGATAGTGAGGCGGGAATAACCTTCCTTTTTGGGAAGTACCATGACGATGGATAGAAAAGTCCTCCTTCGACCGTATATAATATTTCTCATAGCGGCATTTCTATCAAACGTCAAAGAAACGATTTGAAAAAAACCTGCGCATTCGTCAAAGAGACCATCATATATCCATCATATATCCATTCAATCCATTCATCCCATTCATTTGGCGTCAGGGCGTTGGTAGAGGTAGATGGCTTGTTAGCCGAAAGATAGGCTGGTTTTGAGCCAGTAGTAAATGTCGTCGAGGAGGAAAGATTGTAGCCAGACGCGGTTGGCGCAGATGCCCATTTCATTGAACGTGTCGAAGATTTTTTTGGGCAAAGTCTTGTTGTGTATAATTTCCCTGGAATGGCATGGGGACCTGAGGAGGAGTTTTGGCCTCGGCGGTGAAGTTTAGGTTGTATGATTCAACTAGTTTGATTTGATCTTTTAGACTCACGACCTCGGCGCATTCGTAGGCGTACATATTAGTCCTCCAGTCAGGTGTTTCGCCCATTCTACCCATCCATGACGTCGACTGAGATGTGTTTAGAGCATTGAACGTGGTCGCTTCCATTTCAGCACAGAGAGACTTGAACTCGACAAGAGTAATGTCGCTGGTCCAGAATTTGGCGCTGGCTGGAGTGCCTATTTTGGGATCGTATGGGTTGAATGGCTGAGTACATTTGGCGGCGAGATCGGGATGAGCAAGGATGTTGGTCGTATAGTGGAGATCACAGTTGGAGTGACGACAGACGAGTTCTCTATCCGAGGCGAAAGAAACATCACACTCAATAGTACCAGCACCCATCCTGGCAGCAGCCATATAGCCCTGTCGGCTATGCTCGGGAAACATGAGAGGAGCACCTCCATGGGAAATAGCACGACTAGAGGTCTTGAATGGACCTTCGGAGCAAGATTCAAGTTTCTTCTTTAATGGGCTATCCTTCATGTTGTCGATCAGGTAGTACGGACGGGGTCCCAATTGAACATTGATACTCTTTTGCTGAGGCTGCTGACCTGATGAGCCGCGATGGGAAATTCCCCACCAGTCACCATCCCATGGAGCAGGAGCAGCAGTTACGAGCTCACTGACCGCAACTAAGAAAAGTAGAGAGGTGGTGAAGAAATGTATTCCCAGTAAATAAAGAGAATGAAAAGAAAAGAAATTCCGACCTACCATGAGACGGAAGCCATTGAGTTCTTGTAGGCAAATTGAACTCATGACTTGTGGTTGAATCGCTTCGAGACACCCTATTAAGGAGCGTGCCTGAAGATCTCCCGTTCATTTGCGGACGCTTTCCGGGGAGAAACCTGCATCGAAGATATGCCCAGGAAAAGCCAAGAAAGCCAAGCGGCCACGAGGCCAAGAGACGGCAAGTCAAAACGATGCATTTGCACGTGGCGGCCATTTCCTGTCTTGCATTGTGCATGTATATATTATATTCGAAGCCAAAAATCAATTGACCCTCTTTTCGCTATTGAGGGTGTTTATAAACAAAGGTACTGTACGCTGAGACCTAGAACCGACCTTTGAATGTATATTCCCAACCGACGCTATGCATTTGAAAACACATTACTAAATGAATAAATTATGACTGGGCAGTCTCTTGAGTTTCAGTTTGCTTGAGAGCCTCTTCATCTTTCTTCTCTCCAACGTTGATTAATCGTCTATGTTGGTTGGCCATGTTTCGGAAGATCCAGGCTCCCCATAATTGAGCGGCGGTGAACAAAAGGTGCAAGATTGGTGTGCAAACCTTGAGCGAGATTGACCAGTGATCCCAGAGGCTTCCAAAGAGCCACATGACAATGATGGTTTCGGACAAGGTTCCAACCAGTTCCAGCCACATGGTTGCGTAAAACATTTTGGCGAGAAGTCGGTGATTATTTGCATGAGTGCGGTAAACGATCATGGCAATATGGGGCCAAAGCTCAGCAACGACGTCGAATCCACCTGGGAAATCATGTTAGTCTGGACGTGACAGTGACAGGACGAAGGAATCAAAAGACGTACCCCAGATGAAGCAAAGTATGAATTCAATAACGGCATCCTTCTCGTGGTCGTAGTTGATGCTCATGGCGACGGCCGACTGAGCAATGACAATGGCGCCGATATGGTGAGCACAGCTAATGGGCGAGACCTTTTCTCGGTAAAAGAGCTCGAAGATGTACATGACGGTGAAGAGCTGGGTGCAGACAATCATGACATCGCCGAGCGTGGCGGTGCTACCCTTGAAGTACGGGGTGTGAGGTGTGGCATGGCCGGCAAGAATGGCGAGCAGCGGATAACCGGCCGTGGGCAGGAGAATAATTTTGGTGAGGGCGGCGACGTGGTGATTGATGAAGCCGCGTTTTTGGCCGTCGCTGAGGGATTTGAGGAGTCGGGCCGGGTATAGCTTGGGAATGATGAAGAGTTCGAGGCAGTAGATGCGGAAGATGGCGACGATGCAGGCCGTGACGGTGAGGATAATGCCGGAGAAGGGGGCCAGCTTGGAGACGAGCTCGTTGACGATTTCGCCAATATGGGGTTCGTTATGGTGGTGCGGGTGGTATGACTGCTGGTCCGACATGGTGAGGACGGCGAGGAGCAGGTGTCGAGCACGGGAGGGAGGGACAAGGAACCAGGGCAGAAGAGAAGGAACAGGCAAAGATGAAGGAAGAAAGAGAGTTGTCGGGTCAAAGAAAAGGAACGTCGGGGGTTGGAGGCGCAGAGGCGGCGTGTGTTATACAGGCAGGCTCGACGGCAGACAACGGAGGAAGGGACGAACGAGCGGACGAGAGTGGCGAGGCAGCGAGGCAGGCGAGAGAGAGGAGGAAAGAGCGCTGGAGACGCTCTTCGCCGTTTGGGGGTTAGACACGGGCAAGGGCATTGGGCACATGGGCTAAGGAGCCATGCATAGCACAACACACAGCACAACACAGCACAAGCAGAATGCAGAATGCACAATGCACGATGCAATAGGCGCGAGGCACAGGCACAGCCGGGCGGGTCCTGCAGTGCAGTGCAGAGTGTCGAGCTGCGAGCTGCAGTCAGAGAGAGGCCCGTCGTACAGGAACAGTAACCGTCATACACACCGGTGGCCGGGTTTAGCCAGCATTGAATTGGATCTGGGCCGCGCAAGAGTAACGAGAAAAAGAGGGATAATCGACTAGAAGCAACTAGTTCATTTAACTAACGCTGCTTGTCTGGCTTGTCTGGCTTGTCTGGCTTGTCTGGCTTGTCTGGTCTGAACTGAACGGGCCAGCCCCCTTCCGTCTCGCCCTGATGGTCCGCCCTAGACTGAATCCGGCCGAGCGCGCTGCCAAGATCAAACATGCTTTGAGCGACGTTTGGACACGTCGTATCCGGACGTTGTCGGTCGCTCGCAGGTCGTAGGCAGCAGCATATCCACCCGTCAACACCACCACACGAAGCCAGCCATCCATCCACCATCCACCATCATCAGCCATCAACCAACAACCATTCCCCCAAACAAGACGGATGTACATGCACCTGTCGTGTGCTTCGACAACCTCCCACGCAGGGCCACGCCGATCGTGTCTGCGGCCGCCCGCCAAAAGGCTTGTCGGCAATAAACTAGTGCCGATCCCTTCCGTCTTGGTGTGCGTGCCCCTTTCTCCCTCGGACGCTCGTTTCAGAAGCAGAAGCCGGCTGCCGTGCCGTCCGTCCACCTGCTTGTCCCTCGTTTGCTGTAGATCTGTACATGCGCTTATTTGCGTGCACGTCGGCACGTGAACCTGCACTGCTGCGGCGTACAGTATCTGTTTTTATCTCGTAGAGTAAACAACCCACACACAGTACCATCTCCAGGCATCCATCTTTTCCATTCTGCAACGTCGACCCACTACATACATGCATCCATCGACGAGCTAATTTTATTTTTTCTTCGCGTGAATCCTACCACCAACTACCACGCCACGTCCCGCCCTTTTGTCGCGGCACCCACACACGATGACTATACGAGCACAACCACTCGCGCCCGCGCCGCGTCTGCGCCTCACCCACCCTTCCCGTCCCCTACCCAGCCATGACGCCTTACAATCCGCCATTGAAGGATTGAAACAGAAATATGTAAATCTCATCACTCCGTCAGATTGGTCCCTGCACCACGACTCTAGACACCTCATCGGATCAGGCACCAGAATGCCTTCCACGCCTTACATAGCACGCGTCTGATATGCTCCGTCCCAGTCCCGGAGTTTACTCCTCGGGACGAATTTCAGGGCAAAATCATTTTCCTCCCCCAAAAATCTTCCGTGCGCAAATCAAACCAACCGCTGATCCCAAACTGTGGACTCCACTGTCCTGCCCAAAGCCGCCCCAGACGCGGCGCGGCGCAGTCGTTTAGCTTTTTTTTCGCTGTGGAACGTAATGCGCTCCCAGTGGTTACAGTGGTCAGTCAGTCAGCTTCACCGGTGCCATGGGACGAGTTTCGGCTCGGTTGTGATCCTGTTGTCTGTTTACTGTTGTGCTCGTACTGCTCTTTACGACGAGAACCACTGAATTCAAAAAACATCTTGGCGACAATTGGCTCGTGTCGGCCATGCCGGAGATTTTGTCACGCGGTCAATTCGCGACGATACTTGTTTCAATACGCGTATTCAGCCTCGTCTGGTTGTCGTTCAGCCAAAATATCACACCAAATTGCAATGCGACCAATTGCATTAAATACTGTCAATCACGCATCAGCTCATGGCTTTTCTATTATGCTACGTAAGAGTACATGTTTCCCTCCTCTCGTTCCATGTAGTCCTTCTCGATCAGACGATCAATATTCTTCTTAATGTCGCCAACAGCCAACACGCCACGGCTCATGGTCGCCTTGATCGTCTCACTGACGAGCTCTTGATGACTGAGAGTCTTGCTCGACTTCATGATTCGGACAATGGCAGCTTGGCATTCAAAGTTGCGGTCTTCAGCCACACGCATATGAGTTTCTTTATTCTCCTCCTTGGTTTCTTTGAGCTGGACTTGGTTAATCTTCACACGATGTTTCGGGTGTTCGAATGATGGGTTGATGCTGAAGCTATCTGTATCGTTAATATCTCTACCCTTGGGATGTTTCGTCAGTGGTCGGAGTTTGGCACATGCGAGCGACTGCAAAGTCCGCTTGGCTTCAGCCTCGGCTAGCGAAATTGTCAGCTGCCAGATCCGTAAAACAACACCAAAATTGGCACTTACGAAGGCCCGTTTCCGATCGGATATGTTGATATGTCAAATGGTCGTTCTCGCTCAAACCGTTGAACAATAACAAGACCACAGCTTGAAAGCTGGACACGACAAGCTCTTTGCTTCCCTTGCTAAACGTAGCTCGCATTTGACAGTGAGCCAATCCATGTTTCCAATCCAACTTTCGACCAGAGTGCTTGCTCTTGTAGTGCATTTCGAATCCATCAATCGCGCGCTTGATATTCGGCGGAATAACGACAGGGATATCCGGGTATGTCGGCCACGCCGCTGAAGAGAGTATGTTTACACTCAAGTCAACATCCTTGCCTTTTTCAAATCCGACCCGCTCTTCAAGTCGCTGCTTGTAAGACTGCATTTCCTCTCGAGCCAATTCCACATCCTTGAACATCTGCTCAAGGTTTTGGGTGAAGCCACTACCGCACTCCGTCTTCAAGCGTGCAAGCATACTACGCTCAGCATCGGCCGAAGCCGAACGGCCCATAAGAAGTCGACGGGCGAGATCCTTTTTGTAAAAAGCCTCAAACACTGCTTTGCCGTGGACAAAGCGGAAGAGGTCCAACACCTGATCAAGTTGAATGTTAATCTCAGCGTCTTCATCCATGTCCTCATCTTCGTTGTCTTCTGGTCCAGCGACTGCAAGAGGCGCAGTTGGTGCTGTAATGCTTGACGATCGACGCGTGATGAGAACCTCCGGAATGGCCTTTGCACCTCCACGTAAAAGTTGATCGACGTATTTGGCAATCATCTCGCCGACCTTTGTGTTGTCAGTACCCCATGTAGCATCGCCCTTTTTCGTTTTATTCATGAAAATCTCAAAGCTCTCGCGAAGGCCGTGACCAATCGACTCATTGCTTTGAAACGCACTCTTCCAAGTCAGATCTAATCTTCGTTTCAACGATAGAAGATGAATAACCATGTTGTCCTCATCTTTGGAAAACACAATGCTTGTTCCTGTCTCAATCACCCACTTCTCGAATGCAGGTCTCAACTTCTCTCCTAGATTTCGGCGATCTAGGAGTGCGTATAATGCTTTCAAATCAGAGGTTGCATTACTATCCAGCAATGACGCCAATGGCTCGTACTCAATGAGGTCAGTCTCGTTGTTCGCGATCAGGTGAGTTTCCAGAAGAGTGAGTAGCTCGCGTTTAGTGCTAGAAGTCAATGCGAACTCTTCGCAACGGTTCATTTCTCTTTCCATCAACGTATTAGCCATTTTGACATAGGTTGGTACATCCTGTTCTGTAATCATGCGCTCCGACTTTTCGACCACAAATTGTTGCGATGTGCCTAAGAATCGAGCCTCAAATGACGCAGTGTATGTCGAAAGCTCATGGAACATCTCGACAGCATTGCGGAATAATTCTCGATCCATGTCGTTCAGTTGTACTCGGTCAACAGCGACAATATCGCACGCCCCGTTGACCACCTTGGATTTTAATGACTGGTGATTGAAGACGCAGTCTCGGAATAGTTGTGGAGTGAGTTCAGATAGAGTTGGCTTGCTTGATGGCAGCAGGTATGATCGGTCCATAAAGAAAAAGATAGTCCGAATGGTGACCATCTGTGCCCTCCATCGAGTCCATGCCCCAAGGACGGCTCCAAGGACAGTAACGTTGTCTTCACCAGCTTTCTCGAGTAAAGGCGCTAGTAAATTACGCTCGATATGAGTCTTGCATCTGCTATCCAACCTCGAAAAGAGAGTTGAAGCACCGCCTTGTCGACATATATTCTCCACGCCTCGATATAGGTCCTCTTTACTGAAGCTCTCCTCTCCATCTTTGAAGATGACCGCCAAAGTCTCATCCAGTTGACCCCATATCTTTTCCAAATATGCCTTGCTATCCCAGCTCGTAGTTGTTCTCAAGTTCTTGACCACCAATTTCTTAGCACCGGCATGTGAGTTGATGCCGTTCCGCTTCACCGGTCCACTGAGTCTGCGAGACTGAGACGATGGAGGCGAGGACGCTGTCAAGTCTACCATGCCATTATCATGAGCTGGTGATGATCGCGAACCGAACGAGTACATGTCGTTTCTAGCAAGGCTTCGCGGCGGAGTTACGGCAGACAGAGGCGGGGCAGCACCGTCTAAGGACCGCAAGCGCTTGCTATTAGGCGAAGTGGGAGAGGCTTCCAGTTGTGCTTTTTTCTGACCGGAGAAGAGGTTTTGAAGGGTGCGCTGTTTTGATGGCTGCTCGGCAGAAGAAGGCGGGTTATTGGATCGTTTCCGCTTCCGCTGCGGTGATGACGGTGTTGAGTCGGACGCCGCGCTGGATAAGCGTGATGTCGGCGGCATAAGCCTGATTTACTAAGCTGGACAGCTGGTGCGGCGGCGAGTGGTAATCTCTGCCAACGCCTGAAAATAGGTGAGTCGGTCAGGGTAGTCGTGGTTGTGTTGATGCACCAAAGCTGCACGTCGATAAGTGATAGCTGGAGACGAGCTAGATGTGGTGACGTTGTGGTTGACTTGTGACGGCAGTTCCCGAGAAGAATAAATACATATGTTATTCGACATTAACAAATACAACATGCATTGATTTTTTTTGAAGGATATTCAATTGATGTGAACTACGTAAAGTCTCTGATTTCTTTCAAGAGTTTTATGTGTTGTTGTGTAATATGGCATCGTGATTAAATTCCCTCAATTCAAGAGGACCGAGGCACAGGGACTCTGCAACATTAATCAAAGCAACTGTTGAATAAAAGACCAACGTTTATGAGCCTGGTGTAATCGTGGTTGCTCCTGAGCTTCATTTACGCTCTGCAAGTTTCGCCTGGAATCTTTCAGTGCTACTCATTGCCCCCGAGGTCTATCACAGACTTTACTAAGATCGATAAATGAACTAGTCGACTTGAAGAAATTCTGCTAGGTTTACAATCCCTCGGCATGTACGCACGTCTCAGATCAATATTGTTTCTCGATCGGCAAAAAAGCAAAACTAGCCATCGCTTGTAGCTTCCAATCAAAGGCCATGTGACAAAGGTACTCTCTGTGGCTGCTCGTTCTGAGATTCGTCAATTTGTTGCAGTCATTGACAAATAATCGATCAAATGACGGTTGCAAGCCAGCCTTGCGGCCAAGGGTTGGTTTTGCACCGGAATCCGTCCGCTGCGTCGAAGTGGGGCTTGGTGCGGGGGCCTGTCATTCGAGGAACAAACAGCAGTCGTGTTTTCACCGCCGTCGTAAATGAAGACAGACGTTGTGGGTTGAATGGGTTCTGAGATGTTGTGGATCTTCATCAAGCATTGGCCGTTAGATTTTGTTCGACAACTACAAACATCCATACGCGTATGCGCAATTTTCTCCAAATCTCTTACGCAACCCCACTAGTGACTGGTATCTCTGTTCGCACGCCAACAAAACTCATTTACAACTTTTTACAACTGACCGGCAGTGTTGAAGTCCTTGAGAGCGACAGCGACACGCTTGGACATGGTCTTCTCACCCTCACGAACCCAGACTCTTGGGTCGTAGTACCTGAAATGAGTTATTAGTTTTTGACATTTCACGATGAGAACCCGCATTGATAATTGACTTACTTCTTGTTTGGCTTATCAGCACCATCTGGGTTACCAACTTGGGTGCTGACGTATTCCTTCTTGTTGATCATGTAGTCACGGATACCCTCGGTGTAAGCGTACTGGAGATCAGTATCGAGGTTGACCTTGACAACACCGTAGGAAATGGCGTCCTGAAATTCCTTGACGGTCGATCCGGAGCCACCGTGGAACACGAGGAAGACTGGCTTCTCCTCCTTGAGGCTCTCCTTCTCTGCAACGTACTTCTGGTGCTTGCTGAGAAGCTCAGGGTGCAACTTGACGTTGCCTGGCTTGTAAACACCGTGAACGTTGCCGAAACCAGCAGCAATGGAGAAGTATGGGGAGATTGGCTTCAGGGTCTTGTAAATCTCGTGGATATCCTCTGGCTGAGTGTAAAGGCTGTTGTTGTCAACATCCTCGTTGTTGACACCATCCTCCTCGCCACCGGTGATACCGATCTCCATCTCGAGCCACTGCTTCATGGGAGCAGCACGCTTGAGGTAAGCGGCGGTGGTCTTGATGTTGTACTCGACCTCCTCCTCAGACAAATCGATCATGTGGGAGGAGAAGAGAGGCTCGCCCTTTTGCTTGAACCACTCTTCGTCGGCGGCCATCATGCCATCGAGCCATGGAAGAAGCTTTTTGGCGCAGTGGTCGGTGTGAAGGACGACCGGGATGCCGTATGCGGGAGCGACAGCGCGGATGTAGTGGGCAGCAGCAATGGAGCCAGCGATGGACGCCTCTTGGTCCTTGTTGCCAACGCCCTTACCGGCAAAGTAAGCGGCACCACCCTGGGAGACCTGGAGGATGATGGGCGATTTGGCGTCACGGGCAGCCTCAAGGGAAGCTACAACAGTGGAAGAGCTGGTGACATTGATGGCAGGGATGGCAAAGTTCTTCTCCTGGGCGTACTTGAATAGGTTGAGGACATCATCGCCGTAGATGACGCCGGACTTGACTTTGAGAACGCTGGTGGCCATGTTGATGGAGGGTAGAATGCAGTGAATGCTTGGATGGAAGGATGAAGCTGCAACGAAGGAAGATTTTCAATCGAGGCAACGGTTGAGCACACGTTTGGGTGACGTACAGGTAGTGGGCGAGGGGTTGGCCGTTTTGCTGGGTACTTTGAGTCTTAAGGGTGGGCTTTGGTGGGGCTCATCGCCGAATGTCTGGCCGGAGAGAAACGGGCAGCGGCGTCATTTCGTGCTCGGCAACCCCTCCAAGTCACCACACCGGACGCGCCTTTTGGGCATTGGCTTCGTGGGGAATGACCTGGTGCGCCGTTGTAACCCGACTCGAGCCGAGACCAAGCATTGCTGGCTGCGGCGGATATAATCACGACTGCAATGGGCCTCTGATTCCAGCCAAAACAATCCAAATTGCTTTTTCCCCCAATGGCGGCCTGGCCTCGGGGCGTATCCACCGTGGTCACCAGCCTATGGCTCGAGCTTATCACGTGCGAGAACGAGCGGTGTTTGCAGAGCGTCTGTATCGCAGCAACTTTTGATTAACACGGACGACTGTCCCACTCCTAAGACGCCACGCTAGATCATATTATTGTACAGCTCGACGCCAATCAGTCTATTCATCGTCATCGTCTTCATCCACGATGCGTCTTCGCTTCGTTCTGACCTGTTGTACTCCTTCGTCTGGTTCGCCATCAGCATCGTCATCGTCGTTGGAAGACGCTGTAGGACGATTTCTCTTCGGCGAACGCTCACGACCAGACGATTCTTCGACAATGCCATCGTCGTCATCGTCGTCGTCATCCACTTCCTCTTCCTCGTCCGACGGTGCCAAAAAGTCGTCTTCGGCGTCGTACTCGTCTTCTTTGTTGCCAAATCGCTGTCGGCCAAAGTCTTCGTCACTGCTGTATTCGCTTCCGTGAGCGCGTTGGCGTTTCTTTCGAGGTCCTGATTTGGCTCGTGATCGCCCACCACCGTCTTCTTCATCCTCGAGCATGCCAATGTTGAGTCCTCCACCATAGCGGCTCGGACGATCGAATCCGCGGTTGGCCTTGTCTTGCTCGCGTTGAGCGGCATTCTCTCTCCTTTTTTCAGCCTTGGCCCTTTCAGCCATCGCTTTCTCAGCTGCCTTTCTGGCTTTCTCTGGGTCTTCGTCTATGACCTTTAACTCCAATGGTTCTGAGCCATGAACCTTTGTTGAGTTGGCCGCAGTCGCCAAGGCAAGTTGAAGTAATCTCTCAGCTTCCTCGCTTCCGCCTTGTGTACGCTGGATCTGAAGTCCTGCAGTGATCTTGTTGGTCACCCGAACAGTGGACGTTGATTGATCAGCGAGAACCAAGTATGTGAAGGAGTCCTGCTTCTCATCATATTTACTACCCGGAGTTGGTCGGCCTGCCTTTTTTTGCTCTGCAAGAGCTGCCATTCTAGCTGTCGGCTTGATCGGGTTCCGTTGCTGTTGAGCAAGCGAATTTGCATTCAGTTCATATTGAACATTCGGTTCAGACGCAAACTGAAGCGTCAGCGAACCATCCGACCATCTCAGTATACGGGCGTTGGACTGTAGTTTGGCAGCGTCTGATGGTGAATGCCGCCATCGAATGGTAGAAATGGCTGTGTTGAATGCAGAGAACGTGGCGGAAGGCACCTTTTTGTGATGATCGGCAGTAGGAGGTTGGAAAGTCTCAGGTTGCCATGCTGTGGGCTCGATAGCCAGGAAGCCTGGTACTTTGAGGAGATACATCTGACAAGTACAGTCAGTAACAATCCTCGAGTGCCATGTTCGCCAGAAATCATACCTCTCCATCGCTGGGATTCGGAATAGGCTGTCGAGGGATTTCGAAATCAGCTACAGCCTTCTCCTCAGTCTCTAACCTAGGAGCTGGCTCATCCGGTGCTCGGTCAGCCCGGTCCATGTCGTCTCCCGAGTCCAGTTCTTCATCATCCAAGAGTCGTCTCCTGTGCATATAGTTAGCCGCAGTTCAACTGTACTCACGGCGCGCAACCACTTAGACTCACGTTGGTTTCTCAGTTTCATCTTCAAGCTCTTCCTCGTCGTCTCCAAACAAATCATCGACACCGCCGTCTTCGTCTGGCTCATCGACATCACCATTTGTAGGTCGCTCGCGACGCCTTCTCGATGTTTGCACATCATCCTCGTCGTCATCATCGTCGTCTTCGACATCGCCTGGATGGGTCTCTGGCACTCCAACCTTGGCATTCACCTCGCCAGGCACACCCGTGTCTTGGCCAATCTCGCGCTCTGGGGACTCGGCCAGGTTGGCAGCGACTGCGGCGGCGGATGCCATGGGGAAGAGGCAATTGAAGGAACGCTCACGCTTCAATCAATGTGGTCGGAAGAAGAAGAGGTTGGATTGAAGATTGAGAAGCTCGTTTAAGTGTGGCTGTTGGCAGCGCGCGTTTGCGAAAAAACCAATGACTGGCGAGCGTACCGAGCCAAGGAAAGCAAGACAATAACGACGGAAGAGTTCAATTCACGACAGGTCGCCGGATGCAGCGCAACGACTCGCGGTCGTTCACTTTCACACGCGCTGGTCCTGATCGTGCCCGAGAGCGCTCGGAGCGGGCCGCAGGGTTCACTCGCGTGCCACAACCTCCTGTCTGTGTGCTCCTGACCGAAACACGCGAGAGCGGCCCAGCACCGTTATTGCTTGCGCTTTCCTGGCCGATATACAGTACTCGTTCATTCACTCCTTCTTCTCGCTCTTCTCCCATTCGATTGTATCGTTTACACAGACTCTCGGTCCGTATCGCAGCAGCAGATTCGACATTTCACACATCACAACACCAGTAGCATGTCCTCCTGGATGAACAATCTGTAAGTTTTCTTCCCACCCGCCCCTCATGCATCGTTCGCCGTGTTTCTTGGTGGATGGTCTCCGGATTCGTATGCATGGCTCCTGCCGGAGCATTGGAGCCTCGTGTCTGGACTTTGGCCAAGGCATCTCGACCGAGAGCAGGTTGCAGATGTTGGAACCACTGACATTGGACATCTGGTTGCATAATGCAGACGACAACAGGCTTGCGTTGTCCTCCAGTCTGCGCGCGCCTGAGTTTTGTGTCGAATCCGGAGCGCTGTAGGATGGCGCGGCGAGGTACAACTCAAATACTTTGCCATTTAAGACCCGCAGCCCTATAACCCCTCTTCGGAGCGGTGAGGAGAGCGAGACCCACCGGAATGCCCCCGAGGCAGCCGTTCAAACACCCAAAACAAACACCAACCCGGCTCGCATCCATAAGGATATTTCCTACAAATCGTTCAGCTAGCATTTGCCCATCTCCAAATTTATAAAGGCCCCGCTTTCCTGGACAATCGGCACAGCAGACTCCCCTGGCGAGTGAAACATGCAGTGTGAGCCGTTTCCCGACTTGTACGTATAATCTTTTGTTCTTCTATCAGGATGAAGATAACGGATCAACAACCTCTCTGGTCAGCCATTTTGGGAAAGAAGTCGCTCCACCATAGACCGTCACTGCAGCTGGACAACATCGCAAGGATGTGCTTTAATGGTGCGCAGAGAGCCTCCTCGAAAATAGAGTACCTACCGGCCTAAACAATCACTCAAGCGACCTCATCAGGCTCTCCGTGTTGTCCGTACCTGGTGCTGGGCTGGTTGATCCACATGATATGCTGCACAACATCCATGCATAGCATATTGGAGAGCTCGATTGCGTTCACTGCGCATGCGTACCACTTGGCATCGATCATACGATATTTCTACAACCTTTGTCGAGAATTTTAGTAGACCAGACCTCATACCAAGAGTCTTGCGTTTGCAGCCCGACCACACGCTCACTCGTCGAATGGCTCTCAGACGTAGCGTGAACAAAACGCTGGGAGTGTCCCCTGGCACTTCATCACCCACGATGCAGGACACTGGCTTTTATCTTCATCTGCAAAGCCTGCCTTCGCCCGAAAAAGGACAATCTGTCTGAGATCCTATCACATGAATGTATGAGTGACGTCGGCAACGTGAAACGACAGTCATTAGGGAGCGCCCCGTGACCTTGCAAACCTCACGTGAATTTTCCATATATTACTTCTTGCAGGCTGCATCTGAAACGATCTCCAACCACTACAACATTCGCATCGATACTGTGCAAGCCGTGTGACGATCATGGAGCCCACCTCAATCAACCTGGACGCCGAGGAACTTGATCTCATTCACGAGATCGCAACGACTGTTGCTGCTGCTGTTGCCGATGATGCCAACGACGCTTTGACCGTGCTGCCATTTCCTGCGGATCCGGCCGAACAGGAGCTACAACTTGAATATGAGTGGGCGATGTTTCATTTAGGAATTCCCGCTAACGGTGTTGGTGTTTACAGTCGTGCTTTTGGGCGTGGAGCAAATCCCACACGCAACCAGAGTCAGCCTCCAAGTCGCGGCAATACATCATCGCCATCGCCCTACAGTCCCTCCTCCCTGGGTCCGCCAAACATTCCACCCACCCCTGCATCTCCATCACTCACTACCGCAATGTCTGCAAATAACAATGCATACCACGACAACGGGACCAAGAAGATCCCTCTTTTCTTCCGTGAGGAGTATGCCACTTTCATTGTGAAGGGCAACTTCATGACCCTTGCTGCAAAGCCAGCGTTACTCGAAGAGGGCGAGTGGCTGGCCCATCAAAGTAAGTACCGTTCAGTATGTGCATCTAATCCGTAACTAAAATTTCATAACAGTTGTCGAACAGAACCGCCTCCTCGGTGGCATGATCAAGGCTACCCAAGCTGAAGATCGCTCGACCGGCCGTCTTTTGTGCAACGATCAGATCTGTTCTACTATGTCCGCCGGACCGTGAGTGCCTTTGCTCGTTCTTTGTTGAGCCAGAAATGCTGACTATGATATAGAACAACCTACACGTGGATCGACACAAACCGCAACCCCATCAATCTTCCAGCTCCGACCTACATCAAGCACATTCTGACTTGGGTCAATGGAAAGATCCAAGACCAGACAATCTTTCCAAGCGATAGCTTCACGTCAGCTCCCCCACTTCCAAGTCCGGCGCAGATTGCTGGCGATCCAAACTATTGGCTTGGCAAGTCATCTGGTTTCCCTCAACGTTTCGAAACCGAGATGAAGAACATGTATAAGCAGATGTTCCGCTGCTACGCACATCTCTACTGGCAACACTGGCTATTCTTCTGGGATACTGGCTTGCATCGTGAGCTCAATACCTGCTTCATCCACTTTGTCAATGTAGGCAGGCTCTTCAACCTGTTTACTGACAAGGACATCGAGCCAATGCAGCCTCTCATCGATTTGTGGGTCAACATGGGAGCTCTTCCACAGATTGAGAAGTTTGAGGCTACTCCAACTGCTCCCGCCAGCGCTGCTTAAGCCACTAGTGTCAAGGCCAAGAACGAAGAAGGGTAGAATGGCGTTACGAGAAGATTCAAGAGCGCGGAAATTGCATTGTCCAAAGAGGACTACGGAAGCATATCAGGCGAACGAATGAATGCGTCGGTTTAACATCGAAGGAGCACGATATACCCACTGGCTGGGCTTTGTAGCTTATTAAAAGAGCTCAATTAATTGAAATGCTCCTCCCCCTTGAACGTGTACAGTGCTGAAACCCCGCCTCTTGTTCGCTAATTGACTTCGGCGTCTGATTCACTTCCATTTTTGGCCGCACCTTCCTCAAGAGCTATTGTTCGCCGTTTGCTTTGATCTTAAGTCGTCATCGATGCTGACCGTGCGGTCACTCGGCCATCAGAGTTTTCATGTTGACTTCTGACCTGCACTCTTCTCTTCGCGACCTTTCCCCTCCTTACCGCCGACTTTGCACTCAACCCAAACACAGTCTTTCAAATTTGCAAACTACAGTACCAGGTAAGCACTCACGTTTCTTTGCTTCTGAATTTCGGAGGAATACAGCGGCATGCATTTCAACAACATCATGCCCGTTGCGTTGACCGGTGGCAAAAACACAAGCGAGGGACGGCAAAGTCGTCTGAGCAACCACTCGGCAAAGAAGGACGAAAAGCAGCTCACTGAAATGGGCCTGTCTCGCTCTCGCCGAATCAGCCTGGTCCGCAGGCTGAGCCTTTATCGTAGAAAGAAGAATGAAGGTAGGAAAAGACCAATTTGGCAGCAACATTTTATTGAGCCTGGAGATCAAGCCGTGGACCTCGACGTTGACACCGATTTTTACGGACGTGATCATGATGGCAACGAAGCCAGGTTCTCATCGATTGCCTCTGTCGTGCGCACAAATCTAACACAATCAGGTTCACTCGAAGCTTCTGAGAGCCCAGAGAAAAGAACTGGCTTGAAAGTGAGAGTGTCTACCCTCAGTCTGACTATGCAAACGGCTCACATGTTATCACAGAAGCTTCCTCCTGGCAAACTCAGGAAGGCCAGACCTATGTCGCGGCCGATATACCAAATAGTTGCTGGTGTCAACAATGAGGTTGACCGCCGAGAGGGACCCGCTTTCACTGAATATCGGGCCCTCGTCTTCACTATCAAAGGCAAGTCCTTTTTCAACTTCCCTGACGGAGTTCGAACTGAAATCTACGATTTAACTCTGATTGCCAAACATGAGATCGTCATCTGCGGTGCGGCAGTGAACACTGCCACATGGCGGTTCAACCAGCAATCACCCGTGTCTGTCGTCGGATGCGTAGGACAACACTCCCGATATACTACCGCGAGAACGACTTCATGGTACGAGGTATATACAATGGCGTTAATCACGCACCACTCTGGCTTGTGGTCATGCCGCAGTCAACGCTCGACATGATTCATCATGTCAGCGTCTCCACGAAGAACGTCTCAAACACCTTTGACGTTATGGAGACTCTTGGGTTCAAGCTGTATGAGAGTACAGACTGTGGCGACCTCTACCAAGTCATCTGCCTCTCGGGAGAGGAGCCTATTTGGCTTTCATTCACATCTATCGCTGCCGCCGAAGAATTCACCGAGAAGGCCGCAAAACAAAACGCCTTGGAGACTATCGAAGAAGTGGCCGAAGAGGTCACCGAAGAAGGTATCGAAGAAGTCACCGAAGAAGGTATCGAAGAAGTGGCCGAAGAAGTTGTCGAAGAAGTTGTCGAAGAAGTTGTCGAAGAAGTGGTCGAAGAAGTTGTCGAAGAAGTGGCCGAAGAAGTCACCGAAGAAGTTGTCGTAGAAGTCACCGAAGAAGTCACCGAAGAAGTCACCGGAGAAGTCACCGAAGGAGTCACCGGAGAAGTCACCGAAGAAGTCACCGAAGAAGTCACCGAAGAAGTTATCGAAGAAATTATCGAAGAAGTCACCGATAAGACAGCCAAACAAAGCGTCTTGGAAACAATCGAAGAAGATGTCGAGGAAGCAATTGAAGAAACCTCCAGAGAAGTCACCGAACAAATCATAGAAAAAGTCGCCGAGAAAGTCGTCGAAGAATCCACCGAACAACTCACCCGACAAGCCATTAAAAAATCCACCGATCAACTCACCGAGCAAGTCGTGAAAGAATTCACCGGAGTGGTCGTCGAACAAGGCATCGAAGAATTTATTGGAGAGATTGTCGAACGAGCCGCCGAGAAATCCACCGAACGTGCCACCGAACAAGTCGTCCAAGAAGTCGCCGAGGAAACCATCAAAGAATACACCGAAAAGGTGAACGGAGAGATTTTCGAACAAATCGTCGAGAAATCCACCGAACAAGTCACCGAACAAGTTGTCAAAGAATACACCGAGGCGGTCGTCGAAGGATCTACCGAACAAGTTCTCGAGCAATCCACTGAAAAAGTCACCGAGCGAGCTGTTAAAGAATTCGCCGATCAAGTCGTGCAAAAATCCACCGAAAAATTCATCAAACAAGCCGTCAAAGAATTCACCGGCGAGCCTTTCGAGAAAAACACCGAGGAAGGTAACAAAAAAGTCACCGAAGAAGTCGCCGGCGATGTAAACGAGAACGCTAGCAAGGAACCCACTGATCACACTCACTCCCCAAAATCAAACAACGAGAACAATGCAGGCAAAAGGCGAAGTTTGCAGTCTATCAACACTTCGATTCTAAAAGACGAAAGAAGCTCTCAATCGGACTCTGATGACGTCGAAGACATTACCAGCAGCGAAGAGTACGCTACGATCGGCATTGTCGTCGGGCCCGAAAGTGTTCTCACAGTTCAACGTGTCAATTCTAGGACAACAGAAGAGCAGTTTGAGTCTATGGAGCGCTTTTTCCCTCGATGTAAGTACGACGACGGTTACGCATCATATCCTACTGCCCCTCAAGGACGACATGGCTCAGCAAGGTGAGAGAGACTAGAAGAGAATTTCAAGTTAATGTAGAGGAAGAAGCAGGGTCGCGGAATCGGTAGGTACCTGCTTTACATGAGTGACCCGGTAAGTGTTTGAGTGTGGGAATGGTAGCGTCGAGATTTGTTTTTCACAAACATGGAGCACACGATGAACATGCTCTTAAATAGATACGTTATGATTTCCTTTCTGAATTGCTTAACAAATGGTGATATGAGGCGATAAACAAGGACTCATTGATTTTTCATCGGATACATACAATATCGAGTTATAGGTCCTTGGTCCTCTCCTCAGAATCAGCAATCCACTTATCAACCATCTGGCGATCTCTAATCTTCAAGCCAACCTTGAAAGGCTTTGGGTCCAACGTCAAACTAGTTGGGTACTGGTTGCAAGCCAGGGCATCAATGATAGCCTCATCGCTCTTCTTCTCTGGGCCAACAATTTCAAAAGAAATAATCAGACGCAAGAAGGCGGTGTAAAGCTCGCGATTAGCTAAGTGTGAGCCGATGCACATTCTTGATCCAGCACCGTAACCGTAGTGGGGAGTTCCACGGCTCGCAGCGGCATCGTCGAGAGAATCATCTGCGAGGTAACGCTCGGGTTCAAAGTTGTATGGCGACTTGAAATGAGACTCATCGTAGTGCGCGCCGTAAGCGTTCATGTAAAAGCTTGTTCCGGCTGGAATTATCGCGTTGCCCCATTTGATGTCCTTGACACTTGTTCGGGGAAGGCAGATTGGGATCACGGACCAGAAGCGGAGAGTTTCCTTGTATAGAGCGGTGATGTATGGGACCTTTTCTTCTTCGAGACAGCGTTCCCAAGCATCGTTGTTGGGGTAGACTTTGTTTATCTCTGCCAAAGCACGCTTTTGAATCTCCTGTCCGTGTGGAGTGGAGAGATAGGCAATACACATGATGAGATTACCGGGAACAGTATCCAAACCGGCCGATACCATCGTGAGTCCAATTGACATAATTTCGGCTGATAGAGTGTTAGCTTCTGTAATCAACGCAGAGAACATTTCAGACTTACCATCGTTGAGTTTAGCCTCAGGATCCTTCAAGACGTTGCCACTAATACACGGCTTGTCTGTTCCATTGGCAATTCGATCTTTGAGCATGCTGAGCAGTTGGTGCATATACTGCGCTCTTCGCTTCCGGTACTCTTGTGGTTTGGTACTTCCACCAGGAAGCAGACGAAGCAATGGCACATAGTCTGCCCAGTTGTTACTGGTGGATCGAAAGTTTGACACAACACGCTCAACATGCGTAATCTCCTTGAGCATTTCATCATTGACATTACCCTCAATCTTGATACCGTAGTTCAAAGTGAGAGAAGTTGAGAGAGCGTAACGGGTGAAGTGCGCATTCGGATCGACATCAACACGACCATACTTGCTGTCAGTCATCAACTCCTTGATCGACTTGGTAGATTCGTAGTCAATGATTGGCATATAGGATTGTACAGCAGGTCTGTTCAGGGCGGTGGCAGCGGCCTTTCGACGAGCTTTGCAGCTTTCATCCCAAGGGCTGGTACCAATAGTGAAACCTTCACTCGAGCTGACAACCGTGTGGAAGGTATGGAGCATGGGCCGGCTGATCAAAGCCGACTGATTCGTGATCCAAAGGTTCTTAACGCTTTCGAAAGTGTTGGCAAAGATGATACGCTTGTTTCCCATCCGAACTTGGAAGACTGGGCCGTATTTCTGCGCCCATTTCTGGGCAACTTTCGCATGGTTGTCTCCTAGCTGGAAGAGATTACCAAAGATGGGCACGCCAGGGATTTCCGGGAGGTTTTTGATCTTGGGGACATCTGTGTGGCTCAAGATCTGGACTCCGGCGAAGATGATGGCAAGTAGGAAGAAGGGAAGGACTTGTGGGGAGATGAGAAGTGCTACCAGGCCCTGGGGCTCGCCGGTTTGAGGCATTATTGAGAGAGTGAAGGGAGGAGACAAGGTTCAATTAGAATGATGATGCGAGTCGTCAATGCAAGAGACAAAATGCCCACCTTCATATACGAGACATGTGAGCAACAATGCGGGTGTACTCCGAACGATTGTGGCCGTTCACATCTGCCGCTACTGCCGTTGGCTGAGCTTTACAGTACTGAGGAGAGAGTTTGTCGGGCGTGTTCCGCAGTGATGAAAAGTGGCGCATGAGTTTGTCTCCGATCGTCCGCTACCGTATCATCAGCGAGTATCCCGACAGAACGATGCTTGCTTCAGTCTCATTGCGCGGAACTAACGCGATTTTTAGAATATCGCAACCACTGAGACTTATCTTGACAGACGACATTGGGAAAGATTGATATTCACAAGTCAAATGTTGTTGACTCCACAGCTAGAGACAACATGGGGGACCAGTGTGGAGACGGAACCGATCCGCAGTGAAACGAGGGATAGGTTTCCCCTTGATTATTTCGAGACGAGAGTCTAGAATTAGCGGAATGCTGTCAAAAACCACCGTCATCGTAACATTGGTCATTACTGATGCTACAGAAGCATTTAATTGATTACGCGTCAAAGTGAAGAGCGGGCTCTATTCGGCCAACGCACTCTCCGAATCCAACATATGCACCATCCTCGCCGCCACAGACACCAGTGATGGTGACAACATCACCATCTTCGAGGAACTTGCGCTTCTCACCACTCTCGAGTTCAATCTCTGTCTTTCCGTTATCCGTCTGCTCCAACAAGCAGCCCTTCTCGGCCTTGGATTCGCCAGAGATGGTACCCGAGCCCATCAAGTCTCCCACGCTAAACGGACATCCACCAACGGTGTGGTGTGCCAACATTTGTGGGAAAGAAAACAGTAGGTTCTTTGCGGAGGTCTTGGAAATTGTTGAAGTCTTGCCAGATGCAGTCTGGAGCTTCACCTCTAGGTCAATAGCATAGTGTGACTTCCTGTCCTTCTCGTCCAAATATGGAAGGAGGGAGGTGTCGTTCTTCAAGCCATCAATAGCAAATGGCTCGAGGGCATCCATGAGCACAACCCAAGCTGAAATGGTGGTGCCAAAGTTCTTGCTGTTGAAAGGACCAAGAGGCACATACTCCCAAGCTTGAATGTCTCTGGCAGACCAATCGTTCATGAGGACAACACCGAATAGATGTTGAGGAGCGTCTTTGATTCCAACAGGTTGGCCCAGAGCCGAGTCTTTGGTGACGAAGCATCCCAATTCGAGCTCAATGTCAAGCTTTTTGCACGCACTGAAGATTGGGACTTTCGGGTCTGCCGTTGGGTTGGTCAAGATCTGACCATTAGGTCTGCGGATTGGTGTGTCTGAAACGACGACGCTGCCTGCACGGCCGTGGTAACCAACAGGCAAATGCTTGTAGTTGGGCTGGAGCGCGTTTGCAGGACCACGGAAGAGAACACCGACGTTGTATGCGTGGTTCAACCCAGCGTAGAAATCGGTGTAGTCATTGATGCGCATGGGGAGGTGCGTCTTGTATTGTCCAACTGGAATCAGGGCCTTCTTCTGCAGCTGCTCATTCTTTTCCAGCACCTCTGGAAATGGTCCGTTCTCGAGGAACACGCTTTGAAGGTACTCTCGTACGATCTTGTGGACTGGTCGACCGAGGGCAGCGAAAGGATTCAGAGTTGATTGCGAGAAAACGGCTTGGTGTGGCTGGATGGCCGACAAGGCCTTGAATCCATTCTCTTGGGTGAAGACTAGCAAATCCAAGGCATAGTCGCCAATGGCAATAGCTGGATGTGGCTCCGAGTTGGCCGAAGTGGAGATGACTCCAAAGGGAATGTTGTGAATGGAAAAGTGAGACTTGGGGTCAATCTGGAGCCAGCTCTTGAGTGGTGCCATTGTGAAGGGAGGGGACGTGGTGGTGGGTGAGAGATGGAACGGGAGTATGGAAGACGACGGGAGAACAAACAAGCAAGAAAAATGTACAAGATAGAACCCAACTACCGTGTCGACAAACGACCCAGTATCTCGATAAGCCGAGCTCGACTTTTCACGGGCTTTGGATCTCTGCCTGAGCCAAAAGAGTGTTCCGCCATGGATGCTGTCTCTTCGCCGCCCGCGGCTTCATTCCGCGGGTGACGGCTTTAGCTGGAAGTGGGGTGAAGGGTCAATGACGACCGGCTACGTCCGGTTACCGGCGGGAGGCAAAGAACGACAGCGGAATTAATGGCATGAGGCCAGAAGCTCGTGTTTGACTGCGCAGTCTGAGTTAAGTATCTTTGCCAGCGTAGGATTCAGCAGACGAACTACTAAATCAGTCTGGATTCCTGCAGTCTCGCCGTTCTGAGCCTCATCCTCGTCTCGTCTTGAATCCATCCATATATCAGCCTCGAACGAATTTCATCACAATGCCTGTTACCGACTTCACAGTCGCCGAGAAATACAAGTACCAGAATGGTTTTGGGTCTTACTTCGAAACCGAAGCCGTAGAGGGTGCTCTTCCTATCGGAGCCAACAATCCCCAAAAGCCTCCGTACGGCTTGTACAACGAAAAGTTGTCCGGTACAGCTTTCACTGCTCCGCGAGCCGAGAACCAACAATCATGGCTCCAGCGTATTCTACCTGCCTCAGCACATGCTCCATTTGAGCCACGAGAAGCCAACACCTTCGACACAAACCCAGGTGTACACAACAGAGAAAAATGGCATCAGATTCCCAACCAGTTAAGATGGGACCCATTTGACATGGACGAGACGGTCGACTGGGTTCATAGTTTGCATCTGGTCGCCGGGGCAGGTGACCCGACAATGAAGACTGGCCTGGGCATCTTCATCTTTGCTGCGGGCAAGGACATGGATCCTCGTGAGGCCTTCTATAGCGCTGATGGCGACTTTCTGATTGTTCCGCAACACGGTGTCCTTGACATTCAGACCGAATTGGGAAAGATCCTTGTTCGACCAAATGAGATCTGCGTTATCCCTCGTGGTATTCGGTATCGCGTCAATCTGCCAGAAGGTCCAGTTCGTGGCTACATTCTTGAGCTATACCAAGGACACTTTGAACTTCCAGGACTGGGCCCAATTGGATCCAATGGTCTCGCCAATGCCCGTGATTTCCAAGCTCCTGTAGCTTACTTCGATGAAGATACTGAGAATGAATACACCCTACTTGCAAAGTTCAGCGGACATCTCTTCGCAGCCAAACAAAACCACACTCCATTCGACGTTGTCGCTTGGCACGGAAATTACTACCCATACAAGTATGATCTCGGACGATTCAACACAATTGGTTCCATTTCCTATGACCATCCAGATCCCTCAATCTTCACCGTGTTGACCGCACAATCCGATCACGAAGGTACAGCAATTGCAGATTTCGTCATTTTCCCTCCACGATGGCTGGTAGCGGAAGGCACTTTCCGCCCACCGTGGTATCACCGTAACACAATGAGCGAGTTTATGGGTCTCATCGGGGGTCAATATGATGCTAAAACTGGTGGCGGGTTCCAGCCAGCGGGTGCTTCTCTCCATAATGTCATGTCCGCACATGGTCCTGATGCATCTACCCATGATAAGGCCTCCAATGCGGATCTCAAGCCAGCGAAAGTTGGTGAGGGCAGCATGGCCTTCATGTTTGAGTCTTGCCTAATGGTTGGTGTCACTGAGTGGGGTTTGAAGAAATGCGCCAAGGTGCAAGATGACTACAATGCAGAGTCATGGGAGCCTCTGAAACCGCATTTCAAACGACCATCTCCAGCGCAGATTCCACATGGTTCCAAGAAGCAATAGAGATGGGTTGCGATGTAGTAAAATAATTCCTCAGGAAAGTCCGAAATTTAATGACCACGATAAAGTAACGGGTACTTTCGCCCTGTATGGCTATCGATGACTTGGCTGCAGCTGATGTTGCAAGCTTCACGTGATAAATTCTTGTGCACGCCTCGGTGTGTCCACAAATCATTCCGACTTCGTCGAACGCCCTGCGTCTCATCCGATAATACCGATAGCAGTGGATGTAAGAAATGAGTAGCGCGTGAACCATTTCGGGGAGTGCTTCCGAATCACCTGTATTTGCAAGGTTCAGGTCGATGACAAAGCCCCCTGTCGCTTCAAGCAGCCCATAGGTACTGTACATACATTGAAATCAACGCCCCATAGCCCACTTCCTCACCCGCCAGAGGTGCAAATTTTACATTCAATCATTACCTTTTGTTGGAGCAAAGAGATTGTTGATTGAGATGGGTGCCTTTTCAATTCTGCCTTCTCATCTTTCTGGCGTGGAGATTTGGGTCGGTCGCATATTCGTATGTATTGCACGTTGTTGCGGTCAGTCCCAACCATACGCCACATTTGCTGAAGTTATCAAATAGCTTCTCCTTGCCTTGATAACTTTTGGCCCGTGGGTTCTTGTTCTTGCCTACGACTTGCTGCTCTATGTTTGGCGATCAGCGGAGTACGAATTCCCGGTGCTTGGTGGACGGGCTCGTGGTCACCAAAGGCCGCGAGCCCCAACGCTGAAAGAACGACCCGATGGTCACCGGCGACAATTCAGCTTGGCTAAAAAGACCCAGCGAAAATTAGATCAGGGTCATCGTTTGATAATTTCAGACTCGAAAAGGACTACTCATGAGACGGGTGCAAGGGCGCCGTACGAGCACAACAAGGAATCTCGCTGAGCACGGCAGACTACCAACCTCAACTATATTTGAATAATGAAGATGAAACCTTCTGGCGAGCTCTGAAGTTGATCTCCTCCATCTCCCGATATGCTGTGCTCCGCGTGGACAAATTGTGAAGAGCTGACGAATTGGGCATGTCTTCATGCCTTTCAGGTAGTACTCATCTGCCTTGTGTTAGCGTACTTCATACGAGTAGGGATTCGCGATTTGGCGGTGCGAAGATGACGTTCAATAGGTAACCCGGTATCCAGAAGAACGGTGTATGCAAGTATGCGTAGTTTGGCGTCTTAAGCTTAGCTGGCAGTGTACCTGGCAGCAGCGACAGGGATATAGATCTCCCATTGGAAACATTTCAACTACCTCGCCCGAATCGGTAGTTCCCAAATTAGAATTCATCATGACTGGAAGGGTTAAATACGAGTCTCGTCCGACGACCTCCGTGTGACCTATTAATACGTCACTGCCATTGACATCAACGGCCCAGCCCCGGGTCAACTGGTGCACAAGAATTCAACGACCAAGCACTATCAAGCGGCACCAAACGTGTCCTTCGGCATGTTACAATCGTTGGGACCAACGCGTGGCTTTATTACACTTCGGCTTTTCGGAAACGGCATCAGCTGCAGTCCTGTGTTCAAATCGTCGGCATGAGGGCTGAACGTCTCTTTTACGTAAGTCGCTTCATGGCGCTACAGAGAGACTGCGCTATCCGACGAGACAATGGTCCTGGTCAATTAGAAGATGGCGACACAAGGCCTCACTCATCGCTATAAAAGATGCGAGCCCGGGGGTCTATTCGTCAGTCATTCATTCATTCCTTGACAGCTTCTCAACCATGGCGGAATACAACCTTGTCAGCGATTCTCAATATATGAGAGACGATTACCTCCGATCCGCGCCTTCTGGCCGCGAAGGTGTCGTGGCGCTCGCTACATCTACATCGATGGGCACGCCTCGGTACATATTGGCTTCAACGATAGATGGTGGTCTACGGGGAAACAGATACAACCAAACCCCGAGCAATGCTGGCATCCCAGTTCTTCCAAGATCTCAATATGATCGACCGGATCATCCATGCGAAACTGCGTCTTACTCAGGCAGGCAAGATTCCATGAGGAGGTCAGCTCTAATTCCGCAGCATTCGACGAAAGCTCGCATTCTGAACTTTCACAGGGTCAATCGAGACGCATCAATCGCCAATGGTGCAATCATTCGACCGGCAGCCAATGTCCAATTGCACCCTATGATGAACGATGACGGCCAGTATCCAACGAGCTTCGCCCGGCCCCGCAAGCTTAGTGATTTCACGCAGATGAATCAAGTGCAGCTTGATAATATCTTGGACGCTTACGACCTAACATTAAGACGGCAGGACTACAGTGACACCAAAACAGAGCGAATCAGGAGCTTGGTCATACTCTTTGAGTTTCTCGGCGCCCATCGGCTTGCTGAGCAATTGCGACGCCGCAATTGATCACAATTCTCCATTATGGAATAGAAATCTCTCCTTTGGCCAAAGTGTGGAAAGGTACTGAATGAACGGTGAGGTTTTAAGTATCAAATGCTCCGGATACAGTGGGGCGCTGAGAGCAAGTGTGTACAGTGGATAGAATGTTCCAATCAATTAAGTCATTCGTGTTTCCACTCACCCAAGAACCAAACTGCGATAATAGAAGGCCCCTTCTTCCAGACAAATTTCTTGGACTTCTCAATAAAGATAAATAGGTGTCATTGTCAGATGCATTAGAGCACTGTTCAGGATCTGAGGAAGGAGCAAACGCCCCTGAGATGATGTATGTACTTTTCGCACCCCATTTTCTCATCTTTCTTTGGAATTAAAACCGATTTTATCAAGCAAATTGACCGACACCGATATCCAGTTCACTTGCCCTGTATCTGGAACAGTGAATGTGTGGGCCCTCAGTATGAAATGAAGCTCCGTAGCCGTCACCCTCCTTCACTGTCGCCCCACGCTCACGATATCTTCAACTAGATAGAACACACCTTCAACACACTGACAGTGTTCAGACCACCACAGGATCACCGTTAAAGCCAAATCTACTACTGTATCACAACGTACACCGGCTAGGAAGAACGCTTTAGCGACACAACATTCTTCATCGACGGAGCCATGTGGCGATTCAGGCAGTCAGCGCGCTCAGCTAAGTCGCAGGAACTATATAGGAAGGAGTCCGAGAACATTGCGAAGCAGCAATCTCTGTTGGAGCATTGCGGCGACCCACCTAGATTTGATCTCGGCAAATTCATCAACAAGTGGAAGCGCGAGAGCCCCAAAAAACCTTCAACAGCACCAGACAATATTTTGAACACTACCGACCAGATTGAAAATTGCCCAGTCATCGACCAGACTCGCAAACAACTAGGATTCATCGGCGAGTATGGTGCTCGTGAGGTTGAGAATCAGCTTCAGGCACAGCTTCAGGCTCAACTGCAGCTTCAAAGGGAAGAAGAAACGATCGAACGAATTCGAGCAAATGCTCACCCAGAAGACAAGTCCACCGACATGATGATACACTATGCAGAATCTGACATGGGCCTCTTTGGCCGATTGTCTGGCGAGCTGCGCAACACAATTTACCGTCTTGTCTGCGTCGCCCCAGCCCAGCCTCACATCGTTGAATCGTACGAGCGCGAATGTTGCCGCGGCAAGTGCGCACACAGCTCGATCACCGCAATTACATCTGGGCTTTCAAACACATGCCGCTCCATTCGTCATGAGATGATGCCAATTTTCGTTGCCGAGAATGACTTCAAGTTTGAGAACGACGCCGTCCGCAATCGCTGCGTTGGCAATTGGATCAAGACGCTGGGCCCTTATTCGGTTTTGCTCAAAAATATTCAGATGGACTTTCCGATCAACACTCGTTACACCGCTATCCCAATGGCCGACGTCGGCAGTGTCACCATAACCAGAGATGCGAGCTTGGTACCAAAGACTGTCGAAGAAATCAAGCAGTCGGTTGTTAAAACCAGAAGTGCCAGGGTTCGCTTTCTTCAGTTTGAGGGCCATGGTCTCGTCATCAAGTGTTCTCCAAATGTTCCTCTGCAATGCATCAAGAAGTCTGATCTGAAAGAGTCCGTTTTGGATCTGGTGCACAGCACGGAGAACTACGACAGGAAGGTGGCAGCGTTTGTCGACTCTGATGGGCTCGCAGATCTGCTGTTCTGGTGCCGGAAGTAAGATTAATCTGCAGTGAGTTACGTACCCAGATATGTTATTGAACATTACTTTACGATGAGGGGCGAGTGCTAATGGACAGCAGGCTTATGTTGCTCGACATCGATACGGATGAAAACTTGAGCATGGCTTACACTACGTGTACGATGAGAAAAGAATTTGCTTCAAACAGATGTGTGTTCGTTGAACGGATAGCAACAGATGAGACCGCGGCCGGGCCGCCTGCCCCTTGGGCTGCGATGTCCATCTATAAGTACGGCCCGTGCCTAACACCCGAACCATCCACTGTTTGAGTGTTCGGTGCTCCAATAACGTCGTGGTTCTATGGTTCGATCACTGGGAGGAATGGTTCATAGAAGCAACCCTTAATAAATCGCTCTGTATTTTGATATGTCTCACTACACGTTTTGTGTTCAATTGATTCCGTATGCTTAAACCTGATTTTGCAGCATCGGGTCTACAAAGGAAGCAATAAAGTTGTGTAACCCGCGAGCTCCTACTCGCAAGCTTTCCAGCCACCACATTTGTCGCTCAACATCTCGTTTCTCGTACACACGCCGACACCCCATTTCCCAGCCCCCCTTCAGGCATTGGCGCTAAACGTATCTTCTATCTTCCAATCGCTCGCTGTTCACACATAATCAATTGCCTGCCGCTCCCTGCTTTCTTTTCTCCTCACGCCATGTTCTTCAAGCGACTCAGCCGATCGAGATCTCGCAGCAACAGCCAATCTTACGTTGACTCCTACCCTTCTCCTCACGACTCCAAGGCCAACTCCCAGAACTACGACGATAAATTTGCTCCATCTGTCGACAATCACACGACTCAAGCTCTTCCTCCGAGCCGTCAACCGAACTCTACCGTGCACGGTAAAACACTCGCCGACCCGGACACCACCATGTACGCCCGACCTCACCAACCCGCCGACGCGCCAGGCTACTCGTCATTGCCGCCAACTAGGGCTGGTGCTATGTCGAACGGATATCCTGCAGGCGGCTATGATGGCGTATCGTCACCCATCAAGAGCAGTGAGCCAGCACCCGATCTTTTGACGCAAGCGTTCAATCAAGCCCTTCGCCCACATCTCGACAAAGTCGAAACCTTAGAGAGCGAGATTGCCGACCTGCGTGCATACATTGATCAATTGGAGTCTCAACGTGCGGATGTGCATGCTTGGATTGACAAGCGAGGTCTTCGACCCGGTAAGTCAATCTTTTCGTTTGCATTGATTCGCCGCAGCTAATTTTTCTTGTTTGTGCAGATGTTCCACCAAGCATCGCCCATCAGATGGACCAAGGCTCACATAATAGTGGCCCATCTCACGCAGCAGTCACCCTCAATGCACAACTTGATCGCAAAATCACAATTGTCAACTTCGACCTTCACCGCCTCCAGGACGACCTCAACGACTCACTACCGACCCCGTCTTTCTCCGCGTGTATGCTCAAGTTCCTGCCAGACATCTCTCGACTAGCTGCACTGCCTTCTGGTCCACGCTACGCATTTGATCTTCTGCTTAAGCTAGGCGGCAACCTTAACAGTCACGGTGGGCTGGAAAACGGGGATGAAGAAGACCTTCGCGAGCGACGATCCTTCTACAATCGCCTCGATGGTGCAATGGTGGACGTCGTTCGCGGTCGTTTTCGCGATGAAGGCGAGGGCTGGGGTGTTCAGCGCGAGATCAAACGCATTGAGAAAACTGGTGCCTACCTTCGCAATTGGGGCGTCGAACCATATTTCCCTCGCACTTTGGAGGTGATGCGTGACTCTACTACGGGACCTGCAGGCAAGCCCACCTCAGCGGATGAGCATGTCCCTGCTGGAGGCAGCGCTGAGCCGCCGAATTATAACTAGGAGCACGACCAACAAGGCGGCCGTGCCTTGGAATTAGAGTGCGCCGAGTTTTCTCGACAAAATTCGAGAGCGCGTCTCGAAGAATGTCGAGATCGACTGTCACGATCTGGACGCAGTACCAAGCGCCCGAAAATGTGTTCTTTGGAAAACGATGCTCCGACTGTCAACTTGAGACAGTCAAAATGGACCAGGCGTCTGGCCTACATGACGTGGAATGAATAAAGGATTTTATTTTGGGTGGGGAAAGGAGTTTGGGGAGAAGAGAATGAGGTTTAGGATGGATCTACTTGCTCTTATTCTTCAATGTTGTAAATTGACGACTTGACGATGAACGTTCAGCCGCCGCTTTTTGTTGTATTGTACCCTTATTATGGACAAATAAATGGAGAAGGTATTCTCTCCAGTGCTTCTATATATTCGTGCTCGAAAAATTCTTGGGACCTTTTGAGACCAGACCAGCATTGGAGCATCTTTCTTCCACCACACGGCGAATCAACTCATCCACCACATGTTTTCAGCTGCTGTGCGTCAAGAAAAAACCGCTTTGGTGCCATCAAAAGGACGTAGAGAGTTATCAGTGCAATTCAGCGGAAGGGGATTGAAGATCTCAACGGCCAGGGAAAAGCACATTACTGTACTGCATCGTGCTGACGATCCGTTTGGCTATACTCTGTGCATAATCTAGTTGTTCGACTGGTGTTCTAGTTCAACCTTGCAGTATGCTGTGCTACATACACTGTTGCGAGCTTTGCAGTCTACGAAGACTTGCTTCCAAGGGGCGAATGTGATCGTCCAAGTCGTGCAACGCGGACTGCCATGGCTGTCTAAGTGCAGTCGGTGCTGCGCCGTTGGATCGCGTATTCTGTGTAATGCTCGGACTTAATATATTTAGGCGATGAAGGCAGATGTGTTCATAGCAGAGTGCGCGGACGAAACTAGTCCAAGTCCAGTACAGCACGAGCAGCCCACCAACACCTACGTCACCAGCCCGCTTTGGCGCCGCGATGATTATCTTGCTGCCCAAGACTTCTCCACCGCGATTTAAACATCATCTGTCTGTTCGACCGGCTGCAGAAATATACTACGGTCAGTTCTGCTCTCGTCGCATTTGTGTGACATTTTCCAGCTTGTTCCTCGCGAAGAACCCGCGGATCTTTGACACGGGCCCTCAGCCGTTCCAGCCGACTCCTAGCCACAACCACTGCTGTTTCCAAGGCGGTGGGGATTATTCGCGCCTCGTTCCACAAGTACGACCACCTCGCCGTGCAAACCTCCAGACTTCCGTTTGCTTGCTGGCTTGCTTCCGTCTCTTGCTTGACCCACCTACCCATACTCCTTGCCAGAGGAGAAATCGCACCTTGAAATGGCGCGCAGCCGATACACCGAAGATCTGGCCTACGGCGAAGTGCCGCAGCGCTGGGACCGAGATCGATTCGAACGATTTGGCCGTGGTCCTCCACCTGGCCGCTATGAAGAAGACATTCGCATCACGGAGAGCGACCGTGGCCCTCGACGGGACTTTACCTTGACCATCGACGAGCGAGGGCCCGGTCGGGAGCGAGAGCGATTCTTCGAGGAAGACCGCTATACCAGTAGGCCTCGACGAAGGACCGACAGGGAGCTTTTCGGAGATGTTGATCCTCGCGAGATCGCCAACATGGCTCTGACGCCTTATCTGCGCAAGAGCACTTCCAGGGAGGAGATCAATGTTGAACGACGTGGTTCGTTGCCGCGCCCAGGATTGCTTCGTCGCCAAAGCAGTTTGGATGTTTTTGACCGTAAACCAGGACGCTACTACGAACGGGACGAATACCGTGTTCCTCCATATGTACCCGTACCACTCCCCTACTACCGGCGTGGAGACGAATTTGAAGATATTCGCTATCGCGAGAACTACGGGCGTCCAGAAGCCTATCGTGAGGTCGAGATCCAGCGAGAACGATCTGTTCATCGTAACAAAGCCAAGAGCGAGGCTCCCAGCGAATCGGGTCGTTCACGCAAGAGTAAAGCCAAAACTGTCAAGTCCAAGTCCAAGGCTAGCAGCAGCAGCAGCAGTAGCAGCAGTTCTGAGGAAGAAATCCTGGAGATCAAGGAGACGATTAAGGAAGACAGCATCCACGAGAGCATTGTTGATACTGTGAAGAAATTCAAAAAGGGCAAGACTCGCATGCCGAAACGCCTTGTACGCCGCGAAGCCATCATGGACCTGGGATATCCCTTTGACGAAGAAGAAGACTTCTTTGTGCTGCGTATAGCGCTCGAGAAGGAACAAATTGATGAAGTGATCAAGATTAGCGAATCTTATCGGGATGGTGGTGAGTTTAGATGATCATACGTCTAACTTTTTGCTAATTGTGGTCCTCGTAGATAAAGCCGAAAAGGTAGTCTATGCATACGAAGACAAAATCGAAGAAAAAGCTACGGGTGAACGGGAAGAAGTTGTCCGTACTGAGTGGCTCAACCCACCATCAGTTTATGGCAAATCTGAACGTTCTCGATCTCGACGTGCTCCGTCGCCCAGCAATCGTAGCACAACGACTCGACGCACATCTCCTGCCCGAACTGAACGTACTCGAGCACGATCACGTCGGGCATCTTCGCCAACGACCATTATTGAAAAGCGCGAAACGATTATTGAAGAAAGTCGACCGCTCGCGCCGCCAGTGCCTCCAAGTTTACATTTCCACGAAGAAGACCGAGCAATCATCGAGGAACGGTCCCCAAGTGGTGCTTTGGTTATTAGAGAGCGCGAATACCGCTCGGATCGCGATTTGGACGCTGAAATCCGGGCTCTTGAATCGGAGCGCCGAGCTTTGCGTCTTGAACGGGATGCTGACGAAAAACGTGAACTGGTGCTCCGCACTCGCGGACGAGACGACGACGACCTCGCCCTGGTGGCATTTCGATCACGCAGCCGCCCTGCCCGAGAAGTTTTGGAAGTGTACGAGAGAGAGAGGAGCCCGCCACGAAACGTGGTCCGGGTGGAGAAGGACCGTAAAGGTAGGATGGCCTTGGTCCGGTCGACGCATTGATTGGGTGGGTTTGCTGTTCACACTTTTCAAGACGCTCGTCCTACAGCATAATTATCTTATGTATTGGAGGGCCCAAGCTGATTTGTACATTTGTTCATACAGCTCGACGCCAGGCCCGAATCGTCGCAGCGGCCATGGCGACCCTTACCTAGCGCGCGCCACCGAAGGCGGGCAGATGATGGAGGAAACTCTCCCCAGATTTACCGGAATGGTGTAATGGAGATTTACCGGTCGATGATGTCGAAGGGTATTGTAAGTCGATGGACGATTTCATGCAATGCGCGATATTTTATGGATGAGCGATTGAGCATGGCGGCGGCATTTGTTTGATGCGTTGGTGGCGAACAAATATGAATGATTGAGTTATGGATATGTAGATGTGAGCGAGCATTGAAACACAGTATAATTAGTTACTATTTGCCACAATCTGCATGTTGAACCAAGACTCTCGTCCCGTGATGGATATAGATCAAACGCACGCGGAGATGAATTGGCGGGGGGTGGTCTAGCATGTAACTCTACTACTACTACTACTCCTCTTACGACTACTACTCTCGTCTCTCTCGAGTCGGCACCGCCATTGAGCCCGCCAGCCATTACCGATGTGGCAATACCGTGTGTATTGTCATTGCCAGACGTGTGCCTCGGGCATAAGACTTGCATTGACTAATGAAGTGTCCAGTTCTCTCCTCTCTCGGCGTCGATTCGGCTTCTGAACGTCTGTGGCGAGCTGCTGCCGATGTGGCGGTCCCGCCCGTCTCCACCTCCACTTCCCGCGCCCCTCGGCCATTGCTCCTCCATCTCGTCCACCTGGACCGACGACGGAACAAGCAACGGCCACGCCTCAACGGCGTCCGCCTCAGCTAGACATTTCTTCGCTTCCTGTTATTCGCCTATTGCTCCTACTATTCCTCTCTTGCGACCACCAACAGCTCCTTCAATCGTCCGCGTCCGGTGGAGGACCACAGACTATTTGACGGCGGCCACACTAGACTGCCCACTCAAGACTCGACTCTCTTCATCTGCCCACGTCACTTCAACTCGACCCGCTGCCACCTCGTCCTGCCCTGACCGTCGTATCCTCTTCCCCTCCTCTTCCTCCTTTCCCTCCTCATCACTCCTCGTTAGTACCGTCCATCCTCCAGCCATGCACCAGTTGCACTCGTCGCCAGACTTGTCTGACCACTGCCCTTCAGCACCCTCGCCCTTTTCCACCGCACGCGCGCAGAAGCGAGACTTCGCCATGCCCGAAGCCATCCTAGACGACATCTCGCACCGTCGGTACAATCCTCTCCGAGGCTCGTGGGTGCTCGTTTCCCCCCACCGAACCAAGCGACCTTGGCAAGGACAGCAAGAGGAGCCCAGCAAGAATGTCTTGCCCTCGTTTGATCCCAAGGTACATCACACCATATCGCTCCACAGCTTGGAAAACAGGTCATTAACCGTCGCTGCAGTGCTATCTATGTCCTGGCAACAAACGTGCCGCTGGAGACGTCAACCCCAAATACGAAAGCACCTTTGTCTTTGTCAATGATTATTCAGCCGTGAAAGAGGAACAAGCTGCATACGAACAAGAGCCCGAGAATGGCTGTAAGTAATGCCATGGAGCGTACCTGCCTTGTCAGCAATACTGACGTGATAATTAGCCCTTGCAACCCGCCTCCTTCGAGCTGAAAGCACAACTGGCAAATGCTATGTCATCACCTTCTCCCCCCAACACAATCTTACACTCGCCGACATGCCAGCACCCACAATCTTGCCCGTAATAGATACATGGACCAAAATCTACAAGGCACATCTCGACCCAAAGTCGTCTATGGCTAAGAGCATAACATCGACACAAAATGGCACCTCAGTGGAAGTCCCAACGCAACAGTTTAGATATATGCAGATCTTTGAGAACAAAGGTGCAGCCATGGGTTGTTCGAATCCACACCCTCACGGCCAAGTTTGGGCTACGACATCGCTTCCGGAAGAACCAAGCATTGAGCTCGAGCGCATGAAGGAATACCGTTGCAAGCACAATGGCGCAAGTCTACTCGGCGACTATGCGAAATTGGAAAATGAGAAAGGCGAGCGTACCGTGTTTGAGAACGAAAGTTTCTGGGCTGGTTGCCCCTGGTGGGCAACATGGCCTTTCGAGATCATGGTTGTGGCGAAAGAGCACAAGCGCTCACTCGTAGACATGGACCAAAAGAATAGAGAAGACCTCGCCGAGGTCATTTCTGAAATCACAAGGAGATATGACAACCTCTTCGAGACAAGCTTCCCATACAGTAAGACTGCTCCCAATGATCTATGAATGATAGACGCAACAACTAACTATTGTCAAGGCATGGGAATTCATCAAGCTCCTCTCTCAGGAACCGAAGAAGAAATCGAAGCCTCACACTTCCACCTCCATTTCTACCCGCCTCTGCTGCGTAGCGCAACAGTGCGAAAATTCCTCGTCGGATACGAAATGATGGCCGAACCACAACGTGACATCACTCCCGAACAAGCCGCCAAGCGTCTACGGGATTGTGGTGGCGAATTGTACAGGAAGCAGTTGTAAAGGACGTTGATTGACACAAATCATGTGTCTTGCTTAGCATTTCTAGGCGTAAATGCTGTTTACCATTTTTGTTGGTCAGGGTTATGATTGCCATTAACGTTGACATGGCACACCATTTAGAGACTTTAGTTCCTTGCATGCGCGGAATAACTTACACGTTGTAGATGAGATGGGACGGCGTGGGTGTTTACTAGGTACACGGGACATGATGCGAACTGGAATAAACTGGAGCCAATAGGCTATGTTTGATTGCATGCTTCCCTCTTCATCGTCTCAATGTCGTGTCGTATAACGCATTGTAAACACTACATTAGCGACTTGTGCAACAAAGCCAATGCCTGGTCCACAATATCATCAACATTCAGCCCCCTCATCGCATGTCCCAACTCCTGCGTCTGGTTCTCCAACCCATCAATCAACCCCTGCGTCTCTACATTCGCCAACCGCACTCGTCCTCCATACGAAGCATGTACATGAAGCGCCTGCATTACATCCCCCAAATCGCCATCAGCTTTCCCCATCGCGTCAGCGACTTGATCCGAAATCGCACGCTCAGTCTTCAACTCAAGATCATCGAGTCGCGCACGCCTTTCACGCGTCGTCTGATCTAGCGTCTTTTGGAATTTCTCTACATCTGACACGCTGCTGACCTTGCCAATGTCCAAGTTGCGCAGGAGGGCGATTGCGGGATCTGAAGCGTCGGGTTTGAAATTGTTGTGGCCTTGGACTTGCGAGAGACGGAGGGGTTTCAAGCGGGGGTAGAAGGGTGTCGCGGGCGTGAGTTTGGTTTTTTCCGGGCTGGTGTCTGGGTTTGATGCGGTGATGGTGGTTAAGGTTGATGAGGTGTGGATTATTGCTGATCGGTGCGCGTGTAGGTGTTTGATGTGTTCGTCTAGCACTTCTAGCCGGATTGTGATGTATTCGAGTGTGTCGCGCACGTAGATTGTCCATGTGGCTTTTTCGGCTTGGGATTGGTTTTGCTTGATGGTGAGGGCATGGGTGATGGGGATAAGGAATTGGTTTTCTACAACCATGCTGACTATGTCGTCAATTTCGCTAAAAAGTTCGTTCAGCTCGGCATAGAGGGTGTCGAGCTGTCCTTTATCGTCTTCTTCTTTGTCCACGCCATTTGGCACGGCGGACGAGGCAATGGCGGCAGAGTATGTTGCCCCAATACGGAGCCGTATCTCCTGAGTCAAGTAGACTGTGAGCAGTTGACAGAGATGCTCTACCTCAGTAGTCGTAATGTCATCGTGTCCAGTCGCCTCCAGAGTCGGGAGAAGTCCATGTAAGCCATCAAGCAAGCGATCATCTTTGTCCAGAATCCGGTCAATACTCGAAGGCAAGCCCGAATACGAGAGATCGATTTGTTTCTTTGAATACTGAAGGCGGGATTGAATCGATTCAAATAGTTCGTTGCCTTCGAGCTCAAATTGTGTCTTCTCCCGGGCCAGTTGTTTCACCCGCTGCGCGTGACCATGGCTCGAGGCATCTGCAGACTGTTGACGCACTTTGAGATCGTGCAGAGCTTGTTTCTGAGTTTCTAGCAGTTGGCACTGTTCTTCAATGGCAGCCGTACTGGCCTCGAGTGAAGCAATGGCGTTCTCAAAATCGACATCTGATAATGGACGGCCAATAGAGCTGGTTCCAATAGTTTTCCTGGCATTTTTCCCTTGCTTCTCGTGACTAAACAGTCAGTCGTTAGGTTTTTCAAATTGAGCTGTGCGGTGTTTGGTACATACAAGGTCAATTCTTCCTTGCTGAGAAGACACGGCTCAGCCAAGTACTCTCGTACCCATGCTCGCGTTTCTTTCTCAGTCCGCGAGCTCTCAAACGCCCAAGCAACATCATCTCGAGTCAGAGCAATATCACGCTCCTTCAAGACCTGTAAAAGATCTAGAAGCTCGTTTGAAGGCATTTCGGCGGTGCACATCAACCGCTACAGGTCAATTGACGTCCTTGTTGATGGGAGTTGTGTTGTTGAAGTGCTGGAAGCCAGGGTCCTTCGGATTGAGCCGAAAAAGCTTGCGTCTTGACTACTTATTCGACTAGACGCTCGGACGTTAGAACGCTGTGCCTGTAACAAAGATTCAGCCTGATCGGGCCGTTTGGCTCAATGGTAGAGCGTCCGCCTCCTATGATATGCGAGCGGAAGGTTGTGGGTTCGAGTCCCATGATGGTCGTACCGTGGATGCACAACGTCGATTACGACGCTGTGCAACATCTTTTTGCCTCATTCGAGATGAGACAAAGTTTTCTTTTTTGCTTCATGACCGACTCAAACTAGATGCTTAGTCGTCCTGATTAAATTCGATATCATGTTCTTTTTAAGTGTTCATCGTATCTAACTTGAGGACGAACGTTCTTTTTTATCTTCTCCATTTAGAATCGATAGTGGCCATTCGAACTGCAGGGCCAGCCTTTCGGAACTCACGTCGGTTATGATTGCTTGTCTCTCCGGCATCCGATGAACAGTACTAGATACTTACATATTGGTACGTCCCGGAAGTGCCAAATTCGGAAAGCCGGGTTTCCCCTCCTTTTGTCTCCATACAACAACCGATCAACCTGGAGCCCCGTCAAGCAAGAGCAAATGCCGGGATTCGATACATTCGGTAAGTCATGTAGAGTGAATTGTCGTGTTTTCTTCTTCGTCATTGTGGTCTCGAATACTACTTGTAGGCCTCACGATCTCTTGTTGACTGTTCTATCTCGCCTTTATTGATTGCTTCTCGTCCACTGAGATACTTACTATGGCCACTGAGACTCAAACCAAGGCTCTGCCTCCAAAAGAAACTTTTCACTTCATTAATGACCCGTCGGATGCTATTGCTGACGCTTTGACTGGACTGACATACCTCAAGCCATCTCTCTCATATAATGCCGAGTACAAAATCATCTATCGTAACGACTTACAGAGCTTCAGCAAAAGCCATGTAACAACGATTGGATTTGCCGGTGGAGGACACGAGCCAATGTTCGGAGGCTTCGTCGGTGACAATTATCTCTCGGCCTATGTCTCTGGCAACATCTTTGCATCACCCACGGCAGCCCAAATCTTCGAGGCTATTAAGATGTGCAGGTCATCAGACGGAAGTGGCAAAGGAACGCTTGTTGTCTGCGGGAATTACACAGGTGATATCTTGAATGCTGGACTTGCCATTACAAGAGCACAAGCCGCTGGATACAAAGTACATTTCGTTCCAGTTGGTGATGATGTCGCCGTGGGTCGGAAAAAAGGAGGCAAGGTTGGCAGACGTGGATTAAGTGGTCATTTGATCGCCCTGAAGTGCGCTTGTGCGCTTGCAGAGAGAGGTGAAAGCCTCGAAAGAGTGGCTGAAGTGATGGAATATGTTGCAGCAAATGTGGGAACCATTGGGGTAGCTTTCGATCGGTACGTTAATCGAATACGTGTTGTTGCTCTAGACTAATGATAGAACAGAGTTGCTCTTCCCAATGCAACACTTACAGATCTACAGACCCTTCCGTCAGCAACGATTGAACTGGGCATGGGTGCTCACGGCGAACCAGGCCTACAGCAAATCTCGCCCATTCCTTCACCGGAAGAGCTCACATCACGCATGTTAGACCTGGTTCTCGATGTTTCTGACAAAGATCGAGCATTTGTCCCATTCTCAGAGTCGACGAATCCTGTCGATGATGGCGAGGTTGTGATTCTGCTCAACTCGCTCGGAAGCACATCAGATGAAGTGCTGGCAAAATTTGCTGAAATCGCAACAGCTGAGCTCAAGAAGCGTGGATTCACGGTAAAGAGAATGACTTTGGGTCCACTGGTCACAAGTTTGAAAATGAGTGGTTTTGGCATTACCGTGTGGCGACTGCCACCGACCACTGGCGAGGTGATCGATCGGAAGTTGGCATTGCAGCTGTGGGATTCGCCTGTGGACGTTGTTGCGTGGAGACAGTAGTATTTACTATCATTACCTAGCATCGAGCTTGTGTTGATCGAGTCATCTTATGTGTTGATTTGGGAGGTGGTGGAATGCTGATTGTGCTATGGTCACTTTAATAGAACTTCTAATGTTGATCGTTGGTGGCCCCTGCGTCGCTAGCCAGTCGAAACAGCATGTGAACACGCGGGAGCTCTCGAACGAACGGCTCTGCCTAACATCTCCATACTTCCTGAACCACACTCCAAGAGATGGCTGGTCGCTCTCCTGCCTCTTCCCCGAGGCTGCCATCACCACCTCCGATCGCCGAAGACCAAATTGGACCTCAATCACCAGGCATATCGCTGTACGAGGAAGATGGCAAAGTCCTAGGCTCCAGCACCCTCGATACCGGCGCTTCGCGTCGAATACACCGGGGCACTACCGCCGACGAGATGGCCGAAGGACCACCTTTAATCGAGCTGCAAGACGTGCGTCTGACCGTTTGGATCGCCAATTGAGCCAGACACTGACCGTAAACAGATCGATTCGGCCTTTCAATTAACTGAGCATCTCAAAGCCCTGCATTATTCTCAAACACATCCCCCAGATTCGACGACTACACGGCCCATAACAGCAGAGATTGCTTCACAGCTCGCACGACCTCCTCCGAACACATCAATGGAAATATGGCTCTATGAACTTGGACGATTCCTCATCCAGAAAACCAATGCTATAATCGTTGCGCTCTTCGCCGACATGCCACCTTGCTCGAGTCAGACGTGCCCAGAAATGCGCGCCAGCGAATGGCAGTACCTTTGTGCGGTCCACGACCCACCTAAGAGCTGCTCTGCGATCGACTACTGCTGCCATACGCTTGACTGGGCTGCAACAACACTGACGAGCAGCAAAATGTTTCCCTCACGTTTGGGACTGGGCTCTGGAAATGCAGTCACAGGGAGCGATAAGGTACTACAGCAACAGATGAAGGAGATCACAAACATTTTTAGGAGAGTGTATCGAATTTATGCGCATGCTTGGTTCCAGCACCGGGAAATGTTCTGGCGCGTGGAATCGAAGACGGGGCTATACATCTTCTTCAAGACAGTATGCGATGAATACGGCTTGATCCAACCAGAGAACTATACCATACCCCCCGAGGCAGAAGGCTTAGAGCCCGTGGAACCGACAAGACAAGCGCAGCCAGAGGCTTTACAAGGTCTGAGTGTAATGAAACGAGAAATTGGCAGTGATCACGACATGACTGAGCCAGTCTTGTTGCCCCAAGAACCTGCTGCAAGCTCCGTTGTGCCGTCTGGCGACACGAGCAAGAGGAACAGGCACACAACGAATGATCGGTCGAGTTCAATTTCGACGGTCATCCACGAAGAAGCTGAGGACGACGAAGATTCGTCACGGCGACACGCCATAGATGCCGTACCCGATGCGCCTCTGTTGAAAAAGCAGGTGACGGCTCTCAAGGGTGAACCGGGTCTCAGCTTGCCGAGTGAAGTTATGAAACAGGAGAACGCGGAACCGGCCAACTCCAATGCTGTTGAGATTGTTGAGGAGCCAAGTACTAGTGTGAAGAGAAGCGACATGCTCAAGCCCGCGAAGGATGAAGCCCCTGTAGCTGCGGAACCCGAGGCCGACGTGACCGAGTTCAAGATTGAAGTCGCCGAGGTTGAGCCTCTTGCAGAGATTGTGGCAGCACAAAAGCAGGTTACACCGGCCCAAACTGAGACAATTGCGGCCGACCATGCAGCAGTGGCAGAGACCCAGGTCGCGGCGACGACGAACATGGAATGATGAATGAACAACATGGCGGTCCGAGGGTCGCATGCCCCAGCACTGAGATGCCGAGGCAGACGGCGAGCACCAAGTGTATATGTGTATATATATCTCATTCAATCCAGTCCACCATGCAATATTGCACCCACAGAGTTCCTCCCAGTGCGCAGACGGCGCTTGGTTGCTACAAATATCGCACTCCGATCGGCGTCTCTGCCTCTTGCAGCATTAGAGTCTAGAGCTAGTGGAGCTAAGCGGGTGACGTCGTGCTTTCCCCGGCCACTGTTCTCCGCTTTCACCAGAAAGCCAGGGCTTGCTCTGTGCCGCTCGCTCAACAACACAGCTTCTCCTCCCCCATCGTCCCGCTTTTGCTGGTCCTTTGCCCTCATCACCCAGTCTGCCCTCCAGATATCCTGATACTGCTGCAATGGCCGACATCATGAGCCGCAAGGATCTGAAGACGTTCATTCCTCAGCCCAAGGTCTACAAGAAGGCACCTTACACCGTCGAGATTGCTGGCGTGAACAAGGTGGACGGCGAGACCATTCCGCGACGAAACTATCGTACCAAGGCCAAGCTCATTTCCGTCCCCGAAGAGGGCGTCAACACCATTTACGATGTTGTTCGCCGATCAAGCAAGAAGTTCGGCAATGCAAAGGCTGTGGGCAAGCGGAAGCTCATCCACTTGCACCAAGAAGAGAAGATGATTAAGAAGATAGTTGACGGCAAGGAGATCGAGGTCCCAAAGAAGTGGTCGTACTTCGAGCTCTCACCCTACGAATACATGTCATTTACCGAGTATGAGCAGCTGGTTCTCAATGTTGGAGCCGGTTTCCGTGCGTTGGGGATGCAGCCTCAAGACCGAGTCCATATCTTTGCCGCCACCCACACCTACTGGCTCGCAATTGCACATGGCTCTGCTAGTCAGAGCATGCCCATCGTGACCGCTTACGACACCCTCGGCGAGGAAGGCTTGAAGCACTCGTTGCTGCAAACAAACGCGAAAGCAATTTTCCTCGACCCACACCTCCTCACAAAGCTGATCAAACCACTTGATGAAGCCAAAGACATCCAGCATGTCATTTACAACGACGACGATGCACCTACTTCTATCCTCGACACCGACGCCGTCAAGGCCACGGTCCAAAAGCTGAAGGAGGCTCACCCCCATCTCACCATTAACAGCTTCAGCGAATTCATCAAGATGGGCGAAGAGAAGCCAGTTGAGCCAACTCCACCCAAGCCAGAAGATTTGTGCTGCATCATGTACACTTCTGGTTCTACCGGAACACCTAAGGGCGTACTGCTTACCCACAAGAACGTCCTTGCCTCAATTGCTGGTGTGAACACCATTGTTGGCCCATACATCGGCCCTGGTGATGGACTCCTGACATACCTACCTCTCGCGCACATTCTTGAGTTTGTGTTTGAGACCGCCTGCCTCTACTGGGGTGGTACTATGGGCTACGGCAACCCCAAGACCATCTCCGATAACTCTATGAAGAACTGCCGTGGCGACATTGCTGAATTCAAGCCGACGATCCTCGTGGGTGTTCCTGCTGTTTGGGAAACGGTCAAGAAAGGAATCATGGCCAAGGTCAGCAAGATGAACCCGATCGTTCGCAATATGTTCTGGGGCGCTATGTCTGCGAAGAGCTTTATGATGAACAACGCCAGCTATCTTCCTCTTTCTGGATTTGGCACCAGCATTGTGGATACAGTGGTTTTCAAAAAGGTCCAAGAGGCTACTGGTGGACGCCTGCGTATTTGTATGAACGGAGGAGGACCAATTGCCAAGGAAACCCAACGCTTCGTCTCAATGGTCATCGCTCCTATGATCTCAGGCTATGGTTTGACCGAGACCGCTGCGATGGGTGCGCTGATGGATCCATTGGCATGGACTGATACTGCTCTTGGTGAGATGCCAGGCTCAATTGAAATAAAGCTGGTCGACTTCCCTGATGCTGGTTACTACTCTACCAATAAGCCCCCACAAGGTGAAATCTGGATTCGTGGTGACTCGGTTGCCCGGGGCTATCTTGACCTGGAGAAGGAGACCAAAGAGTCTTTCACTGACGATGGATGGTTCAAGACTGGCGATATTGGCGAATTCGACTCAGCCGGTCAGCTGCGAATCATTGATCGCAAGAAAAACTTGGTCAAGACTCTCAATGGAGAATATATCGCTCTGGAGAAACTTGAGTCTGTCTACCGCAGCACACCCATTGTCGGCAACATCTGTGTTTACGCAGCCCAGGACAAAAACAAGCCAGTCGCTATTGTTGTCCCCAACGAGGCTGCTCTGAAGGCCCTTGCCAGTGATAACGGAGTATCTGGTTCCGGCCTGGAGGATCTGTGCCACGACAAAAAGGTCAATGCCGCTGTACTGAAAGAGATGCAAAACGCTGGACGCAAAGGTGGACTTGCTGGCATTGAGATCATTGAAGGCGTAGTCTTGTCCGACGAGGAATGGACACCACAAAACGTGAGTCAACTTTCTACCCCGTCATACAAGACGCATACACTAACCTGCAGCTTTAGGGTCTCGTTACATCCGCTCAAAAATTGAACCGCAAGGGCCTGTTGGAGAAGTACAAGAAGGAAGTCGAGAAAGCTTACGGCAACTAATCTCGATCGGATATGCATTGTCCAATTGGATGCCCCTCGAATAATTCTAATTTCAGATTCTTTTTAGCGCACGAAGATGGGATTTTGATGACGATGATGAATTGAATTTCAGTAGCAGGCGTTCAAGCGACATGACTTTATGTGATTGAAATTGCGGTTTGCGGGCTGAGTTTTTTCTGTGAATTCTTGCGTCTATTCATTATCTGTACATATTTGTTCTCATGACAACGACTCTCAGCCGACAATTGTGTCTCGTGGTGAATGTTTTTTTGATCATCTCAAATGCGCATGAAATGCTCATGAAACGCTTACGTTTTGTTTGTCATAGTCTATATAGGTTCTTCTCGATTCCTAGATTTACAAGACATGTTCGTCATTTATATCTTTTAGGCGTCCACTCTTGTGTAATTCAGATGTGCTAAAGGTCACCACAGCCAGTTTAATCTGTGGGCTTGTACTTGGCGTAGTATTCTTCCATCTGCTTGACCTCCTCTCCTCGACCCATCTGTTGCATAGCTTGGATCAAGTCGGTCAAAGTCAGCACAGCCAAAACGGGTACACCAGTCTCCCTCTTGACCTCGCCAATGGCACTGCCTCGTGGCAGGCCATCGTCGCCCTTGCCCTCCTTTTCGCTCGCCGAGGGCATTTTTTCTTGTCGATCAATAGCCACCACAATACCAACCAGCTCGCCGCCTTGAGCCTTGATGATGTCAATGGCCTCTCGAATGGCTGTTCCGGCAGTAATGACATCGTCGATAATGACCACCTTTTTGCCCTTCATGCTCTCGCCAACCATCAGCCCACCCTCGCCGTGATCCTTGACCTCTTTTCGGTTGAACGAGTAGCCCATATCACCCCACTTTTGCTCGTCTACACCGGCCAGTTTTTCAGCGGTCGTGGCAGCCAGCGGAATGCCTTTGTAGGCGGGACCGAACAAAACATCGAAGCTCCATTCTGGCGTGGTCTTTGCGTGGGCATCGAGAGTGAGTGCGTAGGCCTGAGAAATGGCGCGAATGAGGCGGGCACGAGAAAACAGGCCGCAGTTGACAAAGTATGGGCTCACACGCTTCGACTTGAGCGTGAATGAGCCAAAGGTCAGGATTCCGGAGCCGAGACACAGAGAGATCAGTTCGGATTTCCAGGCGGGAAGGAGTTCGTTGGATGAGGAGGCCATGTTTGTTGGAATGTCGACGATATGGTTTATAGAGTAATTGGAGTATGAAGTATCGCCATGTGCCCGCATTAAATCTTTGCCCGCAGACGAGGGACTGTCTGGCTGGCTGGACCCTGGCTGCGATAAAAGATAGCGAGGTACTAGCTCGGTTGGAGAAACTAAATTCTTCCTGCGCCTTTCTCTGCAGCCAAATCCGAACTTGAGCAGAGTCCGACCGCTTTTCTCCACCACCACCACCACCCCTTCTACGCCGTCTCATCCACCACCACAGCCGGCAACCATGAAGACTACGTGGAAGGACATCGCTCCGGTGCCGACGTCGCAGGAATTCCTCGACATCGTGCTCTCGCGCACCCAGCGTCGTCTGCCAACCCAGATCCGTGCCGGTTTCCAAATTTCACGTATCCGCGCCTTTTACATCCGAAAGGTCAAATACACCTCCGAGACCTTTGGTGAGAAGCTCGGCGCCATTCTGGAAGGATTCCCTCGTCTGGCCGATATTCACCCGTTCCACAAGGATCTGTTGAACACTCTGTACGATGCAGACCACTTCCGCATTGCCCTTGGCCAGCTTAATACCGCCAAGGGCCTGATCGAGACCGTCGCAAGAGATTACGTTCGTCTTTTGAAATATGGTCAGTCGCTCTACCAGTGCAAGCAGCTCAAGAGAGCCGCCCTTGGTCGCATGGCTACCATCTGCAAGCGTCTGAAGGACCCGCTCGTCTACCTCGAGCAAGTCAGACAGCATCTTGGTCGTCTGCCATCCATCGACCCCAACACCCGTACTCTCCTCATCTGTGGCTACCCCAATGTCGGCAAGTCGTCTTTCCTCAAGAACGTCTCCCGAGCAGATGTTGATGTACAGCCATATGCTTTCACAACCAAGTCACTCTTCGTGGGTCACTTTGACTACAAGATGTTGCGTTTCCAGGCCATTGATACTCCCGGTATCTTGGACCACCCACTTGAAGAGATGAACACAATCGAGATGCAGTCTATTACTGCCATTGCTCACTTGCGAAGTGCAATCATGTACTTTATGGATCTGAGTGAGCAGTGTGGCTACAGTGTACAAGCACAGATGGCTCTTTTCGAGAGCATCAAGCCTCTTTTCGCGAACAAGCTGGTCTTTATCGTGATTAACAAGATTGATGTGACTCGCCCAGAGGACTTGGACGCTGAGACTCAAGAACAACTACAGAACCTGGCCAAGAGTGGCAATATTGAAATTCTGCAATTGTCGTGCGCCACAGCCGAGGGTCTTATGAATGTCAGAAATGCAGTCTGCGACCGCCTGCTCGCCGAGCGAAACGCACAGAAGTTGAAGGCCGGTACAAACGCATCTGGCGAAGTCACTGGTCGCTTGGGTGATGTGCTCCGAAGAATTCACGTCGCACAGCCAATGGGTGGCGTGGTTCGGGAAGCATTCATCCCAGAAGGCGTCAAGGGACGAGTGAAGTACGATAAGGAAGACCCCAACCGACGAAAACTTATGCGTGACATTGAAGAGGAGAATGGCGGAGCCGGTGTTTTCAACATCAACCTCAGAGATAATTATCTTTTGGAAAATGACGAGTGGAAGAATGATCGTATCCCAGAAGTACTGGACGGCAAGAACGTTTATGACTACATTGACCCCGATATCGAGGCTAAGCTCGCTGCTTTGGAAGAGGAAGAAGCCCGCCTCGAAGCCGAGGGCCACTACGAAGAAGAAGAGGACCTCGAGGACGCCGAGGAAGAAGACATTCGATTCCGCGCCGAGCTTATCCGCGAGAAGCGCCAGTTGATCCGCAACGAAAACAAGATGCGCAAATCCCTCAAGAACCGCGCCGTCATTCCTCGCTCCAAGAAAGCCGTACAGCTCGAGAAGCTGGAAGCAGGCCTCGAGAAGGCCGGTTACGACACCACAGCTCTTGCCGCTCGTGCCCGCTCGGTCAGCCGACCATCACGCAGCCGCGGCCGAACTCCCGGCGAGGGCGAAGGCGAAGATGCCATGGACGTCGATCAAACGCCTGCTGCCCGTCTGTCTCGCAGCTTGTCGGTCGCTCGTGCCCGCAGCGCTAGCACGAACCGTCGTGACGATGGTGTCACAGATGTTGCGGCTCGCTCCAAGGCCGACCGTATGGCCAAGCTGGGCCAGAAGAAGATGAACCGCATGGCCAGACAGGGTGAGGCCGACAGGCACCAGACTGCCAGTTTGCCCAAGTGGCTCGTGGCCGGCAAGAGGACCATGGGCACCACTCGCTCTCGATAAACGGTTCATGCGTCTTGTTGCATACACCGATTTCTCTGGGTGGGCCGTCCTTCTGTACAGCGTGGCATATATATATCATACTACACAGCTCGAGTGGCCGGACATTTTCCGTCGTCGAGATCATGACAGGCGTTTGTGGCGCGATTGCGGTGGAACTGCAAACAAAAAAGGCGTTTGAAGTCGAATGTTTCTTTTTGGTAATCTTAGAGAAGAACAAGGAAGAATGGAACACGTGGTCTAAAAAGCAACGTAGAACGATATGAACACTTTCTCCCATACCCAAACGCTCGCTCCAAAATCAGATTTCTTGTAGGTACAGGTTACAGTGTTCATGCTAGCTCGGCTTCGGGGTCGAATTCTTTAATCATGTCGAACCAACCTCCGCCGCCAAACTTACATGGGCTTGGTCCTTGATTGACGAAGCCCAAACTTTCGTAGTAAGGAATCAGCGGTTCGTGTGTGATGAGCGCTGCACGGTCAGCTACCCCTTGACCTTCCATGCGTTGCAAGTATGCCTTCATTAATGTTCGTCCCAGTCCACGGGATTGGAATTCTGGCAGTACAGCGAGGGAATGGATACAAATCGTTCGCCCTGTCTCTTGGTGGCCGAGTTTGGAGTTGTCATTCGTAGATGTCGGGCTGTGTGCGTTTGTGCTGGTACCGGTTTCGATTTCAGTAGGCGGCAAGGCCATGTCGGCATCGGTCACGGTTTTGTTGGTTGATTTGGTAGCAACTATGTGGCCAAGAAGGGCGGCTTTGCGCTTGGGGGCGCCTGTATAGACGGGTGCCGATGTAGCGGCGGTTGGGATTTCATTATCGGAGTGCGAGGTAAATATTCCGAGAGAGAGTTCGCCGCAGGTTTTTAGGCGGTAGTGGAACTGTGGGTCAATTAGGAGAGGCCGGTGGTTTAAATCGGGGATGTATTGATTCGCTCAGATGATAGGACAGCGTGATGGTCAGGACAAGATCGAATGACGCATGATGACCTGATGTCAATCCAAAGGTAACACAAAAACGGAATCATCAGCTGTCAATGCTGCGGGCTTTGACTTGTGTTTCCGAAAGACAACATTGGGCCAGACTTGAAACGGGGAAATGAGGTGATGAAGGGACCAAGGAAGAAAGTGTCAAGCCAAGCGAGCATAGCACTTGCTGTCATGCGTTACTTGCTGCAACGAAGGGATTGTTTGAGCAACATAGCACAACAGGGCGGTACGGCATTGAGCTGTCTATTTGCCTTGCAGGACAATGGATGAAATGAAGGAGACAATGGAGACAAAGAAGCGAGAGAGCAGTCATGGGGGAAGAAATCCACCCACCTTTTCGCGCGAACAGCGCTCCTGCGGGTCAAATGCCTCCTCCTCGAGTCTGGTGCACGAGTCGACATCGGAGACAGTCAGGGTCTGTGTGTAGGGGTGGAGCTGATCGCGCTTGGAAGTGTCGCGGGAGGGTTCTTGGGAGAGATTGGCGAAATAGCGGGCATTGTTGTCCGTAGCGTCCAGCATTGTCGAGGCGGTCTCGTCGCCAAAGACGTCCGGTGAGCGGGTGATGGTGGGCATGTCGGACAAGTCGTCCTTGGCCAGAGTGTGCAGGTCGCGGGGCATGGAGGGTAGACGGATGGCAGCAGCGTCGTCGAAAGAACCGTTGGTGGTTGAGCTGGAGCATGCAGTGCGGTACAACGACGATGATGTAGTCAGGCCGTCAGTCGACAACTATGACCGTCAGACAATATTCGTGAATGACAGTCGGGTGGCTTGGCAGAGAGCGCAAGAAATCAGGCTGCAGAATCCATCAGGCACAGGCGAGTGACGGTGTTTGTCCCCGCATTCGGCGCAGATCAGCCGGACTAAGGAAGTGGCGACGGCGATGACGTTGCGACCTGCGACCTGCGACCCGATGCGCGTCACAGGCAGAGATGGAGAAAAGAGAGAACAAACACAACAGAAACGTCGTTTGGGCTGGCGATGACGATAAAGACAGACGTCGATGCCGGGCTAGAATCCTGTCTAATGCTGTCGATGCAAGGCCTGGATGTGGCCTGCAAAGTGAACCTGGTCGACGGTCGCGTGTAGGTACAGAGATAGATATATATGTATATGCATGGCTGGCGGGGTCGTCGTCGAGACTCGTCTGCAATGTGTGATGTGTATGCAGCAATCCGGCAGATTACACCTTGCGCCAACGTCTCTGGCAACTCGCAACGTGTTGGTCGACAGCAGCAGTTCGCTTTTTTGCCCACTGCAAGCCGAATAGGCCACACCGCCATGCGCAAATGCAGTGCCTGAACGCGAGTGTGGTGTGGGCGGGTGTTTGTAGGTCGTTGTGTGCTGGAGTCGCTGGCTGGCGTTGCGTACTTCTTGTCTGCCTTACTTCACTTGCTGGAAGAGGACAGCTCCCTTGTATTCCACCACCTTCGACCGCTTTTAGTCATTGACCACCTCACCTCGCCCGCGCCCACCGTCGACACTCTTTCGCCCTTCTGAATTCTCTCCATCTCGCATCCCCAGTGCTACGACCAATTCCCCGCCGCTCGGTGTCCACCTGTGACTCGTCGTCCGCCGCCGTCCCGCGTGCTACCCACATCCAACCATCGCCGCCCTTCGGCCTGTCTCGACACTGCTGCTGCCTCTTCTTCGAGCGACGTGCAGCTTTCCTACCAGCACGAAACCGACTCTCCGTTCGAAAGCTCCAGCCCCAACGACGAGCCCTCGCTGCCACACACACAACTCATCATGTAAGTGCCACCTCTCGTCCGCCCTGGAGTTGAGCGCACATACTGCGTCTCTTTATACACTAGCTTCTCTGTCCCACCGTCCCTGTGCTACTGGCACCAGAAATCCTCAAGTTACTTTCATCCAGTTCACCGTTGCTGATTTGGCCGTTTCGCTTGTTCTAGGCCTCGCATAACCATATCCATCATCGCTCCCAACCATGCCATGGACCAAGACTTTATCACCCTCGATCTCCCTCCAGATTTGACCGTCGCCGACCTCAAAGGTTTCGTCCAGGCAGAGACCAACATCGAGCCTGCCCAGCAACAATTTTATCTCAACAACGTCTTGGTTCAAGGCGACACCAAGACCTTGCAAGAGGCTGGAATCAATGACGGAGACATGCTAGCTATGCTGCAGCAGAGCACACAATCGAACAATAACATGGGAGCACAACGCAGACCACAACAAGCCGCCTTCGGCCAGAGACGGCCGGCGAGACCAAACTCAGACGAAATTGAGACTTCGCGATTGAGCATTCTGGGTAACCCACAAGCCATGGCTCAAGTCAGACAACAGCGACCGGCCTTGGCAGAGGCCATCAATGACAGTGCACGCTTCCGTGAGGTCTGGGAAGAGATGTACCGAGAGGATGATGAGCGGGAGAGAGAGCGTGCGGAGCAGATGCGTCTCCTCAATGAGGATCCGTTCAACATAGAAGCACAACGCAAGATCGAAGAGATCATTCGCCAGGAGTCTGTACAAGAGAACCTCCAATTTGCGTACGAGCACAACCCGGAAGGTAAGTTCCTGCTGCCACCTAGTCACCCTACCATCATCTTCGATAGAGAAGCTAACTCACTATCTAGTGTTTGGCCGCGTAACCATGCTTTATATCCCTGTCACTGTAAATCGCCACCCTGTCAAGGCTTTTGTCGACTCTGGTGCCCAAACAACCATCATGTCACCTTCATGTGCGGAAGCTTGTGGAATCATGCGTTTGATTGATCGTCGATATTCAGGGGTCGCCAAGGGCGTAGGTACCGCAAAGATTCTAGGCCGCGTGCATTCTGCCGATATTCGAATAGGCAATGCCACCATGTCGTGCTCGTTCACAGTCATGGAAGGCAAAGATGTCGACTTACTCCTAGGTTTGGACATGTTAAAGCGATTCCAGGCTGTCATCGATCTTCGAGTCAACAAGTTGATTTTCGGAGACGGTAACGAAGTTGAATTCCTCCCCGAATCAGAACTTCCAAAATATCTAGAGGAGGCTCAGAATGATGAGCCAACTATTGCTGGGCCTAATGGAACTGAAATTGGAGCCAAATCAGGGACTGTAAAGCAAGCAGATGGCTCTGCAGGAGCAGCATCTTCGTCGTCATCCAGGCCAAATGGTGCCTTCCAAGGTCAAGGACATACCTTAGCCAACACAAACTCTAAAGCACCCGAAGTGAAACCAGCTCCATCTGCAGGCAACCCAGTCCCACAACCGACACCCGCAGCTAATCTAAGATCTGCACCATCCAATCATCTAAAAGAGTCAATCGATCAGTTGGTTGGTTTGGGCTTCTCTCGTTCAGAGGCAATTGCAGCCCTAGATGCTACAGGTGGCAATGTTGAATATGCGGCCGGTCTTCTTTTTCAAGGATGAACAGGCTTGTCATATGATGGCTGCTTACTGGGGTGGCAACAGTGCTACGATTGTGGCACGAGGGTGGTGTTTTAATAATTAATATTCTGGTCAGAACTATTCACTAACGAAACTCACGGTGCTACATATTTATCCGGAGTCATATAGGACGGTGGGGTATGGTCACATGATTACGAGATAAGATGACCCTCTTTTTACAGTTTTACTGCACGATTTAGGACCTTAAAGTGAAGCTTGCAAGTAAAATATAGAGCATTTTTGGCCACGAATTGCAGGTTTTGATAACTTCGATGCGTTAAATTCACCACCGTTGTTGAAGTCGAAGAAAGTAGAATTGATCCGAGGTGGATTGTAGTAGGTGGCGTGTGAGCCAACTAGCGTCGAAGCAGCTGATTGAGGGCGCTTGGGGTAAACAAAACAAAACAGCTTGAACTTCCACTTTGAATACGCGTCGCACGCTACGAGATTTGCGGGCATTTGGACCATCGCTATACATTTGGCGCATAATTTATCCTCATATCGCTAAGAATCAATTGAGCAGGGTCAGATCTCCCATTTAATTCGCAATGCCCTCCAAGGCCAAGGCGCAGCAATCTGCAATTCGAGCAGGCGCATCCGACAGCGAAGACGATTTGGCTGCTGCGGCCGCGAGCGGTATGACTTGATTTCCTGCACCTCCTTCCCAATGAACATGCACTGACTTGTCACCGCAGGCGTACGTACTACTGGTAAAACAAAGATGACAAAGGCTGCTGCAGCAAAGCCTGCGCCGAAGCGGAAAGCACCAACAAAACAAAGCCGACCAGCGTTGAAGGACCGCACGAACATGCAGGACAGCGATGTGGAGGATTTTGAGGAGGAAGGAGAAGAAGAAGAAAGTGCCAAACCCAAGGCGAAGCGCGCAAAGACAACCGCATCCAAGAAAGCACCCGCCTCGCGCCAGAAAGTAGTCATCCCAGAGACACAGCCAGATCCAGACCAAACTCAGGATATTGAGGAGTCGATTGAAGAAATTGCGGACGATATGGATGTCAACAAAGCCCCAACCCCGGTACAGGCGCAAAGATTTGTGCAGCGTCCACGATCAACGTCAGTCCAGCCACTGTCGATGCCAACGTCTGCTCGGTCAGGCCCTGTACAATCTGGATACCCACGAGCCCGCGAGCGCAGCGGTAGCGCAAGCGCAACGGAGCGAAGAGGAGGCGATCCTGAGATGCGAAGGAAGCTTAATGAAATGACCAAGAAGTACGAGAACGTGAACCTCAAGTATCAGAACCTCCAAGAAATCGGAAAGAGCAATGCGGATACGAATTTTGAAAAGTTGAAGCGCGCATCGGACCAAAAGGCGAAAGATGCCAATGAGCTAATTGCCTCTCTGAAGAAGGAGATTGCAGAGCTACGGAAATCGACTAGTTCTAATAGCAGCGAGTCGCAAGGTCTGCAGAGACAAGTTACAACTCTCACAACGTCCAACGAGAGGCTTCTAGACGAAACAACGAAACTCAAAGACAAGCTACAAGCATCGCAGAACGAGCAGAAGGCATTGGAGGCCAAATTAGTGGCTGCCCGTCAACAAATGACGAACCTACAGGAGAAGGGAGCAGCATCTGCGCAAGCATTGACTCGAAGCGTACTGGGGAATACGACAGATTCGCAGAAAGAAGCGAAGATGAAGGAAAACCTTTATTCAGATCTGACTGGTCTCATAATTCGCAATGTGAAGAGGAAGGAAGGCGAGGACGAGTACGACTGCATTCAAACCGGCCGCAACGGCAGTAAGTCTCTGCAATCACCATTCACTACACTGGCAACTAATATCTTATCCTGCAGCGCTCCACTTCCATCTCTCGGTGGCAAACGATGCATCAATCACCAACCCCAAAACACCGACTGGTCTATCATACGAGGAGGCCGAATTTGCATATGAGCCATTCTTGGACGAAGGCCGTGATCGCGAGTTGTTGGATATTCTTCCAGATTATCTTTCTGAAGAAATCTGTTTCCCTCGCAACCAAGCTCCCAAGTTCTTCAGCAAGATTATGGACAATATGACCAAGAAGATTGTTGTCGAAGAATAAAGTGTGGAAATTACATTTTGTACTGGAAGGGTTTGTGTTTATGACAAAGATGATACCAATTAAATAGGGAGGCATTGGGGATGGCTGACGACGGCGTTTTGCGGATTGTTGTCATTGGGTACTAGTTGTTATAGGATTGTTTTTGTATCCACCAATTTCGCAGCACCGAAAGCGATTGTCTGCTTTTGCCTATGTTGAATGTGCATTATTCGTTTTGAAAATCGCTGGAGGTCTTGAATACTCGTTATCCGTGGTAAGAGGAAACGGTTCGGCGACATCGGCGGCTCAAGTGGGGAAGCTTCCAATCCCAAGTCTACAATTTGATCTGGAGACCCTATCAAGTTTTCTCGTAATACATCATGCCAGTGTAAATCCGCTAACTAGCGGATCAATCACTCGACGTTGAATCAGAAAAACAAAACATATAAAGAGATGAGCTACAGTCGGCATATTCATTCTGATTCGCATATCTCATCTGCCTCATAAGCATCAAGAACATTGTATTCTGGTACACTCCAGCAAACAAAGCAATCATGGCGACCTTTGCGTACGTTTTCAAGTCAAGTCAAGTCCTGGCATTTTCATATTAATTGAAGCAGGAAATCGACTTTCTCTGCCGCTTCGTATGCGGCTTTCCGGCCTTCTTATCCGTCGTCTTTATTCAAGACTGTTCTGGCATACCATCGTGGACCAACCGGGCTATGCGTTGATCTTGGCTGCGGCACGGGCATTGTCACGCGAGAGATGGGCAAACGCTTTGATCGAAGTATTGGCACCGATCCATCTGCTGTCATGATCAAGCAAGCTGTACAGGGCTCGACTGAGAGCAAGAACGTCGAGTACCGCGAAGGCGGTGCTGAAGACGGAAGCGCATTCCTCAAGGACGGAGAAGTCGACTGTATCGTCGCCGGTCAAGCAGCGCATTGGTTTGATTATTCTCGCCTCTGGCCTGAAATGCGTCGAATCGTCCGTCCCGGTGGCACTCTGGCCTTTTGGGGATACAAGGACCACGTCTTTGTTGATTTCCCTGCTGCCACTGAGATTATGCAGCGATTTGCGTATGATACTCATCCGGATCTACTGGGCAGCTATTGGCCACAGCCGGGAAGAAGCTACGTGCAAGATAAATTACGTATCATCCAACCACCAGCTGAAGATTGGGAAGATCTATCCAGAGTGGAATATGAGCCTGGTACCAAAGGACGACACTCTGGCGAAGGAACACCAGTCATGGAGAAGACTGTCACTATTGGCCAATGCAAGGCCTACGTGAGGACCTGGAGCAGCTTTCATGGTTGGCAGGAGACACACCCCGATGCCAAAGCGAGGAATCAGGGTGGTGAAGGCGATATAGTTGACCATATGTTTGATCAGATTGCGAGTGAGACGGAGTATTTTGCCAACGAGGATAATTCAGTTGATATCGAATGGGGTTCAGGCATCATACTGGCAAGACGACGATGACTGGCAGTTCTAAATATTTAGCATAGTCTTTTTATGTCTCTATTGTATATTGCCCCATACCGTCAATCAAATACATGGTAGATGTGTAAATCGGGTTGATGTCAATCACGTGGCAAAGCCAGTTTGTACTCCTGCCCCTGCAGCAGTGTCTCCTATAGCAACGGGGCGCTTTTGAAAGCACCGACCTACTGTAGTCCCTTTCTCCAATTTCCAAGCGGATGAGACTCTTCACCTTGACAATCGCCAACAATTACGCAGCGTGTGCCGAACATCCAACCGACTTTCTTGCGACCAAAACTCCTGTGTGGAAGATTTCAAGACATCACAAAAATGGTACGTACTGCTCACGTGCTTGTCTATCCCTTATACGGCAAACACACCGGTACCGAACAGCGCCGCCCTCGACGACTCGCGCGATTGCGGGACGACTGTCAACAAATCCGATGCTTTCACGCCGTTCGACCCCATCCCATCATTTACGCGACCCGCGATCACTCTACGGCTTCTGCAAATATTTCGCGACAACTGTCTATTTTCAAATTCACCCGTACGGATTACTGACACGCCATGGGTGACCAACAGGCTCAAAGCACCAACTTCAAGGAGGCCTTCTCCCTTTTTGACAAGCGCGGCTCTGGTCGTGTTCAGCTCGAAAGCCTCGGTGACCTCCTACGCGCTTGTGGACAGAACCCAACCCTCGCCGAGATTAGAGATTTGGAGGGCCAGGCTGGCGGTGATTGTGAGTACACGGTGTCCCAACACAAGATATGCCGCGTGGCTTCGTGAAAAAGAACGGCGCGCTGACAAGATATTTCCATTTTAGTCGACTTTGACTCTTTCCAAAAGATCCTGAACCGCCCTGGTGGATTCCGTGACCCTGGTGCACCCGAAGAATACTGCCGTGGTTTCCAGGTCTTCGACAAGGACTTGACGGGTTTCATCGGCGTGGGCCAATTTCGCTACATTTTGACAAACTTGGGCGAGAAGATGAGCGATGATGAAGTTGATGAGCTGCTCAAGGCCGTGGATACCAGCAGTGGAGAGCTGAACTACATGGGTAAGTCGTGCCAGAAGAGGACATGCTGAGAGGGAATGCTAACAGTCGTGTGCAGATATGGTAAAGACTATTCTGGCGAATTAAGCGGATGCGATCACTGAAGAGAGAATGACTTGTATGATGCGAGGAAGCAGAAACAGATGTTCATAAGCATGGGCATGTACATCAGGCGCTACAGGAGTTATGTCGAATTCGGCAACGGTCAATATTTCTGAGACATGGTCATAATGAGGCTCCTAATGAGCACCGATGACCAACATCTCAAACTTCAAAATTATGAAATGCATGAGTTTCTTACCAGCGTCAGCCATCACAAATCCCATCTATCTGTCAAATGGGCTATGTTCCTCGTTGTTTCGTATCCTCGTTTGTATGTATGCCAAACCTGTCGTACATAAATGTGACCATTCGCAGCTTATACCATCGCTGTTCGTATGACTATCGCGCACCCCACATCGTCTATAACCTCCCAGCCGAGCTCTTCTCATCCTTCTCAATTTCCTCCCTCAACCACTTAGCTTCCGCCTCCATAACTTCCTTCGACCTCGGCTTCCGATCCTCATCCTTAACCCACTCCTCCTTCGCCCGTTGCCTCTCCACAGCCTGTCTCTGATGCGCCCCTACATCCCCCTCTTCCCCCTCCAACCACTCATGTACTTTATCCCCCTCGCCTCCATCCCCACTCTTCCTCGGAATAACATGCACATGAACATGAGGAACGCTCTGGCCCGCAGCTTGCCCGTCTTGCACCGCTACATTGAACGCTTCGGCTTTGTATACCCGCGCCAGCGTCCGTTGGAGTTTGGTCGTAGTGAGGAATAAATCCGTTGTTTCGGCTGCCGAGAGGTCGGAGAGGCGTGGGACCACGCGTAGTGGGGAGACGAGGATGTGTCCTGGTAGGAGCGGTTTGAGGTTTACGAGGGCGAAGGAGTGGGGTGTGACGTGGAAGACCTGGACTGCTTTGTAAGTTGGTGCTTTTTTTGGGATTCCCGTGTCTTTTGAGATGAGAGATGCTTGGGTTTGGGGCCGGGGGAGTACTCACCTGTGAAGTTACGTTGAAATTCGCAAATTTGATTGCCCGGCCTGGAAATGAAGGCATTTCCTCGGAAAGGTCTTTTATCGTGGTCATTGGAACGATTGGTTTGATTGACGGATTATAATATGGCAAGATTGTTCAAGATGAGCGACGACATGTGTTTGTCCCGTTACGTCAGGGCTTCTCTATTGGCCCAAGCGTCGACATTTATGTATCGCTCACATTATGACATTCGTTTCGATACGACATGGGTAGACGTGACATGAAGGTCATTCAACAAGTAATTGTAGAATGGACCAATTTTTGTTACTGTGGTCTTGTGATAATATTTCGTCACTTTTGTTCCGGTACGGCACTTTGCTATGACCAGCCATCAAGGTGATCGAGTCCATCAGTGTAGATACCACACAGACACATATTCATAAGGCGGTGGTATTTTAATAGTGCTTTACGGAATTTAGATCTCACATATTGATGAGGTTTCCATCCTTTGATCGATTTGTAGTCTTCTGAAAACATGGAATCATCAGCAAAGAACACGGATTACTTCGTCCACGATGTTTTGATCGTTGGCGCTGGACCATGTGGTCTGGCAGTGGCAGCTCGACTCCGCGAACGACATCCTTCTGCTCTTTTCACCGACGCCGAGCAAGCACGATACAATTGGATTTCACAGAATGCACGCAAGGCCTCGATTAAAAACAGAAGGACCGGACGAATCAAGCCGGGGCATTCGTCTTTATCGTCAAAGACCCATGATGATCTATCAATGCTCGTGCTAGACAACTCGGGTACTGAATGGATGTCCAAATGGCGACGACTGTTCAATACCTTTGGAATCTCTCACCTTCGATCGCCCATGTTCTTCCATCCGGACCCTCAGGATCGCGATTCGCTATTGGCTTACGCGTACGAAAACGGACGAGCAGAGGAGCTTGAAGAGATTACAGGCTGCGTGGGCAAAGAGATCAGCAAGCATCGAAGAAAGAAAGAGCGAGCTGGTTGCAGGCATTTGATCAAGTGGGTATCCCCGTACTTGTTTTAACACTCGACTAAGACGATAACAGGGCCAAGCCGATCATCACGATTGACGAGCGTGATCGAAAGGATTACTTCACGCCGTCGACAGCGATGTTCCATGACTTCTGCGACTCTTGCATTGAGCGATATGGCCTTGATAAAACGCATACAATCTCTCATGAGACTGTGCGTGACATTGACTACGGTTCGCTTGAGGATGGGGTTGGTCCCACAGCCCAGAATACTTTCACCATACGGACTGACCATTCTGTCTATCATGCCAAGGTAGTTGTGTTGGCCATTGGTGCCGGCACTCCGATAATACCGAAGCCATTTTCTCCATATATTCAGGAAGGTGCATGCCACGCGATGAATATTCAGAGACATAAAGGGATGTTGCTGGATCGTTCTGTGACAGCCAAAACTGATAGTGGCAAGGTCACCAATGTCTTGGTCATCGGCGGCGGATTGACGAGTGCGCAAATCTGCGATGCCATCATCAAGACTGGCGTCGTGGGCAAGGTCTGGCTATTTATGAGAGGACCATGGAAGATCAAACCTTTTGATGTTGACCTGAGCTGGATCGCCAAATTCAAGAACCACCAGCAGGCATCTTTCTGGTCTGCCGACACAGATGAGGAGCGAGTCAATTACGTCAAGGAAGCTCGAAACGGCGGTAGCATAACTCCACGGTACGCAAAGATCCTGCGGTACCACATGCAAGCAAATAAACTGCGAGTTGAAACAGAAGCTCGAGTGAAGTCCGCAGAATATTGTACTATATCCAAAACATGGGACATCCAGACGGAGGCGCCAATCGAAGGCTTGCCACGCTTTGATTATGTTTACTTCGCTACAGGGGCGCACACTGATCTTGGTGCTCTTGGCTGTCTCCAGACGATCCAGCAGAGGTTTCCCATACAGACATGCGGTGGTCTTCCAGTGCTTACCGATCAACTCAAGTGGTCAAACGAACTACCACTGTTCATAACGGGCAAGCTGGCGACGCTGCGTTTGGGTCCAGGGGCTGGTAACCTCGAGGGGGCGAGAGCCGGGGCAGAGCGAGTTGCATGGGCTGTCCAAGATTTACTGCAGAGCGAGACGTTTGATCACGGTGACAGCGAAGACGAACAGGAGGCTGAAGATGAGAGGCTGAGAGATCGCTACGTGGCGGGCGTTGGGTCCATGTATGCCAGTCTCCAAGATGAGGATATTGAGTGATGTTGTCGTGGGGGCGAAGGTGAAATAATCTGCACTGGTATTGGCAATAAATTGTTCAGTCCATCAGCCGTTCGAGTCAATTCACGTTGCGACTGCACGTGTGGCGATAGGGCGGCAAACGCGGAGGTTTCTTCCTCCTTTGGGCTTAGCGTACCTTGATGTCAGTCGGTCGTTCCTGAACCCTTTCAAATAATATAAACGCGACTCGTGTCAGTGTCGGCGGCGCCTGCGAACAGCTTCACAGGAGGCAGACCACGACTCTTGCTTCACTTCTCCTTCTTCGAGCCCGCCATGGCACCCATTGGCAGGCTGGCCTTTCTGGGCATTGCTTTTCTCTTCCATGCGGCCTACATCTGGTCCATCTTCGACATTTATTTCGTCAGTCCCATTGTCTCGGGCATGAAAGCTTACCGAGTCGATGCCCCCAAAGCCCCCGCCAAACGTGTGGTTTTATACGTCGGTATGCGCTTCCTCGTCGCCCTAGGCCCAGCCATTGTGTACCTCGACAGGACGCTAATCAAATACTGTTTCCAGGAGATGGTCTTCGTGCCGACAAAGCATTCCAATACCACCCTGATCCATCGCCAGCAGCCAACGACTCTTCTGCTCTGGAGCCCCGTCCCCTGACCCCATTCCTTCGCTCAAAAGTCCTCGAACATGGAACATTCGGTGTATCACATACTCGTGTCCCAACAGAGTCCCGGCCTGGTCATGTCGCATTGATCGCTGGATTGTATGAGGATGTGTCGGCTGTAACGACAGGGTGGAAGCTCAACCCTGTCAATTTCGACAGTGTTTTCAACAGGAGCAGGCATACCTGGAGTTGGGGTAGTCCTGATATTCTACCCATGTTCTCAACGGGTGCTGTACCTGGGCGTGTAACTGATGCGACTTACGGTCATGAATTTGAAGATTTCAGCAAGGATGCTACTGAACTGGACTACTGGGTGTTTGAACGCGTTAAGAAGCTTTTCAAGGATGCAGAGACAGACATGGAGCTGAATGCTCGTCTCAGAGAGGATAAACTCGTGTTCTTCCTGCATCTCCTAGGTCTGGATACTACTGGCCATTCATATCGACCCTATTCTCGCGAGTATCTCCACAACATCAAAATCGTCGACCAAGGTGTAAAAGAGGTTACCAAGGTTATAGATGATTTTTATAATGACGGCGAGACGGCATACGTTTTCACTGCCGATCACGGAATGAGCGATTGGGGTAGTCACGGCGATGGACATCCAGACAATACCCGGACCCCCCTCATCGCCTGGGGCGCTGGTGTTGCCAAACCGGTCACGGTCACGAACGGTATTGCACCTGGACACGAGGATAAGTTTTCGAGCGACTGGTACCTGGATCATGTCAAGCGCAACGATGTCGCTCAGGCCGATGTGGCTGCTTTGATGGCTTACCTTGCTGGACTGGAATTTCCAGTCAACTCTGTTGGTGAACTCCCTCTTGCATTTATTGATGGAGATGATGAAACCAAAGCCAAAGCTCTACTGGTCAACGCGAAAGAAATCCTAGAAATGTACCGCGTCAAAGAACAGGATAAGATGGCGACGGTCTTGAGCTACAAGCCATATCCTGGATTTGCAGAACACTCTGCTGATAAAAGGGTTGCACAAATCGAAGAAATTATTCGCAAGGGTCAGTACAAACAAGCGCTCAAAGATTCTGATGCTCTGATCCAAGTCGGACTGCAAGGATTGAGATACCTGCAAACCTACGATTGGCTCTTCTTGCGCACACTGGTTACTGTTGGCTTCCTAGGCTGGGTTGCATTCGCCTTCACCTTTGCCATCGACGCTCATGTTCTCGATGGTACAGTAAAGGCCCAACGAACAATAGGTAGCATCGTTGCTTTCTCGTCCATTTTTGTGGGACTTTTCAGTTTCCTTTTGATCCAGTCATCGCCTCCCACATACTACATCTACGCCATATTCCCGGTCGTCTTCTGGGAAGAGGTCTTCATCCGCCGAGACGCCATTAGCCAAGGCATGAGCAAATTGATGTTCAACTACTCGAAAGAGGACAAGACTAAGCTAATAATCTATGTGCTTGCTTATCTTGCGGCTCTCGAAGTCATGGTTCGTCTCTCATCTCGACCCAAATTACATACTGAGACTAATTATCTTATAGGTCCAAAGCTACTACCACAGAGAAATATACACCATTGCATATATTGCGCTGGCCCTATGGCCCCTCTATTACGGTATTGACTTTATGAAAAAGAATTCGTTCATGTGTGGCACATGGTCTCTTGGTTGTGCCGCAATGAGCATTTTCACTTTACTGCCCGCGCTCAAGGTCGAAGATGCAAATCAAATGTGAGTCTCTCCATCACGAATGGATGTTCGCCTCGCTAATTCCATCAGTCAACTCGGTGGTTTCCTAATCCTTCTCATTGGAGTTGCTTATATTGCGTTCGAGAAGAGCATTACTTCTCAAACAAAAGTCGATAAACTGTCAAGGACCATTCTTGGTCTCCAAGTCGGACTAGTTGCTCTTTCTATGATTGTGACACGAACCAGCGTGGCATCATTACAGGCCAAACAGGGACTGCCTTTGGGCGCACAGGTCATGGGTTGGATCACATTGAGTAAGTCCATGATATCAACGTCTCAATGATCGAACACGGCTGACAAGTCATAGTCACTTCACTGATTTTCCCGTTTCTCCATGGCTTTCAAACACAGGACCACTACCTTCATCGCTTGGTGGTCATCTTCCTTGGCCTTGGTCCCCTTTTTGTGATCCTCACAATCTCTTACGAGGGACTTTTCTACGTTGCAATCGCAATAACCCTCGTTTCTTGGGTACGAATGGAACACCGAGTCCACCAACAATTTTCGGCACCTCCACCATCTACCACGAAGGCTAGCGCTGTAAGCAAGTTCCGATCTCTCACGCTATCGGACGCTCGAATCAGCCTTTTCTTCCTCTTCCTCTTACAGTCATCTTTCTTCTCGACTGGCAACATTGCATCTGTGGCATCTTTCTCTCTTGATGCCGTCTACCGGTTGATTCCCGTCTTTGACCCTTTCAGCCAAGGCGCTCTGTTGATGCTGAAGATCCTCGCACCTTTCGTGCTAGTCTCAGCCAACTTGGGCATCCTCACCAGACGTCTCAAGCTCCGCAGCGGCAGTCTTTTCGCCGTCGTCATGGGAATCAGTGATTACCTCACTCTGAGATTCTTTTGGGAGGTTAAGGACGAGGGATCATGGCTCGAAATTGGCGAGACCATTAGCACCTTCTTCATTGCAAGCTGTTTGTGCTTGTTCGTCGCTCTGCTCGAATCTATGAGCGAGGTCTTTGTACAAGGCATCGAGTTCACAGACGATGCTGTCGAAGCTACTCCGAATGGGAAAGTGAAGAGTAACGGGAAGGCTGTGAAATCATCTTGATGTAATCATATATATGTATAAATTCACGCGAGAAAGCGTTTGACCTAGATGACTTGTCCACATTTGTCGAGAACGATTGCTTACAATGACATTAGAGTCATGATGAATAAGAATTGAATTATCTTGTGTTCGATGTGATGCGATATCATTATCGCCAGCAACGAATGGCAAGAGTCATCGAGCTGATACGTGCAAAATCCGGTGGACACGACTACGGGTACGGGGTGTAACAAACGGGCAGCACTTCACGTTGAGACGGAAGGGGGAGGGGGATGTGGCAATCAAGCGTCTTCTTCAACCTCTTGAAAAGAAACTGAAGAGTCGGCGACACCTTGGGGGTTGTACCAGTATTTTGATTCCGTCCCTATCAGCTAACTATTGCGCCGGCGCCATTGCAGAAATGGTAGGAAGGCTCCCGAAAAATCGTGGGGCACGTCTAATTGAATCGTCGCAGCATTGATGTTGCCGCCACGAGATATCCGTTCGCGAAGCTGGGTCGTACAGGCGGCTGAAATGCTTTGATTAATCCCTCCAAAAGATTGCCGTAGCAATCTATGAGCGAGGAGCACGGTCGCCGAAGCGGCGAGGGCGCTCGGCAACCTGCTGTTGCTGAACGGCGACGACGTTGACAGCGATGCTGTCGAAGCCCATGGACTTGAGCAGGTCCTTGGTCTCCTGGTCGACGTCGAGCATGCCGCTCTCGGAGTTCTGGGTGAAGTCGAGAGCAGACACCTCTGGGACGTACTGATCCTTGCGCTCACGCTCCTCCTCTTGAAGCTTGAAGGAGATACCGCGGACTGGGCCACGCTGAATACGCTTCATCAAGTGGGTGGTGTAGCCGGCAATCTGCAGGTTTTCATTCCGTCAGCCACTGCATCTCATCGTCGCTATTGCCTGCGGCGGAGAATGTATGTACCTTGTTGCGCAGGCGCTTGCTGGCAATCACGGCGATTTCATCGCAGATGCGCTTGTTGGTCTCGAAGTCGAGGGTGAGCTTTGGGTAGTAACGCTCAATGATGACCTTGGCGGACTTCTTGACAGTCTTAGTTCGGACGCGACCCATGTTTGCGGTATTTGACGGTGATGTGGGATGGTGAGAAGAGGGTGATGTGTTGTGGAAGTCGTACTACCAAAGCCAACAATTGCGCGCTGTGGGCTGGCTCTTGGCGGAAATTTTTGGACCCGCCAATCATCACGTGACCAACATCGTTCTATCATATGGACGACAACAATCAGATTCAAAGTACATATCCGGGTATATTCGCTGTGCTAGTATTTCAAGAGTCATCTCGTCATGACATTCATTATTGGATCTTTTGGCAAAGTGTTAGTAAGAGAAGAAATTCCTCTCCATCACTGTCGTGCTTTGGCCTCAAACGCCTGGGCAGGCCGATAGATCAATCAGTGATGCAGGCAAGCAACCACGTTCTCTTGTTTTAGTCCCCGGTAGTTCGGTCATATCTTCCCTGCCTTCTACGAAATCGCGCAAAGCTAGGATGCCAACCGGTGGCTCTTCGTCAGGTAGCCACCAGTATTTCACATCTCTCTTCCACAGATCATTCACGCGGTCTCGCCAGCGTGCGCACGGTATGACTCTGCACACTTGTCAGAAAATGCTCATCAATTTGCGAAAGACAAAAGTATTGCATTCTTACCCCATACGTTCGAGGACAGCGTATTTTCGACAACACCAGTTGATGCGTTTTTCATCCGTGGCGATCACCAGACTGGCAGCAAACAAGCTGTCTGCACAAATTTTCAATGATCCCGGCCGGGACTCGTTGCAGTATTCTATTGCTTCGAACATCTTGCATATATTCATAGCGGGCTCTTGTACCTGGCTCGCCATATTTTTATACTTCGAGGGCATTAGAATGGCAAGTTGTTGTTTGAATCTGATTTCCAGGAGCCAAAGATCCATCATAATGAAGTTGATGGGAAACAATTCGCCGGCAAGCAGAAAGCACTCATCTCGGTAGTTTACTATGTCATCGTCGCTCGGCGGAGGCGCCATGGGGTATGTCTTGGCAAATGACGAAGGTCCGCTAGACGATGACCTTTCAACAAACTCTTGAAATGCTTTAAACTCTTCCCAAAGTCGATCTGCCTTGCTCTGGAAAGTCTTGTCGCTCATTTCATGTCTTCTTTTCGATCTGAGCAAAGATTTAATATCGGCGGCAAGTTGTAGCTCGGCTGCACTGAATGCCTCTATTCTTACATCCAAATCTGACGGATCGTTGCGTGCAATTTCTTTGCACGTATCTGCCAGAGCAACATGCCACTCTCGGTCGAGACTTGTTAAATCTTCGTTATCTAGACGGGCAGTTAGATGATCGAAGTGTAGATACCAGAACAGCATCATACGGCTGTCTTCGTTCTTGACAATGGTGTCCGGAGTGAAAAGTTCCAGTAGTATCTCGCGCGCCGCCTTGAGATGACTTGCAGTTCTCGCCCAATCGCCAAACAAATGCTCAAGAGTAGCGAGCTGCAATATAGTTGCCAAAGTTGCGATTGTGCGGTGTCCACCAGCCAGTGACTGCGCTAAGAATGTGATGGATTTATTGTAGTACTCGAGCCAAAAGGTAATGTTTGTCTTGTTGTTGGGAAATGAGGATAAAAAGACGGCGTACGCGATTGCTGCATTTAGCAAAGCAGGGCTTTCATCAGACAGCATCATTCTGAGGAAAGGGTTTGAGAAGAAGTTGGTTGGGTCGACTCGAACAGAGAAGTGGATACTTGACATGTGTTCGTCGATGTAATGAAGGAAACATCTCATTTCCTGAGAAACTTCAGACCACATTTTTGTTGTTGCCAAAAAAATGCCGGTGTTGATGGGTCCACGGCGAAAGTTCACCGTGGCTAATAAGTCCTTAGTCGGTCCATAATCTTCCACGACAGGTAGTGCTGGTGGCGATGGTTGTTTTGTACTTGATGATGATCGGCAGGGATATTCGCATTCTCGTTTGCCTCTTCGGCATTCTGTGCCACTGGTCAGATTTTAGTGCTTTTCGTTGGAGCAAGTCAACGTACTTTCACACGCTGGTCGACTCTCGTCACACTGTGGAGACTGTCAGCACAGTGTGCATGCATTCCCAGGCTCTAAACTTACTTTGACTCTGCGTTCACGGCACGTATAGCAACCTGTCTTGACTCTTCTGCGCTTCATTCGCCCTTGCTCTGGTGTATGCGACCGATCTGTCGGTGGCTCTCGAGAAGTCATGTTGTGGTGGGTGACGCGTGCATCCCCGAAACCTCCAGATCGCAGCGTCGTCCACGGACGTGTCTGAGTAGTCTCAGCGCAAGGTCTGACATATGACTTGCATCAGCATTTTGACCGCCACTGGGCAGTCGTCCATATCTTATACTAAAAGATGAGGATGGGGGCTGTAAACACGGACACGCCATGGGAGCTGGACCCACCTCAAACGACCCAAATCTAAAAGTGGCGGGCGAGATCCTGTAACAGGAAGGCCATCATAGGATAATTTGGGGTTTGTATTCGTCAATGTCGTCGATCGGCATGTCCTGGTAGTTCAATTGCGTTTTGTGAGGTCGCTCTACTCGCATTCTGCACAACAGCCCGTGTGACCAATACGCTCGTCCTACTTGGCCGACAGTCAATGATCGACGCTGAGAGGCGTAACAAAACTCGTCTGTCAACCATAATCTATCGATTGTGAGACAACATCTTCATATCTGCACTACGAGAGCGAAGTGACCAAAATCACATTAAGACTCTAAATTGGGTGGTGATAGAGATGATGATTCTTGATAAATCATACTCATTTGATGGGCTGTTCTGGGACGGGATAGGCCGTCGGCTCTAACCGCCAGTCCTTGATTTACGCACAAGTCAGACCCCACACGCGATTTGAGAAGAAAGTGACTCCAGCGAACCCCTCTGCCGCGATTTACGAAAGGGCCCGACAGGACGACCACCCACTCACCCACAACTTCACACACAAACACCGCAATCATGGCAGCGGTACAGAACCCCCCTGGACGAACAGATTGGGCCGAAGAGAGCGAGCCCGACTTGGCGACGGCGATTCCACCACCACAAATCACCAAGAACAAGGATGGCACCGAGACGATCGTGACCGTCTTCATCAATGAGGATGGCAAGCGCGTAAAGCGCACTCAGCGCATCAAGAAAACCATTGTGAAGAAGAAGGAGAACCCACGCGTGGCCGAGCGGAAATCCTGGCCAAAGATGGGTCAGGAAACTGGACGAGAAATGGGCCCACGACCGGATACCACGACGCTGGGTGAAAACATCATTTTCAAGCCCGTCATCGGCTTCAAGAGCGGACAACAGCAAGAGAAGGCTCCTGAGGAGGACAAGAAGGCCGAGGCACTCAAGAAGATGCAAATCAAGTGTCGTATTTGCAGCGGAGACCATTTCACCACCAAATGTCCTTTCAAGGACACCATGGCGCCCGAAGGCGAGGCCGCGCAGCCTGCCGACATGGACGCCGTCACAGGAGGAGAGGCCGCAGGTGGTCTGGGTGCCGGAGGTGGAGGATACGTGCCTCCTCATCTTCGTAAGGGCGGTGCGGCGACAGGCGAGCGTATGGGTGGTGGCAAATTCGAGCGTGACGATCTGGCAACTCTTCGTGTCACTAACGTAAGCTTCCTCTCCTCAAAACTCGAGGTTCTACACGCAAGCAAAACAGCACGGCTAACACAATATGATTACAGGTCTCAGAATTCGCCGAAGAAGGCGACCTCCGCGAGATGTTCGCGCGCTTCGGTCATGTCACTCGTGTTTTCTTGGCCAAGGACAGAGAAACTCAAAAGGCAAAGGGCTTTGCTTTCGTGTCATATGCCGACAGGAGTGATGCCCAGGTTGCATGCGAAAGAATGGACGGCTACGGTTTCGGTCACTTGATTTTGCGTGTTGAGTTTGCGAAGAAAAGCACTTAAGGGATGAATCGGCATCGCAAGCAGGGCGTTTTGTTTTAATGAGATAGAATGGGTAAAGCATGCAATGAGCTATGCAAGATCAAATGTAGTCCATGATTTCTTCAAGGGCCTTTTACCACTTCTTCGAGATGCGACGAATCGTACATTGGAGGTAAACGTCAGGCTTTTCATACTGGGTTTCGTATCTACAGGCTCCCTACACACGAGACTTATCTAAAGCTCAATCACCACTTTCTTCGCACTGACACCCTTCTTATTCGCATCCATACCAGCCTGAATGGACTCCAGTCCCTTACCAACAACCAGTGGCTCAGGCGCACACGTCAACACGCCCTTCTCTAGCGCAGACGTAACGAAATCTTTCCAAAGCGGATAAGGAACCTCGCTAACACCAAAAACCATATTGGCCTTGACATTTGCCGGCCACTCTTCGGGCTTAGGAGCCATAACCGTGCAAACCAAAACACCGCCTTTGTCGAGGTGCCTGAAGATCTCAAAGTCGTGTTGATACGACTCGGCGGACGAGATGGCATCGAAGATGCCCACGAATTCGCCGCCGCTTGCACTGACAGCCGAAGCCACATCTGCGGCGACGGAGCTGGAGTTGTAGTCGTAGACTTCTTTGGCGCCGTTGGTTTTGCAAAAGTCGAAGTTGTGTCTGCTGGCGACGGCTACGACATGGGCTCCTGAAGCGGTAGCGAGCTGGGTGGCCATGGCGCCGACGGAAGAACTACCGCCCCAGACTACGATGGTTTTGCCTGATGGTTTGGGGTTCAGGGATGGAAACTCCAGGCCGAGGCCTTTGCCCTGCTCGGCGGAATCGTAGAGACCTGTGCCGGCGGTGTCGATGGCTAGAGGCAGGACGGCAGCTTGAGTGAAAGAGATCGAGTCCGGGATCCGCGCGACAGTGGCGGCTTTGGCGATGGAGTAGAGCTGGAAAGCACCATGCTTGGGCTGGTTTGTCTTGAGGTTGATGAGATGTCTACGATACGATTAGTCTTTGTTATGGCGTGGTGTTGGTTTACGGTATGACAAACGCAGCGACCCGATCGCCAACCTTTACATTCTGAACACCAGAACCAATTTTGACGACTTCACCAGACGAATCTGTACCGATGATGTTGGGCCATTGCTGCAGGAAAATTCCGTAGTCTTGGATCTTCCAGTCCACTTCAAATCACTTCCGTCAGTCATTAAACTTGGCAGTGAACAGAGCGATTAGGTAGTCTACCTGGATTGATGGCAACAGCACCATTCTTGATCAAAACCTCGTCCTTTTCAGGCTCGTACATTTCAGCCTCTGCAATGCGCAGTTGAGCGGCCTTCCCGTCGAGCCATGCTGCTTTGTTGCCCGACATTATTGAACGGGTATAATTGGTGGCTTGTCGAAAGCTGAGAGTGTAACTTGAAGGTGCACTGCGGTTACCTTTCAGAGAAGATCTTAGTGATTGATAGCTTCCTTTCAAGGACAATAATTATTTGATTTATATCTGTTCAATTGTTGAAATGTGTTGATTTCCAACATGCGGACCGGAGATATTCAGGAAACACATGATGTCATGGTCTGTTGTGGCTCCTGTAAACTCCGGACCACTGAACGGGCCATTACAAACCACAATCGCGCGAACATTGACCGCTGATCATTTTCAATTAAGCCGCAGCATACATTCAATCAATATACGTAAATTGGGTTCTAGCACAAAGCAATTGAGTGCTGTGCTGGGTGAAGAACCAGGGATGATGGGAGTCGTTAGGAGTAGGGTTTGGGCAACGGCCCCCCAGCGAAAAAAACAGCCGGGTGACAAAGTCAACCCTTATTGAGATTGATCTGATTACCAGGTGCACGACTTCAATCCTCTCGACGACACATGTAGATTAACACTAGACAAACAAGGACGGGAACGGGAGTGTGTGCAACATGAAATAGGAAGCACAATTTGTGTATAATTTCATCTATGTAGTAGATAGGAAATAGACCGTGGAGCGGTCCTTCTCATTAGCAGAGAGCGTAGTGTTCGCCGACGGTTCCATTACGCTTGCGCTTGGAGTGTGGTAGTAACAAGTAAATATTATCAAAGAACGCCCCGCCTATGATCGTCTAAGACGTCGCTTGAAACGCGCCAAATAATTTCATCTTCTTTCTTGGTTTCTCATTTATGCAGCGCCTGCGCTGGCTGGTGGGTCGATGACCTTGGTGACCTGAGCACCGGCACGCACAATGCGGTTGCCGTGCTCATCCTTGACGATCATAGTGTCCTTATTGTCTTGTTGGGCACGCTTCCAGATCTCAACCTCCATGCCACCGCGGATAACACCAACCCTCATGGTAGAGAGCAAGTTGTGGGCTGCGTTGCTGTGAAGGTAGACACCGCCGTTGAACATGGCCGTGGCGTCTTTGCCGATGCCGCTCTTGATCATGGCCTTTCCACCGGGGTGGTCGTTGATGAAGTCAGTCACATCGTGAACGACACCAGCAACTGCAATGAGACCGCGACCGTTCTTGGCCTGCTCAACGTAGTCATCCCACTCCATGACTGGGAGTTGCTCAAGAGGCACACCCCAGTCGAGCTGGGAACGCTTCTGGTCGAGCTTCTTCTGGAGCTGTTGGACACGGCCCTTCTCGATTTCGTTGGAGCGGAATTGTTTGAGATCGTAGGCGAGACCGAGCTGCTTCCAGGTCCAAATGCACCACTTGGTAGGGTCGTACTGGAACCATTCGATAGCATTGCGGTAATCCGATGGGAATTCGTGGTGGAAGTTGTGGTAGCCCTCGCCGAGAGTGATGAGAGCAGTGATGACGTGGTCACGGGGGCTGTTGCGGTCGTCGAATGGCTGGTCACCGAGCCAGTGAGCGAGCGAGTTGACGCAGAAAGTGGCCTGCTGGACGAAGAAGATGCGGAGGATACCGGCATAGATGAAACCACCGAGATAGTCACCCCAGCCGAGACCAGCAACGAGAGTGGGGAAGATCAGGCCCATGAAAAGGACGACCTTGATGTAGTGCTTGTGTTGCCAGATGACGACTGGGTCTTCGTTGAGATCAGTGATGTCGCTGCGGCCGATTCTCTTTGGGTTCTGCTTCATGAGCATCCAACCGAAGTGGGAGTAGAGCAGACCCTTGCGGACGCTATATGGGTCCTTGTCGGTGTCGGTGTAACGGTGGTGGGCTCTGTGGCCACGGGCCCACCATCTGATGGAGCCCTCAACGGCACCACCACCCACGGCAGCCAAGAAGATCTGGAGAGGGAGCGAAGCGGAGTATGACGTGTGTGCCCATAGACGATGGTATCCAGCTGTGATGCCGAGACCAGTGGCGTAGTAATAGGCAATGGACCACACCAGGGTCTTCCACTGCAGAGGAGTCCAGAAAGCAACAACGCAGCCAATGGCTGGAATGCCGATGATGAAGAAGACGTTGAGCCAGTCGACGTGCTTGTACCAGTTTCGTCGAGTCATGGGCGTCTCTGTGATATGAGGCTTCTTGGGGTCATGCTTGGTGGCCGAGCTCCTCAGCGGCTCTGACGAGCCCGCCTTGGGTGCGGCATTGGCCTGCTGCGTCGGCATCTTGACGGGAGGGAGGGCTGGCAGTGATTGCAGCTTCGTCGGTGGACGGGCGGCGTGTTTCGGTCGTAGGAGAGGACGGGCAGGGTCGACTGAAGCGAGTCGAGTGCAATATTCGGCGGACGATGGGTGCTGGCGGTGAGTGCAGCGCGGTAGGAGAGAAAATAAAAGAATGTGCCAGCGGTGGCGGCGGTAGTTTTGAGGCCAAGGGCCAACGCCTGCGCACGGACGGGCGGTCGTGTGGGGGAAGGAGCGGGTTGAGTTGGGCGGGCCTTCCGCGCGCCGCAGCTCAACAGAAGCGGCGACGGCCAGGATGCAGGGTTCGGCAGCGTGCACCAGCGAGGGTCCGGCCACTCTCGACGGGGAAGCGATGGCGGTGTGGGCCCCCGACCTGCCCGCCTTCCGACTCCCGGCTCAAGCAAGGCCGTCTACGAGCTGACGCTCGGCCAAGATCGGGCGGCGCGCTGGCTTCTCGTTGGGCAGCGCGTATATTCTACCATCGCTGCCTGGCATTTGCCGTCCCCATCGTACCACTCGATCACGACGCCCATGCGATCGCGTCCCCTTCGCGCTGCAGGCACACATTCACACTCTCACTACTCACACTCACATACTCACACCCCACGCAACAACTCCAACCGTCCCTCGTCACATCCGAGGCATCCCCTCATCTGTTAGGTCTGTTATCTTGATACTACACTACCACTCGGCAGACAGAGAACGGCCAGTTGAATACGTCAGAAAGCAAGGGGCCGATCGGCACGCCTCGCAATCCCTCGCGTCAATTATGCCTCGTCAGTCGTCAATAGGACATCTGGCAAATTCGCCACCTCATCCATCATCGTCCACGTAGAAAAAGTATCCGGGGAAAGCTGTTCAACCCATCATAGGCAGGGTCTACAGTAGTTCGAGAAGCATCTCACCCGGCTCCAGCTTTGCCTGTCTGCCGAGCGTGCCTTGAACAGCCTATGCCCCGAAACACGTCCGTGTGTCTGAACTACATTATTCCCAGCCCTTCTATTTGCTGCTTCGTAAATCCAGAACGCTCAGGCGAAACATGTCCATCACAGCCCTCACATTCCGCGAGAATGGGCGAGGCTTCCATCCATTCACCCGCGACGCAGGTACAACCCAACCGAACGTCTTCTCTCCACAAATCCTAGTCTGACAGCGTCACTTATCTCTCAACGTCATTCACATGGCAAGTCACTCTGTCATGTATTTATTCTAACCACGGCCAATCGAACATCGCCTTGAGCGCACTTACACCCGCTTCCAACTGCTCTGGGAACTTAATGGTGGATAACCATCGCCTCCACGTGGTGGAAATAGGCTGCAGGATTGTCCAGAGAGGACGCTATCCCCCACCGTTTTACTTGGCCGTTTTCCTTCACGTTCGAGCATACAGGTAGTTAGCCTTTGGGTCACAGCCGACTCTGCTCGTAGACTATTCATGACTAATTCGTTGATCGTGCTCGCCGTCCGGTATGTTCCATTTATGCGTGTGATTACATGGAAAGCTGCACTTGCTCACGAAGCTCCTAAATATTTAGTCCTGTAGTCTCTTACATATTTGCTTGCTTCTGTCATGGTCACGGCCAACCTGGTCGTTAATATGAGACTTTCAGACGAGTCTGTTGCCCGTGTTTAGGCCCGACAGGTGGTAACCGGACACGAGTGTTTAGTCGCTAGCAGGGTGTACAGGAGGGAAAAAAATCACCATCGATTCAGTGTGGCAAAATTCGAACACCTACCACTTCAGTAAATTAGACAAAACCAACGAGAAACTCTTCGTCTTTCGTAAAGGAATGTATATGGGTGAGGTTTGACGCATTGTCTTGCTCCAAAATAATGCCCACACCTTGCGAAGTGCCAAAATTCTATGTTATGCCAAATTTTGAACATTCTCGAAAAGGGCAAAAAGACTGTAGCTTCGAATGGTTTCGATCCATTGTCCTCCGGGTTATGAGCCCGGCGCGCTTCCGCTGCGCCACGAAGCTTGATGCTTGATGTTTGACGAATGTTTTTGTCGTATATTTACTGTGCTAAACTTTGAACATTGATGAAAAGGGCAAAAATAATAGCTTCGAATGGTTTCGATCCATTGTCCTCCGGGTTATGAGCCCGGCGCGCTTCCGCTGCGCCACGAAGCTTGTTGCTTGGTAGATATCATCCTCTCGGATTTGCTGTATTATATAGTCAAATTTTATTTCCCCGAAGATTAGCCGGACCTCTCAGGGTCCTCGCAACTTCAAGCAGAATTTCAAGATGGAGAGACCGTATACATCGAACCCGCTCCAAGGATCGAAAACGTACTCTACATTATGGCACAGATACCTACCATTGACAGACTGCTTAGTCTAGTACCAGATGCTCCAGACTCTGTCCTGAACAGCCTACGATCCCACCCGCAATTGGCATCGCAACAGGATGCACATGGCTATAGCCTCCTCCACGCCGCAACTTCATATGGCCATGTGAACCTCCTCAAGGCACTGGTCGAAGAATTTAAAGTTGATCAGAATATCGTCGATGAAGATGGCGAGACATGTCTATTCAACGTTGAGACAATAGACATGGCCAAAGAAGTACTTGCTTTGGGAGTCAAGATCGATATGAAAAATACGGATGGCCAGACGGCAGCAGAAAAATTGGATGATGAGGATGAACAACCGGAAGTCGCAGCATTTTTGAAGGAAATTATTGGAGGCTCAGGCGATGCTGCCACCCAAAATGGAATTGCAAACGGCTCGTCGACTTCCAACGGCATAGACGCGCCGTCACCACTTCCTAATGGCGTTCGAATAAATATGGGGCTCATGGACCAAAGTGAGGAAGGTGGTGAGCCAGACCCAGAATTTCGGAGACGTATCGACGAACTTGCTGCTCGTCCAGACTTTGAAAGCGAAGAGACCCAGCGTGAGTTGCGGGAACTTGTCTCCCAAGCTTTGACAGGATTTACAGGCGATGGGCAAGGTCCTTCGACAAAACGACGAATGGGCTGAACGACCATGGAACTACGGATATCTGTCATATCAGAGCCAATGAATGAACGTGAAGGATCTACCAACGCAATCGCTGGGATCGTCCAAGGACTCCAAGCCTGAAGAGGAAGCAGGTAATTTTGGACCAACCAGGCCCTTTTTCCACCAATGGGATTGGATGAGACTCCAAAAAACCTGTGTTGAAATAGCCCTGGAATTGAATTTCCTCAGCCTTAGTCGACGAGTGTACAAGAAACGAATTTTACATACCAACTAGAGACAAACCCTATGACGATGTCCAGTCCGCTATATTGGATAGGCATCTTTAAAATGACCACACTGAATCTACAGGCTCTTCAATCCCCCACTCATTACTTCATGTTCCAGTACAGAACCTTGCGTGCTGTAATATTTGCTCGCCCGGTAGCGAATACCCCGAACCTTTGCACTGTCGTGAGACAGCCCCATTTCCCCGCATCGGATGCAACTCTACTAAAAGAATGACCACGGTGACGATTGGCTCCTGTGCTTGGATATACAATCCGGGGTGTCATTTAGACGAGTGCACGTGCAAAGAACGGGCGATCTTCTTACACCATCGACGGGGCCATGACATGCATAGCTGCGGGCCAAGAAGTGGGCGATTAGAGTCATCTAACATCTTTTCAAACTCATGTTCGCTTCAGTATTATCTGTCGTCCCATCTCGACAGTTACCATGGCGATTTTCAAAAAGAACTCGTTGAAGGTGGGCAATACGTCGCGGACGAAAGCCGCTGAACTCACACTTCGCCAATCCATCTACCCTCTGTGCCTAGTGACCATCCTGTTCTTCTTCTGGGTATGCATTCATCCATACGTGATGTCTCCTGGGCAAAAGCTGAATGCAAACGCAGGGCTTCTCGTATGGTCTGCTTGATACGCTCAACAAGCACTTCCAGAATACTTTGAACATTGGCCGCGCCCGGTCCGCAGGTCTACAAGCAGCGTATTTCGGAGCCTATCCTCTGGCCTCTCTTGGCCATGCAAACTGGATTCTGCGTCATTATGGCTTCAAACCTACTTTCATGTGGGGTCTCTGCCTCTACGGCGTGGGCGCCTTGATCGCATGGCCATGCATCCTTCATCGCAGCTTCGGCGGATTCTGTGCTGCGATTTTCATCTGTGAGTCTCATCTACAATAGCGCACGATATCATACTCATGTCTGCCTAATTGATCAGGTGGCTCAGGCCTTGGATCACTTGAAACTGCGGCGAACCCTTACATTACCATTTGCGGTCCTCCACGATACAGTGAGATTCGTATCAACATCTCGCAAGCCTTCAACGGCATCGGCACCGTTGTTGCACCTGTCCTCGGATCATACGTCTTTTTCAAGGAAACTACAGACGATCCAGCTGCGCTTCGCAACGTCCAATGGGTTTACTTGGCGATTGCCGTCTTTGTCTTCAGCTTGGCCGCAGTTTTCTATTTGTAAGTTGTGTTTGGCGATCAGAACCAGAGCAAATGACTAACGTCCATGCAGCTCACCTATCCCCGAAATTGTAAGTTGTGTGGACAATGAAGTGCTCGCGCCTGACTGACTGACACATACCAAGACCGATGCAGATATGGAATTTCAGGCCAATGAGACTCATGCAAACACAGCTGTGAAGCCCTTCTACATGCAATATCGCCTGTTCCATGCGGCGTTTGCTCAATTCTGTTACACCGGTGCCCAAATTGCCATTGCTGGATTCTTCATCAACTACGTCAAAGATACACGGCCTGGCACCACAGACTCACTTGCTGCGCAATTTCTGGCTGGCGCCCAAGGAGGATTCGCATTTGGACGATTCGCTGGCGTGTTTCTAATGAAATACATTCGACCGCGCAAAGTTTTCCTATTGTATTTGACGTGCTGCATCATCTTCGTCGCGCCGAGTATCACACAGCGAGGAAACACCGGCATGGCTATGCTCTATGTCACCTTGTTCTTCGAGAGTATCTGCTTCCCTTGCATTGTTGCTTTGGGCATGCGCGGTCTCGGCAAGTACTCTAAGCGTGGCTCTGGCTGGATTGTTGGTGGTGTATGCGGTGGAGCCGTTGTTCCCCCCATCCTCGGCGCTGTGGGAGACAAGTACAAGGATACTGCCATTGGGATGTCTGTGCCTCTTGCTTTCTTCATTGCAGCATGGACATATCCTTTGGCTGTCAACTTTGTCCCTGCGTACAGGATTCCTGCTGACAAGATGGGAGAGGCAAAGATTGGAGTGGAGAACTTACGAAGTGATGAAGAGAACGCTTCATCTCCTGGCATGGAGGTAGAAAAGGGAGGCATTGAGCACACGGAAAGCGCGACTCGCTAGCAAGTTCAGAAATGCCCTACCGCGGCATGTCTTGGAACGATGGGTACCTGAGAGAAGCGTATCCTGTTTGATCAATGAGTTGAGCCCCCTTTTCGCTAGTTTACTCATTGGTTTTAACAACCCCGCGTCCCTACTGATTGGAAGCATTCTTTCATTGCCCACTTACTGTGCCGTTGGGTAGGTGCGGAATCACTCAGAACCACCGTCTCTTCAACCTTGTCGGAATTTACGTGTATGGAAAAGTACAGATTTCAACCAATGGTGACCAGGAGAAATGGATCTGGCTACCAAGCTAAACAAAATGGAGAACACTGCGTGCACAAGCGGAAGTAATTTAGCCGCATAACTAATTACTTTGAAGACCTCATTGATCAATCCGTGAATTGGCATGAATCTACAGAATTGGGTTTACTGAAGACACAATTGCACATTAATAAAGCTTGGTAGGCAAAAGGGGCGGACTTTGGAGATCGAGAAGAGGTGCGATATGGAAATCCGTTTTGACTTTGACGATTGTACACGAATGGCTTGAAGTGTTTGCAACAAGAAGAAAAACATAAGCGATGTGGTCGTCCGTGCTTGTTGTCGTTGTTGCTGTGGAAGGAGCGCGCTCACAAACGCTGTCCAGGATTGCCTCAAATTTCCCGCTGTCTCTCCGCCCTTACCACCAACACACAACACACAGCACACACTTATTTGAAGACATTCCCTCACTTTCATTGCTTTCAAAACCCAGCCTCTCTCTTTTCACGTCTCATTATCATCAGCATGGCATCGGCGCGTGACAGCAAGGCTTTCGCCGACATGGCGAAAAGACTCAGCTGTCTGAATATGCCGAACACTTCCCAAGCCTCCAACACGCATTCCAATCTCTTTGAGGCGCCTCGTACAAGTAAAGTGGTCATGAGAGACCCTAGGATTGTACCACAGGAGCAGGTCAGCTTTCGAACGTTTCATCACACTCTTCGCCTTCACTTTCTGACAATCGCCCTTAGGCATCTGTATCCACCGAAAACATCACCCATCCTTCACAGTCTTCTCGATCTGGTCATTTGGTCTCTCCAGCCATCACTGAACGCGACAATAGCGCTGGACCAACCCTTTTCGGCTCCCCTGAAGCGATCGCGGTAAGTGAGCTCAAGCCCCCTGTCCACGTTCAAAGCTGACGACAGAATTAGCTTGCACGTGAACTGCAATCTTCATACGGTAAATCATCCACAAAACGCAACATTCCAGGCTGCGCCACTCCAGTCAGTCGTCCTTCCGTTCCTGCTTCAAACGCTCCGCCTGTGTCTACCAGGATCACTACGTCACAGCGTGACAACCAGCCTAGCATTTGGGCTGGCCAAACACTCATGTCTTCTACTGAATTTGACGCCGTTAATTCCCCCGAAATCGCTAAACGCATTGTTGCTGATTCTAGTGGCTACACCTTTGCACTCGCCCATGAAGCTGACGTAGTAAAGCGTCCAACGAGCTCGGCGAGCACGAACGCTACAACTGAGAGCAAAATGTCTGTCCAAAAGGAAACATTTACAAGCCCAACTCAAGGCGACTACACCTTCAAGCCTGCCGTTGGGGTACAAATCCAGACTGGTGAAGTCGATCGCAGCGGCTTTTCTTTCAAGCCTGCTATTGAAGTCATGTCTCAGAAGACCAGCTCAGCTAACCCGCTTAGTTCAAATGACTATAGCATTGCCATTGAAGCAAAGAAGACCGAATATAAGCCCGTTCAGGCAGTGACTTTCCGTGATTTTTCTGTGACTTCTCAAGACACCCAGAAAGATAACATGAACAACACCATTGTAAACGGTGCTTCGCAGTCGCCATTAGCGGCAGTCCCACCACATACCAGATTGAACAAGCCAAACAAGAACAAAACAGCTGAGACTGTGGGCAAAACAGCAATTGACGTGCCTAAGGAGGTCAAGTTTGAAGCATTCATCCCTTCCGTCCCGGGAGCTAAATGGAAGCGCCGTGGAGGAGACCCAACACTTCAGCCCAGCAAAGCCGACGAACCGTTCAAGTGGGATGTGAAGGATAGTAAGTTGAATTTTCTTAAGAGCGATGTCGATGAAAACTCCAAGATTTCCAAAATCAGCAACCCAGAAAATAACTCGACAGACGAGCACAAGGAGGAAGCCGAGGACACTGTACAGGTGGAAAAGGACAAGAAGCACGAAACAAGTCTATACAATGACAGTGCCATTGATGACAGTTACCCGGAAATCCACATGTTGAAAACTCTCTTGGCATCGCTTGAAAAGCGTGAGGCAAACGTCAAGGACCTCAACATGAAGACTCTTCAGCTGAAGCTCATGCTCGAAGGCAATCATCACGAAGCTGCTGAGCTGAAAACCACCGTTCAATACTTGGAAAAAGAAGCCATGCAAATGAAAAAGGATCTCTCAGAACAGCAAAAGGAGAATGCGAGTTTGAAAGCTCGGATTGCCGACTTCGAAGGCCAGAGCAACAAGTCTACTCAGCTCGAAGTTGCCGTCAAGCGCTTAGAGCACGACAACACCGACTTGAAGGCTACTCTCTCGAACAAAGACAGCGAGAGCGCTAGCTTGAAACAGCAGATCGAGAAACTTGAAGAGCAAGCTGCTTATTGGACTAGGAAAATTGAGGACTTGATGAAAAAGGAGGAAAGACGCAAGTTCTTGGGTACTACTGGATCCCAGGTTTCGTTCAACATTGATGTTGCCCATCGTAAGTTTCACAATTTGGTTCAATTATTCGTGTGCTAAACAAGGGAATAGCTGGAGGGATCATCAAAGTCCAAGTCACCTCGGCCATGAAGATCAGCGAGCTCATTCGTCGTATCCGCGCCGATGCTAACATCCGCCCCGGCATGTCTGCCAACCCTACTATCGTCATCAACGAAGAGCAAGCTGGTCATATGACTACGCTGGGCGAATACGGTGTTCACAGCAGCAACAAACCATCGGTCGTATTCAGCTATGATGTTCCCTCATGTACTGGCGAGGAGTAGGTCTAAAGAACTGCAATACGCTTCGTCTTCGTAGACAAGCCCTGCCTTCGAGGAAGCGTTGCGTAACATTGCTGGAAGAGCGAAACACCACACACTTGCGATTTGGCACAGAGACATGATGAAGAGCCGTGATTTTACTTCAAAAGTAGTTGTGGAATTAATCATTAGTCTAGTGCTCGTCCAGCGAGCCGAATAGCTAGTGTACCTTTGATTGAGAATCATCCTTTCTATGTGCCTTGCCTCAACTCCCTAAGGGCTCTCTGCATTCCTTCTAACCTAGCACGCTCGCGAACGATGGTGTCTTTTGCAAGTCTTTTCAACGTCTCCACGCCTGAAACTACATGCTGATCTTGCCACGCCGCCAATTCGCTCGCCACAGTTTGTTGTGTATATCGTAACTCGCACCCCAGCGTCTCCAGCTCAGCACGAGCCTTGCCCGCTTTATTCCACGCATCGCGCTCGACGGCCTTTTTCGTATCCTCAAAAAGGCCAATATTCGGTGTCCAGCGATTAGAGCGCGAGATCGAGCCCATAGATCGGTCAATCGCCCGTTGAGCCTGCGCCATGCTACCAATCAGGTACGTTGGGCGATTGAGCGCGTTCTGGATAGCGGTCGACGTGGATTGCACCGAGTGGAAGGCGTAGTACAAAGCCGCCAAGGGCGCTGCTTCGGTCGGGATGAGCGTTTTGGTGTAGCGCTCAAAAGCGAGAATGTGGGTTTGCGGCAGAAAGAGAAGGAGCGAGATACGCGATGCGGCTATGTGGTGTGCTTCGTAGTAGTCGTTGTGGCGCATTCGCAGTCTGTTTGTCGCGCGCATCGTTTTCTTCGTGGCGCCTGTCACGCCGCGGATCTGCTGCTGGGCGAATTGTACAAATGATTCAACTTCTTGCGTGTCTGTTACTGGCTCGAAGTCTTCTTTGATGCTCTCGACTCGAGCCGCTGCTTTGCGTTTGCTCCTTTCCATGAGGTTGTGTTGCATTTCTTCGTCAAGCTCGGGGACTAGGAAGAACTCCCAGACTAGCTCGTGGACTTTGAAGGTGCCATGGGTCAGAAGATTGCGGAAGAAATTATCCAAGCGCAGTTGTATGTCGCGTAGGATCGCTCGAGACGGTTTGGAGGGGATGAGGAATGGAGAGGGAAGGCTGAACTGTGTTGGAAGCCACGAAGCTGGACATTCAACTGCGAGACATTTGGCGAGGTTCTCAAAGTCTGCGACAGACCGCCGGGTGGTTGTCACGAGGATCGTACCATCGGGATTTGAAGAGCCGGATTTGATCACCAATCGTATTGTGGCATCTTCGACGAAGAATGACCGTACAATGACAGTCGTTCGACCATCAGGCCCTGGCGGCGACGAGAGCATGACCAGGTCATCAATACGGTTTCTTACGTCGTCATCTTTCGCCAACTCCACAGCTGTCAAGCCGCGGAGATCTCTGAGAGTCATATCAACTCGAGGATCTCCAAAGAGTGTACGCACAAGATCCACGCGACCGTACTTACTTACAACCATAAGAGGTGTAAAGCGTTTTTCGTTTGCAGCATTGACATCCGCGTCGCATTTCCGCATAAGTTTTGATGTTAGAGGCGGATCATTTACGATGTGTAACAGTGTGTTGCCCTTGTTGTCAACGTGATCGTCTAAATGGAGTCGCTCGCCATCGCCCTGAGCCTGTGTTGCAAATAACATTGCCGATTCGATCATTGATCGATATTGCTCATGGTCGTACGAGCGACAAAGCGCAAAAAGAGGTGTCTGTCCGTTTTTGTCCTTTAGCCGCCATGGGACCATCTTGCCGAGTCTCTGGATAAGGCGTGGTTGATGAAAAAGATAGTGTGCGGCACATCGTCCTTTGTTATCCTGAACGGCAATATAATGCTCTATTTCATCAGCTGACATGGTTGAGTTGAGATGCTCGATGAAGTCGTCCGTCAAGTCGTGTTTACCAGTCTGAATAGCCGCACTCAGTAAGGTGGTTCCTTCATGGTTCAAATCTTCCAATATAAAATCGGTTCGAAAGTGTGCCGGTAAGCCTAGCAGAAATTTCAGAGCAGATCGCTGTCCAGCTTCTACGGCCATCATAAGAACCGAGTTGCCGTCAGCATCTTGTGTCTGGGCAAGTGTGTTTGTAGACAAATCGCCATTCATACCGGAGCTCATGGACGAGTCGATGCTCTTGTGTCGTGAATGAGATCTTGATGAGTATCCTGACGAGACAGAATGGCTTCGTGGCAGTGAAGCCATGATGACCTTCTTCTTCAATCTGGCCTCGGTAACTTCTGGCGGTGGTGTAGGTGGTTTCTGAAACGGGAAAACATGCTCCAAAGAACCATTCATTGCTAAGAAATTCGACGGTCTTTGATTTTCCGTTCGAGACGTTTGCTCATTTGAATCTCCTTCGAATTCATGAGCAGAAGCATCGGTTTCGTCCTCGGTGAAAAACTCGTCAGCATCCGTGGGTGAATCATGCATTTCCTCTTCGGGTTCAAACATGCTCGATTGCAATATGACTTCGAGTCCTTGAACATCGCCATTTTTCGATGCCTGCCAGAGCAGTCTATTCCGTTTACTAGCCTTGCGTAGTTCGGCTGAGCTATTCGATAAATGCGCCAAAACCGCTTCGAACGTTGCAAGCGCGTACCCGTTCTCGCCGATGTCAACTTCGTCGGTGAAGATAAAATAGCGCATGTAGAGTGCCCGCGAATGTAGGTGTCGAACCCCACTGCGGATAATGACTACCAGCAGCATCGAAACGAGTATATCTGCGTTGATGGTAAGGACAGATGAAACTTTCTCACCGCCATTGCCCGCTGACGATACGTTTTCAGTGATGACTTTTTGAGTTGTCAGTAAGATCTCCAACATCTCTTGTGCACTACTGGCAGCGCTCATTTTCTTGAATGCGTCAACGCCCTTTGTGAGTCTAGCAGCCAGGTCTCGTTTTCCTTTCGAGCCATGCTCGATTGGTATACCGACTTGTGCAATATCAATGTCAGACATCTTGCGAATTTTGGAGTCCAAGTCCTTGTCGTCTGGTTTTCTCGTGGCACACACTTTGGGAAATAGCATCTGGTCGTTGACTTGTTCGCAGACATAGCGCTCGATCATACGCTCTACCACTGGCCCAGTCAGCTCTGTGTTTGTACCTAGAATCGACAGTTGTTGTTTGTCTACGCTCTGGAATAGTTCTATAGCTGCCGTGATTGTAACCTCGAGAGATGTCCTGAGTGAATCCTCTTCCGGTGCTAGCTCGATCGAAGTAGGATGAACTGTGCTACCAGTGGAGAGAGAAGATCTAATCGAAGAGATAGATTCACTCATAGAAGTTGAAGATCGGTTTGAGCTGAAAGATGAGCTTCGTGAAGGCTGTTTCGGGGCTGGCTGATCATTCACAGCAACGAAATCTCTTATAACTCTCTCAAGATCGGGCTGGATCTGCTTTGATATCAAAGGATATTGATCTAAAAGATCGCCGAAGTTCTTCACCGCTTTCTTTCTAGGCAAAGACGGGCTGAACGTCGGCGTTGGCGCTGAAGATGCCTCTTCAAGGAATTTCTTGCGTTCTTTGCTGGGCTCATCGCTAATGACGGCAGGCTTCACAGGTGTGGCCAAGAATGAGCCGACCAGGGGCCGTGATATGTAGTATATGAGCCATTGCTGTCCGTCATGGGTGTCCGGGTAGTAGATAGTATCTCCAACCAATTGTGCCTGATTCAGTGTCTTAAATCCTTTATTGCTGTATACGAAGCCTTCTTTTACAACCACGGTCCGTCCGTTGATCGTAGGATATTGCTTTGCCTTGTTCTTATTATCGCGTATATTGCCCCCTTCTCTGCCTCCACTGCCAGGAGGCGGTGTTCCTCCAGGCACCCGCAGAACATGGCTCGCCAGAAACTCCTCAGTTGTCGCTAGCTCGGAATATGGCGTATTAGTCTCTCGATCTTTCGAATCTAGCAGGACATCTGTCGTCGGAACTAGAAGGATATGGTGTGCTATCGGAGAGCATTGCTGAGGGAGAGCGCTGCGAAAGAAGGCGCGCAAGAATGGATTGAGCGGGTGCATCCAGGCGGCCGCATAAATCGCATGCTCGTGATGTTGATGACGCCGCTTGAAGCGCAAGTCTGAGTCCTAGCACTTGGGTTGTTTAATGACCGGAAAAGCAGCAAATGACCCAAATGACAATTCAGCTCGCAAATGTAGATGTGTGAATTTTGCGAAGTGATGGTGGTAGTCGTTCAACCGCCGAACCCTAATCTAAATGCATGGTTGCAAAACTGGGGTAGGTATGTATCAATCACATGCAAGGTTCAACCATCAAGGCTTTACAAATGCACAATATTCATAGAGTGAAACATTGAATTTTTTTCTTTCAAAAATTGTATTCTACAGATTTGCCTAGGCCAAGACATAAGTCACGTAAGTCGTAAGCAAGAACCTCGAATGAAAAAGAGTCTGGATCATGTATTGCAGTCGTGTTTGATTTCGTATGAAGTCCTTGACTTTAACCCTTGTAACAATCATCAAGCTTTCGCAGCATTAATAAGCCAGCCTTGATCACAGAAGAATTCAAATAGCCTGCCTCCTTTGGTAGTGTCAATCTTGCTTATTTCCCGGACATTTTTCTTCTTCAGCTTTCCATCTGCCTTCATTGCTTCGCGTAGAACCTCGTTCTTGATAGCAAGATATGGCTTCGGTTGCAGTCGTAACTTGCTACAAAGATCTCTCTCTTCAGGAGAGAGCAATTGTAAATCTGGTGCATTTTCTTCATCCCATTTGGCTGGTGAAAGATTAGGTATTGCTTGCAGTGGCTGACGCTTCGGTGAAGATTCAGAAGCAGGAGGGGTCTGCATGCCGTTCACGCCATTTGCAGGTGTTAGACGCACGGGCAAATCTTTGGTGGTGTAGTCGGTCACAGCAGGAGCAATCTCGGGAGGTGGAGGATTTTTGCTTGATCGTATGCCATTTGAGAGGCGGTCAAAAGCCCCGTAGCCTCCTGCTTGACGCGCCATGCGAGTTGCCTTTTCGACTTCAAATTTCTCGCCTGCGGCCAGCGTTGAGATTCGCATTCGTCGCCACTCCTGCAACTGCGCGATAGCCTGTCGCAAGTTTTGTTCCTTTTCGAGGTCGTCTGTGAAGGTAACCCAGTCTGGATGTGACATGATGCGTGCGAATGGTTTGAGTTTATGATGTAGATCCCTCTGTTCCTTGGTTCTTTTTTTGTCAATGGCGGCATTCTTTCGATACTCCAACAATTTGTGATTGAATATCACTCGCTTCCTGTCCGTTCGAGCTGTAAGTCTGTCGTTGTAAATGCCCATGACCACAATTTTTAGATCGGTTTCAGGGTCAAAGTTCCCAGTGGCTGGATTGATGCCCTCGTCCGGTGAGAAAACCATGTGCTGTACGGCTTCTTCGGCCTCATTGAAGTATTCGGTTTCAAATTCTAAACGTCCAGGCATAAAGCCCTGGACCTCATGACAGCTAGGAACCGACGATGTAGGTTTGGCTGGAAGAGCGGATGTGGTTGAGTCTGCGACGGCTTGTTTGCGGTCATCGATTCTTCTCTTTTTACGAGCCTGAAATTGTTCTCTGGGGATATTGTCGCTGAGGCTCGTATCGTCTGGAGATGCTCTCTCTGGTAAGGGGAACTTGGAAGAGTTGATGTAGGTGTTGATATAATGATCGCGCACTTCGTCCTTCTCTCTGTAGCCTCCAATATGGTCGGAAATGTCAGCCCAACTACCCAGTCCATACTGCTCAGCACCTTCCAGCAACAACAGCTCTTCGTCGGCGCCCCATCCTTCATCGAATATGGGAATGCTATGTGGCTCGATGACCTGATATGGATGGGTTCGTGGGTCGTGATGCAGGTTCGACTGCCCTTGCGCGAAACAGGTGACGCATAGATCGTAGTCCGGACACTCTTTGCTGGCACATCTAATGCGCACGGTGGAGGTGATGTCGTTGCTGCACACGTTGCATATGTACTTGACGCCGCCGCCAGAGGAGCCGGAGTCGGCCGAGCGGGCAGCCGACTTGGCCTTGCTGATTAAACCCATGGTCGAAGAGGAATAGATGGCGGCAGCATATGGGAAGCTGGATGAAAGGCAGATGAAGGCGGCGACAGGAAGAGAAGCAGGCGCATTAATAACAAGCGCATCGCAGACGGGTTCACCACGTCGGGTAGTCTACAGGCAAGCAACAGCGAGGCACGAGCGACTACGACGGAGCGGGCCGAGGCGAACCCGAGACGCCACCCGCCACCATCCACATGCGTAGGAGTGTACGAGTCTATGTGCAAAGAGACGAGGCACGCGCACGCAGTTTCATGGACATTGACTGAAGAGAGAATGATGAACATGTACTGCGTGCACTGAGGCCTCGCTCACAGTCGACCTCCAATGTAATGCCAGTGGATAGCTCAATGTGTGCCGCAGCCGACTCGTCAGCCAGTTCTTGAGATGGTCCACGTTGTATTTACAATATGTGTTGTGGCGAGACGTATGGAACCATTCATCAAACCGCCTGTGTGCAGCCTCGCATGGCAATGACATGTTAGGGAACGTACCAACAAATGGCTGCCCCTGAAAATAACGCCTGATGCGCTCCCGATTCCCAAACGCAAGTTAAGCGGGTTGCTGTTATAGGACGAGCAATCAATGGAACCAGACCCGCCATGATGGAGGCTGGTTCCACGGCGAGCTCCTTTCTTCGCGTTTGCATTGATTCTTACATGTCCAGTGCAATTCCGTGAACCTCATCTACTGCTGCATGCCCTTCTGTGCGTACAAGTGAGTTGTTTGGTGAATGCGTGGCCCACCAAACAATAATAATCATCGAGGACGGACTTGGGTCGAACAAATCTCCCCGCCTGCGCTTGTGCGTCAGTTGCTCCCGCCCGGTCGTGCCACAGCAGCACAACACACACCCCGTCCCTGACCTCATCCTCCCCCCGAGGTTTTGCTGCTCTGCCCGTACTGCATACGAGTCCCTGCACAGGGCTGCATCCAACTCCAATTCGCACTCGCCATCTGTCTCAAACGCCACTTCACGCTCCCTCTTCATCGCTCACGATTACCAAGCACCTCGGGGCAGTCGGATATCACCACTCCGTCTACTTCGAGCAACGTTGGTGGCACACGCTTCTGCTTGCTTGTCCAACTTTCGCCGGCCCAACGCTTCGAGCATCGGCTTGGCATCCTCCATCTAACCTCTAAATCCTACCCGAGAGGAAGACATCGCCATCATGTCTTGGAAGCTCACCAAGAGTAAGTAGCCCCTCCATCTCCCCCCTCCGTCGATCAGGAAAAGTGGTGGGCGACTGCGCGTCAGTTTGGTTGGCCTACGACTAATGTTACGTTTTGTAGAGCTCAAGGACACCCACCTTGCCCCCCTCGCCAACACCTTCTCCCGCTCATCCTCACAGTCGACCATCGTTGGAGACGGCGGAGCCAAAACCCCCACCGCATCGTCTACACCGGGAACCCAGACACCCACTGGCTCAACCACTACAGCCAGCAGCAATGGATCAGACGCTCAAGGCATAGCCGCGTCGGAAACAATGATCTCTCCACCTGTAGCGCCTGCGCGGCCTGGTATTTTGATCTTGACACTGCACGAAGGAAAAGGATTTTCTTTACCTCCAGGCTCCGAGGCCGCTTTTTCATCACGACCAGGACATGGAGGTAGCTTGTCAACAGGATCTTTCGCAGGAAGCTACTTGGGTGGTAACAGTGCTCGTCCTGGCTCTGGACATGCCCCGTCAAACTACCGTCCTGCTTCTGCAGCAGGCGGCGGAGGCATCAACAGCGTTCCATCGACACACGGCAGATACAACTCAAAGTACCTCCCGTATGCTCTGGTGGATTTCGACAAGCAACAGGTGTTCGTGAATGCCGTGTCAGGTTCACCTGAAAACCCGCTCTGGGCTGGAGAGAGCACACAGTACAAGTTTGATGTTAGCAGATCCACCGAGTTGAACCTTTCGTTGTACATTCGCAACCCAAATGCAGCCCCCAACGCTGGCCGCCAACAGGACATTTTCATTGGCACCTGCAGAATCAATCCGACTTTCAGCGAAGACACCCAGTCTGGGCCCGCAGACCCACCAGGTTCGTCCGATGGAAAAGCTAAGAAGGAAAAGACACGTACCATGCTGCCACCCGGAGCTCCAGGCCCACTTGCCGAAGGCGTACAATGGCATGACGTCCAATATGGAACTGGTGCCCTCCGAATAGGCGTTAAATTTGTCGAGCACCGACAACGCTCACTGAAAATGGAAGACTTCGACTTGTTGAAGGTTGTCGGCAAGGGCAGCTTCGGAAAAGTCATGCAAGTCATGAAGAAAGATACTCAACGTATCTATGCTTTGAAGACAATTCGTAAGCAGCACATTATCTCTCGCTCCGAAGTTGCACACACATTGGCCGAGCGTTCTGTGTTGGCACAGATCAACAACCCGTTCATTGTTCCATTGAAGTTTTCTTTCCAATCACCGGAGAAGCTCTATCTCGTTTTGGCCTTTGTCAACGGTGGAGAACTATTCCATCACCTTCAGAAAGAGCAGCGATTCGATATCAACAGATCTCGATTTTACGCAGCCGAGTTACTATGCGCTCTGGAGTGTCTACACGGCTTTGGCGTCATCTACCGCGACTTGAAGCCAGAGAACATTCTTGTCGATTATGTTGGTCACATTGCGTTGTGTGATTTCGGTCTCTGCAAGCTTGATATGAAGGACGAAGATAAAACCAATACATTCTGTGGTACACCAGAGTATCTTGCACCGGAGCTGCTCCACGGCCAAGGTTACACTAAGGCTGTCGATTGGTGGACTCTTGGTGTATTGCTCTATGAGATGTTGACGGGACTACCACCGTAAGTTGACAAAGAAAGACCCGCTTTCAAATTGTACGCTAATTGATCACGCAGATTCTACGACGAGAACACAAACGAAATGTATCGCAAGATTTTAGCGGAACCTCTGCACTTTCCCGGTCCAGAAATTGTGCCACCGGCTGCTCGAGACCTTTTGACAAGACTACTCGATCGAGACGCGACGCGCCGTTTGGGTACCAATGGCGCATCTGAAATCAAGGCTCATCCATTTTTCCATTCGATTGACTGGAGGAAACTGCTTGATAGGAAATACGAGCCGTCTTTCAAGCCAAGCGTCGTTGATGAGCGGGATACTGCCAACTTCGACAAGGAATTTACGAGTGAGGCACCGACTGATTCATATGTTGAGGGACCAATGCTCTCGCAGACCATGCAACAACAGTTTGCTGGGTGGTCCTACAATCGTCCAGTGGAGGGCTTGGGCGATGCTGGTGGATCTATTGTACAAGGCAATGCCTTTGATCAGAGGTAAAAATACTCGCGTTAGCTATCGTGCACGGCCAATTGAACTCTCAGCTTTAAAATTCAGGCGGCTGGACGATATTGATGATGTTGGTTGGCCTGGGACGAGCCACGGCGTCGGTTGCAGCAGGCCTGCCGCGACGTCCAAATATAACGCCATTTTCATGTCCAAAACTACGACCGTGAGTATCCTGTTGTACAAGCATCACTGTGAATTCCCGAGATATGTGCCATTGTGAACTAGACCTTACGTGTAGCTGGGTGTTTGAAACCAATACATGTTTAGATACAAGTCGAGTGTTTACCCGGCCATGAGCAAATAAGAAGCCCCGCCAGCGCTCGTGCCCGGCACGTCGAGTTACCCCCCACCCAGGCGGAGACCCGACAACCAAAAGAAAGTCAACTTGCTCAACGTCATCCAGCTTCGCCCGCATCTCCTCCCTCTCCTCTTTCCACCCGCCTCACCTACGCATTCTTTGTTCTCTCTTCAGTGCAACCCAGGCACACATACATTTCGTGCAACTTCAGCAAGTCAATCCTAGCAGTGAGTATCACCCCACCTCTTGATGCACTGAAGGTCTTTCTCCAGAGCCGCCTGCTGACTCGGCTTACGCAGATCCAGAAACGGTCGCCCGTCATGCCAGGATTCTCCCAAGCGAACGAGCTTCCAGCATGGAAGGAGTTGATGGAGCACCACGAGAAGATCGGTCGTAGCATCGTTCTCAAGACCGAGTTTGAGAAGGACCCAAAACGCTTCGACAAATACAGCCGTATCTTCAAGAACGATGTTGACGGCAGCGAGACCATTTTCGATTTCAGCAAGAACTTCCTGACCGATGACACTCTCCCACTGCTCGTGAAGCTCGCCAAAGAGGCTAACATCGAGGAGCTCCGAGATGACATGTTCAAGGGCGAGAAGATCAACTTCACCGAGCAGCGTGCCGTTTACCACACCGCTCTGCGCAACGTCAAGAATGAGCCAATGCAGGTCGATGGCAAGAGCGTCGTCGAGGAGACCAACGCTGTATTGGAACACATGAAGGAGTTCAGCGAGCAAGTTCGCAGCGGCAGCTGGAAGGGTTACTCTGGCAAGGCCATTGATACCATCATCAACATCGGTATTGGCGGTTCTGATCTCGGCCCCGTCATGGTCACCGAAGCTTTGAAGGCATATGGAAAGGCCGGCATGAAGCTTCACTTTGTGTCTAACATTGACGGCACTCACATTGCCGAGGCCCTCAAGGAGAGCAACCCGGAGACCACCCTCTTCTTGATTGCCTCCAAGACATTCACCACCGCCGAGACCTGCACCAACGCCAACACTGCGAAGAAGTGGTTCTTGGGTCACGCAAAGGAGGACAGCCACATCGCCAAGCACTTCGTTGCGCTATCAACTAACGCCAAAGAGGTCGAGAAGTTTGGTATTGACACCAAGAACATGTTCGGCTTCAGCGACTGGGTTGGTGGTCGTTACTCTGTGTGGTCTGCCATCGGTCTCTCTGTCGCCCTGTACATCGGATTCGAGAACTTCCACCAATTCCTTGCCGGTGCTCAGGCTATGGACCACCACTTTAGAACTGCTCCACTTGAGCAGAATATCCCTGTAATCGGTGGTCTCCTGAGTGTTTGGTACTCAGACTTCTTTGGTGCTCAAACACATCTTGTTGCCCCGTAAGTGTCGCCTATACCAGACTGACATAGCATTGGAACCGCTAACAAAATACAGATTTGACCAGTACATGCACCGTTTCCCAGCTTACCTCCAGCAGCTCTCCATGGAGTCGAACGGAAAGGCTATTACCCGATCCGGAGACTACGTGAAGTACACCACTGGCGCCATCCTCTTCGGCGAGCCAGCAACGAACGCCCAGCACTCCTTCTTCCAGCTCCTCCACCAAGGAACTAAGCTCATTCCAACCGACTTTATTATGGCCGCCGAGTCCCACAACCCGGTGGAGAACAACTTGCACCAAAAGATGCTGGCCTCCAACTTCTTCGCGCAGGCCGAAGCTCTCATGATCGGCAAAAGCCCAGAAACTGTCAAGGCCGAAAACACCAAGGCAGACTTGGTTCCACACAAGGTGTTCCTCGGTAATCGCCCAACGACCTCGATTCTTGCTCAAAAAATCACGCCTGCCACGCTCGGTGCGCTCATTACCTATTATGAGCACCTGACCTTCACCGAAGGTGCCGTGTGGAACATCAACAGCTTTGACCAGTGGGGCGTTGAGCTCGGTAAGGCACTTGCCAAGGGCATCCAAAAGGAGCTCGACGAGGCTGGCACCACCGACAAGCACGACAGCAGCACTTCTGGTCTCATCAATGCTTTCAAGAAGAAGGCTGGCCTGTCGTGAATGCATGGCAGTACTAGCACTGCGCAGAGCTCGTCAAAACTGTAGATAAGACGAGAATCTGTTTCTAGAAGGCGCTAAGTACGCCTGCGCCTTTGCAGTGAGCGCGAGATCTTTAGTAGAAGCTCCAGAATGTTATTTCATGTGAAACGAGGACGAGCCAAACACAAAAGAGAAAATATATAAACAAGTAGTTGTAGCATGTGTGTGATTTCAAAAAGCCATTTTCAGCTTTCATTCATTTTTATACACTCTTCATGAGACTGATGGTCAAGCTGTGAATATACGAAATCGAGGTCCGGGTTCCTCGTGGCCGTGATGTAGAAAAAAGGGGGTATCTCAAGCGCTTGTCGCTTTCAGTAAATATTGTCGATATAAGAAAAGAAAATGACACCAAAAGAAAATCGTCAGGGTGAACTAGTCTCATGTTCACCATCCTTCGTCCTCGAAACCCCCGTCTTCAATGGAGATTTTGGTTCCGAGCGCCTCTTGTCCCTGTCGGATCAAATCCTCTAGCGTCTTAGACATGCTGCTCATTGTCTTGTCGGCTGCTCGGTCCTGTTTTGCTTGTCGCTTTGCGTATCGTTCGGCTTCGGGTGACATGTATGTATTTGCCTTTGGGGGGTTGGCTGCGCCTGCGCTGCTGGGTCGGGAGCGGGGTGAACGTGTTGGTGCGAAAGAGGCGCGGCGGGGGCCGTCGGCGTGTGAAGGAAGCTGGACGGGACTTCCGGCGTAGGAGACGTGGGATGTTTGACGGCGGGCGACGGGAGCTAGGTTTCGGCGACTGGAGGCTCGTGAGGCAGACGGCCGTATGGCGACGTTACCGCGTGTATTGGCGTTGTTGCCAGAGACTTTGCGGCGAGGGGTGGAGTCGACTTCTGTTGCGCCGACCATCACCCAGCTATCTCGATCTGTCTGTCTTCGTTTGACCGCTGGCCGTGAGCCGGAAGGGGGTGCTGAGGGATCGTCTTGCGTTGAATTGCCGTCGAAGTAGTCGTCTTCTTGCCAAGCGCCTGGTAGAGGTGTAGAGACCTGGTGCCTGGGAGCATCCCACATGCCCGGCGAGGACTCGCTTCCTTTAAGATCGAAGCCTGTGCCGCCTCCAGCGTAGAAGCCGCGGATCACGTTGGTACCAAAGTTGAAAACTTTCCCTACCAGTCCAAAGGCAAGACCAGTCCAGCTACTTGTTGGTTCCTCGTTACCGTCTCGAAATGCAGGTATCCTCGCGACACCATTTCGCTCTCGAGCGAGAGGTCCGGAAACTGGAGCAATGTGCTCATTCGAAGGCGCATCAAAGCCGTCTTCTCTCGTCCTTCTACGCTCTGCTGAACGCATACGCGGCATTCTCGAGTGAATCTCTGCTGCAGCTTTCAAAGCCGGTGTGTCGAGGCCGCCGGCTAAAATATATCGATCGTTCACATAGTCATTCGCCGAGTCGCTCGCTGCACTTGTGTAACTCCCCTCGCTTGGTGTAGGACACTGTGCCCATTTGTTGTATGTTGTTCGAGGAGTATATGATAGATTTGAGGACGACGGTGCAGGCACAGACGAGTCGGCTCGAGCTCTTTTCCTTGCGATGGGCGAGAAATAGTCGGTCGCCGTTGTGGTCTGTGGAGGTGGCGGTTGGAAGAGGTGGGCGTTGCGGCCTATTTGTGGGCGCGAGTTGAAGACAAAGGAAGGTGTTGTATCCATGGCGGACGACAACTGGGATTATGGAGGAAGTGGTGTGGTCGTGTGACGGGCTGGTTCGCCTGTCTATAGAGAGGTTGTCGCCGGTCGCAGGCAACGTTGTGGGGGTGTCTTTGTTTTGGTGATTGTGCCGAAAGAGGGTTAGTTGATCTTGAGATGACAAAGTAGTTAAGACCGTCTTTCACTCTACTCTGTTCTCCAACTTGCTTTGCTGAAAGGATTCGACAAGTCACCAAGCGAGAACGACAGAGGACAAATGCGAGGAAGAGCTAGACTGATGTCCAAACGGGAATTGAGAAAAGTGGAAGCCAACGTCGGCGCTTGAACGGAGCGGTGAGTTTGGACCGTTCGCTGATCGAGAGAGCTAACATCGGCTAATGCATGCGCTGTATTCAATGCTTGTGCACTATAAAATGCCTTCCTGGACGCCTTTTTCAACAGATTCTCCCGTAGTCTGCGGCTATAATCATTATTCTACACAATTTTGTTTTGACTTGTAATACTGAACACTCGTCGATAGCGTCTGTCGCCACTTGGAGAGCGGGTCTCAATCATTTGCCCTTCTTGGCCTCTCGCTCTGCCTTCCTCAGAGCCGCCTTTCGGATATCGGCATGCATCTTGCGGTTGACAGGAAGGAAGTACTTGTTCATAGGACCGACAAACGTGATGAGAGCCCAGTGCATAATAGCGTGCGACCAGTAAGGTGTGCAGGTGGCAGCGATTCCTTGAGCTCCGCCACTGCGGCCAATGTGAGACAAAGCTGCTCGGACGAATTGCTTTGGGTTGGGGACTAGAGCTGAAGTGCGTCGGATCTTGGACATGGCGGAGGTGACAAGGTATGATTGCACAAGCTGAACGTGGATGTTTGAGGAAGCAAGCTCGGATGACAGAGCGGAGGACCATTGCTGCAAGAAAGCTTTGCTTCCGCTGTAAGTCGCGAGGAAAGGAGTTGGCAGAACGCCGCCCATGGATGCCATGGTCAAGACCAGACCGCGCTTTCGTCGGATCATACCCGGAACAATGGCCTGGGTAGCACGAAGAGTGCCCATGCAATTGATCGTGATGATGTCGCGCATCTCTTGCTCAGGAGTCTCGGCAAAAGGGACGGGCATGTTGTGGCTGAGACCGACATTGTTGATCAAAATGCTGACATCCAAATCCGCAGCAGTCTTCTTCAACGAAGCAAAGTCGGCATCCTTGTTTGCTGCAAAGTCCATAGCTAATGTCTTAGTCTGCACCTTGTACTTTTCCTGAATGTCCGAGGCGAGAGAGTCGAGCTTCGATTGGGTGCGGGAGACGAGGAAGATGTTGAAGCCTTTGGCGGCAAGCTGAAGGGCGTATTCCTTGCCAATGCCATCGGAGGCTCCAGTGACGACAGCCCATGTGCCTTTCTTGCCAAACTTGGAGAGCTGTATTTTCTTAGCAACAGCACCAAATTGATCATGTCGAACCTCCGTCACATACCGAGATGCCCGGGAGAATAAAGAGCGAGGTGATCATTCGCCAAAAGGAGAAGATCTTGACTGAGAACCAGAGGATGCCAATCAGGGCAAAGGCCTGAGTGGTTGGACCGGCCCACATGTCGAGGTTGGCGAGGGAGTCGACAGCATCGTGGAATTTGTCGGCCATTGCGTCGGTGTGGCGTCTGACTAGACCGCAAATCAAATTGCGTCGCAAAGTGTTGGACGAAAGGAAACAAAGGGTGTGGAGTTTCGGATGGTTGAGTTGGAACCGAGGGGCTCGGAAGTTTGACGCGACGCCGAAATTGAACTTCGCGCGTCACAAGCCGAGACATGACTTTGATCGCATCGCTCACATCAGGTTGTATAACACTCCCAAACGGCATTCGCCCTTGATTGACGGGGATAATTGCACTTGGAGAACGCCAAGGGATAAATCATCTGAATTCATCCAAGGCTGTTGGGGGTACACAATGGATATTACGAAGGGGAAGAGGTAGAAGCAAACCAACCTCATGTTGAACAACAAGAGGGTGTGTACGGGTCGGAAGCACTCGACTTGTTCGAAGCCATGTTGCATTGTAGTGAGCTGTGAATACGAGCAGTGAATGGCCAGCTCATATGTATAATACTGTAAGCGGCTAAATGCTGTATAGTCAGTCTATGTATGTATCACAAGGCGGGGGATCCCCTCTTCACTTGAGCCGACGTGCTTGCCTGGGACTGAGTGAACGATACTTCTGTACCTTCCTCCTCCTGCTACTGCCATTTCTCCGACACAGCTCCCAGCTTCACTGCCTCACTCTCTCACCCATTCACTCACTCCCTCTCGTCTCATCGTCTGTGCTCCGTCGTCTACAAGCCTGCATCTCTCGCCGCTGGTCTCGCTTTGATGTGTTTACTCGTCTCTTGAACCACATCGCCCCCGCCGTTGATGACGACGCCTGTGGCCCGCGTTGACGACGAGCTCCGAGGCATCGCGCACTCTATTGTCTAGATAGCCTTTTGCTGTGAGACAGCCGTCACGTCGCTCATCATGCTGCCTCCACAGCTTCGAGCTTCAACCTCGGTTGTCATCGCGTCGTCGCCATCGACAGCTCATATATCCTCAGCCCTTCTCCGAGTCGGAGTTGCAAAGTCTCAACACCGTTCTCTCAGCCTTGGAAAGTACCTGCACTGGGGTTCCCAGCTGGATACCTCCTATCATCGTCTGAACCGTTACCATACTATCAAATGTCACGCCAAGTTGCTCAAGACCCTTCAACGGCGAAGAACGCTGGATTGGGACGAAAGCCTTAGACCGCTAATGAGCGATAAGCATCAGCGATGGGCTTCACATTGTAATGGCAGCGCGGCTGCGAGAAAATGGCCGAAGCAAAATGCCGACGAGCATGGCCGCAAGAATGGGGACGAGGATGCAGCCAAGGTGGACAGCGGCGCATCATCAACAAACAACCATGTGGAATTGACTCATCGAGAGAAGAAATGGAAGGAAATTATGGAAGCCATGAAGAAGAAGATTGAACGTGATCCCTATGAAGCTGTGTTTGGTAAGAGATTTGAACCCTTCTGGAGCCCCCTGGTCCCCATATGGATGAGAGAGGAGTTAGGCTCACTCGGTCGATCTAAAATCAAATCCAAGTCTACCCCTTCTCCAACAGATGAGCTGTGCAATGAAACAACATCTCGCGCAGAGACTGATCCATGGCACGTCAAAAAGCGACAAACTGATATGAAAATTCCAGGAACTACCGAAGTTGCGGGACGCCCTGACTTGTCTTCGTCTTATTCCGCAAAATTTTACGATTCATGGACAGACAAGGCTAATCGCACCGAACGGGACTCTGTTAGCGGCAGAACCAAACACTTCGAGTATGATCCAATCTCGAACCGCATGGTCCAAATTGAGCCCACCAATACACCAAAAGCAACACAAGAGCCAAAGGAGACCACGGATAGGGAGAGGACCGCTATTGCACTGCCGACCTATCCGAAAAATGTAATCATTGAACCTGTCGAGCCTGTCATAGAGGCTTCTAAGAAGTCGCATGTAACTCTTCAATCTCGTGGTCATCGACCAGCCGCTCTATCTAAGCTGCCCGAAAATGACCTTGATCTTCTCACGGCTGACAATGTGCGAGCGTCTATGGGTAAAACTCAAGCATCCGCCACTCGTACATCGAGCTTGGAGCAAAAGAACGCAATGGAAGCTGATTTCATCTCAAAGTCTCGTGACAGGGATGCTGATACTGATGCTGTCCTGAGAGAACGAGAGAATAAGAAGATAGACCTCGCACGCAAAATGACTTACTGGGATGATTTACAGCGCGAGGCTCCAAAGGAGCCATACTACCAGGGCTTGGAGCAAAATCAAAGCTCCGTGACCGAAAATCAACAATCTCTAGACAACGATCTCCAGCGCTTCGAATCTAGACAGAAGATCTCCAACCCGTTCAACCTTGAGGAAGATCCAGACGATTCTGCAGCACATGAAAGTACGGAACCCATTGTTTCGTCCAGGAAAATTTTGCTGTCTTCCGTGGAGCGAATGCAGTCGAAACCATTGCCATCACGCGTTCACGAAGACCTTGATGACTCTGCTGCGCATGAAAGTACTGAACCCATCGAAAGCGTTTCAATACCCAAAAATTGGTCAGAACAAGCCGACCTTTTGCAGTCTAGTCGAGTTCATCGAGCGTCGCAAGCTTTTGCCATGCAAGAGCTACAGGGAGAAAGAGCTGAAGAGTCTACAAATAATCTTAGGGAAGGCCAGTTTGCCCGTCAAGTAAAGACTCTCACCTCTGAGAAAGAAGACCTCAGAAAAGTAAATGAAATGCTGGTAGCACAGGTAGAAGAGCAGAAATTTCGGCTTCATTCTCACGAAACTCGATATGCGCAAAAGATTCGCAGCTTACGCCAGGATCTAAATGTCGCATACACAGAAAGTTCGCGTACATCGCAAGACCATATCGAGCGCATCCGTAAACTTGAAGACGCACTGGAAAAGGCACAAAAGGTCGCTGGAGACTCGCCTCCACCAAACAACCTAGCGATCGGATCAACAACCAAGAACACTCACGGAGAAATGGACTTTTGTTCCAATATCGTCGAGTTGGCGGATAGTGACAAATGGTACAAGCACTCTACCAACCGACCGATAGTCACGGAATGGGAAATCCAGAAAACTGAGCAAAAGATGCGTGACCAAGCTTTGGTTCAAGAGGTTCGAGCGATATATGAGAAGCAATACGGCAAGATTGACATTGATCATAAGCAAGTGACACACATCTCAACCCAATCTTCAGTTCCACAAACGCCAGCCAGAGACATTAAGGTTGTCGAGGTGGAAACTGACGTTGATCTCGGCGAGGCGCTGGCAAAGCACGAAGAGGACCAGGACTCGTATGTCTTTAAGCAAGATGGAGCTGAAAATAATCATGAAACCAGTATTACCGAACTCGATCGTTCGTTAACCAAGCACGAACAAACGCGCAGTACAAGCACCGCATTATCACAAGCTGCGAAGGCAGAACCTCAAAGCGATTTGGAGAATGCCCTTGCTCAACATGAGCAAGGCAAGCTGCTCTATTCTTACAAGGATGATGGGCTTGCCGACGAGATTGCTCTCCAAGAGAAGAAGACACGGCAAGCTATCCTAACTGACGAAAAAGAACACAAGGCAAAGTGGGATGAGCTTTTGAAGACACCCATGGCGAGCGAACCAGTTTCGATACAGATTGACGACTCTTTGAGCTGGGAAGATCCACCAGTCTATAAAGTTCTTGCTTACGACCCCGGAAACGACAAGTTCTCTACAGCTACTACGACTTCGAACTTCACGCTGAGTGAGCAACCAATCTCAATTCCACAGGCATTGTCTCAACTCTACCAACCTGCTCGCTTTGTTCCATACTTTGCAGAACTGCAAAAGGACGGATATCAAGTCATCTATGGCACTCGGGATTTGCTTGTGTTCAAAAAAGTTCAGACGGCTGAACTCACAAGGACAGCCAGTACAAAACCCGAAGGTGAAACGGTCTTAGATTCAAACACACCTTTTACCGCAAAAGTGACTGTAAAGGACTACTTTGACCCGACCTCGATCGAAAATGGATCCTTGAAGCCCAAAGAGAATGCAATGGCCCAAGAAGCTGCCAATGCGTACGATGCTAACCGACATGCTATCAATCCCATAGACGGCACATCGCGACCTATTGCTACTGGCAATTTTGCATCGCCAACGGGGTTCGTTAACCACGACGCGATTGCGCCAGCGAATGACGCGATTAGTGCAAACGTATGTGAGGACGACATTGCATGCCCTCGTGTTCGTCGCGAAGAGCCCGTATTCTCCGGCGCCAAATCAGCTCGTCGACAACAACTTCGCGCTGAAAAGGCTGCTCGACGTGAAGAAAGACGACGAAGGCGACGTAGTGGTGCAGGCGCTTTGCGCTGGGCATTAACTGTTGGCCTCGGAACAGCGGCTTTGACTTATACCATTGGTGTTGCGGCTGAGACAGCTAGAGAGGATAAGAAGAAGGAAAGGTGGCAACGGATTTTGGAAGGCCGAGATTGAAGATGAAAGCAGACGAGAACACGCCACAAGATGCGATTCCCCCCTCTTTTCCTTTTGCGTAACGACTAAACGGACTTTTCAGGGTTTCACACCATTACATGGCGTCGGTTGGATGGTAGCATGGCATGGAAGTTATTTTACATTACGACACCCCCCTCAATCATGCTGTAAATGAGCAATTGACATTGAATGACATTCACTCTAATCATCATGCTTCGTGCTTCTTATGAGCTTTCCTTTTCTGAAGGTCAGTAATGCCATTGAGAAATAATGTTGATGACATGAGAGGAGAACAAGAATTGGGATGAGTAATGTGGCGTATAGCCTAGAATTTGATTACGACGAAGTAAGCTTGAGATGACCGGCCTTTTCGTCGTTGGCGTCGTATATCGACCATGACGAAATTAGACATTAAACGCCTTCTTCAAGCTCCATATCAGTAGGCACTTCTTCGTATCCACCATTACTGTAGCGCATGCCGCTTCTTGGTACATCATACAAGTTTGCGTAACTAATCTTCTCTCCGCCACTCAGAGCAGCACAACTATCTTTCTTTTGCGCAAAGATTGGGCCGTCCATCCAGAAATCTTGACAGTTGCGAATAATGCCGCGGGAGAATGGATTGGACCGCTTTTGGCGTTGTTGTTCTGCCTTGGTGGCCTGGCTTCCCTTGTATCCCTGAAAGGCGATAGTGAGGAATGTGTCGATACCGAAAAGTTTGATCCATTGACTGCAGAATCCCTCCGTCTTTCGACGATTATGGGCGTGAGCATGCAGCGCATCGGCGGCAGGATTGGGACCTGCGCCGTTCGGGTCCACCTGTGCGCCTTCAAGCGATAGACTGCCTGTTGTCATTGCAGTAACAATGGGCTCAGTGTGCATCCTACTACGCATAGTCTCATAGGTGGTGAGATTGCGCGCAATTTGTGTAAGATGGACAAAAAGAAGCATGAATGTCCATGTCAATTGGAGAGTGCCCCAGCACATTGTTACAACTGTTAGGGGATCTTTCGTAAATTGTTTGCAAAGGTCGTCACTGAGAATCGTACAATGTGCTTCACCGGGCTCCGGCAGTGATTTAAGGTCTTGAATCATTAGTATCAAGGATTTTCTGCAGTGGAAATTAGACTTACAAGCAAAGGTCAGTGGCGATAACAACATTATGCCTGATATCATGAAGAGGACGTAAAGCACGAAATGCTTGTGATTATTGATCCCAACGCAATTGTCGACCCAGGGGCAGTGACTGATCTTTCATTAGGCTTGGGATTCATCGAAGACAATTCAAACAGACTTACTGGTCTTGTCGTGCCACACAACGCTTGCAATTACGGCAGTGTTTGCTTCGTAATGGCTTGCGTATCATACATTGGGTGCAGAAGTGAATTTCGTCAAAGGAGTTGTGCTCGACAAGGTCGTCTATTGTTTTCTTCGTTTGACCACGGCTGCCTATTTTAGGAATGAAGCCCGGGTCGGCTGTCATGGTCATGTAGTAGAAATAGGCACAAAGAACGTATGCCAGCGCGAATGCAATATTGACAATAAAATTTGAGAGGATAGTGGCTAGGAAATGTCGATGAGCATGGGCATAGTCGTGATGTAGAATTGAAAGATGTCGAACTTACCAGGGAAAACGTCAAACGCCCATCGCACTCCAACCCAGAACAAAGTGGCTGCGAATATGCCAGTTAAAAATGGCGTCTTATGCATGGTTTTCATGTCCGAGGGGGCCCATCGCAGTGATCGTTGTACCAAATATTGCAGAACATAGCCCACAATCAGCACACTCGGCACCCCGAACCAAGCGGTCATGTGCGCGAGCATGTAGAGTTGCATTCCACCCAGTACAAACGGCCAGAGGTAGAAAAACCTTCGGAAAAAGATCCGTCGATCTTTCACAAAAGGCAGGGGAAACTTCAAAGGGTTACCAGCTTCGTCATAGCCTGTATCAAGCAAGGCTTTACGCCATTGTTTCATACTCTTCATTTTTGCAGCAGTTTCCTTTGGCGTATCGCCTTGGGTCTGTCCTGGTTGTGGGTTACTTCGCACAAAACGATCGCTTCCAAATTCGACCAATTTTTGAATGCACGCAAAGTTGCCTTTAACGAGTGCCCAATGCAAAGCGGTAAAACCTTGGTCGTCTGCCAAGTGGACATCTGCACCAGAGCGTAATAATACATCTACGCAGGCAGGGAACCCTTTGTATGCAGCCCACATTAAGGATGAGTGTCCTTGTGTATCAAGAACATCAACAGGTAAATCGGGCTGATGGAGGAGTAAGATTAGTTGATAGACGTTTCCATCTAACGTGGCCGAATGGAGAAGGTTGTAGCCCGAGTCGTCTCGAATCAGAGGGTCTGCACCATTCGCCAGGAGTAAAGATACGACTTGTAAGTGACATCGTTTGCTGGCCCATAGAACAGGAGTCGCTTGGGCGTCACCTCCCCGAGCGTTAACATCTGCGCCAGATTGGAGCAGGAAATGAGAGAGCGCATAGTGTCCGTTGATGGCCGCCCACTGAGCTTTCGTCAGTTATCTCCATACCTTATCAACATGTTTCATTCGCTCACATGTAGTGCAGTGATTCCTTGCTCATCAGTCGATCGTGCAGTATACTTCCCGCTGTCGAAAAGTTTTTGTATTGATCGCAGCTCGCCCAGGCGTGCTAGTTGCATCAAATCCAGCTCGACCGGAAGGGGTGGAGGGCTCGATTCGAGATCGCTGACTTCAACGTTGGCCAGTTCATCGCCGCCTGCGTTGGAGCTTCCAGATGCTTTGCGAGAAGTGGGTGCTGTAGATGGGTCGCGTGACGGCATTGTTGAGGTTGAGCTGGACAGAACTAAACGATGTAGATATGACAGGTCATTATTGTCGCATTTCCTCGTGTTTTCGGGTTATCTCAAGGAGAACGGGAGTGCGGCTCTTGCATTGGGGCGCGGTAGTTGGTTAAAGGATCACAGTGTGATTGTGCAGCGTAGAGCTAGTTGCCTGAGGCAGAAAGTCTCCTCCGCGGCGAGATTTAATCAGGGATGGTACGCGTCCTTTACGTATGGTCTTCTAGATATCTACTGAAAGGTAGGGTTGATGCAGTCCAGTTCTTCTACATTGTTCGTCGTTCGACGAGTCGTTGAGAGACGCGTATCCAAGCCATGATCAAGAAGTATTTGTTGAAGTCAACAAAAGGACGAAGGTACGCGTGAGCTCAATTAATTTGCCGCTCGCGACGTACCTGGACGAGCAAGAGTATTCACAGCACTCAAGCGTGCAACATGATGACCGTCTCGTGATACCATTCACATCGATCGATTTCAGCAAAGTTTGAGATCAGAACAAACGGGGAAGAAAGGCGAGCAAATGGGCCGACTTGGACGAAGCCTGACTTCTTCAGTGGGCGCTTAACTGGCGTCTGCGGGCGCTTAGCGGAGTGAGCACGACGGTGACAAGACGGCCAGCAAACAGCGACCTATCGAGGCCAAGGCCGCATGACATGACGGCGTAGGGCAATGCAGGCCAGTGGTGGGAGACCCCGTGTGGCGTGCGGTGAAATCTTGGTTTGGTGTGGTTTGGTGGTGTCTGGTGTGCTCGTGGTATTATTTGTAGACCTCGACTGCCAGCAAGTCGAAGACCGCAACGTCACTCAGCGCGGCAAAGCCTCCCACCTCCACGACAACATCGCTTTGGACTGGGCTCACAACACCATCGACTCCTCTTTTGCCGCCAACTCGCTCTTTCGCACTGCTGTCTGCCACCTGTTTTGCCCATCATACATCGTATTTTGTGCTCACTTCCTCCGCATCGTTTCTGCCGCCTGCCTTGTCACGCCGGTCACGCCGAGCTGACGATGCCTGCCTTGCGCTGAGAAGATCAAGCAGCCACCACTGCGCCTGTTTTCTGCTGGTTTGCTCCGACCGGCTCCAACACATTGCTGATCTCTCCGTCAAGAATTAGAACCAAACTCTTCAGACCGTCATTGCCTTGCCGTGATTTCTCGCCATCGAATGCTCCCCTCGCGCCCCCAGCTGTCCAGACAGCTGTCAGCCGCCAACATGCAGATTCCCATGATATCCTGTCCGCTCAAGCAGACGAACGAAATTGACTGGATACAGCCACTCAAGCAGCACATACGTACTGCCTACTCGGACGATCCAGACCGCTACACCGACGAATGCGCCTCTCTCAATCGGCTGCGCCAGGACATGCGGGGTGCTGGCAATGACAGTGCTGCGGGTCGAGATTTACTCTATCGCTACTATGGGCAGCTTGAGCTTCTTGACCTACGTTTCCCTGTCGATGAGAACCACATCAAGATTTCTTTCACTTGGTTCGATGCCTTCACCCACAAACCAACAAGTCAGTATTCGTTGGCTTTTGAAAAAGCAAGCATAATATTCAACATATCTGCTGTGCTATCATGCCATGCTGCGAACCAGAACCGTCACGAAGATACCGGTCTTAAGACTGCCTACCACTCTTTCCAAGCCGCCGCTGGCATGTTCACCTATATCAACGAGAACTTCCTTCATGCCCCTAGCACCGACTTGAGCAGAGACACGGTCAAGACTTTGATAAGCATAATGCTGGCGCAGGGACAAGAAGTATTCATTGAAAAACAGATTGTGGATAAGAAGAAGCCTGGTTTACTTGCAAAGCTGTCGGCACAAGCTGCCTCTTTGTATGCACAAGCTGTCGACGGCGTTGAAGAGAATGTGGCCAAGGGCATTTTTGAGCGAGTATGGCTGTTAGTAGTACAAATTAAGCAGCATCATACAGCTAGCTTGGGTCACTATTACCAAGCCATCGCCGACTATGAGGCCAACAGCTATGGCCAAGCTATCAGCCGTCTTCAAGCTGCCCTAAGGACCAACAAAGAAGCGCAAAAGCTTGCAAGCAGCTTTCCTGGTAGTACATCTACAACTAGTAACTTGAGTAACGAGACCGGCACGATCTTAGCCGAAATGACAAAAAAGCACACTGCTGCCGTCCAGGACCTCCTCACGGAATATATGCGCGATAACGATATGATTTATCACCAGCCAGTACCGGCCGAAGCCACACTTTCCAGCGTACCTAAACTACCTGCTGCCAAGGCCATACCTGTGAGCGAGCTGTACCAAGGCCAGGATATTCAAAAAATTATAGGGCCAGACATCTTTCAACGGATCGTGCCCATGTCAGTCACTGAGAGCGCGAGCTTATACGACGAAGAGAAGGCCAAACTTGCACGTGCCGAAGCAGAACGGGTTGAAACCGCAGACGACGAATTGGCGACATCCCTAGACTACCTGAAACTCCCGGGTAGCCTCAACATTCTAAAAGGAGGCTTGGATCAAGAGAGTATGGGTGTTGATGAATCATTTCGAACCTGGTGTGCGGAGCTTTCTGGACATGGGCCCTTCAACCCAGTCTTTGAACAGTTGCGTGAAGACAAGCAAACCATCCTTTCTACATTGGAAACGTGCTCGAAACAACTAGATATGGAAGAGTCCGTATGTGAAAAGATGCGCAGCAAGTACGGTGCGGAGTGGACCCAGCAACCGTCTAGTCGACTTACATCAACACTACGCACAGATGTGCGATCCTATCGATCGGCGGTAGAAGAAGCATCCACGAGCGATGCGCAGCTGTACAGTTCATTCAGACAATTCGAGTCTGATTTCGACGAGATGCGATCGGCAGGTGAGACTGACGAGGCCGATGTCTTGTACCAACGTGCGATGATCAAGGCCGGCGCAGGCAAGAAGGGAATGACAAGCCCTGGATCAGGAGCCGAAGGCAACCTCCTCGACGACGACTTTGCGGACGAGGCCAAACCAAGTGTGTCCCAGCAGATAGAACGTGTCGAAGAGCTGATGAAGAAGCTTCAGCTTGTTAAACGTGAAAGACAACAAGTGCTTAAAGATCTGAAGGAAAAGGTATGCTAGGTTCACTGGAATTGAATGGGACTCGGTAGCTAACATTACTCATCAGATTCACAACGATGACATAAGCAACGTACTTATTCTGAACAAGAAAGCGATATCAAGTCAAGAGGCTCAATTGTTTAAGACTGAGCTGGAGAAGTTCCGGGCACACCAGAATCGAATATTACAAGCCAACCACAAACAAACTTCGCTGATGAAAGAACTCACAAAAACATATGGCGATCTTCTTCAAGACAAACGAGTGCGCTCCGAGCAAGACAAGTACGAAGCGTTCTCTCGCCAACGTGGTAGTGTCTTGACCAAATATCGTCGTGTGCATCAAGGCTACACCGATTTGCAAGCTGGTCTTGCCCGAGCGCAACAATTTTACGCCGACATGAAAGAGACTGTCGATAGCATGAAGACTAATGTTGACTCATTTGTTGAGAATCGCCGATCGGAAGGTGGGCAGCTTCTGAATGCTATTGAAGCGTCTCAAGGATCTGGCGCCGACCGCGAACAAGCAAGGCTGAAAGATCTCATGGAGCGCATGAGCGTCAATCCATCGTCTAAGTCTGCCTCGCCACCTATACCAGGCGTGGCTCCTGATCAGCGCCATCGTCCTCCACCTTTGCAGCAGAGTAACTATCGTGGGGGACCACCACAAGCATCCTACAACCCGGCCAGTAGTCCGCCCATAACGCCACACTTTGGCGCCAATGGAATGCAATCACCTACTTATTCAAGCAACTACCCTTCGCAACCCACCCCAACGAACGGTGCTTTCCGTCGTCCAGAATCAGTCGCGGCCTACAACCCGAATACTTACGGACCCGTATCACCGCCAGCACATCAACAATACTTCTCGCTGCCACCCAATTCCTACTCGTCTTACCAACAACCACAGCAGAACGCTCCTCAACAGCAATATCAGGGTCACCAGCATCAAAACTCGTACGGAGGGTCGAACCAGAGCCTTCCACCGGGCTGGCAGCCTCCTCCACCCCCACCAGGACCACCACCGCCACAGCAACAGGATTATTCGGCTATGCAGGCAAGCCAGTATCCCTCTGGAGCAGGTGGTTATGCTCATGATCCCAGACGTAGTCAAACAGGTGGTTTATCGGGGGCAAACAATGATCCGTATGCCGGATTAGGAGCTTGGAAGTAAATGACAATTTGAATGAGGCAAGACGAAATTTTTGTTTTTTTAGCGTTCCATCGATGATAGCGAGAGCACACGAACTGGAGTGGGATGTATCTAGTGCTCAAAGACCAGAAATACACATATTACCGCAATCTCTTGCCTGTATTTGACGGTGACGTGCCTATCCACTGTTCCACTAAAGTTACAGCGTTTGATTCAAATATGGCTACTTATCTAACGATGAGTCTAAGGAACCTCAGTTAGTTTGTCAAATGGTGTATTCAACAAAGGCCAGAACCCAAATATTTTGATTGATGTTTTTGGCAGACAAAGAGTCACGTGCCGAATACGTCGTTAGGTGGGGCTTGCTTCTTCGAGTTCAATTGTTGCGCTTCGATGAAATAAACACACCTGATCCCGATATCCACCTTCTATTCTGTCACTTCGCTAGGGTTTCTAATTTCTCAGTCGCATGGAACGAAGACAGCCAGTCTAAATTCATCCCGCTGAAAATCGCCCTCTTGCCCGAACAATCCCTTCCTCTGCGCCAGCAATTCACACAAGCATGGCCGCGGCCACAATGAATGGCCAGCAGGCCTTCGCACCCGTTTTGTCGGCACTTGCGACCATGTCCTCAAACGCAGATAATACGCAGAAGGGTCAGGCTCACCAATATCTCGAGCAATTCCAGAAATCCCAAGAGGCTTGGACATCCACCTTTGCGATTCTGCAGTCACAACAAGCCACGGACGAGGCTAAGCTTTTCGCTGCAACTACGCTGAAAGGAAAGGTGAGAGCTCCTAAGTTCTGGAGGAATGAGTTCGAGCAGTGTGCTGAAACGAACTGTATAGATAATCTTCGACTTCCATCAATTGCCGCGTGACACGTTACCGCAGCTCCGGGATACACTCCTTTCACTGCTCTCCACTTACGCCAAAGGCCCGAAGCCTGTCAGGACTCAGCTATGTGTCTGTCTCGCAAACTTGGCCATTCAAATGCTGGAATGGAAGGACGTGATGCAGGTTCTGATTTCTACACTCGGAAGCGACCCAACAAGCATAACTTGTGTGCTGGAATTTTTGCATGTTCTGCCGGAGGAGGTGACGGAAGGACGGAAGATCAATCTGACTGAGGATGAATTGAGAGAACGAACTACGGAGCTTCTTGAGGAAAATGCACAGCAGGTGCTACAATTGCTGGGACAGTATGCCCAGTCTTCAGAGGAGGCTTCGAAAAACCCGTTGCTCATGGATTGCATAACTTCTTGGATTCGAGAGGTACCTCTAAACGACATTGTGAACTCACCGCTAATGGATGTGGTTATGCGGGCACTGCAATCGGACACTTCATTTGATTCTGCTGTGGAGACACTTTGCGCAATCTTGAAAGAAACGAGAGAAGTAGACGAGTACATGAACGTCATCACCACGCTCTATCCCAGACTGGCCAACTTGCAGCCAAGAATCAGGGCTTGCGCAAACGAAGAGGATTGGGAAGCGTTCAAAGGAGTAACGAGAGTATTTGCTGAAGCTGGCGAGGCTTGGGTCGTACTTATTGCGAGGGAGCCACAGCAATTCCGTGCACTAGTCGAAGCGGTATTAGAATGTTGCATGATGGATAAGGAAAGAGAGGCACTATCACAAACCTTCAACTTCTGGTACGAACTCAAGCAGTACATCACACTGGAGCGATACATGGATGCCAGGCTACAGTTTGTCGACATTTACTCCAAGTTGGTTGATGTTATGATTGGCCATATGGAATATCCAACTCCCGAGGACGGCAACGAGAATGATCTTTTCGACGGCGATCGAGATGCGGAGGACAAATTCCGGGAGTTCAGACACCAAATCGGCGACGTACTTAAAGACTGTTGCGAAGTTATCGGTGTCACCGAATGTTTGAAGAAGAGCTACGTCTTGATTGAGCAATGGGTTCAAGAACATGGCGCGGAAGTGCAGGCAGGGAAAGTTCCGCAGTGGCAGAAGCTGGAATCGCCGCTCTTCAGTATGCGAGCAATGGGACGCATGGTGCCAAAGGACGAGAATATCATGCTCCCTCGACTTATTCCTTTAATTGTACAAATTCCCAGTCAAGAGAAGGTTCATTTCCAGGCCGTCATGGCTCTGGGACGATATACAGAGTGGACTTCGGAGCATCCCGAGACTCTGCAAGATCAGCTGAACTTCATCATGGCAGCATTCCAGCACGGCTCTAAGGAGGTTTTGAGAGCAGCTGCTTTGAGCTTCAAGTTCTTCTGCAATGATTGCGCTGATCTGTTGAAGGGCTACGCGCCTCAGCTACAGCAATTCTATGAGACAGTTATTACGACTCTACCACCGTCCAGCCAAGAAGAAGTTACCGAAGGTGTGGCTTCTGTTGTGGCGAAGCAACCTATCGAAAACGTGTACGACTCCTTCAAACTCTGCTGTGACCCTGTGGTCACGAGACTAATGGCCATGGCGGAGTCTGCACAAGACAAAGACCAAAAGCTTGCCATTGCCGACCATCTGAACTTAGTGACAATCTTCGTGCAATGGGTCACGCCATACGTTCCACCAGGACAGACACATCCCGCTGTCAAATATTGTGAGGAGATATTCCCCATTCTCGCCGCAATTTGTGAACGATTCGCGGACTTCACACCTATTGTTGAACGAGTTTGCAGATGCTGGCGCTACATGGTCCTCTCATATAGAGCTCACACCGCGCCCCTGCTCCCTCAATTAGCAGACAAGCTGTCGGCTGGTTTCACAGCTAGCAGACAAGGTTGCTTCCTTTGGGCGACTGACAGCATCGTACGCGAGTTTTCGGATGTTTCTGAGATTGTCTCGCAATCTACGACCGACGCCATTTACACCTTCTACGAGCAACAAGCGACGACATTCCTAAGAGCCCTGAATGATCTACCGCCGGAGGAGCTGCCAGATGTCATCGAAGACTTCTTCCGCCTTTCCACCGACGTTTTACTCTACCACCCAAATAAACTGATTGGCAGCCAGCTTATCTCCAATATTCTCGCTGCTGCTTCAACATCCCTTACTTTGCTGAAGGAAGAACCTTTGATCGCCACCCTTCATTTCCTCCGCGACTTCTTGGCTTACGGTGGCCCCGACGCGCCATCCTCAAGCTTTGATGAAGACGGCCAGTACCGCAACAAGGGAAACCCACTAGAAGTCCAAGCTGGTGTCAAGAAACTTACGTTACAAGAAGGTGAGAATCTTGTCCAACGCTGTCTCACCGGAATGATGTACACCTTCCCGGCCGACTGTTTCCCCGATGCATCTGGTGTGCTTCTTGCTCTGTTCCAGCTCTTGCCACAGGAAGTGGGCCAGTGGACCGCCAAAACTGTGCAAATGCTGCCACCCGGCAGCATTGCCCCACAGGAGCAGGAGCGCTTGCTGAGAAATATTCAGCAACGCATCGACGCGAACGAGGTTCGAAAGATTCGAAGCCTGCTGCAAGATTTCACAAACAGCTACAGGCGCCGTAACGTGGCACCGCGAGAGGGCTTGGGTCGACTCGAGGCTACGCGTTTCAAGTTTTCTGGTTGAAAGCAAAACAGGCATTTTCGGGGAAGTGGGAAGTGGCTGTGGGTGTGTAAGGAAAAGCTCTTCAAGCGTTGGGCATGATATCCGGTTTGCTAGTATGAGATTCACGGTGCATTTAGAAAGCTGCAGCCAGCATAGAAGTAAAGGTACTTTTACAAATTTGCTCATGAAGAGAGGTATACCAGAGCTGAGAAACATATAACTAGGAGTAAATACACAGTATGAGATGATTCCACGAAGATTTTCATTCTCAAATGGTCGAGCGGCGGTCGGCTGATGTCGTGCAGTAGATCGTCGGCGATGCATTAGATATTATCAGCTATACGCGTTCGTTGCTGTTAGTTCCAGGTCGATTCTATACTTTTTCTGCGCAAAACGCCTCCAACTGCCTTTGGGTCCAATTCCACAGCTCATCCGCCAACGTCTCATCACGCGCTTGCGTCGTCTTCCTCGACCCAATCTTGCCAATAGGCTCATAATACTCCCCATTCTTCAACTTCGATTTCTCTACCGTTGCAGCCCAGCACTGATTCCAATGCCCCTCGTCCACCGGCGTCCGTCCTCCAATCGACATCAAGAGGACCGGCAGTTTCGTCACCATATCCACGTTTTCAAATAACCCGGTCAGGATAATGCCCGGGTGGACTGACACGGACGTTATTTCGGGGTAGTGCTTGGCTAACTCTTGTGAGTAGAGAAGCTGGGCGAGCTTGCTCTGGCCGTAACGAGACCACTTTCCGCCTGGTATTAGACCGCCAAGACTGGCTTGTGGGGATTTGAGAGTTGCGAAGTCGATGCCCATTTTGGGCGCTTGTTTGTAGGCGATTGAGGTCATGTTGATGATTCGCACGTCCCCGTCTGGTGTCTGGGCGGTCTTTTGGAGGAGGGGGAGGAGCAGCTTGACAAGAAGTGCGTGGCCGAGGTGGTTGGTCGCGAATTGTATCTCGTAGCCATCAGTCGAGGTTGCGGGATCAACGGCCATGATGCCTGCGTTGAGCATGACGATGTCGAGGCGGTCGCATTGGGATGTTAGGCTCTTTGCGGCTTCTTGGACTGATGCGAAGGACGAGATGTCGCATTTGACAAAGGTGAGAGGGACGTTTGGGGAGCTCTTTTTGACTCGTTCGATGAGGCCATCGGCGCTCTTTTGGTTTCTACCGCTGAAGACGATGTGTGCTGGATTGTGTTTCGCTAATGTGACAATGGATCCTAAACCTAAGCCAGCTGTCCCTCCCGTGATGAAGATGACTTTGCCATTGAGGCTAGGAATATCGCGATCTGGGTTGAACGAAAATGGCGACATTGTGACGAGACGCAACGATGCAGCTGCAGTAAAGGAGATGGGAAATTTGTATGAACTTCAAGCAACAAACTGCACGCAGTCCTACCTTTGGCTATATATCATGGTCAATTTCAGAGATCGTCGTTCTTTGCGCACGTTGGTGATGCGGTGATCGGGACAAATATTTCGAGGACGGAGAGACGTTTGCAGCTTACGGCCGGTGTTTGGGCCGAGGCTCGGCCTTTTCAGGAACGAGAGCGAGCGTTCATCGAGACATGGAAATAAAGTAGATCCACATGCTTTGTAATTCGAATCCAACAGTGTGATGAAATCTTTGTCCTGAGTATGCAAGCAATTGTAATTGTTCAACATCGTTTCGTTGATGCAATGACAATATGGATTCATGGCGCTGATGGTACAACTACATGTTACCTTTTGCAGAACAAGATTGCTCAAAACCTGTACATCGCCTCGCCTAGAGGAAAGAGACGAACCGAATAGTCACTTATCATGAGCATTAAATGTTCCCAGCGGTCTCAAAGACTTGCGTTGACATATTTATCAGCGCAGAGAGACTCCTCTATAGCCTCAACGAATGACAAGGTACAAACGCCAAAATTCTGCCAACGACGTCATGGCTAAGCCGTGAAATCCGTCAAATTGGACGGTTTGGTTTGCCTCGCGGAATTATTTACCATGTGATTGTAGAGACGAGCAATCGATCCCCAAGAAACGTTTGTGAAGGTGTTAGATTGAGTAGCAGAAACAACTACAGCATCTCATCCACTGTTCCTCATTGCCGAGACCCCGCTTCATCTATCAAACGTCATCGAGTGGAGGAGGAGATGGACGCATTTCCAGCATGTACTAGACCAACTGTCACACAGCCATGCCCGCTTTTATTCTGACGTCTATCCGGCCGAGGTCACATTGCCTGGTTTCGCCAACATTGTCCCAACCATATTGGACTTTATCCATCTCGTCGTCTCCTTTTGGCGCCTCTTCCACTCCAAGGAGTTACTCGCACACGTCTCAATCGATCTATCGACCCGCCAGTCGTCATGTCAAGCCCAGTAGGTCAGTCAATCGCTGCCATTTTGTCCCACACCGATACCGATCTTGTGCTGTAGACTCTTCAGAGCATCCGCTCAGCGGTTTATGGAAACCAACCCAGCTACAGAGATTGTACTATGGACCTGAGACTGTGAAGAAGCACCTACTTGATAGTTTGCCTAGTGAATCGTCAAAGGCCTTCATCATCACTGGTACCTCTCTCGCCACCAAAACGTCATTGATCAAAGACGTCCAGGCTTTACTTGGAGACAAGCATGCCGGCACTTTTGACAAAATTGGACAGCATGCGCCAGTCAAGGAGCTAGACGAGGCGACGGAAATCGTTCTCAACGATGAGAACATCGACACTATCATTTCCATTGGAGGAGGCAGTCCCATCGATAGCGCCAAAGCCATTTCTTACCGACTTAACGAGAAGAAAAAAGGCACTTTCTTGCACCACATCACCATTCCTACAACTCTCAGTGCTGCTGAATGCACGCATATCGCAGGCTACACTGACGAGAATAACAACAAAGTCGGAGTGGGACATGAGCGACTAGTTCCTCAAGTCGTCCTCTACGACCCCAAATTCGCTCTCGACACCCCTCCATGGCTCTTCATGTCGACCGGATTACGAGCCATGGACCACGCCATGGAGCTTCTCGTCAATCCCACAGCAAGCGAACTACCATGTCGCTGGTTATGTCAACAAGCCGCAGGAAACCTCTTCAAATACCTGCCAAAATACAAGAACAACCCCAAAGACGAAGAGACCATCACACGTCTCCAACTGGCAGCTTTCGGATCATTGGGCTTCTGGGGTTTGAACGTGAAAGGCGGTATTGGCCTCTCGCACTCGTTGGGCTATGCTCTGGGTTCGCCGTACCAAATCCCTCATGGTATCACCTCTTGCATGACATTGGGCCACGTCATAAAAATGAAAGCGCAGAGCTCTGATGCCGATGCTGAGCAATTTGCTCGAGCTGCCCCTTTCATCGGTATTGCCAAATCTGGCGATAACAAGAAGGATGCAGTCGCTGTTGGCGATGCTATTTTGAAGCTTGTAGATGATCTGGGCTTGAAATCTACTTTGACCGAGGAGAACGTTAGCAAGGACCAGGTTCACAAAATTGTCAAGACGGCTACTCGAGAGGAGAGCGGTCCACTTTACGAAAAAGTAAAGACAATCGTAGAGAGTCTATATTAGGAAACTGTATAGAATCTATGCATCTAAGTTAGTCGTCCTGAACAACGTCTCCGCATTCCGCGAATACATGTCATGAATCTCATCATCATTATAAAGACAATCGTAGAGAGTCTATATTAGGAAACTGTATAGAATCTATGCATCTAAGTTAGTCGTCCTGAACAACGTCTCCGCATTCCGCGAATACATGTCATGAATCTCATCATCATTAAACATTCCTTTCATACCTTCATCCATTCGTAAAGCCATATTCTTCGCCAACGGCGCCGGCGTAAAACAGTAATCGGTACCGTACACAATCCGATCCGTCTTGACGCCAGCACCATCCATCAACCCTTTAATCTGAGACGGGAATGGAAAACCAGCAAGATCAAACCAAAACTGCCTGGCAAACGCTTCTTCGGCCTCATCCTGCGAGACCGCTTCCCACGCCCCAGGGACAATACCACTGAACCCCGTAAACCGCGAGAGTAAAGGCGGCATACAACCACCTAGATGTGGAATGACGAACTTGATATCCGGACATCGCTTGACGGTACCGCTGAGGAAAAGGTTGGTAACGACACGGGCCGTATCGAAGAAAAACTCGAGCATAGGATTCGCATACGTCCCAGCCAGCGGCGTAGCATCCGTAGAACCATCACCTGCATTGCCCGAACAAGGGCATTTGGGCGTCGTGGGATGAATGAACAGAATGGCCTTTTGGTGGTTCAATTCGTCAAAGACGGCGTCGAATCGCTTGTCGCCGATATACACGCCATGCGAATTCGACATGACGACGAACCCATCGCAGCCTTCGTCCGCGCCTAGTTCAATTTCCTTTAGAGAGCTGGTGATGTTCGGTAGGGGTAAAGAAGCGAAATATCCAAATCGGGCTGGATATTTCTTTTTCAGTTCTTGAGAGGCGTAAGAGTTGCAATACCGGGCTAGTTGCGCGGCCTTGTCGTCCTCGCCGGCCACGAGGTGTGTTCCGGGACTGGAGATCGAGACGATCGCTTTGCTGATACCTATTTCGTCCATCATTTTGAGATGGTCTTCTGGACTCCAAGCTGGCACTCCAGGCATACCGTCTGGTTTAGAGTGACCATCTTGAAGGCATGCTGCTCGGTAAGCTGGAGGGATGATGTGGGCGTGGACATCGATTCTCGGTGGCATTTGAGTTATGCTTGATGCCATGACTTAATTTGAAGCTTACAATTCGACTACTGTAACCTTTTGGTATTGGTATGTGAGCGGTATAAAGATATAACAATACAGTGGCCGAGGTCGGCTGCGAGCAAAGTGGAGACTGCAGCAAGAGACGTATACCTGCATGAACTACGACTTTCATACGAGCCACTGACAAATATTCATAAATGCACTGCAATACTTCGAATGAACTTTATCTGGCCAAGCCTTTATATCTGCAATGAACTGTTTTGCCTCTACTACTAGGAATTGATTTTCAGCGATCGAGGGATTCATTGAAATGCACCTCCATCTCCAATACTGATATGCCGGGAACTTCCATCCTTCGGGACTTTGAACATCCTCCGTGAGTCTTCTATCGTGCCTTCATACACTATCCTGGGTTCTCTGTTTGCCGTGGGTTTATGGACACCTGATCTGGCAGTCATGGATGGTTTGATGGGTGCCCTTTTCTGGCTGTGTACAGGGCATATACCCTTTCCGCCTCCTTTGTGTTTGGGGTTTAGGGGACACAGAGGACTATTTGGCAAATGTTCCGGCAGGTCAAGATCAATAGCCATTGTGATTTCGCTGTCATCAGCATCATTGAGAAGATCTTCCATACGAGAGCGGGCGAGATTCCTCTCAGCACGTTGACTATCGCCATAACGTTGACTATATGGCGTGGTTTGGAAACCAGTGACCTCAAGATCTGTTCTTGAAGGTTCCACGCTACTTTCTCTGGAACTGACTGTGATTCTTGTTGGCAAAACGCTTGGAGCAAAAGGCGATAGCTTTTTGAGCTTTCGCGGCGATGGTCTTGACCGCGTTTGAAGCAGGCCTGAAATTGAAACACTCTTTCTGGGTGTCACAGAAGTGACAGGTTTCAGTACAGAGTCCTTCGTTGGATGCAATTCTGGAGGGACACTACGAAAATCGAAAAAGTAGCCTGTGAATCCACGAAATGACCTAGTTCCGAGCATTTTTTCCTTTGGTGGAATGTTCACCCGAGTCATCTCCGATGGTAGGAAGTTTAAAGCTCCTGGTCCGGTCAAGGATGTAGCAACATGCTCGTTTCTATCGGCCGTGCGATAACTTGTGCGATGAATCAATGGATATGGAAGCTTTGGATGCCGTCGGATAGTGCTTTCGTCTGTTCGTGATGCCAAAGGTATATCTGTTCCGCTCTCACAGAGGAGGGTTTGCTGGAACTCTGGCCTCACAGGCTTGGCTGTCTTCACTGACATTGAGCTGAGCGGAGCACTGGGTCGTTGACTGGAATTGCGTTGATCTTCTTCTGGGCCGTCTTCAATCGTCGCCATCGGAGATACTGCCCCTGCTGGCGATGTCTCCGACGATCTTTCCCGTTTTCGAGATTGCCAGAAATAAGATGGCGAAGGCAGATCGAACGCCGCAGATCTCTTCATGACGATTGGGGTTTCACTAGGGCTGCCGAATGTGATTTCAGGTGTCGCCGAAGATAGCGAAGAAACAGTCGAGTCTGGCGATCTGTCAAGCATCGGGGTCTTTCTCCTCATTCCCAATATACTGCTTCGTTTGCGCCTGAGCATAATTTGCGGAGATACACGTGTTTCTGAGCTTGCTTGAAAAGCCGAAGGCAGAGGCGAGGGTGTTGGAACAATGTCTTGGTTCTGTCTCTTCGGAGTATGGCATTTCTCTTGCAGCGGTACAGGTGATAGAGGAGGCGAGTATGCCTTGTCCGTCATCTTATCTCCATATATCGCATTACTGTTGAATGTGCGGAAGTAAGAATCGCCATGACGGAACAAAGACTGACCAGGAGTGCCTGGCTCGTGCTCTGGGGGGGTGACATCGTGAAAGTGTCTCTTGGCTAGAGCGGCAGGAGAAGAAAAATCTAACCTTAACGGCGGCTTTGGCAGATCTATTTTCATTTTTTGGCCTGAGTCCTTGCTCCGTGATGGAGATGGAGATGTAGACTGAGATCTTTCCTGAGTTTCCTTCTTCATGATTCCTGGCATGGTTGACTGCGCTGTTGCTCTCACAGATATTAACGATGGACGCTGAGATGTTTTGAAATGAAATGCTGTGGTTCCAGGATGTAGTATCGCATTTGACTGATCACGAGTTCCACCTTTGACTAGCGAGTCACCATATGCGGCCAGAGACAACAATCCTGTCGGCAGCTCCAGGGGCGCAGGTCGTAGTAGGATGTCTTGGACGGCAGGACTTGCGATTGCGGGAGGTTGAGGTGGTATACTCATAACTGTATCTTCGATGACTTTTGGTTTGTAATAGGATGCAGAGCACTTGTTCGAGGGTCGTAATACTGGTTCTGATCGTTTCGCAATGTGATCTGGCGGCTTGTGTCGTGTTTTTAGTAATCGAGTATCGGATCTAATAACCCGAAGAAATCGTGGAAAACTACTGGCATTTGATTGCTGTGAGCTTTTCGATGCCTCTGACTGACTCGAATCAGGAGTTAAATCAGCATATTTGGCCTCTTTGCTATGAATGGATGAAGAGGGAGATGTATGGTGTCTGTAAACTTAAGTCAGCTGATGTCTTCCGCCCAAATTTTTTGGATCATTACCTTAGTAGTCGGTTGGGAAATCTGGGAGACTGTGTCGATTCTCTAATGTTGTCGGTGCTATGAGCTGGAGATGTCTTCATTTGTGGCACTTCTTGCACTCCGTCGTGAGAATTTAAAAATTCGGCATCGGGCCCAATACGCCCTCCTACGAGCTGTGATGGTATTTCCTCGGTGGAGCTCGACCCCCATGCCGGTGACTGCGCTCGCGATCCAGCTGTTGATCGTACGCTGGTGGACTCTGGTACCGACGGCTCTGGCCATTGTAGGAGTACTTCTCCTGATCGCTCTCGTCGCTGTAGTATCCGTGATGATGACGATCGTGATGATGAGAGGGCCTCGCGGAAGACCGGCGTTGACGATGATCTGGCATATGTGCTGTGCGAGGAGGAGAGAGTGAACGGTGCCTCGCATGTCTCGCCACGTGATGAAGCTCGTTGACGACCTCTCTCTTGTTTTTGTCCAGTTTCGCGACCTTGCTGTTCAACTTGGACTTTTCTTTGCTGCTGTAATTCTTGAAACACATCATTGGGTAGAGACTGCATATTCCCGCCAGTGTCAGAGAGACGAAGACGAAAATGGCTCGGCGGTAGCTCTTCTCTTCGTTGACCTTATGCGGCAACATGTCGGACAAAGGTGGCGTCGGTGCTTAGGACGGGGCGGACAAAAGACGGCGCTGGCATGAAAGAAGCTGTGCTTCGATGAGTCTTGATGTCAGCGGGCGGTGCAAGTTGGAAGTTAGATTTGCATGATGAGGTAAGTGAAGGGTAGGTTGAAGGTAAATTACTGCAGGATGGAATGGACTGCCACGATTGTCAAACTTGTGTGAACAATAGAAAGAGTGCTGCCACGCGCCTGCCTACTTAACTTTCGTTTGCAAAGCTGCACTTGCCTCCGCGAAGACAGATGGCACGACCTAGAATATTATGAGAAAAGAAACGCTGTGAGAACAGCTACCAAAAAAGAGTATTTTCATGAAAATGGGTATCTAAGAAGGAAATAAACTAAAATACATACAAGTTCCATCCATTCCGTCAGATTACAATAAACATCTCGGATTCTTTCCAATGGCTGGGTTCAGACGCAACGAATACAGCTCTGTTTGCTTCATCATCATACTAGCTTGAATGATGAATTTGAGTTGAAGAATCAAGACAAGAAAGACCAGTGGATAACAACGCGACCCTGCTCCTTACGGGCCAGTTGCTCAAAGGCAGCTATGCTCATATCCAGATCATCAATTTTACAGGCTTGGCAACGATCCACCACTTTGACGTCGACACTATGTTGGTTTCCGCTTTCGTCTTTTCGTGTAGCTCGGATCATTCTGCCACAAAAAGGACTGTTGTTTGGATCTGGTGTGTTGGCAGTTTCCCACAGAAGTGTCGAAATGGCGACCACGTTCTCGGAATTTGAATTTGTGAGACCACAGGCGCCGAGACCAACATCATAGTAGGTCATGTCGCCGGTAAATACTTGCGACCCAGACGGAAGAGATTTCGCTGCTTTGTTGTTGCTGATAATCGTCAGTTATAATGTTCATGACGATTTCTAATATTATGTATTTACTTTTGTGATGACAGTCCAACAGCAAGGCCAATAACGAGAGCAAGAACGGCAAGAATCATGACGGCGACTCCTATTAGGAAAACTTTTCTGGTGAATCGTCCGAAATATTTCTTGTGCGGCGGAAAGATGGCGTCGAACTTCTGGCCTGCTTTGGTCTTGAACGACGAAGCCGATTTCGAGTGATTGGCGGTGATCGTAGTAGTCGAAGTAGACACTGCATGATCGTCCCAGTCCGGCACCCTGATCTCTTTTACTTGGGAGAGTGAGTGGGTCGACGGTGTCGCAGGTTTTTCCATTGAGCCCGACATTTTGAACGGAGCTGGCGGTATCACTGCTGGTTGGGTAGTTGATAAAGTGATTTCACGAATCCAGTCTTGTCGCAGTAAGCTACATCGATGTTAAATACGTAAAGCCAGGGTTGGACGTAGTGTATATAGATTTGCACATGGACCGAAAGAGAGGGGCGAAGTATCATCCCCAGACGCATTGACTAGCACCGCCGGTAAATGGCAGGTGAATTTGGCTTTTTAAGCGCGAAAAGGACCTGATCTAGCCTTTTGCGGCAGCGCATAATTTTAGCTTCGATCCTGGGATTTTCTCGATTGTCAAGCATGTACAGTGATAATCACCACGTTACTGTGCAACATCAGTTTCAAGAAAGTCGTTGATCTTTGACTCATCGAGATCATTGAATTGCTGGCAACTACCGAGACTTTTGAAGGTAGTATTGCATTGTCTATGACAGTGATTTCTTCTCGTAATCACTCCGCTCCAGGCACAAAATAGAACCTCACTGTACATCTATTAGACAATTGATGTAGAGCGACCAATGCCAGGTCTGAGACGTCAAAGATCCTGTCGTTTGCCTTACAACACCAATAAGAGCATTATAATCTACGAATGTCCTGTCGCTAGATGCAGAAACCCTGCAGACCAACCAATGATATCAACGGACGTTAAATGGGAATATTATATCCTCTATCTGTTGTATCATTTAATCGTTACAAGTTCGTCTGCTTTGGGTTACGAGACCCAGCTTTCGAACCGGTGGCAGCAGCTTTAAGAGCAGCATCTCCATCAACAAGAACGCACCATCCTTCGCCGCCTCTTGTCCCCTTTGCAAAACCCGCCACTGCGCCGCCAGGAAACTCCTTGATCGCATATTCCAGCTCTGCATCTGTGAAAGCACCAGGTTGCAGCCAGACAGCCTTAATCCCAGCCTCCTTCGCCTCCTTCAAAAGCTGCGCCGTGACTGCAGGAGGCGTGATGACGGAAAGACTGGTATTCGTCGGGTCGGAGAGGTTGGCAATAGTCGAAACAGCTGCGTATTCCTGTTCTCCCACCAGAACGGTTGAGCAGGTGGGATTAAGTGGGATGGCATTCAGGCCACGCTGGAGATACCAGTCGAAAATCTTGTAGCCGAACTTGGCTGTGTTGGAGGATGCGCCGGCCACGGCGAAAGTGGGCTGGCTGAAAAAGAGCTTGGCTGCAGCTTGCATGTCGAGCGACTGTGACATGGCTGGATTGTTCACTGTGGTGGATGAGAGAAGTATGTCGAGCTGAAGTGGCAGAGATATGTTGTCTTCAATGGCGAATGACGCCATCTCGGCTTCTGGTCACGTTGGCTTCATATGGGTGGCGGGGCAGTTGCCAAAACATCGATAGGAAGATCTTTGAGGAACCAGAATAGGATTCAGATATACATCAAAATTACAGAGTCCAATCACAGAGGCATTGGTCAATTCATTGAAGATCACGTGTTGCCAAAAGCAAACTAATGTATCATTACATGAAGAAGCTCTACGAACAGTACATCATCATTTTTCATCCACGATGCCATATATCTATCGATGCTGTCTCCGGTTATTGATACCATGATATGGTACGAAATTGAATACGGTCAGTCCAGCCCCTGACTCTTATTTCTGTAAATGTTATACAGTTTGAAACGCAGCGTCGCAAAGCACCGAATGAGCATCGATTGATCAAGTTCATTGGCTCGGCGATTATGACACACGATACATTTAGGCAGAATTGGCAGCCTTTTCTGACAAATGCGACGACTCGGCAACAGGCCCAATCGGTGGAAATGGACGGCGTAATATAGATGACATGCAAAGCTAGTCGAGCCCGAAGACTTTGAGCTGCGGCTCACTGAAACGTTACTGGTTTGCATTCTATCGGCGATGATGACGATGATGGAGGGTCAGTTGGTCTCGTCTAACTAGGTTGTGAGGTGATGGGCAGGCGTACCTCTGGCAAGGACGGCTTACTCGAGACATTCCTTTCGTCCACTTTGAGTATTTGCGCCCTCGAGCAGAGTCGCCGCCTTGGTCGCCCCACGTGCTGCCTCGGGCTTGAAAGGCAACGGCGGTGGTGGCGTCCGTACGTGTTCAGTTATACCAAGGGAGCTATGTTAAGCAGAGCATGGTATAGAAGGATTCACAGGATCCACGTGCAGATGCAGAGTACCGTATGTGCCAGACGGAAGCAACATGGCGAGACGAGACGTCGGTGGCAGATCGGCGACAGGATGGTTTGGGCGTTTTCTCGGAGCTCTCTGGATCGGCTGGAGGACAAGCCAATGATGACGGAGACGGAGACCACAGCGAGTCGTGTACATGCAGGCAGCTGGTCACACGGCGACAAGCACGGCCAGCGCCCACTTTGGATGGACGAATAGCACCCGGACCAGTACAGAGTATGGATGTATAGAGTATAGTGGATATGTATGGATGGACGGATGGATGTGTGCGTATGGATGGATGTACGGGTGGATGAATGGATGGGTGTGCCCGTTTGCTGGCGCAGACACATGGCGGCCAATAGAGCAACAGGCGCCGCTGTAACCGCGCGCTCGTGCGGGCGCGTGTTGGATGTGCTGCGTTGTGCGGTGCCGTGCTGAGACGTGCTGAGCCGCCTGGAGCCGTGGCTCTCGGCTGCTGCCCTGCGCTTTGGGACGAGAGCCCGACTCGCGGTTGCCGCCTCCGTCACACCCTCCCGCACGTCTCCCTCTCCCTCCGTCATGGCGTCCGGCCACTCAAGTACACACACGACACACACGACACGACACGACACAACAGGTAAGTCGTCAGCACGCGGCTTGTCCGTCGACGGCCTCGTGCTTTGTCTCTTCTCTTCTCTTCTCTTCTCTCCCTCTGCTCCCGTTGCAGCTTCGTTGCTCTGCTAGCATTCGCTCGGGGTCCGCCAGCGTGTCTGTGGGTGCATTAGCGTCACGACGACCAAATCATCATCACCGCCATCTGCGGTTGTATACAGAACAGAACCGCCCAGCACAAACTGAACCTGCTCGTGTGCCTCGACCCGTTTTTCACCTCGTTCGTCCGTTGTTCGTTCGCTCGTTGTTTCTCTCTTTCTCTCCTCCGTTCTTTCTTTCTTTCTTGTCATACGTGACACGGCAGGTGCTACCACATTGGCTTCTCCGCCACCGCCGTAATTAGTCCCACTCTACGCACATCGTCCACCTCCTCGACCTCTGCTCCGCCCTCGCAATGGCCCTTCATCGTCGACAAGATCTCGACGACATCCGTTCCGCCTACGACAACGATCTCTCAGACCGGAACCCGCTCTCAGCCCGTTTCTCCAGCAGCGAGACGTCGTATCAGACTGCCCCTACCGATTACTCTGATCCCATGAGCCCACCTTCTCTCCCTCCGCCCAAATCAAAGTACAGTCGGGATGAAGACACACGCTTGCACTTTTGGGACGAGGAGAAATCCTCGTCGAGTTCGAGATTATCTGTAGCAACATATGCTTCAACAATACCGGGCGAGGACGACTTGGAGGAGTTCGTTCCGGACTTTGACATACCCTATTTCGCTGCTCAACCGTATCGGACTCATGTCATCCCGTCCACTCCCGCTCACTTTTCTGAATTGTTCCCGTCTCGCCGGCAGTTATCAATACGACACGATGACCAGACGCCTGATGGGAACCTCAATCTTCGAGTTGACACTTCATTGACATCGCACGGCCGGCCCTGCGATATGACGTTATTTCATCTACGCATGCACGATCTACGGATTCGAGAGTTCTCGCTCAGACGTTACTGTCGAGATTCCGGCCGAGAGGTGTGTCGGTCTGCAAGCAAGCGACAGGACTCCAAGCCACGCTTCCATCGTTCATTAAGCAGCGCCATCAACAGCATCAAGCCGAAATTTGACTCCAAAACAACAATTGCAAGCCTGGGACGTAATGATTCTGGCTATGGCTCCATGCATTCCGTTGGATTCGGGAGCAATGATCGACCACATTCCGCAGGCCCGGAATCAACATTGAAGAATCTCAAATGCTCAGACACAGTAAAACTCGAGTTTTCCAATTACGCCCACGTCGAAGTCAAACGTACCGGTTCCAAGGGCAGTAAACGTTACGAGTTCCAGTATTGGGGTAATTCTTATACTTGGAAACGTAACATGTCAAAACTAGATGACGGATCCAAAGTGGCCTCCTATCATCTTATGCGGGCCGGAAGCGAAAGCGTTCTGGCTTACATCACGCCGGATCCATTAAGTTCGGCCCAACGAAGAGAAGAGCATAGCAAAGGTCGTTGGATTATGCCGTATTCAATGTGTATCTCGGACCATCACATTGCTTCCGGCAAGGACGTTGCTGAGTATGTATTATTGACACGAGCCAAATTGCACATCGCTGACCTTTTCCTAGTGTGGTTCTTGCCGCCGGCTTGATTGCCCTCGTCGATGATACCATCAGACGCCGTTTCCAGACCAAACGCGTAAAGCGTCTGGAATGGCGCTTGCCTAAAATGCCGGTTGGAGTTGACTCGGTGCATCCACGGCGGCTTATTCATGATATGTTTCGGGGCGACGTATGATTTGATCTTGACGAGCATTCGTTTTCAACTCACTCGCAGGGTCCCTGATTGATGATCCAAATGTATGAAATGACGGCCATGAATGTTGTTGATATCAAGTGCCTCAATGAATGAATGGGTGTTGTGAGTAACCAGAGCAGACGAACCAAACTGTCGGGAATAGCATATTATCTTGCCATAGAAGCTACTGCACGTCATGGCCAAGTATCATGAACAGGTGACCAGGCCTTTGAGGCGTCTGATCTATCACTTAGCTGCATAAGGGCGGTAGTGCAGCCTCCCGTCAGGGACTGTGAGGTTGAAATAGATCGTTTTGGCTGGTGTTTGTTTGCTGTCTTGTTTCGGCACAACGCATCTGCACGGACACGTGTACGGCAATGACAGCATGATAGGCGCATGAATTCAAGCATTCCCAACGAGCGCTGCCATTTTCCAGATCGAAATCAAGTGTGCAATCTCGTGAATCCAGCATTAATTTGACGGGACCCAAGTGCCGCAGAAACCTGTACGTTATGCACGAAGCTCAAGGTACACTGCGTTCAGCCGAGTTGTCTCTAAAGTGAGCTCAACTTCGTTTTCTGAAACCAGTAGCGAGCGCCGGCACATGGACAAGAACGCTGCACACATGCGATGCAGTGTCATGGATCCTCTCACGCGATAGCCGGGCGCTTGACCAGAAGAGGCAAAGGATAAGTTGGAGGATCTGTTTGTCTGTTTGTATGTGTCGTGCGTACGATGGACAAAATCTCGAGAAGGTCGAGGTGTTTTCATGCGAGCCTCGGCAGGGAGGCCCATATCGACCATGGGATTCAACCCCATTGCTGTTACTTGTGGTGGCAAACCGAGGGCAGAAAAGGGAGATGGTGACGACGGTGTGTTTGTGGTCGGACACGGTCCAGGTTGAACAGCGAAAGATTTGACAGCGAAGCTCCGGCCAAAGCCCTCATTCGTTTCGTTTCTTTTCGTTCGTTCGTTCGTGTCTAGTGTCTATGTATGCCTTTGCCCGACCATGCAACCATAGATTGCTGGCTTGGTTAGCTGCATCCACTAACGCGGAACACCTCAGCAATGCAGTAACGTGTAGGATCGTGCAAAACACACACACACACACCGGCCGAGCCGGGCATTTTGCACAGCCAGTCAACCCTTTGCAGCTGGGAAGAGGGTTTTTGGGCTCGCATGCGCATGAAAGAACAGCCGAGTGGGCTCCAGGGCCAGGGTCAATACTGCACAGTAGTAGTCTATGTAGCAGGGCGCGGGATGCAAAGTGTCGTTGACATTCTTGCCCGGGCCCCCTCCCCTCCTCCCCTCGCCTCGTCTCGTCTCGTCGTCGTCCCCTCTCCCCCATGTCAGATTACGGCCGACGCATGTGCGCTGGCTGGGCCTCGCAGGCTGTTGAAGTCGCTGTCCGGATCACGGAGGAGCCTGCAGATAAGTCAACTAAAGCGTGCCGTCCCTCGTCATACTGAGCGGGATCCATAGGCTGTCGTTGGCGATCCCGAGAGGGAGGACCTGGGGGGGTCGGCCCACACTCGTGCCGTCCATGATGGCGTTTTCCTGCATGGCTAGGAGAAAGTCTGTCGACGGCACCTCTGCAGTCGCTTGCACGCAGGGTTCTCGCCTAGACCTTTCGGGTGAGTCGTTCCATCATATGTGTGTCTGTATGGGAATCCGCCAGCTCATCAACTTCGCCCGTCGGTCTCACGCCTCCCTCCCCTCTCTCTCGCGCGCGCGCTCCCTTGGATCCCACAACACACTCACACACGTCTCCCTATCCCATTCGATCGATGGCTCTGTCGCGGCCCGGCAGCTGATCAACCCAGTGCGAGCACTCTGCGGGCTCCCGGGACAAACGAGCCACTCCGGCGGGTCTATTTCGAGCTGTCAACGCAGAAAGTCTCACCAGCTGGCGAGCACGCCCTGTCCATATAAGGATCGCCTGTAACGAGGGGCTTCTTTGTCTGTTTCTCGGCTCAGTCCTGCAATTCTCATCATTCGAATTTCCCGATACCCAATTGTTATATCTCTGCTTCGGAGTCGTCTTATTCCTCTCCAGCTTGGCTTTTCATCACCGCTTTCGCTTCCCAACAGACCAACAGACTGACCGGCTCGGCAATTCCGCAAAATTTCCATTCTTACCATTCATCATGTCTCATTCACCTGCGCAATCGCTATCGTCCACGACGTCTGGAACGACGGCTCCTTCACCCAAGCAAGAGGCTTTAATAAGTAAGGATTCATCTCATCGAATGAAGAGTATCACTGCTGACGTTCTGGACAATAGACTATTGTCGGCAAAACGGAATAAGAGCGCCAAGTTTTCAAGTCGTTTCAGATAGGAGAGGTAAACACCTACCAGTTTTGACCAATTTTTCAGGGCTTTGAGCTAATTTCAATCGGTACAGGTGGTCGGACAGCATGGAGTTGTATTGCCCAAGTCGGAGGACAATACATTCATGCTCGCTATTGGTATGATGGACAGTACGTCAATAGCGCTCGAGAAGATGCTGCCGAGATGGCTCTCCAATCCCTGGGACAGATGCCTACTCCACCGGGACAGACGCGAACATATCAGCAGCAACAGCAGCAGCAGCAAAATAATCAGCAGCCGCAGCAACGTCCACAGCAACAGTATTCGGCCTGGGGAAACGGCATCGGAAGCCACTCCTGAACCATTGTCAGTTGGACACTGTTCCCGTGCTTCACCAATGAGGGCCGGAGAATGGCAAGTAATCGAACAAAGGATTTCATGGGCTGTAACAAAATTGACTGGCCCTTCACGGCACGGATGGACGTCTCTTTTCCAGGCAAAAGGGCGCGGGATGGAGACAGGGATTCGCTTGATGGAAAGCTACCCGTGGGCGGCTAACGAACGGGGGATTTTTGGGTTTTTGGTTGGTTGAAAGGGAAGCGTTTGGAATAGTCAACGGCTTTTTTCGATTTTGGTTCTGAGCATGGGACGGAGTGTTCGGTTTAGAACCAAGCAGGGGATCCTGGTGTTCAACAATGTCGTTTCAACAACCATTCGTTGCTCTGTTCTTTGTCATTTATGTCTTGAGCTCTGCCACCCCTGTCGTCCTGTCGTGCCAGAGACGAAAGGGACGGCTCGTCCCGGTATGTAAAGTGCACTGCGCGGTACACACTGTGCGCAGAGCATCGTACGGAGGACGGTTTGTGCACAGTTGAACAAAAACAGCGTGTGGCCTCGGCTGGTTCGCGGTCTGGACTCGCGGCGAGGGCCGATGCCGGGATCGTCGCCCATCACCGTTTGATGACCATCTGATACTCGATAAGACTTCGCTGAATTCCGTGACACCATGAATCCAATAATACCGGCGAGCTCCTCGCCGCGGTAAATACCTCTCGCGAGACGGCATTGTCCTTAAAACCTCGAATGGCAAGTCTGTTTTTCCATTGTGTGCTTCCCCCGTTGTCTTTTGCATCGTTCCTCCTTTCCATCGTCCAATCCTCGGCCCAATCCTTATCATAGCGCCGCGACAACTTCCGCATCGTTGAACAAAAGCAATATCAAAAAGATACAAAGATAAATCTTCCTGCTGCTCGGATATTTTGCAGAAACCAATCCCGCTCGTCCGTTCAATACATCTCCGCATGCGATATACATATAACCAGGCTCAGGATTGGAGACGTCGAAACCAAATTGATTGAAAGAAATATATATATATATCAGCTTAGGTTCAATTAGAGCTACACCTTTCCCCAGATCTACCAAATCAACCCCCACGCCACCATGTCGACTTCTACGGGCAATTTCAAGGACGATGGTCCTGATCGCATCGGACCCGACACGTCGCCCAAACAAACTTGGGCTCAGAATGGCAAAGGTTTCGTCAAGGCGTTTACCACCAAGGATGGCCTGATTGGCAATTACGATTATGGCTTTTTGTTCAAGCCGAATCTCCCGTTTATGAAGAAAGAGACTCGAGCGGCGCCTTTCTTCGGACTCAATGATCGAATGCCGGTTTTGCTGGCCATGTTGTTGGGTTTCCAGCATGCTTTGGCCATGTTGGCTGGTATCATTACGCCGCCGATTATCCTGGCTTCTGCGGCTAATCTTTCCGGCGAACTGAATAGTTATCTCGTTTCGACTTCGTTGATCGTTTGTGGGATTTTGAGCTCGATTCAGATTACTAGGTTCCATATCTGGAAGACTCCTTACTATGTTGGCACTGGGCTCATTTCCGTTGTCGGTATGTTTATTTGCAACTTCACTTTTATCAACAGCACTCTTCCGAATACCAAGAATCAGGATGCATATTTCAGGACTAACTTCCGTCTTCAGGTACGTCTTTCGCGACAATCCCAGTTGCTACTGGCGCATTGTCCCAAATGTACAGCAGTGGCTTCTGTCCTACTGCGGCCGACGGAACTAAACTTGCCTGTCCCGATGGATATGGTGCGATCATTGGCACAGCAGCTATCTGTGCTTTGTTCGAAGTCTTGATGTCCTTTGCTCCACCAAAAGTCTTGAAGAAAGTCTTTCCTCCTTTGGTCACTGGTCCAACTGTATTGCTCATCGGGGCTTCACTCATTACCTCTGGCTTCGAAGGCTGGGCTGGCGGATCCGGAGGATGTATGGCTCGACCTGAAACTGGTCTGTACAGCTTATGCCCTACCATTGATGCCCCTCACCCATTGCCTTGGGGAAGTGCCGAGTTTATCGGACTTGGATTCCTGGTCTACGTCACCATTATCATTTGCGAAGTCTTTGGTTCCCCTATCATGAAGAGCTGCGCTGTTGTTCTCGGACTCCTTGTTGGTTGCATTGTTGCCGCTGCTTGTGGATACTTTGATCGCTCTGGTATTGATTCCGCCCCTGTTGTCAGCTTCATCTGGGTCCATACTTTCAAACTCAGTGTATACGGCCCAATAGTGCTTCCGCTACTGGCTGTGTATATCGTTCTGGCTATGGAAGCTATTGGAGATAGTAAGTCCCCTTGCATGACCCCACAATTTGCGGACTGAGATAGCTGACACGTTCAAAGTTACGGCGACATGCGATGTTTCAAAGCTTCAAGTCGACGGTGCTCTATTCGATAGCCGTATCCAAGGTGGTGTTCTTGCCGATGGCTTGAACGGAGTGATTGCCGCCCTTTGCACCATCACACCCATGTCAACTTTCGCCCAGAACAATGGTGTCATTGCCTTGACACGCTGCGCCAATCGCAAAGCTGGATATGCTTGTTGCTTCTGTTTGCTCGTCATGGGTATATTTGCCAAGTTCGCGGCGTCGCTCGTCGCCATTCCATCAGCTGTATGTCAACACTCACATTAATGATTGGAACTTTTGCTAATGTTTGAAAAACAGGTCTTGGGTGGTATGACGACTTTCCTCTTCAGTGCTGTTGCGGTCTCTGGTATTCGCATCATATCCACTGTCCCGTTCACTCGACGAACTCGTTTCATCTTGACGGCTTCGCTCTCTGTTGGCTTTGGTGCCACCTTGGTACCCAGTTGGTTCTCGTAAGTTATAGTGAAAATGGAGGAGATGGAGCAGTCTACTAATACAGTCATTAGATACGTATTCACGTATTCTGGCGACAACAAGGCTCTTCTTGGGTTCTTCGACGCCATCGAACTAGTGTGCGAGACGGGCTTCGCTTTGACGGCTTTCCTCTCTTTGATTTTGAACCTCATCATCCCAGATGAAATTGAAGACGACGAGACTCCGGAACTCACTGCAGACCACGCTGATGAGATTGATGATCGCGAGGAGTGGAATCGTATCAATCACGGCAAAGTCAACGAAGCGAAGATGTAAACAGGGAGGGAGCGTTCACCTAACTTAGCATGGAATAACAACCACTGTCAATATGTAGATCACTTGCATACATGAGGTCATTGATCGAATCGTTTCAGAATCTTCCCCCCTTGTACGCTTTCAACTCTACCGACGGTTGTGTAACTTAGCTTCCTGCATCAGATATGTGTCGCAATATCACTTTACATCGTACGCAGGTTGTTACAGATCCGGATTTGCCCCTGCGCCTCGGTGATACAAGCTCGGAACACGGCAGATAGGTAAAAATAGGACTTGAAAACAGAAAATACGAATATCTGAGTATTGCCATACTTTCACGACCTTGAGCCGACGAGTTGGACTACAAGAGACATCTGCTGATCGCTAGCAAACTTGGAGCTTTACTGACATTTCCCGCAATTTCACAAGCGGTAATCTCATCCCTATCCACCCTTTGTTTTATTCCTAATCTGAGAATCACAGAAATTTTATTGCAGGTACTGCAGAACATTGAAACCGAGGTTTTCAGAAACCCCCCCTTGCCTTGCTATCTCCTGAAGTCGTGGAAATTCTTCGGAAAGAACGATTCTCCTTTGCAGTTTCCCAAAACGGGGGGCTTTTCGACTGCTTCTCTGCATGATCTCGACCTGCGAAGGTTTTGGAAATTTTTGGTGAATGTGCTCACGTCACGTATAGACGCGCATTATTCTCTGGGCTGTGTCTACTCTTGACACCATTCGTCTCCAAGACATACCACAGAGGCGAATTTGCAACGTCTGCACTTGGGAGTTTTCCCTCACGACATTCGTCATGGCCAATGCCTTCTTCGTCAGCTGGGCCCTGTGGGAAAAACTCGTGTTTGTAAGGAAATTCTCTCTGCTGCCTTTTCTGTTCTAACTCTTTCTCAGGTCTTAGCATGTGCTATTGTCATCACCATCGGTCTGGGGAGCTTGAAGCTTGGGCATACTTACTGGAAACTCAAGGCCCTCTCAAGGAGGTCTAGAAAAGACAAAGCTGAGGACAACATCCAACGAGGAGCCAGTCAGACAATGAGAACAAGAGCACAGGTCAACGAAATTCCGTTCGGCGTGAGGGCTTTGGAAAGTGGAATTGAGGTCGAAGGTGTCTGGATTTCACGAGATAATTCGCCAGAATCCAACAGTCGGATATCGTCATCCATCACACTTCCGGCACGCGGACCTGTGATATGCCAATTTCAAAGCCTTGGTTTGAATAAGAAACAAGAAGTCCAGGAGAACTCGCCGTATGGTCGAAACTTCTCGGGCCATGAGACTCAGAGTGATCTGTCCTTCGACCGCAGCATGTCCACAGAAAGTCTCCCCAACCAATCTCACGGCGGTGACAGTACGAATCCAGATGCTTCCCAACACAACAAATCCAAATCACGATACTATCCACCACTCTCGTCTACACGTTTCGACCATAGAACGTACGACAGCCAACAATCATCCAGCTCGCTCGAAGGTCTCGAGTCAACCCAAAGGGCATCAATGCAAATCAGGCCCGGTGGGAACCCAAGTGGTGAAACTGCCTCCGCATCTTCTTCCACCATTTATAGCAATGCCGCCCGCGGCTCCCGTCTATCATCGCGAGATTTAGAACTTTTGGACAATCACCGTAGATCTCAAGTTGCAGAAACGGGACAACTTACACCTCGCGAGCGTAGAGCCAGCCAAAGCTGCGAAACACTAGGCATGCCCATGGACGAATCTCGATTTCCCAATTCTGCAACTAAATCCATGTCTGCTAAAGGCTTCCCAACCAAGGGTGCTGTTGTTGCAGAGACGTCATGTCCAGAAATAGAGCTGAATCTTCCTGACACGAAGCCGTTCATGGAGTTCTCTCAAACAGCGTCGATGAAAGTCCCCGAGGCAGGCAATCGGAACAGTACTTCAAATCACTTCTCAAGTGGTTGACTGCCACTCGCTGACACACGTTCAACGGCAAGAGAAGTCGAAAGCCATTCTGACAACGATCAGCCCAAACAAACATCTTTTGAGCAACGAGAATCACGAATTGTGCGAGGGCATGGAAGTGGGTTTGAGATCCTAAAGCCAGGTTCGTTACCCTCAGGGGACCAAAAGCATTCAGTGGAGAGTCAAAATCATGGCCCTCCGATCTCCTTGTATAACGGCACTCGATCAAGGTCAAGAAGTTCGGAAGGTCGGAACAAGCTACAGAAACGGCGACGTAGCATAGGTGGCGCTAGCAGTTCCGGATCGTGGGAATAGGCAGCGTTTAGCATTCCAAGAATGTAACATCAAAGCAGGAAAAAGCTCCGAAGGTGTGCGATAGGATGTACATGGTATCCCGAAATTTAGTTACGTACAGCTGATGATCTCACGCGCTCTCGCTTGAAGTGGCAAGGGTTCAGACGCCGAGGCCCATCCTTTGTCCATGTCCTCCCGCTGTGGTCACCCGGTCTCTCTTCTACACTCCCACTTCCGCCTGGGTCGTCAGAGTTGCGCTTCACTCGCTCAGCGCAACCTAATTATGGCGAATACTTCTATGACACCCGACCACGAAACAACGAGCGATCCCTTTGCGGACCCGGCTGGCTCCGACCGCATGCCTCTGGAAGCCGCTGCCGTGCTGACTGTCGATCGGAATGCAACGCTCACCATTGGAAGCGAAGCTCTGATAGTCTTGGATGAGGGCCTGCGACACCGACGAGACGTCTCCAATGTCTGCGGACTGCTTCCACAGCTCTCCAAAACAACCAGGGCGATTCCTTTCTTCAACGTCCTCTGGGCCGAACTGGAAGATTTCGATATCACTATTCATTATGCGGAGACTACCAGCAAAAAGAGCTGCAGGCCAGCCTATATTCACTACACAGTCACGGACAAGAGTCTACATGGTCACGCAAAGACGTGGATAGAGGCCTTGATGGACCGCGCATACCCCAACAAAGTTCAACGGAATAAAAGGATAAAGGTGCTAGTCAATCCGTTTGGAGGACAAGGCATGGGCCCCAAATTATGGACAAGACAGGTCGAACCCATATTCGCTGCTGCACGTTGCGAGATGAACGTAGAACGAACAGCCTATCGAGGGCACGGAATCGAAATCGCGGAGAAGTTGGACATTGATGCTTTCGACGTCGTGGCTTGTGCAAGTGGTGACGGTCTACCCCATGAAGTCTTCAACGGTCTGTCCAAGCAAAGTAATCCTCGACGTGCCTTTAAAAAAGTCGCTGTTGCGCAAATCCCGTGCGGAACGGGAAACGCAATGAGCCTCAACCTCAACGGCACCGATTCGCCTTCTTTGGCAGCTGTGGCAATTGTAAAAGGCGTCAAATCGTCTCTCGATCTTTGCGCTGTGACGCAAGGTAACCAAAAGTATTTCAGTTTTCTTTCTCAGGCTGTGGGTATCATTGCCGAGTCAGATCTAGGCACCGAATCGCTGAGATGGATGGGTTCGTTCCGATTTACATGGGGAATCCTTGTTCGACTACTTGGACAGACCGCCTACCCTGCCACAGTCTCGGTTTTGCAGGAAACTGACGATAAGCGCGCGATCAAAGAGGCATTTTGGAAAGCAACGAGAGAACAGCATCATGCGGAACCCTATGAAGACGATGACCAAGATACCCAGCTGCCAGCCCTTCGCTACGGTACTGTCAATGACCCTCTGCCGGGCGAATTCCAAACACAAGATATGCCTAATCTGGGCAATTTCTATGTCGGTAACATGCCTTGGATGTCTCCAGATGCTCCATTCTTCGCCGTCAGTCTTCCGGCAGACGGTCGAATGGACATGATAACGATTTCTGGACAAATCTCAAGGATGACTGCTCTACGCATGCTTACGAGCCTGGAGAATGGCAATCTCATCAATTTCCCAGAGGTCACATACCGCAAAGTCCTCGCATATAGAATTGCGCCTCGCATGCGAGAAACATCTGGTAAACGTCGTATTCGTGCCAAGATTGGAAGATGGCTTGGCGGTGCAGCAAAGCAAAAGGAAGGTCTTATTGCCATGGACGGCGAGAGCGTCCCTTTCGAACCATTCCAAGTCGAAGTCATGCAAAGACTAGGCACAGTGCTAAGCCGGCGAGGAGGTTGTTACGAGTTTGATGGACCAAAAGGCCACTAAAAGATAGAGCAGATTTTTTGGTCTGTGATGAGATGGCCTGTGTCCGAGAAACTTAATACCCTTTGATCTACTGTAATTCTAACCTTGAATGATGGCGTTGATTTGGACTGCTACTATCAGCATGTACATGACACATAGATTGCTAACTTTTGGACTCTCTGATTATCAATTCGTATATATATGCGACACAATTTGTTGGCATTATAATAACCTTGTACACATTGCGCCAAATCAAAGCTGTGTTGAACCCTGAGTTCGGTCAATCATATCATGGCAAATGCCGTCTCCCTCCCTATATTTGGTCTGCTATCAGACCCATTCGCAAAGCTGCATGAACCACGGTACCGAACTTCAGGCTCTGCTCTCGCATGTTCTCGATATTGTTGGGCACTGCATTTCCTTCGAAGGAGTGTTGGTGTCTGACTTACCTGCATGGAACCGAGGGAGTTGCTTGATGGCGATTGAGCTTCGAATGCCCTGATTCAAAGTCATCTCGAGACCTGGGTAAAGATCAAGCGTGCCAAATCTGGTCGACGAATTAATCGATCGACTGGTAGCTCGTCTTCGACTATAGATAGGCGCAAGTTCACCATAGGCGATCCAGTAAACCAGTCAACCAGTCATTTGCCGTGACTGTACACCAGGTCAAGTCGACGCCCCAGCTTCTTTGTGAGGTATTATGAGGTGGCTTTTGGTTTCAATGTTTTTTCAATGGACTAGTTCCATCGTCCTGTGGGCATGTCTTTCATCTGACGCTTATTCTATTGCCAGCAGTCGGGGAGTCTCGTCCACCACGGATGACATAGGTGATTCGTACGGTCATGGGTTTTCCTTGTGATCGGCTCCGGGACGATGAAGACTTGTCATCGGGTTGTCTCGATGCGGGCTGGGTTGGTTCTGGCGTGGCATGGTTTTGGGGCGTCGTCTTCTGTACATTCATCGGAGGGACATGCCGGTAGCTTGAAACGATCGAATCCCGATAATTGTGTCGATCGTGCGAAGTTTCATGATAGTCCTTTGGGAGTGATTGTCTCGACAGTTCGTGTGGAAGCGAGGAGTGATAGCTCGTTGAGCGTGATAGACGCTTGACAGCACTTGAAGTCTGCTTAAGATGATCGGTCGATTTTGGATGAGCGTTACGCTTGGATCGTCGACGTTCAGCAGGTATCTCAGTCACTTCGCCAAAGGTAACCCGCTTGGATCCTCGTTTCGATGAGTCTGATCCGTCCACTGACGACAGACCTGAATCTCGCCTTGTCCAGTTATCAATCGGACTGCTCATCACGGATAACAGATATGAATGGTTGCTAAGAGGCTTGTAGAGCAGTGAGTTTGATGACGGTAGCAAAATAAAGACAGGGGCAAGAGAAGAGCAGATATAGTAGAGATGATAGCATGCGACCTATTCTTTGCGCGGGGTGAGGCAGATATCGTAGTACCGGTCTAGCCCACCCAACATCCTTGAGAATCGGGCGTCAAAATTTTGGGCGTCATCCCGGCCGAGGGGCTTTTGACATCGTATTATCCAAGATACGAGCGCCGTGTGACCGGACGGATCAATGGAGAATTCCAGAAGCACTTCGGTCCACGAGCCTCGTACTCGTCTTGGATGATAATATGCTAGCAAAGGCGCAGCAATGTAGATATCTTGACTGCTTCGTCGAAAGTCTGTTCATGTTAACCGTGGTAGCTCGGGACGGGAGACGTGAGGTGTGGGTGTGGACGCTGACGAATGACATGGCCGGGAGGGGCCTCAGTCGTCATACTCACCAGCCATAACCCATGTTATAGTCTAGCCCAGAATGTAGAATCATCGTCTTTAAGAGACTTGTCATTTTCTCAGATTGGACACAATAACGCCAGTGTTGTGAAGACGGGCTTTGAAAGACACCCAATCTCTTCGTTGTGGTTCACGTGCCTTATCATAGATACCTGGCATGTTTGATTCGCTACTACTGCATCTCGAATGAACAAGTGTGCATTAACGCCTACGCAATCCGTGATCTGCCGAGAGATGACGGCACAAATGACCGGCAGGTCTCGCCAAGTCAAAGATGCCTTGGGCGTGGCACTATAGGCGTCCCCGCCTGTACAGCCATTGCTCTATAAAATGGGCAGATTTTGTGTCACTGTGGTCAAAAGCAGCTCACATTGCCTACTCATGGTACGCTATACCTTTCATGAATCAAATCTCTTGTGATGAATCTTGAAGAATAATTATTTCTCGTGTCACATCCCACAGCCCCGTCGTGTGTGGCCGATGTACGCGTCACAGTATTGCTATAAGCACCACGCTTTACGGTATCCAAGATAGGGTAAGTTTGCAACATGCAGCTAAATATGTACTGACCCTTCAAAGTCATTTGTATAGAGAAAATTTAAGACGAAGACCGCGTCCGAACGAGGTGTGAGGACACCACACAGTCAAATTCGCCAATCTGAGAGTATATTTTCAATCGACCCCTCATCGCCTCCATCAAACGGTGCAAGTCAGCTTGGCATCGGTCGCTTAGCTCAGTTGGTTAGAGCGTGGTGCTAATAACGCCAAGGTCGCGAGTTCGACCCTCGTAGTGACCACCATCTTTTCACAGCAGTCTTGGTCTATTATTATAGGTCGCTTAGCTCAGTTGGTTAGAGCGTGGTGCTAATAACGCCAAGGTCGCGAGTTCGACCCTCGTAGTGACCAGACCATCTTTCCTTTTTGTTTTTCAAAATGTATCCTTGATGATTGTCTTGCATCCTAGAATGCTGTAACAATCGTGGTTTTAATTTTTAGCTATGTGAAATGAGAGTTCAGCATTGGCAGGGCGCTCATCGTTACTAAACATCATAAGCGAGCATTTCCAACAACTGGAGACACTCCCTGGTTTCTCGTTTTACGAAGCGAACACTGGCTTAAAAGCTGGGATATCTTTGGAGTACCGACCTATATAGATTTGAGGTCATGCTGGGCCGTATTGTGCACAAGCGTTCCAACCAATCGGTAGGTTCAACGCTCCAAACTTTTGCCTGATGTCGGGAGTACCCGTTGTGCTCATAAAGTAGCAAGTCAATCCAGATCCAATAACACAAACCCTAAGCCTCATTTGATTTGATGCCGTCCGTAATTTAATTTCAATGTGCCACATATGCGACATGTTGTATATTCTTGTCTGATAATATTTCAACTCCGGTGATATACTATAAAGGGTGCAGGTGGTAAAAGGCAATGAGCACCGCACTCTCTACATAAAGCGATAGTATATTGACGGAGCTATAGCGTCCATACGCTGGCCTACTTTGCAGGACGGGACCTCGATGCTAAACAAGTTTCGAACAGGAATTCAAGTCAGTCACCCAGTTCCCTAGCGTTCGATTTCGTATCGCGCAGAAGTCAAGCAAGCCATCACTGGTCACCCGCCGCTGCTTCGCAGAGGCCACTGAACTTGCCATCATCTAACGAGCAAGCGCTTCAATGGTCATGGGATTGAGGGTCACGCGGATATTAAACTGATTTACAGAAACGCAAACTTTACTCCGTTGGTATTATAAGACTCCATCGCGATGCAAGTTTACATCAATTTAAAAAAATGGTACATCAAACGGCCAGATCATTGGCCTTCTCTGCTCTCTCGATATCCTCCTTGCGTTTCTTCGCTTCGCGTTCCTCTTCTGCGTCGATTATGGCCATAACACGATCGTGCGGTGTTTCGCCCGTCCTTGTTGAGTGGCCAGCGACGGACATGCTGTAGGTCTTTGCTACACGAGGAGCCTTCTTCTTCGGCTCTGGAGGCGGTTCAGATCCACCAATCATTGGGAACGGGTTTTCTGCCGACCATCCAATAATCAAAGGGCGGAATCCTTGGTCTGAGAGCTCGTCAAACATGTCTTTGACACCGTAAGCTTTCCACAAGGGGAAATCTCGAGTGCCTTCATTGCCCGCGTGCTGTGGCGCAAGTCAGTGTACAGTCATGATTTTAAGCAGAAAAGAGAGAATAGCGCATACTGTGTACCACATCAGACGGACACGACCAGGTTCGAGATCTTGTGCATGGACTGAAGGCCAACCAAGACTGCACATAGCTTTCATCCAGTATGACTGAAGCATAGTGGTCTTGTCTTCTCCAGGCTTAGGTCCACAGTGACGACCGTCGAAGAGAATGATAATTTGTCCAGCATTGTAGGCACCCGCTGTTCGAGGGTCGAACTTGTCTAGACTGTCCATGGCGTTCAGATGTGAGCTTTGGTTGTGGACTCCTTGTTCGGCCTGGTTCTGGTTGCGCGGATTCAGGTCGTCAAAGTCGCGTAAAAGCCGATTATTAGAGCCTTTATGATGTCTCGTGAATTGATAGAGTCCTGGCGTTGAGAAGAAGCCTCACGATGATATCGGTTGCATGGTGGTTCTGGAGTTTGGGAGAGAAGTTTATTGTCTGAAAACCCGGGAGGCCGATCGCGAAAACTGCAACAGGAAAATATAAGTTTTAGTAATACCAGATTCACCGATGTGTAACTCGCTTGTACCCGGAATCTGGAGATAGGCGCGGAAGTTCGGCACTGGCAGATTCACTGTCGTTGAATTTTGAGGCACTTTCCATCTCGTCCCCTGGCACGTGATCACGCGTAGTCAAGTTGAGCTGTCTGCGACTTTGGCTTTCTGAGATGACGTCGAGACTTCTCTATTCTAGAATGACCACTGAACCACGCCTTTGAATTTTGCGCCTGAGCATAGCAATATCCGCTCCACGATTGGCCAAGCAACCAGTCTTTCCAACAACAATGCTTGAAATTGCTTGATAAAATCGACCACTTCCCCATGAGCTGCTCGCCAAACCACCTCTCGATGGGTTGACTCAACCGCTTTCGCTGGAATCTACACCCAGCTTGCGAAGATGGTCAAGCTACAAGCCGCGACAGTTTCAAATCAGGTAGTGACCAAAAGAAAGCGCAAGAGGCAATCGAATGTTTCGATAGATGGATCGGGCGATGCTGAACATGAAAATGTGACAGTCGAAGGAAGTAGCACAACCACTACCGTTCCTACTAAAGATCACGACGGCGGAAAGAAGCCCCGCCGCACACCAAAGAACCCAAAAGATGACCGCCCAACTCTCAGCCGCCGAAGCTCCTCTAATTTGGTCGAATCTTCGATCCCATGGCCACCTGAGTTTAATGTACTTGCGCAGACGCATAAGGCCCTGAACTTGGTATACACTTTTTGTAGTACTCGCAAATATCTAGCGACTACATTGGAGACAATAAAGAGCTCGGTCGAAGCAAACATAAGGCGCGAGCTGAAGATTGAAGAGGTTGCTAAAGTCAAGACGTTGATTCCACAGGCTATCAACTTTCAATATGTCGACGAGCAAATGTTACAGGTTGCAATGATGGGCGAGGAAGATTTCAGGAAAGGAAAGGCCACACGAGACTTGTTCCCGGAGAATCCAACAGAAATCAGAAACGGAAGAGAGGCTTTAGGTAAGGACGAGCATGCTGAGGTGCTGCTTTTCGAGTTTGTGGATGGCGATCTGAAGCGACAGGTCCAAGACCCAAGCACTGGATTGCCTACCGGTCCATCAAAAAAACTGAGACAAGAAGATTTGAAGATGCCAGTCTTCAGTCAAAAACAAATGATGAAGCTAATCGAGAAACGCAACGTGAAATTTACTTCCGCTGTCAATGCTTGGCTCAACGACTGTGCAGATCAACAAGTCGACCCTGTGCAAAAGCTGGAGAATGATCATGTTGTCCACATTCCGATGACCAGCGACAGTAGAAATGGGACACCAGGTCCTGTATCCGCCAACGATACACTGCCCGCAAGCATCCCGCCTGAAAGGGAGTCTATTCCGAAAATCGTCGAAGATCTCAAGGGGTTGGAATGGTACACTGGACAGATCGTTCCAGACGGTCATCGTGTTTTTGATCCGCAGGAGCCTGTATACGGCGAGCTCAACTTCACTCTCAGCCAAGATCTTGTGAATGCTTTGTACAATACACGCAATATCCAACAACTTTACAGTCACCAGACCGAAGCCATCAACGCACTGCATGATGGCCACAACGTAATAGTTTCCACGTCGACCAGCTCAGGTAAATCCTTAATCTACCAAATTCCTGTCATCAATGCGCTCGAAGATGAACCGCAAACCCGAGCTATGTACATATTTCCGACCAAAGCCCTGGCGCAAGATCAACGCCGTAGCCTCAAGGAGATGTTGAGCCTAATGCCTGGAATGGAAGATGTCATGTGCGAGACGTTCGATGGTGACACTCCAATGACTGATCGGAACAATATCCGAGATGAGGCCCGTATCATTTTCACAAATCCAGATATGCTCCATCTCACCATCTTGCCACAAGAAGAACGATGGCGACACTTTCTTCAAAACTTGCGATACGTTGTCATGGATGAATTGCATGTTTACAACGGTCTCTTTGGTGCCCACGTCGCATTCATCATGAGACGCTTGAGGCGGGTGTGTGCTTCTGTCGGTAACCGAAAGGTTAAATTTGTCTCTTGTTCGGCTACGGTAGCGAACCCTGAAGAACATATGAGAACAATTTTTGGCATTGAAAATATCAAATTGGTGGATTTTGACGGTTCTCCAAGTGGGCGTAAGGAGTTTTTGTGTTGGAACACGCCATTCAAGGATCCTGCAGATCCAACAAGTGGACGAGGTGACACCTTTGCCGAGACTGCGCGACTGTTTTGCCAACTGATCCTAAGAGGCGTCAGGGTGATTGCATTTTGCAAGATTCGGAAACAATGTGAAGTACTGACCACTGCCGTGAAAAATGAACTCTTAGCTCTGGAACGATCGGAAGTCATGAATCGTGTAATGGCATATCGTGGTGGCTATACAGCACAAGATAGACGACGCATCGAGAAAGAGATGTTTGATGGAAAACTGGTCGGTATCATTGGTACAAGTGCCCTCGAGCTGGGTGTCGATATTGGCAGTTTAGATGCTGTCATCACCGTCGGATTCCCATATACAATTGCAAACCTACGACAGCAATCTGGCCGTGCAGGACGAAGAAACAAGGATTCATTATCCGTGCTCGTTGGCGATTGCTTTCCTACCGATCAGTATTTCATGGCGAACCCGGACGAGATCTTCACAAAGCCAAATGCAGAGCTGCAGGTCGATCTGACAAATATGCTAGTGCTTGAAGGCCATATTCAGTGCGCAGCATACGAAATGCCCATCGTACCAGACCAGGATAAGACGTATTTTGGTAAACAACTGTCAGAGATATGCGAAGAAAGATTACGAAAAGATGAATTAGGGTTCTACCATACCAATGAACGCTTCCTACCGCAGCCTTCACGTACAGTAGCAATACGAGACACCGAGGACAGCCACTTTGCTATCATTGACATCACACATGGAAAAAATGTTGTGCTCGAGGAATTAGAGGCCAGCAGGGCTTTCTTTACCATCTACGAGGGTGGCATTTTCCTCCACCAGGGCCGCACGTTCCTTGTCAAAGAGATGTCGACAGAACGCATGATTGCAAAGGTTGAGTATGTGAAAGTTGACTGGACTACCCAGCAAAGAGACTATACCGACATCGACCCCATCGAAACCGAAGCCATTCGACGTATACCAAAAAGTCTTAGCCGGGCCTTCTTCGGGACCATCAAGATCATCCAAAATGTGTTTGGCTTTTTCAAAGTTGACAAGAAAAGACGCATCTTGGATGCCGTCGAAGTCGATAATCCACCCATTATCATCTTCAGCAAGGGCATGTGGCTTGATGTCCCGAAGTCTGCAGTCGAAATTTTAGATTCTCGCCGATTGAATGTCGCGGCTGCTATACATGCAGCAGAGCATGCCATCCTTTCGCTCATGCCAAATTTTGTCATCTCTATGCCTGGCGATGTTCGAACGGAGTGCAAGGTTGCTATCAAAGAATTCGCTAAAAAGGAGAGCTCTCGGAAACGACCTGCACGTTTGACTTTCTACGATGCAAAAGGAGGACAACATGGTTCAGGCATCGCTGCAAAAGCATTTGAATTCATCGATCTCCTATTGACGCAAGCCTGCGATCGAGTTGAGTCTTGCCATTGCCATGAAGGATGTCTCGAATGTTGCTGCTCAGAAAGGTGCAAAGAAGCGAATCAGGTGATGAGCAAGGCTGGAGCCGAGGTCATTCTCAAGTCTCTTCTCAACAGAGAAATTGACGTGGACAATCTTCCCTGGGGTCCGGAGGATGAAAGAGTACCAGCAGGTTTTGAGACCGTCATCATGGCAACTGAAGTAAGACCACGCGCAGGCATAACAATTGACGTGATTGAGATAGACAGACGTGGCGGTAAGGTGAGAAATGTAGTCGTCGGTTCTGAAGGAGATGAAAGTGAGCCAATTTTTATCAAAGATGAACCAGATCCTGATCAGTAAAAGTTACGACAGCACTACGAAGACATCTGGACATGTGGCCAGTTTGGAAGAAACACAGTGCGTAAGCATCACAACACACAAAAGTTTGAAAACCGATGACAGAAAGCACGAGATGAAGTTAGTCATTGAGCCGCCATATCTCAAATTATATGTACGCATCAACATTCCTTCTTCTTTTCGCCCGCCAAGTCCAATTCATACCTCGCCTGACCAGTGGTATTCTAACCCTCGTATCCGTGCTTCTCCTTCAGTTCGTTGACCAGGCTAACGTATCTGGCCTGAGCATCGGCAGGGGTAACACCCTCGTCAACAATCTTCTGCCATGCTGCGCGCTTGGCCTTCTCCTACATCACAAAAAGGTATCAGTATTCGGAATAGGCAACATCGCATTTCGAGCCGAACGGTCTTACCTTGAACTCGAACGTGCCAGGGACCTTGCTTTCCTCGAACGGTGGGTCTTGAGTGCCCTGCTTGAACAGGCCGTAGAGCTGTTGTGAGATGGTTTAGTACGTTACACATCGTGGAATGATTGAAGCAGAGGTTTTGCATCAAGCGAGGCCTACCTTGAGGAGCTCGTCGTCGGAGGGCTTGGCCTTCAACTTGCGGCTGTCCTCGACGGCCTTCGTGAACTCGGCGGATTGTTCGGCAACCATATTGAAATGTCTTTGGGGTTTGTTTGTTATTGTTGTGCTGTGGTGGGTGAAAGGTCGAGGGACTTTGTGTTGTTTCGGCTTTGCGTTGTTGGTGGGGTGTGGGGCAAGAATGCAGGTGAGAGCTGATGTCATTCACGCAAATCAGGTATGTTTTATGCCTATCTTCTGGAACTTGAAAGAGACACTATCAAGGCGAACGGGGGATGCATATCTTCCTGCTTACAGCACGTGTAGAAAGAAAAGTGGAATAGGCAGTGTATGCGACACATGACACGGTCAAGTCATCAGGTACTACATCCTGAGGCTCCAAGCAAAGGCATGTTCTAGAATGAGGCTTAGTCAAACTGCAACCCAGCACAACCACACCCAGCGCCACTACCCATAGTCAGCCGAGTTCCATCCTAAACCATATGTCCACTTGACTCGAAAAATGGCGTCCCATGCTGCCGACCTCTTAAAGGAAAAAGGGAACTTGGCCTTTCGTAACGGAGACTATGCAGAGGCGGAAGAGCTCTATTCTCAGGCTATACTACGATTCTCTCGGAACAATCTTTATTTTACCAATCGCGCGAATGCTCGTTTGAAGCTACAACAATGGGACGGCGCTGTCAATGACTGCCTGAAGAGCATTGAGATTACGGGTCATGATGGTCAAAACCACAAGGCATTCTACTTTCTTGGTATTATAATCCGCTCCTGACAACGGCAAAACGATCACCGTCGTCGACGAATGTTGTTTCGCTTCACTCTAATTTGACTGACGCGAGTACCCTCAGCACAAGCACAACTCGCTCTTCACCATCCCCATGAAGCACTATCATCCGCTCTTACAGCATACGACCAAGTTCTCCACCCATCACCGTCAGCCAAGATATCTAATCAGGACATCGCCACATTCTCCGCATTTGTTCTTAAATGCAAAAAGGCCAAATTCTCTGTCCGTGATCGTGAACGTCTGCGAAGACAAGGTGACTTCCGTGCTGAGCTCGAAGAAAGCATCGAGATGACGAAGAAGCGTGATCTGGAGGCCGTAACACAGCAGCTCGAACGTCACGAGATAGGAAACATCGAAGCCTCGGAGCGGACGCAGGAGATTTGTAGTGATTTCGACCGCAAAATTGCCGAATTACGGTCCGTTTTTGCTGCTGCTGATCCTCTCCATCATCAACCACGCGAGATTCCAGATCATTTAGTTGATATGATTACTTTCGAACCAATGCACGATCCAGTCATTACCAAAACTGGCCACTCTTACGAGCGAGCGACCTTAGTGGAACATCTAAAGCGTAGTCCGACCGATCCATTGACAAGGGAGCCATTGACGGTTGCAGACCTGCGGAATAATTTTGGGCTTAAAGCGGCGTGTGACGAGTTTTGGGAAGGCGGAGCCAGCGACTGGATCGGTGATTGGTAGTGTGGTTGGTCTCGTTCCCCAATGTTAGATGGCTTATGAGTTGCACAGTGTGGCAGGGAGTGGACCGATACCAAGTCCTCATATGCCGCAATTTTGAATGTGCTGCGGCTGGATTTGGGTCAACATGCATAACCAAACTCCCGTGGTATCTAAAACACGAGATCCCAGACAATAAGAAAACTGCAGAATGCGGCAGTAGAATAGAAAAGAGCCTGAGCTGCACTTCGCCTCTCGCTTGCCCGTTTGAGCTCCTTGTTTCCCTTTCCCAAGTTCTCGGTTGTAGAATAACTGTCTTGGACCAACTGTTCGATATTTTCACTTTGCATTTGGATGTTCGCAGTCAAAGTCGATTGAAGTTCGGAAATCTCTAGAATGCTGCGTTCCGCTGTACGAACCTGGTCAAGCTGGTCTTCGTAATGCTTGAGCAGAGCCGAGTTTTCCTGGGCAAAGACTTGCTGTTGCTCAGCTGTGAGCTCTGTACGTGCAGAATCTCCATTGAAAGACGAGGCTTCTGCATGCATATCATTATTGAAACTAGCAGACAATCGTTGGCGTTTTGTCGAAGCATTCGTGTCAAAATCGGACGGATCTTGAGCATACGGTATCCCGCCTTGAATCCTGGATTTCGACAGGACACTCTTTGATTTTTCAATCTCGCGAGTAAGCCGCACTTCCATCATCTCGCTTTGCACGCGACCAGCTTCTTCCAACTTTCGTTGTAAATAAGCTATAATGCTCTCTCGGTGCACTTTGATCGTATTTCTCTCCGCCTCCTCAATTTCTTCCTCAAGACTTTTCGCTGTAACCGCCCCCCCTGCTGCCCAGCGTCCGAGACCACCTAAGCCCCCTCGTGCGCGCTTCGACAAGGCGACAGAGTCCGCCGTTTGATTTCGTACATCTTCGGCCTGTTTTAGATCGGTAATCGCATTGTTGAGTTGACGCAGAAGCTGTTTCGATTCGGCATCTATTGATTCTCGTTCCGAATCCGTAAGGTGGCGTGTACTCCGTTCATTGCTGTTGTTTCCAATGGACGAGAGCTGACGACGTGGGGCAGCTGCAGTGGAGAGGTAGGCAGGACGAAGAGAGCGTAATTCGTTGGTCAAATCCTTTATGCGGGCGTTCTGGACGAGGAAATGAGTCAGTGAAGGTCCACACAAATCATGAGCATATCACACGTACTACGCTGTAGGCCTCGTGCAAAAAGCTGTCAATCTTGTCCAAGGTAAAGTCTTTCTTTACAACTGGCGGCACGCCTCGCTCTTTTAGGCAGAGATTGAATGCGTATGTCAGGTCTGACATTATTGACGAGCTGCGCCGAAGACGGCTTTGATTGAAAGAGCGAAAGGGCGAAAGGGCAAGTGTGGCTGTGTTATATGACTCGGTGCACGCGGTTGTCGTTCAAGTTGCCACGGAATGACATATTGGCTATGTACACATCTGATACCTGGCATCGACCGCGGACGGCGGGCCGATCCGCGCAATCTATTTCAGGTTTCTCGCAGCTACAAGACCGAACTCGGAACACGGCACAACACCTATCTCCGTGCGAGGTCGCAACTGCTAATCAATTAGGTAGATCGTTGTTCGTGTTTATTTTTTCCTTTATATTCTGTCTGAAAGTCAACATGAGTGCATTTTTTTTGGGTTTTCTGTCCTAAATAAAGAAAGACGATGACTTCCACAGACCTCGCAACACTAACAAGCCTGCACTCGATCGATGATAGACCAGTGGCAACTGTGCCGTCAAAAGAATCCGAGATAACTAACAAGAAGGGTCGCCAACAGGACGGTGAAGCTGAATCAATTCGCACAGCATCATCCCTCTCATCACTTACAGACCCCGATAGCCAAGATGGTGAAGATGATGAACAAGACGTCGAGTCTCTGCATAATGTGCAGACTAACTCGCCACCATTCTCCTCCTTCACCGTTGGACAGAAACGCTTCATCGTGCTCATGGTGGCTATTGCGGGGTTCTTCTCACCTTTATCGGCTAACATTTATTTTCCTGCCTTGAATACTTTGGCGGAAAAATTCGATGTTTCGTCGGCGACCATCAACCTTACCCTTACGTCGTATATGATCTTCCAAGGATTGGCCCCGACGATCTTTGGAGATCTCTCAGATATGGCAGGTCGACGTCCTGCGTACATAATTGGCTTTGCCGTTTATATTGGAGCCTGCATCGGAATGGCCTTATGCGACAGCTATAGTGCTCTCCTTATTCTTCGGTGCTTGCAGTCATCTGGTTCTTCGGGAACTATCGCCCTCGGATCAGGTGTTGTAGCTGATATTGCTACGAGTGCTGAGCGAGGAGTTTGGATGGGCTGGGCAACTTCTGGTCCCATGATTGCACCGGCCCTTGCTCCAGTCTTGGGTGGTATCTTCGCCCAAGTCTTGGGCTGGCGATGGATCTTCTGGCTTTTGGTCATTTTAGCTGGCGCTTTTATGATCCCATTTCTGATAACTTATCCAGAGACTGGTCGTAATGTTGTTGGCAATGGATCTATCCCTCCCCAAGGCTGGAACATGAGTCTCCTGAATTACCTTCAAGTTCGCAAGCAAGCTCGATCAAACAGAGAGCCATCTCTGCGTCGGATACCATCCTGTGAAAGCACTCGGACTGCTCAAGAAGCTCTTCGCAAGAAGCGCAAGCTTCGAATTCCCAATCCCTTGAATACACTCCATGTTATCTTGGAAAAAGATGTTGGCTTGCTCCTCTTCTACAACAGCATGATCTATTGCGCATTCTACGATGTCATTACCTCGTTCCCGAATCTCCTGGAACAGATATATGGCTACAATGCACTACAGATTGGCCTCTGCTTTCTCCCATTTGGCATTGGTAGCTTGTTTGCCCCCGTTGGAGTTGGTAAGCTTATGGACTGGAATTTCCGCAGGACCGCACAGAAAGCGGGGTTGGTAATAGTCAAAGGCAAGACCAACGATTTGAAAGATTTCCCACTGGAGAGGTGCAGGATCGAAATAGCGCTGCCTCTGATCATCATCGGTGATATAGCATTATTATGCTATGGCTGGATCATGCACATGGAGACCAATCTGGCCGCTCCCCTGGTGCTACAATTCATCATGGGGTTCACATTGACTGGCGGATTCAATGCTTTGTCGGTTATGCTCATTGATTTGTACCCGTTGGCGCCTGCAACTGCGACAGCAGCAAACAACTTGGTGCGCTGTTTGATGGGTGCTGGTGCTACAGCCGTCATCGATTACATGATCGATGCAATGGGAAGAGGTTGGTGCTTCACCTTCATTGCCGCTGTTGTGGCATTCATGAGTCCCGTCTTATGGGTTCTCCAGCGGTGGGGACCCAAATGGCGAGAAGCCAGACGGACAAGGATCGCGGCGCAGCAAGAGAAGGAGAGACGAGAAGAAGCAGAAGTCCAGGCGGCTTCTGCTCTCGCTCAAGATGAAATAGACGACATACCACGAGAGAAATGATCAGGCACGGCGTTTAATGTAAGCCCATAGAGTTTTGCATCTGATAGCGATAGACGTGCATAATGAATGAAACCTAATATACACCGAGATACATTGCAGTCTCGGCCGTAGCCAGTGTGCTGGAGATAACTTAGTCTACACGTATGTATGTACATGCCGTGAACGTACAGCCTCATATCGTCACGTGGGGCTGGCCCTTGCTCACACCCTCTGTCCATACGACACCTTAATACGGCAATATCAGCTTAGTCGGCGAGTGCCCACCTTACTCAACTGATAGTTGATAGTCCAGTGACCTGCAGCAACGCTGGCTCCCCGAAGGATCCCCCCACAGCCTGCTCGACTCCGCCGCCGCCGCTCGTTACTTGTCCTCTTCGTTCTCTCCTTCGTCTTCGCTACGCTGGCGCTCTCGTACGCTCTCCCCCGGGTTCGTGCAATCGTCTCTCAGATTGTTGCTCCCAAGGCTCCCTTCAGCTTCACAGTTCAGAGACCCATCACCACTTCCGCCATGGCGAACCCCAAGCTCAAGACCCCGCCACAGGCACCGCCGCTCTTCACCCACACACCGGAGTCTCTCATCTCCAATACGGAAAAGCTGCTCGGACGGAGCAAATCATTGATGGACAGCGTCGTACGAGATGTGACACCGCAGACAGCAAACTTCAAGAATGTGCTACTACCATTTGCCCAAGACGACAACGAGATGGCTTTGGAGTCACACATCATTGGGTTCTACCAAGCCGTTTCCACCGATGCTAAGCTACGTGATGCATCTACCGAGGCGGAGAAGAAGATGGACGACTTTGCCATTGAGGCTTCGATGAGAGAAGATGTCTTCAGTCTCGTTGATGCTGTCTACAAGAGTCAGAAGGACGACCAAAGCTTGGATGCTGAAAGCAGGCGATTGTTGGAGAAGGATCACAAGGGCTACATTCGTATGGGTCTTGGAATTCCTGCCGGTCCACAGCGTGATCGTTTCAAGGCCATTAAGAAGCGACTGTCCGAGTTGAGCATTACGTTCCAGAAGAATCTTAATGAAGAGCAAGACGGATTGTGGTTCACACCCAAGGAGCTGGATGGTGTTCCAGATGATGTTCTCGATACCTTGAAGAAGGGCGAGGCGGGCACAGCAACTGAAGGCAAGCTGTGGTTGACTTTCAAGTATCCCGATCTGTTCCCAACTCAGAAGTACTGCAAGAACGCCGAAACACGACACAAAGTTTTCGTTGCCAACGAGAACAAGTGTAATGACAATGTGGAGCTGTTCAAGGAGGCCATTGTGCTGCGGGATGAGGCAGCTCGCCTCCTCGGCTACCCGAACCATGCTACCTTCCGAATCGAAGACAAGATGGCCAAAACCCCCGAAACTGTTGATGCCTTCCTCGGCGATCTCCGCAAGCGTCTTGCGCCCGGTGGACTGAAGGAGATTGAGAAGTTAAAGGAGTTGAAGAAACAGGAAACTGGAAATGCCGACAAATACTTCCTCTGGGATCATCGCTTCTATGACACACTAATGCTCGAGCGCGATTATCAATTGGATCAGAACCGCATTGCAGACTACTTCCCACTACAAACCTCGATCGAAGGCATGCTCAATATCTTTGAGCAGCTGTTTGGTCTTGTGTTTGTCCAAGTGGAAGGTAAAGACCGAGACGCCATCTCGGAGACCGGCAAGGGCAACGATACTGTGTGGCATCCTGATGTCCAAATGTTCTCTATTTGGGATGATGAGGAGGCTGGTCACGGCTTCGTAGGATACTTGTATCTTGATCTTCACCCTCGCGACGGCAAGTACGGCCACGCTGCCAATTTTAACATCCAGCCTGGTTTCATTACCAAGGAGGGAACTAGACGTTATCCTGCAACTGCACTCGTTTGCAACTTCAGCAAGCCTACCCCCAAGAAACCATCTCTCCTCAAACATGACGAGGTGGTCACTCTTTTCCACGAGCTCGGCCACGGTATCCACGATCTTGTATCACGGACAATTTACAGCCGCTTTCACGGTACTTCGACTGTTCGTGATTTCGTCGAGGCTCCTTCCCAGATGCTTGAGAATTGGTGCTGGACTGCGTCTCAAATCAAGTCACTGAGCAAGCATTGGTCCTACCTTAGCCCCGAATACGCGGAAGCATATGCGGCATCTGCAAAGAGCGGGGAGCAGCGCCCGTCTGAGACCATGCCGGATGATCTCATCAACTCCATCATCAGTACTCGTCACGTTAACGATGCTTTGTTCAATCTTCGTCAATTGCACTTCGGTATCTTTGACATGACGGTTCACGAGCCGGCTACTCACGCCGATGCCGAGAAAATTGATGCCTCGGTGACCTACAACTCACTTCGCCACGAAATCTCAAAGCTCGACGGCCCTGAAGCTCTTGGCGAGGGCCAGAAATGGGGTAGTGGACAGGCAACGTTTGGCCATCTGATTGGAGGTTACGACGCCGGCTATTATGGATACTTGTCTAGTCAAGTTTATAGTGCAGACATGTTCCACTCAGTCTTTAAGAAGGATCCGATGAACGGTAAGGAGGGACGTCGTTACAGGCACACGGTATTGGAGCGCGGTGGTAGCCAAGATGAGATGCAGACTTTGGAAGATTTCTTGGGCCGCAAGCCGAGCACAGAGGCGTTCTACGAAGAGTTGGGAGTTGCGTAGAGGAAGACACGTCTCACGACAAATCAGTATGGAGTCAATTCATTGAGTTATAGGCACTAATTGCCACGAATTATATTGATACGAATAGCACACGAAACTCGTCAAACACAACTCCAACGTCAACAATATGACCATGCGGAATGAATAATTGTAAATTTATTATGATTACTTGTTTCAGTAGGCACAACAAATTGCTTTACCTATGATTAGTACAGTATAGATGTTGCTTTGGTTCTTAGCCTTGCCTCTCGGCTGTGTGACGACCGAACCGAGGTTCAACCGCTTTCGCGGGGAGATTACCTCGACACTTTAATCCATTGTCCTTGGACACAAACAGGTTCATCACCATACGCTTTTCTGCTGCCAAAACGGAATATCATCCATTGAAAATGGCTCAACCAAAGTTTGAAATCCCTCAGCCGGCATCGAAGTACTGTGTTCTCTCGTACCCTACACCCAATGTATTGCTCGTACGCCTAAACAGGCCAAAGGACCTGAATTGCATCAACATGGACGGCAACGCCGAATTGGATGCGATTTGGAACTGGCTGGATGCTGAGCCATCACTTACTTGCGGTATCATCACTGGAACTGGTCGCGCGTTCTGCGCTGGTGCCGATTTGAAAGGTACAATCTAATTATGCTCCATACATGCACATCACACATTAATGAATTATTAGAATGGAACAACCGCAACCAAAGCGGAGAGAAGCGTAGCATGCCGCCATCCGGTTTTGGCGGTTTGTCGCGTCGTGGTGGCCGCAAACCCATTATTGCTGCTGTCAATGGCATCTGTTTCGGTGGCGGATGTGAGATGATCGTCAACTGCGACATTGTCGTTGCGTCTAAAAAGGCTCTCTTCTCGCTTCCTGAGGTTAAGCGTGGCGTTGTCGCGCTCGCAGGTGCTCTTCCACGTATCATCCGTACCATTGGTCGTCCGCGTGCTATGGAGATGGCACTCACTGGCCGTTCCGTCCCAGCTGAAGAGGCTTTGGACTGGGGCTTGATCAACAAGGTTGTTGGCGACGGTGAAGGCGAAGTTGTCAATGCGGCGATTGAGTATGCGAAGATGATTGCTGACAACAGCCCGGATGCTGTAATTGTCAGCCGTGAGTCGGTTAAGATGGGATGGGAGGGTGTTGGTGCTGAAGATGGCACAAGGATAGCTAACGATACATGGTTTGCGAGACTGCAGCAGGGTGAGAATATCAAGGAGGGTGTCAGGGCTTTTGTTGAGAAGAGGAAGCCCCGATGGGTTCCAGCAAAATTGTAGGCTACGAAGACGAATCGAGAAGTTTTTTTTCTTTTGTTCATCGCTATGTTCACCAATAGGTATGAGGCTATGGACTGCTATCAGTCAACGTCTGGAATTGGCAAGCCGTTGTAAAGCTTCATTTTCCTTCCAAGTGCTTTCATGGCGTCCATTGCATTCTTTTCCTGAAGCTTTCTCGATTCTTCTTCAGACACCAAGACGAAATCATATGTGATCAATCTAGATTTCTCAGAGACGCCGTACTCGCGAGCCTGATCGGAACTGACGGTTTTCAAGTCGACGATCAATGAATCTTTGACTCCAAATACAGCATCAGACGTCTCATATGGGTCTCCACGAAGGTAAAGAGCACTGCAAAGTAACGGTCAGTTTTACCTATTGATACGGATGAAAGTCCAAACTTACGTGATTAGATGATCAAAACCGACCTTCTCGAACATGAAGTGCATATGGGAAGGTCGATAACAATGTCTCCGTAACTCAATCAATAGCTTGCCCACTGGTCCGTCTGCTGGAATAGGATATGGCACAGGTGTAATAGCCTTGAACCAGAAAATGCCCTTTTCATCACTATGCATCACGGCTCGCTGATCCGGACCTTCGCGACCTGGGTATTGAACATCGTAAAAGCCTTTGCTATCCGTCTCCCAGATGTCGATTTTGACGTCCGAGATAGGTTTACCATCAGTATCCTTGATCGTACAGAGCACAAGACAGGGCTCGCCATCGGGATCGTGGGCGATCTGGGCTCCGTTGGGCTCAATTTCTGCTTCGTGGGAGTGGAAAGGACCAAGGACAGTACCTTCCGTGCTGGCTGGTGGTTTGGGGTGGTCGATACTGTCAACCAGTAATGAAAGACCCAGAATGTCCGATAGCAGGATGAATTCTTGTCGAACATCAGTGCATTTCTGACCTACGGCAGTGAGGAATAGCAGGCCTAATTTGAACTGATTAGAGGCTGATTTTGAATTGTCACAAAAATGACCCCACCTGTCATCCATTCCTCATGACTGAGTCTTGTTTCGCGGGCAAAATCATGTAAATGTTGAACGAGTCGTTCGAGAATGTACTTCAGCCTTGGGTTCTCGCAGTTTGAATTGATCAATTTCACATTATCCGTAATATTATCAATGGTAAGATTCTTAAGCGGCGGGACGTTGACAAGAGAGGGGTCCATGGTGTCGATTTCGTTTAGAGTGTTCGACGTGAGAACGAGGGGAGAAAGGCGGGTGGACTTGAAACACTTAAATCAACACAGACTTGACGAACCATTAGCAATGTATTGGAAATACAGACAAACATCTCCTGCAATCGGAATTGCCCCGCTATTCAAAAGTGCGTAGTCTGACCAACCCCGCGCAGTCGGCTCCCTGATACTGCCGGCTGATGATTCTCCCTTCCGCCTTCGTCAATTCCCCGGTCCGGTACTCGTCGAATATTGTAACCTTTACCATCATGAAGTTCCTAGCCGCAATTCCCGCGACGGATTTCTATCAAGATGTATTGTAAAGTTGCTCATAAAGCAAATGATGGTTATCACCTGGATGAGGTTGCTTTCATCTTCAGCGCCGCGAAATTAATTGCTGCCGTGTATCCATACACTCCTAGTCCGCATATCACGCCAACGGCCTTGTCGGATAAGTAACTGTGGTTTCTGAAGGGCTCCCTGGCATATACATTGGAAACATGTATCTCAACGAATGGAATTTCGACTCCTAGCAAAGCGTCCCTAAGTGCAACGCTGGTATGCGTCAAACCGCCTGGGTTGATGATAATAAACTGGCAATTTCCCCTTGCCGCATGAATTCGATCGATTAATGCCCCTTCGTGGTTTGATTGAAAGTGACTGAAAGTGATTCCAAGATCTTGCGTTTGGATTGACGCAGCATTGATGACATCTGAAAGCGTTGTACTCCCGTATAGATGTGGTTCGCGGGTGCCCAGGAGGTTGAGGTTCGGTCCATTGAGTAAAAGAATCGACTTTGACATGTTGAATTAATGATTTATAGTGAGTGTTATAATGAGTATATATGATGGAAATTTTCGTAGAATAGAAAGAATATTTGAGTGCTTGGTTGTTTTATCTGTTTTGGGGGTTGTCCATTTTGGTGGAAGAATGAAATCCCGAACCAAAATGCGATGTCGGACGAGAATCGACTTGACTGTTAATTTTCTTTGATTCGATTCACACTGTTTACAAAATGCCTAGATGACATGAGTTGAAAATACATCGAATGAGAGGTTTAAGATTTTGTAATTAGCAGAAGCTGCCATCCGGCTATCTTCAACGCAATCGCTTCGACAGCACCACGAGTTTCACTAGACAAGCCAGCTAATCCAATTCAAAAGCACTATTCCCACTCCTTGTATATATACATTAGGCGGATGTGCAGAGCATATTGGGGGTGACAAGGTCCATCGAAAAACAATATCCACAGCTGGATCATTACGCCTCCAACACAACATTGCGCGCAAAATAATGCGGAGCTGCTGCTTGCCTTTTCTGAGACACGAAGCCTGCTGTGAACGTGAGATGTTTTTCTCTGCATTGGGTGGTAGGTGTTTTCCGAAAGACATTCGAACGTCTGTCAAGGCTGAAATTGGCAATTCGGTTTACGACATGTCGTACTCTTCAATATTACTGCATATGGACATTTTGTAGCATCCTAGCTACAGGTTTCGTTATAGCAGTGTTATAGAAGAACAGAACATGGCCGATCTTGATAAAAGTTAAACAGGTTTACTTGTGGCGCATTAAAGTGGGCGAAGATGAGACCTCACTTAAGCCGAGGCCCCTGTTTGCTTGTCGGTTGCTCGCCGCACCTTCCTTCGGCGATCCCCCACAACGCGCTCGGGACACGCTGCGCGTCTTTCCACTTTCAGCATCTTGTTTGCGCGTCTGGCTAATTCACGATCACTTGGCTGTAGAGAGACGCCAGCCGACGCCCGGCAACACCGACAGCGACAGCACCGCCATGGAGGTCTGGGAAAAGAGCCAGACTGTGGACCCGGAAGTCCGCGCTTACGTTTTGTCACTTGTCAATGCCGTCGGTGGCAGTTCGACATACGATGATTCTTACGCCATAGGAGACGATGCTGCCGGAGCATTGCAGGACTTGCTGAGATGGCTACGGCTCTACGACGAGAAGTTCCACAGATACGGTATTTAACGGACAGCCTTGGAATTGATGTTTTGCTCATACATCAACAGACGTGAAGCGATGTTTGGCCGAAGCAAATCTTGTCAAAGGCGACTTACTCGAAATTCTCGCCCAATTGCCCGAAGACCCCTCAGAAAGCAGATTGAAAGGACGACTTGCTATTCTGTGCTTGCAGCTTCTCGTACCGCTGTCATGGCCCCCCGAACTCGACCCCGAGACATTCCACAACGACAGATTTACTGTCAACAACAGTAGACATCTGCCCTATCTCCAATTGGCGCAAGTCGGATACAAGCGCAACATCCTCCACTTCGAGAATGCACAAATCCTACGAACGGCAGTTCGAGTTGCGCTACCAGCCATGGCTGAGCCCCGTCGAGAAAGAACACCGCGAAACGAGGGTATTATCAAGCTTGTACTCTACCTCCTTCGAAACCTTGCTTTCATTACTCAACCACAACATCTGCCGTCACAAGGCGACGAAAACGAAATCAGTCGATCTTCCACTATCGATGTGTTCCACCAACAAGACGTCTTCATGCTGCTTCTGACACTTGGTTCGTCGGCGAATGATGAGTTTCAAGATCAGGACGTGGTTCTTCTGGAAGTGCTATACCATCTACTCAAAGGCGTGGATGCAACCAAGTTGTTTCTAGACGAGGACGAGGTTGCTGAAAAAGAGACGAACGAGCTTCAGTTGCTGATGGAGAAAGAGAAGGCCATGTTAAGCGGCTACAGGAAGCATGCACCATCAAGACATAACCGCTTCGGGACCATGATATGGGTTAAGCGGGGCGATGATAAGTTGTCTACGGTTAGTGGACAAAGCAACATCGTCGATGATGGTGCCACCCTCCAAAATATGGACGCAAGCAAGAAATGGAACAAACCTAAATACCGAGGAAAGATGAATCTGGAAGAAAATTCGGAGCCCGATTTCGGCAAGCGTATCGAGTTGACCCAAAGTGCAAGAAATCATCTGCGAGGTTTCGTGGAAGATTTCCTGGATTCATCCTTTAACCCCTTGTTTTCCAACCTCCGAAAGGCTATCGAGCGACAGGCCGATCGCGTGGGATCGATTCACATCAGACAATATTTCTACGTAGCTACTTGGTTCCTTGCCGCGGAGACTGCTCGTCGTGAGAAATCACAGCGAATGAAAAACGCGTCAAATGGACAGACTGAGCAAACGGTTGTCGAAGAGAATAGTTTCGCCTATATTGCTGCTGTACTCGACCAGGAAACTTTCGTCCTGTTGAATCGAAATCTTCAACGGACCTTTGACGAGAAGAATTGGCAGGATTTACAGGCGGTCATTATGTGTTTCACGCAGATTTTACTGACTGTGCAAGCGATGGCTGAGAGCAAAGACGAAGAAGATCAAGAAATTGCCGACAATATTCAGAGCCGCATTTTCTACGAAGAGACAACTCACGATCTTATCGTTCGAATCCTCCGTGGGTACACCCATCAGGGGTTTGCCTATTTGGATACCATCACCGAATGTGTCCACGTGTTTGTTCGTATGCTTGAAAGATACAGCAAGCAGAACGTTGATTTGCATATTCGATCAAAGCGCCGAGCTCGCAAGAAGCGGCAGCTCACGAATGATGGCCAAGACCATGGTCAAAACGATGCCGAGGAGGATGCCGAAGATGAGCGCGAAGCACATGTGGCGGTTTCTGAGCGCAAGTTCGATTTTGCCCGTTTCAGTGCGAGATTCCTCTCACAAGGTTGCGTAGATACCTTCATCGCTTTCACCCACTTCTACCAAGAACTGTCCGGGGCACAACTTAAGCGTTGTCATCGCTTCTTCTACCGACTCGCCTTCAAGCAGGAGTTGGCTGTATTGCTCTACCGAGTGGACATACTTCAATTGTTCCACAGGATGATTAAAGGTCAGGACTGTCTCAGTTCCTCGACCGACGGATTCCGCGACTGGGAACAATTGGTCCAGCAAGTCTTCCGTCGATGCATCAAATGGGTTGAACGCGAATCCGAGGGTGAGGGATGGAGAGGAGCAGCAATCGTTGAGATGCTCTTTTCAAAAATCCCAAATACCCTGTTTTACCTGCAGAACGGTTATGAGTTGGTGGCGGAGAAGAAGACACCGCGAGCCCCGGCCGAGCTTCAAGTAAAGGCATCGGTTGCCGATGATCAAAAAATTCCCGTTGCTGTGAGCTTGCTGATCGATAAAGGCAAATTCGATGCTCTTACTTGGATCAAAGCCGAATTTGCACGAGCAATTGAGCTTCTTCAGACTGATGAAAATACGGCCGCTGGCTTGAAGGAAATGGCAGAGAAGGAGGGCCCGACGTCTGAGTTCGCATCTATCCTTGATACAGAGGATCAAAGGCGAAAAAATGAGACTATCTTGGTCAACACAAGCACCACAAACCAGGCGACACTCATCAGAGAGCTTTTGTTCAGAGATAAATATGTACGACTGCTCATGAAGACATTGGGCATGGAGCGTCTGGGCGCTGATGATGACCTGGACGCAACCTGGATATTCCCACGTAATACAACAGCAGAAGATTTGCATGAGCGTTTGGACCAGATCCAACAGACCGAATTCAACCCTCCAACATTTGATGATGGCAAGAATGCAGAAGACATGATTCGGAATCAAGCTACTGGCCGTCGTGGGGCGACGTTTTCAGAAGACGAGGATGATGGAACTGACAGTGGCGGAGAAATCAATGAATCCCTCTTCCCTCCCAATTTACGCGAGCAAAGAGTCGACGGAGAACGCCCTGTCAAACGACGTCGCCTCAAGCCTAGGAACAAGACCGAACTCACAGAGGACCAAGCGGCTGAAAAAGCCAAAGAACGCCGCAAAAAGGAGCAAGAACGCAACAGCAAAATCAAAAGCGCGCTGTACATTACTGCCGAAGATGATGAGAGTGACGAGGAACGCGATCAGGAGTTTTTCAGACTTGAAGAGGAGAGACGGAAAAAGACGGCTGGCGTTATTCGGCGTACGCTGCATAAGGAGGCAAAGAAGAATGACGAGGAAAAGGGGATAAGGAAAGACAAAAAACGGAAGAATGGAGCCGATCTAACCAAGAAGACGAAACGACAAAAGCAGATCGTTCTCGACGATGACAATGATGAGATGGACCTCTACGGTGGCATTATTTCAGACGACTCGAAATCTGCGGAATCATCACATTCCGACAACGAAGACGAGGATGTAGAGTCGGTCGGTGGAGTGAAACTTGGTGCTATCGACATTAGTGACGCAGAGTTGGACGATTCGCGATCTGCTTCAGCGACATCACCGCTGCCACTCTCGGCACGAAAAGCGACAGCAGAATCAATACCCTTATCGTCTGTGTCGGGCAATGCTCGCTCCGTTGTTGCGGCGGCCGATAGCGACGATGACGACGATGCACCGGTCGTGAAACCCGTGGCGAGGAGGAGTAATGTCAGGGCAGGATTCCTTCTTGATGATAGTGATTCTGAGTAGGATTTTGTAGACTTTACATATTATGATTTAGATGGATCTTTAATGTTGTAAAGATGTAATATCTTGCCCCTGCGCCGACATATTGCCGTGGATCACTCGTCATGATGTGCGATGCAGCACATGCGTCTACGCGGTTCCAGGACCAGGGAGCCGGACAAGCCATTGAAGACACTTTTGTGCTCGGCAGTCTATTCGCAGCTGTTTGACTCACCGGTCAAAAATCCCGCTAGCCTTCCGAGCTTACGACAAAATTCGACGACCTCGATCGCTGAAAGAACGGTGTGCGCCTGTTGGGTCGGATGGTCGGTCAAGGTCAAAGAAAATGTAGAAAGGCGTGTGGAATGGATGTTGCACTGCGAAATTTCAGAGGAGCGTGATGATGCCATAATCATCTTGGATAAGCTGATCAGGGGGCGAGTATGTTGGCTGAGCAAGCAGGGTAGATATGTGGGTGGTGGTGTTGTGTAGAAGATGCGAATGCGAAAGTTTGTCGGCGATGCCGTAGCAAATGGTAAGTATATGACAAAACAGGGTTACGTATTTTTTTTTAATAGTTGAAAGTCAACCAGAGACTCTCTTCCTCTGGACCATAGGCAGGCGAGCCAGTCATGAATAACGGCAAGTTGAGGGTAGATTTTTAACGCTACCTTGATCTAGAAAGATTCGAATCGCTCCCAATGCATGGCAGGTAGATCATGTAAAAGTCATTTGTGCAGAGTGCAGCTCCTCGTAAGAAAGTGAGAGGATTCAGAGATGCAGAGGTATAAATCAATGTCAAGTTGGGTGTATGATGCTGGTCAGTCGAGGCTTCAGTATTTGCAGTCTGGCCTGGTCAGTGCACAAGCCAATGCGACACAGCATTGGAAGCCAGTCTACCTTGAGGCTCTATACTTTTCTTTTGCGAGCACGAGGACAAAAGCACCCTCCTGTCGTATAACGAGTACGATTGAGACGTGGCGCATGCAAGACATGGCAGATGGTGTACACCTACCTTGTACCCTTCGGCTTAAGGCGAACCAAAGATGACTCCGCCCGAGTTTACCGACGGCACAGCTTATCAAGCAAACGAGTGTGTTTACCACAACTGGTCGTTCAAGCAGCCATATAGGGGAAGCTAATCCAGCCTTTGTCGTAGCCCATCCACTTAGACACTGGCCAGCCGTGGGACTGTGAGACGGTGTTCCTTGGCGAATGTGAATACGACGATGGAACCGGTGAGCGTTGTTCGGCGAGCATTGTTCGTTGACCAGCACCGGCGCGTGTTACAGTAGGCGAGTATTCTCCCAGGGCCGTCCCATGCTGGTGCTGGTGCTGATGCTGGTGGTGCTTCTGGTTCTGGTGCTGGTGCTGGTGCTGCGGGCTGATGATGGGCGCCTTGTCAGCGCGCAACGAGCAGCGGCAGCGGGACGAAGGTGCAGTAGTTAGTTAGCGGTAGGGCGCGTGCGAGGCTTGGCGAACCGTGAATGTCAAGGCTCAGACTCTCGTCCCCAGCGCCAAGCCGCCCCGAAATGGCTCAAATGGCCGTTGCGCAGTAGAGAATTAGGCGGCAGCGGACTCCCGTACGGCTGAGCATCGTCGGGGAAGGGGCGATGGTACAGAAACAAAGGAGGGAAGGAACGATGGCCCGAAGGATGAACATTGGCGGAGCGAGGAAAGAGCCGTGTCACATGGCAAGCGCGGTCGATCTTGCCGCTTTAGGCACTTTTAGGATATGGCGGCCGTCTTGGGAAACTCGCGTGCACAACTCAATCTACGCCTCGCCCCGCCCGCTTTCGCGCCCATTCACACTGCAATCGGCCACATCCACGGCGATTGGCGCAGAATCCCGCCTTTTAGTCGTCCATTGAACCCTTTTGAGGGCGATATTTAGGCGACCCACGAAAGCCCCCCAGGCCCAGGGCCGGGTCCAGACGCATATTGCTGCCTGCAGCCCTTTGAACCGCCGCTGGGGAAAGTGTCCGTGTTTGAACATGGCTGAATCCATCGCCCTGCACATCGTTTTGTTTCCCGGCGATCCTCCATGATCTGTCCATTCTTCGTCCACCTTCATCAGTATTCTTCGTTCTTCAGACATTCCTTCGTCCCAAGTGCTATCCTGTCCTGCTATCTCAAATCCGGAGACTGGCTGTGCTGCTGGCTGCCACGCATGACAACCACGTGCAAACGGAACTAAATAGCTTCAGTAATAACTCTATTTGAACCACCCATGATAGTGACCATGGATCACTGGCAACAGAACCTTCAGGATCCCATGGGGAGTATCCTACACGAGAATATCAACATCTTCCCCGACCCTTTCCTGCAGGTTTCCAACGGTCCAGATTCATACACCACACCATACTCAGACGCACAATCGCTGACGACACCCGTTGCCGACTTTGACAAGTTCAGTGTCACCTGGCCGTCAGATGTTGAACAGCAAGCACTCTCTGCCGCTGAGATCCTACAGGACTTGTCTGAAGAATACTACCCCGAAAATGGTCTACCAAATGGACAATCATATGCATCCTTTAACATCAACACCAATCATCCATATCCAGCAACACCGGCACATAGTTCGCGAAGCTCAGTTGGCACAATAGGTGCCCAATCACTCCTCTCCAACGAAGAACTCTCACCTCTCGATGTGCGACCGAATCCAACTCAACACCTCGCACAAAGTCCCCCCCTCTCATTATCCCAATCAACAACCCTACCCCCAACAACAGCAACAACAAAACCAATCCAACCCCGCCAAAAACGAGATTCCACATCCGAAAAACCCCCATCAAAACAATCAAACAAAGACCTCTCGAAAAAGTCAACTTCACCCACGCGCACACGCCGACGACCTCGAATCCCACACACCGACGTCGAGCGCCGCTATCGCGAGAACCTCAACGCCCACCTCGATAAACTACGCACCATGGTCCCAGGCCATCGCAACAGCGCCGTTCAAGGCGAGGGCATCATTGCCAGTGACGCGCTGAAATTGAGTAAATGCGAAGTTATCAGTGCGGCAGTGAGTCATATCGGGAATTTGGAAAGGGAGAATTCGCTTCTCGGCGCTGAGGTCAAAGAGCTCAAGGCTTTGGTGCTGAATTGGGAGAGGCGGTCTGCCGGGGCCGTTTGGCCGATTTGATGGGTAAATTACGACTGATGATTAATTTCTGGAGTGGGCAATGGTATACAGAACAAGTGATGATGATTTTGGATCTTTCGCGCAATGGCGGAGAATGAGCAAGGTGATCGAGTAATGTGCCATGTTCTATTCTTTCGGCTTGACTAATCGTACAAACATAAAAATTCTCGTCACACTCGTTTGTGGCTTCAATAGAAAATCAAGTCCCACCCTTTTTTGCCTATCGCTTTGTTAGTACAGCGACACAGAATGTCATCGCGCCAGGTGCAGACTTACCAGCCAGAGCGCGCGGTCGCATAAAGGGCAACCCGGCATCGAGTCGTTCCCAGTGCTCGAGCAAGATTGTTCTCGCATGTAATACATTACCCATGGCAAAAAGCTGATTCAATCGATCCAGCCAATCAATAATAAAAGCACGATCATCTTTATCATGCGCCGCCGAACCAATGGAAAAAGCACTATGGAGAGTTTTACACGCCGGCCTCGACCATTTCAATTCCATGCGCTTTAAACATGCCACGCCGGCTTTGACAATGTCCATTGTTTCCGGGTCGTCGAGCGGTTTTAAAAGGAGATTAATACGGATTTCGAGTCGGGCGGCATGGTGGTAAATCTCGTTCAGGGCTTGGTAATCATGGAATGTGCCGTCGACGACGGTGAGAGAGAGGTCGCGGACTCGACAGGGGATGTAGGCTTGCATGCCGATTTGTTGGTCGAGACGAATGCAGCGGTGGCGCAGGGTTTGGGCGAGTGTGTGAATGGCGCTACCGGGGGCAGAAGCTGCTTGGAGAGTTTGGATGGCTACGGCGTCACGGCCGACTTCGGCCATTTCTTGGAATATCGGTACCAAAGATGTAGAAAAGCCCTCGAACATGTCAATGTATCCAGGATCGACTTTGTTCAGGAGATTGGGTACAGCGCTGGGTTTTCCGGCTGACATGGACAGAATGTCGAGCGATTGACACCAGCGACGTAATAATCGGAGGGTAGGGGAATCGGGCTGATCATTTTCCTGTGTGGCTAAGATGGCTTTTGCTCCTTTGAGATGGATTTTCCAAGTGTCGGGCTTTTCGCCACCTGCTTGAATCTCTGCGATGCATAAGACGAGCGCAGTTGCTGCAGCGGCTTGGTTGATTTTGTTGTTTTTGCCAATGGGTTGTCGTGCAAGGTGACCAATGGAAAGAGTAGCTAGCTTGTCAATGTACGAATCGTTATATTTGTGTCCTAGTGACTGGCGGTGTCGAGCTGCTGCCACGAGACAAGCAGACAACAAATGGACTCCGTGTTCCTTATTAAGCGCCAGAGGAGCGAGAGCGGAGCAATATTCGGCATGTATGCTCGGATGTAGCGAGATGCATTGTGTGACGCCGGTCAAGAAGTGATGGACTAGATACTGATGAGGTTTTGATAACCAGGATAACCAGTTGATCTGGCCAGGAAGATGAAGATAACCATCTACACTCCGCCAGTCGACTTTGCCATCGGCACCAATGACGCTGAGGACATCCTTGACGCCAACCGGCTGGACGGCTTTAGCCTCGCGCTCTGGCGAGGAGCTATCTGGGGTCTCTGACGAGGTCGCGCTTTGGCGGGGTGATGTCGAGTCGCTGGATGCGTGGGTGGACAAACGCCGCGCCGAACGGGCAGGGTGATCCTGTACGATGAACGCGGTACCGAATGCCGAATCGTTTGCATCCAAGTCAGTCCCCAGGATGGATTTGGACGATTTGGGCCCTCGCCATCGCAGCGGGCGATTGTACGAGCACGACTTGTTGGCGAGGACGCAGGCACCACACGCCGGACGGCCCTCATCACATTTGCGGCGCAAACGACGACACTCGACGCAGCCCGAGCGCGACCGAGTCGATGTCGTCTTGGACCGCGGCTTTGCAGAATCCTCCATCCATCCACCGCAAATCAGATGCAATCCATAGGCCGCGCCGGGCCTGGCGGCGGGCGATGCTGTGACGGCGGCGAGCGGACTTGTTCAGCCGCTTCAGCACCGGAAGAGACGAGAAAGGAGGCCACGGGCGGAGGAAGAAACTGTTGATGGAGCAGATGCGATGGACATGCGGTGCCTGACGAGCAAATGCTGTGCGGCTGAGTCAACACCCTTGCACCGCTTACGTTGCCGCTCGTTGCACAATAATAATCATCCGTCGACGTCGTTCCCCGCCGTCTCAGCCTTGTGCCCGTCCAGAGCGTTGGATTGGCCGGTGCCACGTGGTGTTGCATGCAAGGCCATCCGAATTATCATTACATATTAACAATGTCCAATCACATGGTGAATTATTGCGGGTGTTTAAACACATCAATTGATCGTCAACGTGCTCGTCTCGTTCGTTCCCTTGTCTTATCTATCTATCATTTCGCTTCCGTCCCGTCCGAGAGGCGCAAGCGAGCCGAGGCTGACGCAGAAAGTCAAACTTGAACCAAGACCAGACTTCACACTACACACTGCTCCTTTTCTCTTCTTTTATTTTCAACATTATTTACATAATTCATGACTGGGAAGCAATACCCATACGCGGTGAGCTCTGGGTCTTGTCAAAGAGGACAAAGTAGTGCTTCATAAAGATATCTCCAAAGATGGACAGCTGGCCGTTGAGCGGTTGAACACCGCCAATACACGCGCCATTGTCATTCGCGTACTGAAGGTAGTCAGTCACTAGGGACATTGTAGTCAACACCACCAATATTGACAGTCCAGTCGGGGAGAGTGGAGCAGTTGTAGGTATAAAGCCCGGTCTGCTGGTCCTGTTGTGCGCTTGGAACGTTGCTGTATTAGTTACTAGCAGCGTTACCAGCGAGGAGTGGTAGCGAGGTGCCGTTGTGAAAGCCATTTCATTGTCACGTGAGCGGGTCGTTTCCGCGGATCAGATTAGATGACACGACACCGCCTGGAGGCATTATTATAACATCATTCATCTTACATCCCAGCAATCGAGGCTTTACAAAGACGTTGTAGTTTTTGGGGCCGTGCCGAGAACGGAATCGAAAGTCATCAACCAGAAAGACAGTTGTCTACTGTCTTCTTGCCATTGTGCTTCTCCCAATTGTATCGAGATCTTTGATTCATAACACTCAAAATGGCTGCTCCAGCGTCATATGACGTAGCCTCAGTCACCGCGCCCGATGCGACCGGCAAAGGCAAGGAAGAGATATCTTACAAGAGCTGGACTGAGGTTGTGGACGACCATCCACTATCCAATTTGGCGGCTCAGCTGCCTGACATCTTGGGAGAAGCAGGTCACAACGAGATGTATGGAGTCGAGCTTCATACACCAAAGGATGGGTAATATTCTGCAATTATCCTTTCAGGAAAATCACACCAACTGACATGCTGTAGCCAACAATCTCCTCATACAACTCTGATCATCCTTCAAAAATTCCTGCGCGCCAATGCTGGCGATGCAACCAAAGCTCGAACACAACTGCTGGATGCACTCAAATGGCGCAAGGAATATAATCCTCTCTCTGTTCGCGATGAAATTTTCCCCAAAGAAAAATTCGGCGGGCTGGGGTATATCACCAGCATCAAAAGAGCGAAGCAGCCTGTGGCTAAAGTCGACGTGGCAGTATTCAACGTCTACGGGGCGGCAGCGAAAGACCCAGCGAAGGCATTTGGCGATACTGATGAATTCGTCAAGTGGCGAGTGGCGTTGATGGAACGTACTCTCGAAGCACTCCAGCTCAATAAAGCGGACCAGCCTATCCCTGACTATCAACAAGGGACCGATCAGTACCAGGCTCTTCAGATCCACGACTATGAATCTGTATCGTTTTTCCGACAGCCGGCTGAGATCAAAGCGGCCAGTTCGAAGATCATCGAGATGTTCCAGAAATACTACCCGGAGACAGTTCGTGACACAGACCTCACGACTACTTTTGCACAGCTAACATATCCTTTAGGTATCGTTCAAGTACTTCGTCAACGTACCACTGGTCATGCAATGGATGATGGGCGCGATGAAAGCGCTCATGTCATCTGACTCTATCCAGAAAATGACTTGGATGTCTAATGGCAAGGATCTACATACATACCTCGGCTCCGATATTCCAAAAGAATATGGTGGAACTTGTCCTTCGCTTGAAGGCAGCGCAAGGACTGTCAAATTTGACGACGGTAGCGAAGGTGCCAATAGCGGAATTGCTGTTGTTGCGCCCACAGCGACAGATGAGGCCCCAGAAAAAGATGTCACGCCGATTGCTACAGAGCCTGAACTGGTGAAAGAGTCAAAAACCGAAGCTACAACCACAGCGAAAGACTCAATCACAATGCCCATAGCCACAAATGCTCCAGCTCCAGAGATCAAGAAGTCTGGACCAACGTCTAAAGCAGCCGAAATCGCATAGAATTCCCACTGCCCTGCGAACTTGACATTTTACGCAAGCGTATACCCGATTATTTCTCATATCATACATAGAATAATGAAAACAAACTAGTTCATTGATCAGAAGCCGCCGTTGATGAGTTGTATGCAGGACCTGCGTTCCTCCTGTTTGTTTCGATGGGCGTCTTTGTCGAGTTGCTATTAATGCCCTTGTCAAACAAAGCGGACTTCATCTCAGCCACTTACATGCAGGGAGAGATGGCTGAGAATTTCAGCTCGCAGCAATTTGTGGAAACTAGAATGACAAAAAGATAGCTTGCGCTCGAACAATTGCATGTAATCTCAATTCCCGACTTTCAAACGGAACAGTTTGACAATGTTCTCCAAGAGACGACGCGTTCACGTCGGGTCAGCCTCCTATCCCCGGATTCGTGAATTGCTGCGCCACTCGACTGTTTTTAGAACGCCTCTCCTGCCTTGTCCTGCCTCGCCGACGATTACGCGCTTGGTCCACACGCATACGTAAACTGCCTCGAACTGTTCGTACAATAATACGACATACTCGAGGCTTTCCTCTTCGACAAATCAATACAGAATATTTCTTCGTTTCGCAGCCGCTGAATCGCCAACCGGAGTACCACGTCCGGCATTCCCCACTCACTCCCCCATGCTCTTGGGCATGATCCAGCTTGACCATGGCGAACTATAGCGACAACTACCACAATGCACACACCGACCACGCTCAACCAAATTACGAGTCTACTCGACGTTACGACATACCGCCAGACAACTCACCCTACGCCTCTCCGTTCAGGGATACCGCTTCTCCACACTCGCATCCGGCTTCTTCACAATCACATGGTGGTGCCAGTGGGCCAAGATACAATGACACGGATCCTTTCGATGATATGAGTGCGATACCAATGAATAGACAGAGGTCAAAGCGAGACTCAAATGCAACAATGGCACCAATACTGCCGCATGATGCGGATGATACTTTTGTGAGAGACGCCGTGCCGAGGAAAGAGCTCAGACGAGCTGGTCGGTTCAGCGGGAGGATCACCTGGGTGGTGTACACACTTACGCTGGTCCAAATAATAGTCTTCATTGCTGAACTTGTACGGAATGGTATGTATAGCAAACGTGCGAGGATTCTTGGACAACAGGCTAACGAGAAATACAAGCCGTGCTCACCAAAAGTCCGATTGAGATACATCCTTCATTCAACCCTATGATTGGACCATCACCATATTTGCTTATCAACATGGGAGCTCGATATCCATCTTGCATGCATACCATGCCTGGTGTGCAGAATGCCACGGAAGTTATTTCATGGCCTTGTCCGAACGCTACCGATACCACAGGACCTAGTGTGACTTGCTCACTACCTGAATTATGTGGATTCTCTGGCAGTAATGTCCCATTGCCTAAGCTCAACGGCAGTCTCGACGAAAAGCCAGCTCCCAACCAATGGTGGCGGTTCATCGTCCCTATCTTCATCCACGCTGGAATTATCCACATTGGCTTCAACCTTCTCCTACAGATGACACTTGGACGCGATGTAGAGAAGCTCATCGGTAGCATTCGGTTCATTCTGGTATACTTTGCATCTGGTATTTTCGGCTTTGTGCTAGGCGGAAACTTTGCAGCTACAGGAATAGCATCATGTGGTTGTTCGGGAAGCCTATTTGGTATTCTCGCCATCACACTTCTTGACCTATTATACACTTGGCGTGATCGGAGTGGACCGATTAAAGATTTGATGTTCATCATTGTCGATGTCATCATCGCGTTCGTGCTTGGCCTCCTTCCTGGCTTGGACAATTTTTCTCACATTGGAGGCTTCTTCATGGGTCTGGTGCTTGGTGTATGCATTCTCCGATCGCCAACAAGACTGACTCAGAAGTATCCGGTGGCGGGACCTCTTGGAGCCGATAGACCGATACGATACAGCGGTGTCTCGCCATCTGCGCCGTCCGCATCTAATGGTATTGGACTTTTCGTCCGCAGCCCCAAAGCATTCTTTGCAAATCGACGAGGTGCATGGTGGGGATGGCTAGCTCTGCGAATCATCGCCCTGCTCTTCATACTTATCGCATTTATTCTATTATTGAAGAACTTCTATGTTTGGCGTCACGGATGTCACTGGTGTCGGTACCTGTCTTGTTTGGACATTAAAGTCGGCGGGACGAACTGGTGCGACGTGGGCAACTTGAACTTCACGCCGAATGACAGTTCGTCATAGAAATGAAGCATTTTTCGGGCCACAATCTTTTTCGGACTCTCCGTTTCTCCTAGGAGCCTTTCTAATGGCGTTTCAGCGATGCATTAAGGGAGCATTCAGATATGTGTACATAGGGCATAGTGATAGGAAGACCCGAGCTTTGCCAAGCGCACGTCGGTACGTGGGTTGCAAATATGGCACACAGATCAGAGTAGATTATAAACTCTGTCATATGATAATGAAAGACTTCAACGAGCCGATGAACTATATCCCGTCTGTTGGCTGCTGCCGTTGCTGACTTGACATCCGACCTACTTAGTGCGGCGTTGGATCGTCGAATTCTCCCCCACCACTTTCGTCACTGTGCGGGCGGTTGGTGGGCTGAGTGGTGGATCAATACGAAACGTGACATTCATTGCCAACAATAGCTCACATCTACCACAACAACGCAGCCTCGTCCATTCACTTTCTGTTCACTCATAGCCACCTCCTGCTCTTTCGAGACGCTGCCCCTTCTGACTCTACTGCTGGCGCGCCTTTGACTTCACTCTGCCGCCAGACCAATAGCTGTGATCGCGAAATGCACCACTGACCGTGAACAATAGTGACAGCTTACGAAACGTTTCGTTGAACACCGACTGTTCCCTAGCGACTGCTCAAGCCTGCAAATAGCTCAATCCTCACTAGACAAGCATACTCGACATGGCTACCAGCAGCGAATACGCGCAGGCCGTTCTGCAGGCCGCCGAAGCTTGGCCTCGCCCGCGAAGTGAAGATGGCAAGGAGTACAAAGAGTTCACCTACGGTACCGCAGGTTTCCGTATGAAGGCAGAGCTTCTACCTTACATCATGTTCGGTGTCGGCATGCTCTCTGCCAATCGCTCGCGAAAATACTCTGGCAAGACTATTGGTGTTATGATCACAGCCTCTCACAACCCGGCCGAAGACAATGGTGTTAAGATTGTAGACCCAATGGGCGAGATGCTGGAGCAAGATTGGGAGCAATGGGCCACTGGATTCTCCAATGCAAAAGATCCCACACAGCTGCGTAACGCCTATGTACACTGCTGCCAGCAGCTTCACATTGATGAGAAGAGGCCTGCCAATATCATTTTTGCCCGCGACACCCGCCCATCTGGTGAGAAACTTGTGACTGCGCTGAAGGCTGGCCTGGATGCTGTGGGTGCCAAATACATTGACTACGGCATTCTCACCACTCCTCAACTCCACTATCTCGTCCGTGCAACCAACACCCAGGACCTACCTATTCCATACGGAGAGGTCTCGGAAGAAGGGTACTACAAGAAGCTTGCCACTGCCTTTGCTGAAGTTATGAAATTTAGCAAAGCTGAATCACAAATCACTATCGATTGCGCAAATGGTGTTGGTGGTCCAAAGCTCAGGGAGTTGATCAAGCACCTGCCGGCCGATAAGCTCAAAATTAACGTCGTAAACGACCGCATAAACGATCCAAAGGAGCTGAACTACAGATGTGGTGCCGATTTCGTCAAAGTCAACCAGCGTACTCCAGAAGGATTCAATGGTAGACCTTTCGACAGATGTGCTTCGCTCGACGGTGATGCTGATCGATTGGTGTATTACTTTAATGAGGAAGGCCCAGTTTTCCGCCTTCTTGATGGCGACCGCATCGCTATCCTTGTCGCTGGTTTCATCGGTGACCTCGTCCGAAAATCCGGACTTGCTGACAAGATCGATCTTGCCGTCGTCCAAACCGCGTACGCTAACGGATCAAGCACAAAGTACATCGAGCAGGTACTGAAGCTTCCAATTGAATGCACCTCCACTGGTGTAAAACACCTGCATCACGCTGCTGCACGTCATGATATTGGAGTCTACTTTGAAGCCAACGGTCATGGCACCGTGCTATTCTCTGACCGCGCAATGAAGGTCATTCGCAAGCATGAAGTGCAATCTCCTGCTCAGATGGAAGCCATCGAGACGCTTCGTGCGCTCATTGACCTAATCAATCAAACTGTCGGTGATGCTCTCTCCGACATGCTCCTTGTTGAAGCTGTTCTTGCACACAAAGAATACACCGTTCGTGAGTGGCTGGCCATGTACACCGACTTGCCCAACAAACTTGCCAAAGTCCTTGTCCCCAATCGAGCTCTCTTTACCTCCGTTCCCGGTACTGCAGAGCGCAAACTTGCGACGCCCGAAAACTTGCAAGGCAAAATCGATCAACTGGTGGAAAAGTACCGCGATGGTCGCTGCTTTGTTCGCGCGTCTGGAACTGAAGATGCCGTGCGTGTGTATGGCGAGGCTGCAGAGGCATTCGACGTCGACGATATGGTGACAAAAGCTCACGAGTACATTTTGAACAGCACTGCCGAAGGCTCTTCGTACGGAAACAAAGACGACCAAAAAGCCGTCGACGATTACAATGAAGCTATCCGTAAGATATCTAATTGAAGCTGGAGAAATCCGGCTCACCGAATTAAATGAATAGCATGCTAACGATGATACTCGACTTGCAGACGAAAAAGCTGACGCTGAAAAAGAACAGCAGAAGCACTGAGCTGCTCCATGAATAGTTTTCGCTCTTCCTGGGTGGTAGCCACTCGATGATCTAAATCATGGCTGCAGACGCGGCCCGCAAAAGCATGGCAGAAAATTCTGGAAATTCATTCCCAATCCTGGTGATACTTGGATATGGGCTTTCAAGTTGGCATGTAGATGGAATGAGCTTGATGAATGGACGACGTGACTATTAATCACATTTGGTATGCAATATGAGTTAACTTTTATTGCAAAAGAATCTCGGCTCAATGCGTGCTCACATTGTTTCATCCTTTAAGGCTGCACGCAAGTTGTGAATGAAGCTCAAGGGCAAGTGCTACTCATTGACTATCCACCGTTCGCTCGTCGTGGAAGTTGGTGCTCTTTCCAGGAAGATTGTCAATGTCTCATGTCCCTGTTCCCAAATTCGACGCCTACCTGTTGCCGATTCAAAGAGAAGCCATGGCCGATTTTCAAAATGCGCTGATGCGCAACCGTCCATCAATTTGGATGAACTGACGCTAAAATGCCAGCTCTAACAATCAGAAGCAATGACTGGGCTGTTTGCTCATGTCGCTGTTGATTATGTGATGGTTTTGTAAGACTTTATTGTTAACTTAACTGTTTACCCTGATCAATGTATCTGAATATTTTTGAGATTTTTCATAGACAAGCGCAACAATGGGCATTATGAACGATCCCAATGAATATCTGCGGCCTTCACGGATTTAATCAGACTTATTTACGCTGCTAGAGTACGCAAGGCACGCTTTCGTGCTTCTTCAATGCCAAATGGGATACTGATGGGGTTGACACGTGGACTGTAGTATAAACTCACAATGTCGCGGATGGTTTTAGGAGATCATTATGTATTGGTATTTCATGCTTGGGTATCGTTATACCGCATCTGTACTATCAAGCTACGGTTGCATGGCTATAAGAGCCAGTTCTCGGCTGTAGGCCATACTCTATCCATCATCATCGTCCCATGATCCGTCCACGTCCGCCCAACCATGGCCCCATCGCTGTCCGCCACCTTCGCCACACCCTCGGAGATGTCTGGCAGTGACTGAATTTTGCCGCCAGCATCTGGCGCTAAAGTCGTCGCTTATGGTTACGAGATCTCCGTCGTGGCTCCAGGTCAAGGATGTCACTTCCTTGTCGTGCCCACGAATCAATGCTGTGCCATGTTCGTAAATTGGCAACATCGATTTTTTGGCACCTTGTGTTGATGGCCGTGTGGTGAACGATGGAAGTTCTTGCTCGTCGTCATCGGTGAAAGCGGCTGCGCGGACATCTGGCCGACGCAAATGGTTCTCGTCAGTTGGGAATAAAACCGCGCACTTGTCGGTGCTTCCCACAGCAAGCATCTCATCCTTGCCGCCGCCTGCTGGCCTGAGGGATGCTTTAACGTAAAAGCTTCCAGCCCTCAGCTGTGCATGTCTAAATCCATATAGTGGTCCCAGGCCGCTTTTTGTGTCCCTGCCTGTACGAAGCTTAGAATTTGATGAAGACAGCTCCGGGACGGAGCCCAACGCAAGATGACTAGTCGAGTATGCATAAATTGTGGCGTCTCTGCATAGAGCATAAAGCCTCGAGCCATCTCCAGAGAGTACCATGGAATTTATTCCATAGTTTCTCGTATAGACATGACTCTGCGGCAGAATTGTCGATGACAAAGGCGTTGTGTGATACCTTGATGCAGTACGTAGGTCCCACAGTTTGATTGTTGCGTTCAGCTCGCTGGATGTAATGAGGAGGTGTTCACGCCCATTTGACAGATGCTGGATAGCTGTAATTGATACATCGCTGTCATCTGAATTTGGCGCTTTTGTGGATCGAGTGGAAGAGAGTTTGGTGGAGCGGTGAGCGGTGCCAACTTTGAAAGTGCCGACTGAGTATCGGACCATTGGCTCGACTTCTCCATCTGCAGTAGCAGCGCGTGCGAAAGCAGTCCGTAAATTCCGAGCAGATCCTTTGGCTGAGCAACGCAGATCCCAGAGCTGCACGCTGCCGTCTCTGCTGCTTGTCGTGAGAACGTTGTCATTGCCAGGTTGAAAGCGCACTTGTTTGACACTACTAGTGTGACCAGACAAAATGCAAATTGTTTGCTGGGTGTGCATATCAATGATGCGTGATGTTTGATCTCCACTGGCAGTAGCCATCAGGTAATCATCTGAATTGAAGGCAATATCCATGACAGCGTTTCGGTGAGGGCGGAAGCTGAGATGAGTCTGGGTAAAATCTGACGAAGCTGAAGAGTCGATGAGGCGAATAGAGCCTTCTTCCTCGCCGATGGCCACAAGTGAATTGGTGTTACAGCTTGCTGTGCAGAACGGCACAGCTGTTTCATGACCACGAAAAGAATACACGTCTGTTGGCTTTGATGCATATGTTGCAGCTTCTGCCTTTGGATCTGCGCAATGATCTTGGCCACGATGGCCACGTGTAAGAGCATCGTAACCACCGAAGCTGCGTTCGAGAATTCTACGCGTTGGTCCTGCAGGGCGCAATCGGCGTATTGGCTCCGGAAACGGCTGTAGCTGTTCGAGAAGGTCCGGTAGCGAGTCGATATCAGAGAAGGTGGGTGAAAGGGGTTCGTCGTCAAAGACGCGGATGTTGTTAGAGATTTGAACCCGTCTGAGAGGCGAAGACTGAAGTGGTGGAGAGCTGGGAAAGTCCACAGACCGCCGTCGACGCTTGAGCGGTCTGTTTGAGAGGTCATCCTCGTCGTCCAGACTGAGAAGTCGGTCTCCTAAAAGGGTACGGGGTCTGCAATTGGCTCCATTTTTGGTGATGTCACGTAATTGGCGGCTGGCCTTGCTCTGCCGGCCACCTCGAGATGTGAGCGAGCTTCGAGGGGTGAAGAATTTGGTGAACCGTTTGGGCGTCACGGTCGGAGGCTTCTTTGGTTTTAAGCTGCTGGAATATGGCCCGGTTGGTCGCGGCGGCGAAGACGGGATGTTTTCCTGGTCTCTCAGGATCTGGTCGTGGTCGTGGTGGCTGCCTTGGGACGAAAAGATGGGAAGGTCCGCCATTGCTGCGGGACTTCGAGGCGATATTATGGCGAGATCATGTAGTATTAGGGCTGCTGAGGCGGTGAATCAACAGCAGCGAGTATCCAGGAGTGTGCAAACATGCAATGGACGGAGTGTATGAAGGTGACGAGGCGGCGACTCGGCCACTATAAATTGTAAAGTGGCACGCGTGACGCGCTCGTTGTCGGTGTTTCTCCGCCCAGCCCGCGTTCCCGCACAGACTGGCAGGCAGACCGAGACCCGCAGAATCCGAATGGGAATGGCTGGGGGAACAGCCGCAGGGTCTTTCCGTCCCGTCCCGTCCATCCTCGCTACGGCGGCCCATATCGTTCAAATTCGACTTTTCTCACATCTTCAAAAAAAGTTACACCTGGACGCCGAGCAAAGCGTGTGTCTCTTTCGCCTCTTCAGCAACAGCTTTCTGTCGCCGAAGCCGCCCTTTAACCATGGCGCCAATCAAACGAAAGGCCGTCACCGACGAACGGCCGCAAAAAAAGGCAAAATCCGGCAAATCGGACGCCGATTCCGCAAAGACTGGCTCCAAACCTGCGAAGCCCGCCAAAGCTCCAGATGCCGATTCGAATGAGCGACGGCCCCTGCCAAAGTCCATACTCCAGGAGGAAGAGCGCGCATTCCCCAGAGGAGGTGCAAGCGTGCTGACTCCTATTGAGCACAAACAAATTAAAGCCCAGGCCGAACGAGATGTCCTTTTGGAGCACGAGAATGGTGAATCGGCGGCCGACGGAGGAGAAGAAGGCGGCGACTTGTTTGACGATGGCAAAGCCGCCGCTTCCAAGAAGAAGAAGAACAAGAAGAGCTCCAAGACGGACAAGGCTAAGATCCCAGGTTCGAGCATCCGAATCCAAGGATTGAGCTACAAGAGCTTGATCGTTGGCAGCACTGTTCTCGGCCATGTGACAGCTATTACAGGCAAGGATATTGCTTTGGCGCTACCCAACAACCTCACAGGATATGTGCCCATCACTGCGGTCTCTGATGGACTGAATAGTCGCATTGAAAAGTTGCTGGCCGAAGAAGATGAAAACGAAAAACCTGAAGACGAGGAAGATGTAGACCTGAAACAACTCTTCCACGTTGGCCAATGGCTTCGTGCAGTGGTCACAAGCACTGGTACCGAACCAACAGAAAATGCGAAGAGCAAGCGCCACATTGAGCTTTCTGTTGATCCTGCACAAGTCAATGCTGGCTTAGATGCGGAAAACACCATGGTAAACAGTATGGTGCAGGCTTCTGTTCGCAGTGTCGAGGACCACGGCATTATTATGGATCTTGGATTTACCGATAACACTGTCAAGGGATTCGCAAGCAAGAAGGAGCTGGGCGCAGCGTACGATCTCGACCAAGTCCAAGAAGGCCAGGTCATGATGTGTTTGGTCACTGGAAAGGGAAGCAATGGAAAGACCTTGAAGCTATCCCCCGATACAGCCAGATTCTCCGCTCAAGGCGCTGACAAGAATACTCCTGTTGTAAATGAAGCACCTACTGTAGATGCTTTTCTCCCAGGAACCGCTGTCAATGTCTTGGTCACTGATGCTGCTCCAGGCGGAGTTGCTGGCAAGATTATGGGCATGCTCGACGTCACTGCAGATATAGTGCACTCTGAAGCAGGTGGTAAAGATGTTGACTTGATTAAGAAGTACAAGATCGGCTCTAAAGTCAAGGGTCGCATCATCTTCGCCGTACCCAAAGATGATGGGAGCCGAAGAGTAGGCATTTCACTGCAAAGCCACCTGATCGCTCTGCCACCACGATCATCCAAACTACCCATTGCTGCAAGTGCAAAGCAACGAAAACAAGCCGCTGATCTAGAACAACAATTGAGAATTTCATCCATTGTCGAGGACGCCAAGGTCACCAGAGTACTCACAGACCGCGGACTGTTTTTGGTGATGCCATCAGCATCTGGAAAGCCAGAAGATGCTCGCACCGCCTTTGCCCATATCTCTCAAATCTCCGACAACCGCATTGACTCACTGGATACCTTGAGTGGACCATACAAGCTGGATTCAACCCACAAGGTCCGCGTGATTTCTTACAACCCTACGGATAATGTATACTATGTGTCTCTCAAGAAGAGCACTCTGGATCAGACCTACCTTCGTCTCGAAGATCTCTCTGTTGGTGAAATCGTAAAGGGCAACGTTGAAAAACTTATTTTGGGAGGCAAGAGTGGCATCACCGGCATCCTCGTCAAACTGAGCGATGGCATAACGGGATTGGTTCCTGAAACCCATATGAGCGACGTTCAATTACAAAATCCTGAACGTAAATTCAGAGAAGGTTTCCCAGTAAAAGCAAGAGTACTATCCATCGACCTTGAGAAGAGACACCTTCGACTGACCATGAAGAAACTGCTCGTTGATGCTGAGGGCGAAAACTGTGTCTGGTCAAACTACTCCGATCTAAAGCCTGGAATGGAAAGCAAGGGCACCATCATCAACTTGCTGCCAGCAGGTGCCGTCGTACAATTCTTCGGAGATGTTAGAGCCTGGCTACCAGTCGCCGAGATGAGCGACACTTTCATCGACAAGCCAGAGAAACACTTCCGCCTTGGACAGACTGTCAATGTTCGCATTGTTTCACTAGACGCTTCCAAGCAAGAAATGAAAGTCTCTTGCAAAGAAAGCGGCGACTTTGACGATGAACAACAAGAAGCCTGGGGAAAGATCAACGGTGGTGATATTGTTACCGGTACTGTCACCGTCAAGGCGAACGACAGTGTGACTGTGGATCTTGAAAATGGTTTACGGGGTTTGATTCCTCTCGGGCAACTAGCAGACGGAGCTGTGTCCAAGGCAGAATCGACCTTAAAGCGCATCCGTGTCGGCCAGAAGCTGACTGATTTGGTTGTGTTGAATAAACTTGCGCGAAGCCAACATGTCCTTTTGACGTCTAAGAGCAGTTTGGTGGAAGCTGCCAAGGCCGGAGATCTGATCTCTTCCTTTGAAGATCTCTGCGAAGGCCAAAAAGTCCACGGATTCGTGCGGAACATTACACCTGAAGGCATCTACGTCGAGTTCGCCAATGAGCTGGTAGGTCTGGCTCCAAAGAGTCAAATCGCCCCCGAAATGGCATCACAGCCATCATTTGGGTTGAAGAAGTACCAGACCATCCACGCTTGGGTCATCAGTGTTGACGCCGGAAGAGAAAGATTCACTCTCAGCATGCGAGAGCAGAAGGACAATGCAAGCTCGTCTAAGCAACAGTCCTCTGGCGCCGCTGCACCTGTCAATAACCCAGTCGATGCATCCATCACGTCTATGTCCGATTTCAAGACTGGTAGAGTGACCCGCGCCCGCATCGTCTCTACTAAAGCCACTCAAGTCAACATTCGCCTTGCTGACAATATCCAAGGCCGAATCGATGTGAGTGAGATGTTCGACTCATGGGATGCGATCAAGAATAAGAAAGCCCCACTTCAGGCCTTCAAGCAAGACGACGTGGTGGAAGTTAAGGTTCTAGGCATGCATGATGCTCGAAACCACCGTTTCTTGCCTATCAGCCATCGCCAGGGCAAGACTCCCGTGTATGAGCTCTCAGCAAAGAAGTCGCGTGTTGAAGACGGAAGCGAAGAACTTTTGTCTATGGATACGATCGAAGCTGGCTCCGCATATCTTGCATTCGTCAACAATCATGGCGACAATTGTGTCTGGGCCAGCTTGTCTCCCAATGTTAGAGGCCGTATTGCTCTCATGGATCTGTCCGATGATGTAGGTGTGATGCAGAAGCTAGACAAATATTTCCCAATCGGCAGTGCTCTCCGAGTTACTGTCAAGAAGGTTGACCCTTCAACTGGAAAGCTCGATCTCTCGGCCAAATCCATCTCTGGAGAGTCCGCTTTGACACTTAAGGAGATCTCAGCTGGCATGATCCTTCCTGGACGCATCACCAAGATCAATGAGCGATCTGTCAATGTACAGCTCACGGACGACCTTGCCGGCCCAGTACCTCTTGTAGAATTGGGTGATGACTATGATGAACTCAACTTTGGCCAATACAACAAAAATGACATTGTTCGTGTATGCGTACTCGACGTCGATCTGCCAAACAAGAAGGTGTTCCTCAGTCTTCGTCCATCCAAGGTACTGAGCTCAAGTCTTCCAGTCAAGGATACTCAGATCACCAGCATTGACCAATTGAGCGCCGGCCAGCTTGTCCGTGGTTTCGTCAAGCACGTCGCTAACAAAGGTGTTCTCGTATCACTTGGTGCCCGTGTCGACGGATTTGTTCGTGTGGGCGATTTGAGCGACAAGTTCGCCAAGGACTGGCAAAGCCTAGTTGAGATTGACCAGCTGGTCCAAGGTCGCATCCTCAGTGTCGATGCGGCTTCAGGACACATTTACATGAGTCTCAAAGAGTCGCATGTTGATGAGCATTACACCCCTCCAATTGCTATTGGTGACCTGAAAGTTGGTATGGTCGTCACTGGCAAGGTCCGAAAGGTTGAAGACTTTGGTGCTTTCATCGACATCGATAATACGCATCCTCGACTTTCTGGGTTATGTCACAGAAGTGAGGTTGCTGCTAAGAGAGTTGAAGATGTGCGCACACTCTACTCTGCAGGCGACGTTGTAAAGGCCAAGATTTTGAATGTTGATGTTGATGCAAGGAAGATCAGTTTGGGCCTGAAAGCTAGCTATTTCGAAGAGGACAGTGATGAAGAAGACGAGGATGATGATGGAGAGGATGGTGTCGAGCTCGACAATTCGGACGAAGAAATGGACGATGATGAAGATGATGATGGTGGTATCGATCTGGACAACGTCCAAGACATGGATAGCGAGCATGATGATGAATCTGCATCTGAAATGGACGTGGACGATGAGGAGCCGGCCAAAGCCACTTCTGGTCTTAAGACCAGCGGTTTCGACTGGACTGGAGATAGCCTCAACCCCAACACAGATGCAGGTGCATCCGACTCTGAAGCTGAAGTGTCCTCTACCAAGAAGAAGAAGCGCAGCAAGCCAGAGATCAAAGTCGACATGACGGGTGATCTAGACAAGTTCGGACCACGCAGTGTGAGCGATTTCGAGCGCCACCTGCTCAGTCAGCCCAATGACTCCGGCCTCTGGATCCAATACATGGCCTTCCAACTGGAGCTCAGTGAGATCCAAAAGGCCCGCGACATCGCCGAACGCGCCCTGCGAACAATCCACATTCGCGAGTCTGAAGAGAAAGCCAACATTTGGATCGCTTGGCTCAACCTCGAAGTCGAGTACGGCGATGAAGAAAAGGTCGACGAAGTCTTCAAGCAAGCCTGCCAGGTCCAAGACCCTCTGGAAATGCACGAAAAGCTGGCTTCCATCTACATCGATTCAGGCAAGCACGACAACGCCGACGGCGTGTTCGAGAAGATGATTGGCAACAAGGCCTTCCGTGCCAGCCCCGACGTCTGGCTCAACTACGCTACATTCCTTATGGAGTCCCTCAAGGAACCAGCGCGAGCTCGTGCCCTGCTATCTCGATCTCTGCAGTCTGTTCCAACAAACGAGCATCGTCTCCTGACTGCCAAATTCGCCGCTCTCGAGTTCCGCTCCACCTCTGGCGACGCCGAACGTGGTCGCACCATCTTCGAGGGTCTCATCTCCGAGTGGCCCAAGTGGGCTACTGGCTGGGATATGTGGGTCGACATTGAGCGTGCTCGAGTCAACAGCGTGGCATCGGCCGAAGCGAAACGCGACGCTGCTGACAAGGTACGAGCTCTTTACGAGCGCATCGTGGGACAGAAGATGAAGAAACGCCGAGCAAAGTTTGTCTTTAAGCGATGGTTGGAGTTTGAGGAGAGTGCGGGCAACGAAAAGACGTCGGAGCGCGTCAAGGCTCTAGCGAGGGATTTCGTCGAGAAGCTCCAAGCCAAAGGCGACGATGACATGGACGAAGAATAGAGAGCCGGAAGGGGGAGATATATAAAAAGGTGTTTAGATGTGTAATTTGTTAAGAGGGGTATCAAAAGAATCTATCAGCGAACGAAATGTTTCCCCATCCATCCATCCGTCTTTGAGACGCATCCTCAAATTCGATGCCTTTTTTGTCTTCTCATTGCGCGCTGCGAGCGAAAGACTACTACTAGTTCCCGTTGACCAGCCGGTGTAGTAAAGTAATCAATAGCCTTGTCCCAGTGATATATCATTACAAATAATGCGACCATCAAAGCCGCCGTCCAAACCATGGCCACGCAAATCGCTCGCCGGCGATATGCATACCGAGGAGGAAAAAACCCAAGCCGACTTCATGACCTAAACAGATGACGAGAGAGAGAGAACGCGACAGTGTCAAGCGGGGTCATAGCGGACGGATCGTGGTTCGTGACTCGGTTTTGGAAATGACTTCTTCGACGGGCCGCTGGAAGGAAAGTTCGTGGACGAAGAGGTCGTGAGAACGCCATTTACCGCTATTACGCGCCGTGACTTCTTCCATCATGCGGTCAACTTGTTCTAGCGTGAGACTTTTGGTTTCGGGGACGAAGAAGTAGGCGAAGATGGCGCAGGTGAAGCAGGTTGCTCCCCAGACGAAGAAGACTTTGACGCCTAGGCCTTTTTTGCCGTCGACGATGAAGGGTGTGACTACGCTGATGATGCAGTTCCAGAACCTGTGTGGAATGAGTTAGTAGGGGATAGTTCTTGCGATTTTGGGGGTTGACTTACCAATTGGATGCTGTCGACATCGCTACGCCTTTGGCTCTGATGGGCAGTTGGAAAATTTCGCCCACAACAACCCAGGCAGAAGGACCCCACGACATGGCGAAGATAAAGACGTATATGCAGACAAATACGATCAATACCCAGTTGGCTGTTTGTGAATCAGGCTTCACGGTGCCCACAATCGCCACGACAAATTCGCACATGCACATGGTCAAGGCACCCCAGATGAGCAAGGGGCGTCGACCAAAGCGTTCGATGGTGTAGAATGAAATCGGTGTTGAAACGACGTTGACGACTGTGGTGATCATGGAGATCAGGAACGGGTTGAGGATGCCGACTTGGTTGAAAAAGGTAGTGTTGTAGCTGAGTGACTTGTTAGCATGCCATGTTACGAGGTAGTAAGCATTTGCGAATATTGCTCACTAGAAAATGAAATTGATTCCGGTGAATTGCTGGAACATCTGTAAACCGACTCCGATGAATATTTTGCGCATGTTACTATTTCGGTTGGAGAGGCCCCCAGTGAAGCAATCATGCCAGCCAATTTCTCCGACCTGTTGTTCGTACTCAAAATTGCACTGAATTTCTGCCAGCTCGTCCTGGACATATTCCGAATCGTGTGGTTGGCCACGTACGCGAGCTAGCGCTTTCATAGCCCTGTCGAGGCGTCCCTTTTTCACATAGTATCTCGGTGACTCTGGCAGCATGAAAAGTCCAACAGCGAGAGTTGCAGCCCAGATGAATTGCATAGCAATTGGGATCCTGAATGCGCCAGTGTCTTTGCGGTCTTTCGTAGCATATGATACGCAACTTGCCAACATGATTCCGATGGTGATGGCGAATTGGTAGCAGGCAACAATGGCACCACGGACCTTTCGAGGGGCAACCTCGGACATGTATAGCACATTGATAGCCGAGACGAAGCCAACTCCCAGACCTCCGATTAGTCGTCCGAGGATCAGGGCGGCAAATTCGACGGCGCCAACTTGAACGACAACGCCAACCATGAAGATGCCACAGCCAGCAATAATTGTACTTCGTCGGCCATATCGATCGGCGAGGAAGCCACTGAACAGAGCGCCGAAGAAAGTACCAGCAGACAAGATGGAAACTGTCAGCGACTTTTCCCAAGTATAATATTCGTAGCCTCCAGTCACAAAGTCGGATCCGACATGGGGTTTGACATGGTCTGTTCCTGACGAGGCATGTCCGTATAGTCTAATGAATTCAGGCATGGCCATGACGGACGCAATGTAACCCGAATCATATCCGAAAAGGGTTCCAGCAAAGGCAGCAAAAGCACACATCAGATAGGCCTGAGGGAGGGCTGTTAGCCTGGTGACTGGGCCACCTCATATTGTGGTGGAAACGAGGACTCGACACAACTTACCTTAAAGGTCACAGGAGCTTCAATGCGTTCGTAAATGACGGAAGTGACCTCGTTGGCGGGGCCAGTGGCAGCGGTCGAGGGCCTTGAGTCCAGACGGTCCATGGTGCGGCGATTCTCGTCGGGTCTATGGCGGCGCATGATGATGAGACGGAGCAGTCGCTGTTGCGGGCACACGACAGCAAAGGACTGCAGCAATAGCTTCAAGGCGGAGCATGGAGGGCATGAAGCGGTGATGTAGGCTGCCTGCAGAGTGAGAGAGTGTGTGTGTCTGCACTGGGTGGCTCACAACGTGTACAGGCGGCCGCCCCTGCGTGGCAAGCATATGGGCGAGGTGGTATGAATATGCTCTGCCCGCTAAGTTATCGTTATATTATCTAGTACCCGCGACTCGGGCAGCCACAGCCGGCGATAGAAACCGCCTGCTATCGTCATTTCGTTTTAGCCTGACACTATTCTATGCTGAACACAAGACGGTTGGTTAGTCGTTGGCCGTTAGTTGTTCGTTATTCGCTAGTCGTTAGTTAGTCGTTTTTAGCAGGAGTCGCTGCTTTTTCCCCAGCTTCCCCTGGTGGTGGTGTTGTCATGTCCGCGGATGATTGCCAGTGCCGGGCCGCTCGCTACCATTTATCCGTCCATTCATCAATGACACCAGCGTGCATCCAGTCGTGGATATCCGTCGACCAACCGTCTCCAGCGACATCGCCGTTCGTGCTCCGTCGCATCGCGCATCGCGCACCTCCTCCAGCACTCGCCGTCGACGCCACTGCAAACGGTGGGCCGATGGCTTGCGAGTGGCGAAGGCGCGTCGAGCCCTCGCCGACTGTCGACTGTCGATGATCCGACCAACGGCTCACCAAATGAACATACTAAGTCACTGTGTATATCGCGCTGCGACACGCTTTGCCCGTGCGGAGTTGGGCCACCGACGACGCCACCCCTATCCTCCGACCAGCTTGCTGCGCCCTGCCGAGGCCTAGATGCGAGGTGTCGCGAGTTAACTTTGATTCCTCCACCGTGCTCGCGCACATGCTTCGCGATCAATAGCCACTACGCCCTACTTGGACGTGCAATTTGGCCCTTCTCTGTCAAATTGAAGTCACTTTGCATTGTACCTGCGTTTGCTCCGACCGACAGCCTGCAGCCAGCTTCACTGCCCTTGACTGCCGACCATACTGGGGCGCGCAGCATTCTGTCAACGTGACATCCCCTGAAGCCTGCGGATGCACAGAACACTTGACATGTCTTCGATCGTGTGATGCTTTCTTAGCCAAATCCCAAAAACTCTAACAAGATGCCGTATCTCCCTGGGCATCGTCGGAATGATCAAACTTTGCCACAAACTTTACCTCAAACTCTCCATCGACAACATCCCATTCGTTTGGCTCTACAAACCATGCTACGAGAAGATGTCGCATGACACGGAATATTAACATTCTTACTCCTTCATTCCCACGAGTCTCGGGATTATTCCACGACACTTGGAACGTGCAACCACGTAGGGATAGTCCTGGACGATACACGTAAGCCTCTATTGCTTTTGGTCGGTATTTTTATTCTACTTTGCTCGGCAGTGATCTGCAATGCATAAGTGACCGGACTATAGACGCAACCCTACCGTTTGACAACACGTCCCTATTTTGCAGGGAGTACTCATGGAGACTATCCATTTTCGTGACGGCGGATGCTTTTGATGAAAATGACTCAGATGTTTTCCAAAAGAGGTACATAAACTGGTAGCTGAGCTGTCTGGAGTTCGTCGTTATTGGATGTGGAACAGTCGAAGATCTGGTAGCTGGATTTGAGACATGTCCAAAAAAGGAACCTCGGCTTTGAAAATCGCACGTCGTTGTCCGCGGACATGGTACCGCACTTGTCAATCCTCGCAATTGATCAATTAATTATCTAAACCAACACACGAGTCAATTCTAGTACTGGTGTAATTGCTCTCCTTTTATTACCTTGACTTCTAATTGGATGGAAAATCAAAACGTCAATTCTTTGTGCGCCCATCTCTAGATTGCCACGATAAAGGACATGCCTCCGCCTCACGATGGCAATACCAAATTGCCCTTTGTGGACTTGATGCGACTAGATAAGATCGACGATACTACTTTTCGCTCGACAGCTCTTTCTTTTATGCCCGGAGGATCCGTCGGAGTCCAAAGGTCATATGGCGGCCACGTATACGCGCAAGCAGCTTGGGCAGCATGTCAAACTGTCAGCAAAGGCTTCCTGATCCACAACGTATCCGGCAACTTTATTCTCGGCGGTATACCAGCAATTCCATACATATACAAAGTCCTCATCATCCGCGACGGCCGCTCGTACAAAACGCGCATCGTCACGGCCGTCCAAGACAAGTCCAAAGGCATCTGCTTCACGTGCACCATCTCCTTTAAAACCTCGGAACCAAATCTACTCGACAGCCAGAAACAAGTCGATTTATGGGACAAATACAGCGTAGTGCTGGCTGGGAAGAAACCCGCCAATTTCCCCGATTGTCCCTCCATGGACGTGCCCTTCTACCTCCAGCGTCGACGCGAAACGGGCATCAACGACGACTTTCCCGGTTTAGAATCTCCCAAACCGGATATGAGCGCTTATAACGCCTCGCGCTCGCCGTTGGAGAGACGGCAATTGATCTTTTATCGTGCCATTGGCGAGATACCGCTCGACGAACCGAATTTGCATCTGTGCGCTCATTTATACGCTTCTGATCGTAATAGTCTATATCACGTGGCGAATCACTTTGATGTCGGTGATGTGTGGACGCAAATGGGCAGTTTAGTCCACGCGACCGTCTTTCACTCGCCAATCGAGGAGCTTTTGTTTAGGCCTTCATTCCGAGAGGAAGGTCGCGAGGAGATGCACGATGGGGAAGGAAGGTGGTTTGTCAAGGAGGATTATGCTACACGTTTGGCAGATGGGAGGGGCATGTTTAATAGTCGCATGTGGAATGCAGATGGCAAGCATATTGCGACGTTGATGCAAGATGGTATGATTCGATATACCAAGAAGGCTCAGCCGACGGAAGATGAGCTGAAGGTATTGGCGGAACGGAAGAAAGGATGGAAGCCTGCCGTGAAATTATAGAAGTTTAGACATTCAGAGCTATAGAGTCATTATCAAACGTCGTGCAGCGTTTTGGCCGCATTGTTGAAAAACTGCCTGCCTCTGACTTCTTATATCATATGTATAAGAGAGCCAGCTGTTACCATCACCTCTGGCTTTCAACCCAGTGAGATACTGTTCCCTATCTTTTCGCAAGACGAAAGCACGTCGCATCGATGCATCGTTCCAACCCATGCTATATCTATATCATCGCCTCAAACTTGTCCCTGATATCATGTGGATGGACACGTCTACCAGTCTTATCGAAAAATGCAGACGCCACACGGTCCCAAGTTTGACTTTGATCGCGCACGAGAAGTTCGCTGAGACACTGCAACTCGCCGAAGGAGAACATGTCGTCTTCCTGGAGGGTGATCCATTCCTGCATGGTGAAACGAGCTTCATTGTTTTTCTTGCTGTGGTTGGAGGATTTTCGCGATTGCTGTTCCTGTGCTTTGTCGTTTTTGGAATGCTGGCTGGCGGATTTTGTTTGGTTCTGCCCCTTGGTCGGACTTTCTTTTTGGACGTTCTGCTGATTGTTCTTCTTGTTGTCCTTCTTGTCTTCGTCTGGCTTGTCTTTGGTGTCGTCCTTGGCGCCTTTGGCAGTATTGATTTCTTTGAAGCGAGCCTTTAAAGCATTCACGCCATGGCCCGGGATCTGCTCATTGATTTGCTTCCAGGTCGTATTCTCTGCTTTGAGTGCTTTGAGTTTCTCATCTTCTTCAGCTGTGAATTTGGCAGCATCCTCGTTCTGCTAAGATTAGCTACTCTTCAATAATTGAGAATCAAAGCAGACATACTTTTTTCCCACCGTTCTCCTCTTTTCCCTGCTTGGCTTTTTCATCATTCTTGCCGTCATCTTTCACTTTGTCGTCGCCTTCGGCCTTCTCCTTTTCGCCGTCCTTGTCGTTTTTCTTTCCCTGGAGAGTGTGAGCGATCAGAGCGCGGGTTCAAATGAGAGTGGTGAAATATACTTCTTCTTCACCCTTCGCATCGGTTCGATGAGATCCATTTTTGCTTTTCTTGATATTGTAGTAAGTGACGTAGGTCTTGCGGCCAATATTTGGATCTAGAGGCTTGTTGGTGTCAGCATCGATCGCAATGAGCTTGAACGGCGGCCAATTGAAAAACGGCATGAGTGCGGCAAGGCGTTTGGCATCCAGGTAGTGTTCCGTAAGAAGGCAGATGTTGGATCTCCGATTGGACGGGGCAGGTTGAAGGCAGTGAGTGGTGTCAGGGTGGCGGGTGATGACTGAAGCACGTGCCATAGTGTCTGAGGCAAGAAAGCCAACTTACGTTTTGATCTTTGTTGAAGAGGAGACGCGAGCCGAAATTGATTAAGCTGCGCGGCAGAAGCGCGTCAATGACAGAAATCGAAGGGAGACTTTTGTCCGGTGGAAGATTGTCAGCATCAGTCAAAGCGGCGGCCACAGCTGTGGCAAAACGACCCATTTTCAGTTTTTAGAGAAGGCTTTGATTGAGTTGGAGAGAAAATCGATTGGTGGTGCCACCATTCACGATTTGGAGGGCTGTCGTTACAAGAGGTAACGGGAAAAATAAGTGGTTGGGCCACAGCTGGGAGTGCTGCTTGAGTAGCTTATGGAATACGAAAAGTCATTACAGGGAACGTGAAATACAATTTATTCATGCTGACAACAATAAAGGTGTGAGGCAAAAAGAAGTAAAGAATAATACCAACCGCTTGTGAATGCCAACGCTTTACGTCGAAGCTGGACAATAAATGTATCAAAAAGCAAGACCATCCTTGGATAGAAGTACAACAACAGAAGTCAGGCTCACGCACTATAGGATAATCGGTCGCCGTGCTTTTGTCTGCTTCTCAGATACTGTCATTGGAATACTCCCGATCTGGCCGAAACACCTACAATTCACTCGAGCACATGAGTTACTCGAGTCTAAAGGGTGAGAAGTGATCATGAGGCCAACAGCAGACCACGAAGCCTTACCGTTTTTCATTGCTGATAGAAATAAACAATCGTGCAATTCTTAGAACTGATGAGCATTTGATTGTCGCAGCATAGCAGTGAGAAAGGCACACTTGCACTGTGACCCAACCAAGAATGCGAGATGGGCTGCCCAGGCTACGATTGCTGAACTTCGAAAAGCATAATATTTTCAATATACAAGCTGTGTTGGCGGGACAAGACTTTTCCGGGCCAATGTTCTGACAGTTGAAGTGAAGTCAAAGTCGACGTTCTCCTGAGATTGGTCTTGGCGCGCGCGTTCACGCGACAGCTGGTCAACTTGAACTTCATCTCCTGAAGCCCCTCTAAATCGACGCACGCTTGTCTAACCACAACCATGAGGTCCATCATGGATATATTGCTGCTGCTGGCATCTTTGCTGGCCATCAGCAATGCGCACAACATTGCTCTCAAGGCCCACACCCGCGAGTGCTTCTTCGAGGAGCTGCACAAGGATGACAAGATGACCGTGACTTTCCAAGTCGGTGACCGAGAGGGACAGGGCAACAGCGGCAACTTGGAGATTGACTTTACGGTATGTTCTCCTACAGGGGATTTGGGCAGATTGGGACTCGTGTCCTAGAAATAGAAGGGATGATACGCAAAGTTGAAGAACAACAGCTCACAAATTGTCGTCACTTAGGTTCTGGATCCCAATGGCAACTACGTTGTCCACCGACCCAATGCTGCAAACGGCGATCATTCTTTCGATTCCCACATGGACGGCAAATACACGTACTGCTTCAGCAACGAGCGATGGTCTGCACACTCCAAGGAGGTCAGCTTCAACGTACATGGCATCGTTTACATCTCAGAAGAGGACGCTCCTCAAGATCCGCTGGAGAAAGAAGGTATCTCCCGCCAAAATCCACTTGATTACCTAGAGACATTCCACTAACGTGGTATTCAATACAGTCAAGCTACTCTCCGAACTCCTCGCTCAAGTCAAGGATGAACAAGCATATATTGTCGTCCGTGAACGCACCCACCGAAACACTGCGGAAAGCACCAATGGTCGCGTCAAGTGGTGGAGCATTTTCCAACTCGGCACTCTTATCGGCGTTGGATTCTTCCAGGTTTGGTGGTTGAAGCGATTCTTTGAAGTAAAGGACCCCAGCCGACCTTCATTTGGCAAAGGAGCGTTAGGCTGACCGATTGGTCTCTATAGGTTAAGCGGGTGGTTTGAAAAATCAAAAAAGTTAGAAACGACGAGCGATTAAATATGTATACGATACCAGCGCATCGAACGACGGCGTATATATTTGCAACGTCGAATGGATTTGCAGCATGTTTCATTGGGATGGAACGGGCTGTTAGATTTGGGAATGGATTATGCGATATGCGTATACTGTTTGCGATTTTTTGCGACTTTTCCCGTCTGTTCACTGTGCTACATATCAAGCAAATGCATTGAATTGCAAGGTTTGATCAATTACTCAACCTAGTAATGATGGTCTCTACCGCTGTCTGGTCTATAGCCCTCGCTTTACTGCCGTCTATCATAGGTTGTCTGCTCGTACGCCTCGATGCTGAAACCACATCACCTATCATACCTTCCATATGTCCAGTCTCCAGTTTCTCATCTGCCCAAACCAACCCATATGGAAAATATCCACTCGTGTTCAAACATCTCCAATAGCGATCATATCACTATATCTACATCTACATCTCCCAAAAAGCCCCGAAAATCAAACATACGCACGCACCAGCCAATTCGAATCAACCACCAGTAAACAACTCTTCGCCCTCACAATTCCAAAGTTTGGTAGTGGTGAGACTTGCTCTCCAAATCTGTTTGAATCTGCTTGATCTCCAAGTCTGCTTGATGTCGATCTTATAGTGCGTGAGTGGGTAGGTGGATAATTGCGTGATATACATACACGGGACTTTCCAACGGGGACGATAGGATGATCGTTGATCGTTGATCGTTGATCGACATGATGGATTTCAACCGTTAGGGTTAAGTTACTTTATGGTATGTATGGCATGTTTATTCGTGAGGAGTGGGAGGAGATGGTGGTCATAATGATTCTTCTACCATTCGGGTTAGGTTGGGTTGAGTTGTCGGACGACATGGTTGAACTGCTGGGAAAGAATATGCTTGGAAAGACAATAATACCTAGGAAGACAAGACTGGGAACATGGATTATGATACTGCGTACTGAATGATGATGTGAATGTCTTTCAAGAATTTATGAAGATTGCTGTTTGGTTTGCTGTAACAGACTTCTACCTTACTCTCTACTAGTCACTCCTCCTACCCTTCATAATCCTGAAACCTGTCTTGTTTACACCATATTCTACCCTTCATCATGTTCTTCATCAATTACATGCCACATTCGATACTGGTCCAAAACAGATTCGCTCCCATACCGATGAACCGTGTTGAGAAACCACGAATACAGATACGAGGCACGAGGCACGAGATGAGGCATGATGTTAAGATTTCCTCATCCATTTACCCGTGGGAAATGGGCGAGACGAAAACATTCACTCGCGCATGACTTTGTAGTTTATGCCGAGACGATCATGCCATGTAGTAAAAAGCCTGAAGGCCACTCATCACTGTAACCTTCACCCGAGCGAAATCGAGCGAAAAAAAAAAGTAATGGCAGTGTTGAGACGTGTCTACCTGTGCTTTTTTGTTTGGTAAACGCAAGTCGAAAATAACCAAGACGCAGTGTAGCCATGGGTGCTTGCTTGATGACCATATACATACGACAAAATAACAACACCAGCTCCCAATCTGAGAAAGTCACACGAGACGACATCCAGACCTACGCACGGCATATACAAACCATCTAGTATGCCACCAAAAAAGGAAGCCAGATATAGCCAGCATCTAACCAAGTCAAAAGGCGATCGCTGACACATCTTTTCGTTCCGGATCTGTGGGACGGGTTTTGAGACAAGGTCAGGTAGATGAGGTGTCGGGCGTGCAGGTGGGTGAATTGAGATTGGTGCTGTGAAGGCGAGGGATATGCATAGCAAAGCGAGCACATACAGGGCGAGGCGAGGATACATAGCATGGCAGCATATACAGACCACGAGCATGTAAAGCGAGGCAAGGCACATGATGTCTTTTTGCGCAGTACACACATGCATATGTACGTCGCGACTTGTCTGGCCTTTCGCGGCCTGCAAAGGGAAAATACGGCGCAAAGAGGGCGGTTCGCAGGCTTCGGGGCTATACAACATGGCTGATATGGATTGCATTCCCTTTTGCTGGGATTCACAAGCAAGGATGTGATTGGTTGAATCTTTCACGGGGTCAATGGAGACAATTCATCCTTGGTTGGCATTCGATGCGTAATTGGAACGGCCTTTACGACAGGTAGCTTTTGATAAGTCGACTGTGATGGTTAATCAAATGGCTATAATCAATTCCGGATCACGATTCACGTTTACTCTGGACTGACCTAGTACAGACTTATTTGCCAAAGCCCGGATAAAGTCAAAGGGCCCGATGTTCCGATGTTGCTGACGCAAGTTTCAGCCTTGAAGGTACAGGCTTCACCAGGTTCGTTTTTGAAGAAACAGCCCTGCATGACTAGATGTGTTGGCGTGGGAGCCTTGCACCTCTACTGAGTTCAGCAGAGACATTAGAAAATGTCTTGAATTTCCAGAGACAGATGGGAATCGTCAAAGTTCATCCTGATGCATATTCTCAACCGGCTCATTGCAGGACCATCAAGCCACGGCGTCAAGAGAAATGTACGACGTGCATGATGCGAGACTTGTTGAAGGATGACCTTTGACCATAGGAGTCGTGAAAGAGGCCGCACTGAAAACCGACAAGCCTATTTGAAACGCGAGCCGAGGAGACGTTGGGCAGTGGAGAGGTGCCAGCTCAGAGGTCATCACACGAGGTGTCTCAACGACAATCGCCCCGGACAGCTTTGGAGAGCACATCTGTAGCGCTCACCATGCATACATCCATACATGTATACAAGGCCGAGGCTGAAGATCGTAGACGAAACAAGCCGTTGGTGACCAGAAACGCGAGTTCCTTGTCACGCCGGTGGAAAAAAAGGATTGTGACACGACTTAGCATCGGCGATATGCATGAGTTTGGCTATCAGGCTCGGATGTAGCGTGCTGAGACAACGGTGGTAAGATGATGTCCAGCAAGTCAAGCGAAAGATGAACAAACTAGCGTGCAAGCAAAGGCAATATGCGACGACCCAGATGTAGAATGTCGTGCTAGTAGTGTGGACTGTGGACTGTGAACTGTGGTGGTCGTCCGGGCCAGCAAAAAGCCCCGAAGGCTTCCGGGATCGTCGTGATTGCGTCGTTGTTGTTGACCGCCAGTCCGCGGGCCATCCCAGTTGAGCCCAGGTGTGTGTGAGTAGTACTTAGTCGTAGTCGTAGTCGTAGTGTCAGTAGTACTGTAGTAGTGTGAGAGTCCCCGCAGCATGCAAGCGACGGCGGCGGCGAGAAACGTCGTGTTTGACGGCTGCAACACGATCCAAGGCAAACGGCCCTCGGCCAATTGTACCAATTCCCCGCCGGTACGACGCAGTGCGCAACTCTACTGCGGTACTAACTGTGTGATGCGGCGCGTAAGACTGGTAGTTCGGTCGGTTTAATTCCTGCCGCTATCGGAAACGGTCGACATGGATTAATCGAGTTTGCGCGGCGGCGACATGACCAGGGCAATACGATGGAAATGGGGGCCCAGCGGCCGAGGCGCTGGCGGAACGAAAGCTTGCAGATTCGTAGTGAGTGGTAGATGACTACTTGGGGAGTGATAGGAGACTTCAAGGCTGAATGTACACGCACGCACGCCCGCCCAGCGAGTCATGGATTATCGAAAAGCCATTCCGGAGTCATGAACTGATTCGTCGTCGTCGTCGTCGGTTCGTTTGCTGCCGTCCGTTTGTCCAACCGCCCCTTTCATCATCATGCCTGGCACGGTGGGGCCACACAGGCAATCAAGCAGACAAAGGTGTATCGAGAGTTTACGCTTGACTGGATTCCCTGCCCATCAGGCCTGTCGGCTGAACAATAACGAAGACGTACCGTGGCTTTTCCCCTCGTGCCCGTGGCTGCGCCGCCACGGCTGGACGGCGACGACACGAACAGCTTGAACATGGACGACAAGCTAAGTTAGCGACACGGGGAGAAAAAAAAACCTGCTCGGTCCGGGCAACGTTGGCGCAAGTACGCATTTGGGCGGACACGAATCACGGCGATGGCGGTTGTCCATGGATGACAAAGTCGGTGGTTCAGTATCATATCATGTTCCTTGTCCATGCATCCACCCATTCATTTGCTTGGCTTGGCCCGCGGCAGGCAGGCAGAACACATGGTGCACTAATTATGGCAACCCTGGCACTAAAAGGAGTGTGCAGCTGCCATGTGTGGTCATCATCATCATCATCATCGCCATCACCTCACGTTGAAGAATCACGGCGCAAGTGAGGCTTACAGTACATGCAGGCCGAAGAAGGTTCCACCATTCTTCAAACCACATACATCCACATAGTCACAAACTCTCATATTGTTATTGCCCGTCCATTCCACTGCATGAGGATCGCCGTGACTACTCAGAGACCTTCGTCACCCCAAGCGAAACTCTACCTCGTTGGTGGAGCCATGTCGTCGGGGCGGGGGGCGCCGCCTCTTGTCTTGCATCACATTCTTTCGTCGCGGCCAAGAACGATTTCAATCAAATCGACTCTTTGGGTCTAGAGTGGGGGGGTGGGGGAAAAGTGTCGCGCGCGGTAAACGCCTTTCCATCCCATCCATGCCTATGCCTGTCCTGTCTGGCTTTTTTACGCCCCGAGTCTCGCCGGCGAAGCACGGCTTTCATCATCATTATCACGCCCCTCTCAGACCCAGCCATGTACGTCCGTCTCTCCTATGATCACCAGTCTGTATGGATGACCATGTGAAAAAAAATTAAAACTTTGTTGAACCTGACCGGGAAAGAAAAGCGCACGGGATCTAGAAAATTGTGTAACTCCTGATTGATCGTCAAAGGGAAACCAACCAATCAAAGCTGATCAGTCTCCGGCCATCACTCAGCGCCGTTGTAACGTTCCGTGTCTTTCTCAGCAACGGGGCTGGCTGTACATACTTGTTGTAGAGTAGTAGTAATAGTAGTAGTCGAGGCCGGTCAGACTCCGTTGCCCGTGACAAGTTTCGTACTTCGTGGTTCACTCTTTTTTGACGAGTTACATAGCTGACTGCCGATCGTTTTTCCTAGCCATCACATAAACCAATGGTGCATATTAGCGACCACGCAGACCCATGACATTGTTGTGAAAGCGAGTTGAATTATCGCTTTTATCGTTCATGGACGGAATCACAGGAAGCAAAACGCTGATCGCTCTAACCCGTTTCCGCGCCCCGAAAAAAAATTAAATTCGGAAATGCTAGTTATTACTACTAACCGACTACTGTATGTACTGTACCATGTTGCTTTTTTTGCCTTGGTCCGCCTAGGCGAGTCTGAGACACGCATGCGACAGGACAGCCGCTAAAACCGAGTGAGACGAGGGACAAAAACCGAGTCAAACTGCCTGCTTGAAAGTGCGAATTCAAAGGGCCCCCCCACCCCACGGATCGCACGGCCATGGACCCAAGCCGATCGTTCGACACACCGGGCGGACGGACGGACGGGCAGGGGAGGGGTGGACGTGGCGAATAAGCAGCGTGGATTAACGTGCATTTGCTCCAGTCTGCAGCCGTATAGCCTTGGGCGTATTGATTGGAAAGCTGACCCTGCCGACGACCAAAGGTAGGGTGCAATGAAATGAAAAAACAGCCCGCTGTCTCATGGCCAAGGGACAAACATGCCTTGGGGCCGCTTGACGCGCGAGCGAGCAAAGGGTCAAATTCAATTTTGGTGATGTGATGGGCCTGGCTGCACAGGATGGTATGGCTGCTGGCGCGGTTGTCGGCGCTTTTCGTCCGTGGTGTTTGGGGATACACTGCAGCAACATGTCCGAAACAAAGCGGGCAGGCGAGCAAGCAATTAATTCATCATGCACTCACTATATTTACGGTAGTTTGTTACGCATCTTGCTGGGATGTGATATGGAAAAGAACATGGCATATATACGAACACAAACGGACGATTGCGGAATGGAATGGATCAAGACGTTGTGGCGACGATGGCGACGACGACATACGTACCAAAATATCCAACAAGATCATCAGCCCATGATGGTGGCAACTTTATGAAAATGCCGAAATTTTCAGTCTCTTAGCAAGAACCCAGACAAAAAAAGCCCGAGCGATCCGAAGATGAGTGATGATGAAAAACAGTAGTGCCAGACAGAGAGAACACGACAGGGCTTAACGTCCTGGGAATGACAGACGAGACAGACACATCGGCATTTCGCGGCCAAGTGGAGAGAGAAAGAGAAGAAATGTATCGACTTTCGGTTAGTTGGCTCACGATTACGGGGTTCATTGGAACAAAGGGAGGGTCCCTTTTTTTTTCTTCTCACACTAGTTACGTTTCTATACGTTCTCGGTCATGCAGAGGCCAAGTTACTGGCTGTATGTATGTACGGGACTGTCACTGATGGGCGCTCCGCCCGTTTGCAGAAGCCGCTATTTTCGCTGCCGAAGTCGTAGTCGAAGTTCGTAGCCGATGATGATGATGATGATGAGATAATGGGACGAAAAGGAAAGGTCCGTTCGCACACACGGCAAATGAACCAGCCATCAAGCCATCCAGCCAGCCAGCAAGCAAGGCCTTGCGTGTCACGCGAAGAGTCCATGGAGAGGCGAGGGGTGGGGGGCTACTACTAAGAGATACAGATAGATACAAGGCGTTGCCGGCGGTGAAAAGCGGCTAGACGAAAAAGGGTGGGTGTGGAATGGGTCGACGTTCATCTCATCTCGGACTTGTTACCAGAGAGTCCGGCCGTGAATCAAGTATACTTTTGCGTGTGTGTGTGTGTGTGTGTGTGTGTGCGATACAGTGCAGCTCTCTCCAATAATCAGTCATGTATGCTGTGACCATCCCTACGGCACATATGATTTGCGCAAACTGCAAAGATGAGGGGGTTTAGTACCAATCAACATTACGCCCGGTCGTCAGCCACTGGTTCCAGATCTACTGCTCCTTAGTGACTCCAAAGTCACTACAAAGTTTACTTCTTGGGTCTTGCCATCATCATCATGATCATCACATCTCAACCCGTCATTTTTTCGGTCTCATGAAATCGGCACAGTAGTTAATAGTAGTAGTGGCAAACAAACAAGTCGGCGACTCGTGGAAATCACCTGCCTTTCTGAGCGAACTAGAATGTAGCCGAGTCTCATTTAATGCTCATTTCAGTCATGTCCCGTTTTTTTTTTTAATTCAATTCCGCGCGTCAGAGCGGAAAGAGAAAAACGCCATCATGAGAGTTTTCTTTCTAATTTGTGGATACTTTGTATCATGGGGTTCGTACGGTATGACATCGCGGGCGGGCGTCACCCCGTTAAGCGGCGGCGGCGGCGGCGGGCCCGTCGGCATAAGTTTGTACTTGGGATTGTTACTTTTACAAACGACGGACAAGAGAAATTGGCACTGGTCTGGCCTGATTGATTGATTGATTGATTGACTGGGGTTCAAAGTTTTGTTCATTTTTGGGATTGTGCAGCGTATATTGTGGCCGATGATGATGATGACCCCGTGCTGATTATTCCTCGACCAAGAGTTGGTGTTTGTTGGCCAAAAGCTGTTGCCGATGATTGGGGGGCCACATGTTTGATGACCACGACAGGGACGTTGATTAAACGAGGCGTCTACCACAGTGATGCACGTACTTAGTTACTCGACGGAAGAGTCAGACAAAGGTGGTCTAACAGGATTACATGTAACACAAAAGACGGTTTGCATAGGACCGTGCTTGCATGGTTTCACGGACAGATATGAAGCGTGATGATGAAAAATCTCAGACGGCGACCACTGGCGCCATATGCTGGTCGTGGTGGTGCTGTGGTGGGTGGTGGGTGGTGGGTACAAGCGACGAGGCCTCTGCAGACCATGTCCATGTGCGGCATGAGGCACGCGGCGTAATGCTTGGGGCTGGGCCGGGTACGAGAGAGGACAAAGTATGGGGGAGGACTATTTGGTGCGTGGCGTGGACGGCGGCGCGTGCATGCAGTGAAGAGTGCGTGCAGCGCAGCGCAGCGCAGCGCAGCCAGTGCAAAGTCTGAAAGAGCGTGCGTCCGAGCGGAGGCAGCGCCAGATCTCAGGGTGCATGCGTGCGTGTGTGGCGATGGGGAGTTGTCGCTAGTGCGTGTCCAGGAGTCGTGTGTATGAATGGATGTACATATGTATGCAGGTGGATGGGTGTGTGAGAGAGCCTGTGTGCTCGGGCGCAATATGAGTGGGACGGACGGACTGGCTGGGGGGCTGGTGTGTTTAGCTCTGGTGCCAGCATTAATTGGATCATTCCGAGGCGGACGTGCGGACCTTGATTTAGCAAGAGTCTGGTTGCATCTGGTCGGCGGCGGGCGATGGTCGATAGTTGACGATAGGAGGGGTGAGCATCAGACAGGATAGGATGGACAGGATAGGACAGGTCAAGACAGGACAGCAGATGGCGTCGATGATACAGTCCCGCCGCCTGAGACTATTATTCTGTCCCGCGTATTGGGATCAGCCCGTCGGCGAGCGGTGGAGATGCGGTCATGGCCGTCGTGTTGTGTCGTGCTGGGTGTTGACTCGTGTTGTGTCGTGTAGTGCGATGCGGCGCTGTGCAGTGGTCTGGTGGTGGTGGTGGTGGTGGTGGTAGTGCTTGCGGCTCTCCCGCGACGGCGCCCGGTGTTCGTGGCCCAGCTGGACCCAGGACAGTCGTCGTTGGCCGTCGTGGTGTCGCTGGTCGAGTCGCATGTCCTGTCCTGTCCTCCCGTCTGGTCTGGGTGTGTCGTGTCGTGCCTCGTCGAGCCTCGCCTCGCCTCGTCTCGTCTCGTCTCGTCTGGGCTGGCTTCTCGGCGCGCCGCCGCCCAGGACGATTAGTCCACTTGGACCGCCGGCCATGTTTCCACCCACCCACGCGCCGTCCATTACTGGCTTGCTTTGGTTTGCCCTCTGCTCGCCGTTGGTTTGCCCCTACAGGACTGCTACAGTATGTGCTATGTACGCCTCCGCCTGCGCCTCCGCCCGCCCATGCCACGCACCCTCTGACCAACCAGGCCAGCCGAGCACGGCGGCTGCTGCATGCGGAAGACGACGACCACCCACAGACCCCGCCGCCGCACATCTCATCTCTCTGCGTGCGGCGTGCTCTTGGTACTGGTTGCGGTTGCGTTGCTTGGTTGCTTGGTTGCGGCTTGTTGGCCTGTTGGCCTGCTTGCCCGCTTGCGTCTGCTTCACGTACCCGTCCAGCCCGTCCGTCCGTACCTGCCGCCGGTCGTCGTCGTCGTCGTCGTCGTCGGGCTGCTCCTGCCCTGGACCGACGCCTGCGGTGCGCTAGGCCTTCTAGCATCCATCCATCGTCGCCATGGCCGTCGCCGTGACCGCAGACTATGACCATCCATGGCCTTGACCGACCTTGACCTTGACTTGACCCTCCTTGACCATGACCTTGACCCTCCTTGGCCGTGACTTTGTCTTTGCCTCGCCCTGGACCATCCATGACATGCTGCACTCCTCGTCCTCGTCCTCGTCCTCGTCCTCGTCCTCGTCCTCGTCCTCTGCATTCGCCAAACCTTGGTTACCTTTGTCCATCCGTCCCCTCGTCCGCTTCCGCCCTCTCGTCCTCCGCCTAGCCAACGAGACCTCATTTGTTCCTCCACAACGGCCTGTTGTCGCGCCTCTGGTCGTTCCCGCCGCCGTTGCCAGCTGCCGCCTCTTTGACTCGCCCGCCAGTCTTCATTTCTCCTCGCCGCCTGCCCGCACATACATACCTGCCTGCCCGCTCGGGCCCTTGCGTGCTTCACCAACGCTTCCGTCCACAACAACCATTCCCCCCATCGATTCCGCCATAGTCCTCCGTCGCTGCTGATATTGCTCCGACTTGCCGGTGCCCTCCTTCCCCCCACCTGCAACTCTCTTCTTCACCCGGCCCGTGAACCAACCGACCGAAGCCAACCTTCAATACCCACTCAATCCACTCGCCATATCCTTCACTTGAATCCTCTGCTGCTCCTGCCTCCTCCACCGCCCACATGACGTCTTGCCCTGCTGCTACTCTTCTCTTCTGAATGGCCGCTCATGGAGAGCATACAACATCCCACATCTTACCCCATGTATGCTCAACCCACCATCCGCTTCAGAGACCCGTTTGTCTCGCAACACTCCCACCGTGACTCTGGCCAGTCGTCCTGGTCGTCATATCCTCAATCCGCCCCTCATCTCCGATCAATCACCCCTCCTCCCGAGATGAACGGCGTCTCACATCCAGTGAAGCCAACTCACTACCAACAAGAGCATGGGTATCCGTATGGAGTACATCAGTCCGGTCAGCAGGTCTACCGCACAGCACAACCGCCATATCCCTCACGAGATGTCTACCAACCGGCACACTCCACAAATGACCCAACTTCACACTCAGTCACTCGAGCCATATCCCCAACAGATACAAGGACGAATACACATAGAGAAAACTCGGCTGCTCCAACATCACGGCGAAATTCCGTCGTCAACACCGGCATTGCTGCGTCAATTCAGGTTCCACGATCTGTGAATGAAAGCGGAGGCAGTCTGTCCGAGCTAGCTTCTCAAATCACATGTCTTTTCTGGTTTGAATCGGCAGATCTCTTGCAAGCGGTGGAAGACTCTGACTTGCCCATCTTACCCCCACGACAGCTAGTTTCAGATGCCAAACCAAGTACGGGTTTCCGAAAATGGGTCACCACCATTCTCTCAACAACCGTCGTGGCCCAAAATGTTGTCATACTGGCCCTACTTTTCATTTACCGACTGAAGAAATTGAATCCATCTGTTCGTGGAAAACCAGGAAGTGAATATCGTCTCCTCACTGTAGCATTGATGTTGGGCAACAAGTTTCTGGACGACAACACGTATACGAACAAGACTTGGGCCGAAGTGTCAGGCATCACCGTTAGCGAGGTGCACATTATGGAAGTTGAATTTTTGAGCAACATGAAATATTGTCTTTACACCTCCGCCGAGGACTGGGCCAAGTGGCAGACTCTGCTAGGACGATTTGCTACATTTTTTGACCGAGCATCAAAACCAATCACACAACCCACAGCACCAATTCTGCCCCCCACATCTTCCTTGTACTTGCCTGGGAATCTACCCTCGCCACCAGCATCCACTCAGGCTTCACCCCCCTATGGAAATGATCAATCACAGGGCGGCACGGGAAGCAGTGCTGCCGTCCAAAATGGACTTACCCCAGCACCGTCTCCCTTGGGAGCTTTCCCGGAGGCTGTTGCCGCATATCAAATTGCCCGCAAGAGGAGCCGTGATGAACAGTCGACAGAGCCGGCACCAAAGAGAGTTGCATCATCATACCAGAGCTATACTTCGCCACCACGAGCGTATCCAAGTGTCATGCCACAACAGTCACAAAATCAGCAAGCACCCCGCCTCCCCCTACCCAGTCTCGCCATTCCAGCCACTTCAGCGTCAGCTCCGAGCTATGTGATGCCGGTCAACCAAAGCCATCAACTCCCTCCGATGAATGTCTCGTCTCGTGCCATGGCCATGGTCTACCCAAATGCCAATACTCAACCTCAACCGCAACACTTGACAGCGACATCTGCTGGTGTTTTGTCCCAACCACACTCACAGATGACGTCACAATACCAGTCAAGGCAGCAGAGTCCATTCTCAGCGACGGCTTCGCCAACGAATGCTGCATCCCTATCTGCGACGTCACTTCACCCTCCAGCTCAGGTCTCGCCGTCATATTTCTTGCAGCAGCGAAACTCACCCTACCGACCTGTACACAATGTATCAACATTGTTGTATCCACCGCCATCAAGTACAATGCATCACCGATCGCAAAGTATTGAGCACAACCAAATGCACTATCAGCCACTTGGTAAGCCCATGCAAGAACGACAAAGCGGCAGATTACCGTACGTGATGCAGAACATGTGGTTGACGGAAAATCAAAATACCCACACCATGACCCCAGTTCATCAATGGCCGGGATTCAAATAAGACGCTTAAGTTTTGACGTCTCAATGGCCGAGACATAACGCCAGACGTTGATTGTACAGTTTTTCGTTTTTTCTTTTTTTTAATGGTGCAGGTAAAGGACGTGCACCTTGTTTTATGGCCCAGACTTGAGCAAACACGCATACGAACGGAGTTGCAAACAGTAATTTGCTCCACCCAAGATGAAATCGAGCCAATGGAAAGCTCGTATGGATGGACGGCGTTTTTGTGGTTTGTCTTTTTTTCCGGGATGCATTTGCGACGGTGTTTTGGAAGCATACGACATGGAAGTCGATGCCATATGGAAGAGGAGGGCGCCCAGACGACAGACACAGCATAGATTTCAGAGCGGCTGCTTGTACGCATAGTACTATTTTAGATGACTGCAGATACCAACGAGGTCTAGCTACGGATTTCAATTTTCGATGGCTTTGAAATGGCTGTCATTGACAAGGATATGTTTTGTGATTATTCGTTATTTGTTTGTGGTATGTCGTTGAGCTTAAGGCCGGTGGTGACAAGGACAATTAAGGTGTGACGAGTAATTCGATAGGGCGGACTTGCAAGGCAACATGACGTGCTCTACATTTACTGTATCATCATGACCAGGTGATCGCGTGAAATAGAGTGCCGCACGTCGTATGGCCCTATTATTGAGTTGCGAAGCGCCGCACTGGATCAACTCTACCCCTGGTTTTACCTCATTTAACGCGACGCATACGAGCGTTTGCGGTCGAAAACATGGCCGTCCATGATCAACAACGCGCCGTTGCAGTGCATCGTCATCCAGGCCGTCACCGGCGGAGCATCATGTCATAGGCTCGTGTTTGTATTGCAGACCCATTCCTGGGCTTGGTTGTGATGTTCAATTCCTAGTCCTGTCGCGGATTAACCATCACGCGCTAGAGGCTAAGCGAGAGCGTTTGGCGTTTCAGGTTTCAGACAATGGTCGTGACCAGCGAGCGCATCTCGCAATCCCCTCGCGCCCTCGCTTCATTCAGCTGCTCGGCCCTCGGTGTGTGTGTGTCTCTCTCTCTTCTTCGCCGCATGCATCTTTCTTTCTCGCCTTCACGCGCGCCCTGCCAGACACTTTCGACACTCCTTTGACGATTCATCCCGATTGCGACTACTCACTACGAGCCCGGTGCTTTGTAGTTGTCCGTCCCGCCGCTCTTTATTTACCTCTCACGTCCTTGCCCTGAAGGACACCACGGCCTCGCCTGCCCTCGCTTTGTCTCTGTTTGACATAAATATACCCACAACGTCGACATATTCTGCGCCCAAATTCAATAGGACAAAGGCATATCAGGTCTGCGACTCATCACAAACCACTACGCCGCACTATTTTCGCCGCTATAATACTATACCGCTTCAACTTCAAGGAAACCACCCACCATGCAACTCCGACACTCACCACTCGCCATCTTATCCCTTGCTTCACTCGCTTCGGCAGTGTCGCTTGTTGATTTTGTCCCTCGAGTCGACAATCTTCCCACACAATGCGACAAGATCTACAAAAGCACCATCTCAGGATGTTCCGGCAGCGACTTTGGAGGCAACGGCTGTAGCGAGGGGTGCGTCATGGCACTGGCCGCCTTGGTCGACCCGGTCAAGAGTGATTGTGGAAGCGAAAACATCACTGGTACCAACATCATTGTTGCCTTTTTGGAAAACATTGGACCCCAGCAGCTGTGCAAGAACGCCAATGACTACTTGAGCTCCTCAAGCTCGACCAGCGCCGCTGCATCTTCGACATCTGCTGCTTCCACATCAAGCTCCAGTTCGAGCCTGAGCTCCACTGTTTCGTCTAGCAGCATGGTTTCATCGACGTCTTCGGTCGGTTCGATCACATCCTCGGCCTCAATGCACTCCACCACAGCAGCCGCAAGCACTTCGAGCGCTGGGTTGATTGTGGACACTTCAAGTACCCCCATGGGCACTTCACCCGCCACTGCAACTTCATCTTCGACGAACGATGGCAGTGGCGGTGGTAGTCCATTCGACACCGGTTCCAACGTTTCACTCGCCACAGGTCTGTCACTTTCTCTTGTCATCATCTCTGCAGGATTCATGACGACTCTTTTCGCCGTAGTCGGTGTTTAATGATTCTGGGATATCACGTTTGGGAAGCCACGTAGGATTTACCGTCCGATTCTGGCCCAGGTTTTCCTTGATTATGCGCACAACAAATACCCCAGACCAACGCGCTTGTTTTGTATTTTAATGAAAGTTTTTCATGTTTTCGGCGGCTCTTTTCGACCCTCTGCCGTCGGACGAAAGGATGCCGCATATTTGTTTCGTGATTGGTGATTCACGGTCAATCAGGCGTCACAGGAAGGTTGTTGGAAGGGATGGATGAAAAGACTTTGGTCCAGCAACAAGCTGAGCGAGCGACGTCTGACGTCCAGTCATACCTAGAACCACAGTACACTACTCTTTCCTCTTATGGCGGGGAGAGCAAATTATAATGTCAACTTTATATCATCCTTCTTTGAGTTTCCTATCATCCGTATAAGCACCTGCATGATGTGGCGTAGTACGTATCGCAGGACATTCCACGACTCGGGCAAGACAGGGACAGATTAGCCGTGTGTTTTCGTTCATGTGAAGGGCGATTATTTATGTCGAAACTATCTCCTTTTCCCTCCCTCTCCTTCAGATACCCCCACATGCTCACTCACATACGGAATTACAGTCCATCATCCGCTTATTTATCCCACATCCAAGCCGTCTTGGCGTCACGGGTAATTCTACTGCTTTTCCCCGTCCGAAGCTTCCGTCCCGCTCAACGAATTTACCGTCCCAAGAGCTCTGATCGCATGTGCGCCGTGCATTATCAGCAGCCAGCCTAACTAACTAACTAGCCACACCAGCGCGAGATCTCCATCGACGGCCAGAATTTATTGTCGCCTTCTTCTTCTTCTTCTTCTTTGCTGTGGGCGCTTTATTGCTGCTTTTTGGAGACGTTGTTTGCACGCTTCAGCGACGTGAGACCACGATCACTCACTGCTGCTGCTGCTGCCTCTGATCCCTCACTGCTTTTGCGCGCGCTCTGCGTAGAGCTCCCGCGCTCCGGCTTCAAGCTACAATGGCTTCCACCATCAGGCCTTTCCTCGCCATGACCCCAGCCATAGCCTTCAAAACCTCATCGACCATGGCCTCCTTCACCTCCTCAAGAGCCTTCACCACCGCCATCCGACGCACCCCTCTCCGCGCATCATTCCAATCGCAATCGCAATCGTTAATCGCTCGCCGCACCGCTTTCCGCAGAGGCTACGCTGATCTTCCCCCGACTCCCAAGAAGCGATGGGGTTTCTTCCGCTGGACATGGAGGTTGTTTTACTTGAGCACGCTGGGTGGCTTGGCGTACACTGGTTATGGAATTTATATCAATCGCACTCCGGCTGATCAGCAGGAGCCTGATCCGACTAAGAAGACTTTGGTCGTTTTGGGTACTGGTTGGGGATCGGTTTCGTTGTTGAAGAATTTGGATACGGAGAATTATAATGTGAGTGTTTTGATGGTGCTGGAAATGGAAGTTGGAGAGCTTGATTGTCGAGATGGCTTCTGAAGACATTTTGGTTTAGATAAGGAGACTGAGAGCTTTTTGATCTTGGTCATGCTGTTCTTGAGTTTGAGCGATCATCCAGCTTTCCAGTTACAATGGAGAATGCGTTGGAATGCGTTTACTAACTCTTCACAGGTTGTTGTCATCTCACCCCGCAACTACTTCCTGTTCACGCCCCTCTTACCGTCATGCACTACTGGAACAATCGAACACCGCAGCATCATGGAGCCTATACGCAATTTCCTCCGTCACAAGAAAGCCGCTGTCAAATTCTACGAAGCCGACTGTACTAAGATTGATCACGAGAAAAAGGTTGTTTACATCAACGATGACTCTGAGATTAAGGGCCTGTCCTCCACCACTGAAGTCCCATATGATATGTTGGTCGTCGGTGTTGGCGCTGAGAATGCTACTTTTGGTATCCCCGGTGTTCGTGAGCACGGTTGCTTCCTAAAGGAAGTCAATGATGCTCAGAAAATCCGCAAGCGTATTATGGACTGCTGTGAAACCGCTACATTCAAGGATCAATCGCAAGAAGAGAAGAACCGACTTCTTCACATGGTTGTTGTTGGTGGTGGACCCACTGGTGTTGAATTTGCTGGTGAATTGCAAGATTTCTTCGAAAACGATTTGAAGAAATGGATTCCTGAGATTGCCAACAACTTCCGCGTTACTCTGATCGAGGCCCTACCAAATGTGTTGCCTATGTTCTCCAAGAACTTGATTGAGTACACTGAGCAGACGTTCAAGGAGGAGACCATTGAAATCCGAACCAAGACCATGGTCAAGAACGTCACTGATACATACATCGAAGCTGAATACACTGATGCTTCCGGCAAGAAGGTTCTGGAGAAGATTCCGTACGGTCTACTGGTCTGGGCTACGGGCAACACTGTCCGCCCAGTCGTCAAGGATCTCATGTCTCAAATCCCCGCACAAAAGGACTCTCGTCGTGGTTTGGCTGTAAACGAGTACCTCGCCGTCAAGGGTGCCGAAGAAATCTGGGCTGTAGGTGACTGCGCAATTGCCAACTACGCTCCAACTGCCCAAGTAGCCGCCCAAGAAGGCGCCTTCCTCGCCCGCCACTTCAACCAACTCGCCAAAACCGAACAAATCGAAAGCCAACTCTCCATCCTCTCCGAAGACCAAGGCAAAGCCCCCAACCAAGAAGCCCGCGACCTCGTCTTTGCCGAAATGAAGGATCTCCAACGCCGTCTCAAGCGCGTCAAGCAAATGGGTCCTTTTGAATATTCGCATCAGGGCAGTTTGGCTTATATTGGTTCGGAAAAGGCCGTTGCGGATATTAGTTGGTTGACGGGTAATTTGGCTACTGGTGGTCAACTTACGTATTTCTTTTGGAGGAGTGCGTATTTGAGTATGTGCTTTAGTAGTAAGTTTCCCTTTCTCTTGTCCTTTTTTTGCATTTGATCACCGAGTAAAACCATCAACTAACATTTGAACAGCTCGCAACAGAGTCTTGGTTTTCGTCGATTGGATGAAAACTAAAATCTTTGGTCGCGATGTTTCGCGTGAATAGATTATAGACTACACCTTTTTCTGATTGGTTGATCAGTTGATTCATCAATCGATCGATTGATTGGTTGGTTGAATGGCTGATTGATTGTGTTTTTGATTGTGTTTTTGATAGAAAAGCCATTTGGTTTCCTAAGGCCTGTGAAATGATATTTTATTTGAACCCTGTTTTTTCTTCTTCTTCTTCTTCTTCTTCTTCTTCTTCTTCTTGTTTCGTGAGTTTTTCGTTTCGTGAATTTTCTGTTCTAACTGAGAAGTTTTCTATTCCATGACTTGTCTAGTCGATGACTTTTCTGTTTGACAACTTTTCTGCTCGATGACGATTCTAGTTCATGACTTTTTCTATTTCGACAGTTTGTCCTTCCATGGCTTTTTTGATCGATAAGTTTTCTATTTTGACGACTTTTCTTACCAATGCCTTTTCTCTTCTAACGACTTTTTTCGTTTGACGACATTTCTCTTTCGCGACTTTTATCTTTAATGCCTGTTTCTGTTTGACGAGGGCTTTTCGTTCAATGACTCTTTCTGATCGATGGCCCCTTTTTTTTTGTTCGACGACTTTTCAATTTCAAGGCATTTCTGTTCGACGAGTTTTTTTTCCTCCCACGGACTTTTCTCATTCGACGACTTTTTGCTGTTTCATGACTTTTTCTGTTTAACGGGCTTTTTCTTGGTTTGACAACTGTTTCCGTTCGACGACTTTTTCTTCTTACGCCGTTTCCGTTTCACGACCTTTTCTGTTGGACCACATTTTCTGTTCGATGCCTTTCTGTTCGATGCCTGTTCTGCTTAATGACTGTTCTGTCTGACGACTTTCCCTCTATAGCACGATTTAGTTCGACGAGCAAAGTTCCTTCCTCACAGCAGTCCTTTCGCTCCCTGTTAGGATTCATGCTCCTAAATCAAAGAAAGCCTTCACCGGCATTTTCGATGGAAAAGAGAAAGATTCTTCGAGTGAATGAATGATTGATTTGTGTCATTCCACCAATCGCTGCTGGGATGATCTGATGATTGGGTTGTTTTATTTGGCGGACTTCGTACTTGATTCGATCAGGCCTCGTTTTGGCGAATCTTGAGGTCTTCGTTTATACTCTAGAATTGAAGTTGGGGATTTTGCCGACTCTATGACGGAGACTAGATATATATTGATGAGCCATTTTTATTGCCAAGTGGTTTTTTGCAAGATGAGTTTTCGCTGTCGCTGTTTGGCTCGCGCGTCAAAGCGGTGTTGTTGAAGATTTGAAAGAAACTTTTGACGAGTAGAAGTAGGAACAGACAATAACAGCTATTGGATTGCGTAGGAGAAAACGTGGTAGTGTACATGTATAGACTCTATCAATCTATTCTACAGGCAATGTGCTCTCAAAATATATGATTACAACTCTCATCCAAGAGTATCCCTTGCAAGATTAATTTCTAGGAATCCAGTCTTTCCACGCCGACTTTCGCGCATCGACGTAATCTTTGGATTGAATTGCCTTTGTCAAGCCCACGAATCCACCAAAGGGCCATGTTCGTCGAAGGGTTTCCGTCCATGAATTCGATTTCGCTTTTTTCTGCTCCGGCTCAACAAAGACTTTCTCGTAGACGGTAGGCAGGGTATTAGCAGTGTATTTTTCTCTTAAACCATCATACCATTTCCGATCAAAGTCGGCCCAGAATTCAGACTCTGAATGATAAGTCTGGGCGTATAGCCAGCGCATACCTTTTAGTTCTTTGAGTTTGAGCTCGATAGCCCGATTGAGCTTGACGAAAGAATCATAGTCGTCGGGACCTTTGCCCCAGAGACCGATGTTCAACATTGGCTGTAATGTTTTGTCATCTGACTCATAGGCCGCATGCTGAGGATGCATGGTTGGCATTGGACTCTGGCGCAAAGGACATAGCCAAAGTGGCCAGATGCCAGTCTCCTTGTCGGTGAATTCGACAAATGCTTTGGCAGTGTCATAGGGCAAAGCTAGATCTTGCACAATCATTTGATCTGATTGACCACTCCCATGTAAAGCTTTGTAGAGCATACGAGTGTGCAAGAAATCATCCAGCCACCATCGAGTAAACGCATTGAACGGAAAGTGGAAGTAGTTAAAGGCTTGCCTTCCGACCCAGAAGCCGCCGCGATCATAACGGAAGAGATACTCGGGAAGTGGAATAGTTTCTGTCGTTGGCGCATCTGGATGCTTGGAGATGAGGTCTTGAACGTGGAGATAGAACCATGGATCTTTGGGCGCGCTGAATCGGCGAATCGGGAGAGAAGGCGAAGGGTTGTCGGTCATTTTGCCCGTAACGATGGCGCCAGAAGTTTGTGAATACATGATTCCATCAACATAGTCCCACTCGCTATCGATTGTTGAGAAAGTTTTCGTCTTTTCAATGGCTTCGTCCATACTTGATACTGGGTGATATGTGGTCTCCACATACTTTGCCGCCTTTTTGAGCTGAATCTCGACCAGTGTTGTGACGCCAAAGGATCCGACCGCCCCAGCAGCACCGTGGAAAAGATCCGGGTATTGATCTTCTGAGCAAGTTACAATTTCACCAGTCGCGAGAACCATCTCAGTCTTATTGAGAGTGCGATTGAAGAAGCCATGCTTGAATGAACTGCTTTCACCTGACGTACCAGCATAACCTCCTCCACAGGTAATGCCTGGAAATTCCATGACAACCGGCGGCACTAATCCATAAGGCAGCGTAGCTTCGACCAATCGATCCATAGGCACATTAGGTTCCACCAGGGCAGTTCGGCGCTCCACATCTATGTGTAGGACATGATTGAGACGACTGGTGTCGACCACCTTCTTCGGATCACGGCCAAGTGCGGATTTGCGGGTGCTATTGGTACTGCCGTGGTGAATGCGAAACTTCTCCTTGCGGTCGTAGAAACCTTTCACGCTGGCTGCGATTAGGTCAACTTCTTTTTGGTGTCGTTCCATCGCAGTTGCATCAACAGTGGTTCCAATGTTTCTGGACCGTGTTGGGAATCCCGTATATGTAGCTGAGAGATGTGAATGCTTGCTCTGTAGATGAGCACTCCTTGGTGGTTGTAACGCCAATTTATTCGCGGCCAATGGCGCGGATCGACAGCATATTGACAACGAGCGTGTCCAATGAGGATTTTTCGTCAAACACGCAGATGTCAACCACGACCCAGAGATGGTCTTCGTCTGCAAACGAGCCACTGCCGCAGATACCTGCATTTCATAAGCCAGCAAAGGAAAGCAGTTGACGACTCGCATGAGATCTGAAGGAGGATGAGATGTCTGCAGACCTCGATGAACCGTGCCTGAATCATTACATAATCAGTGAGATTGAATTCCGCTGGGCAACACAACCACTGAGTCTGTCATATCGCTACAAGATGGAACACAATGTTTATATGTATAGAAAGTGAAGATGCATGACGGATATTATCTGTTGATGGATAAACGCTTGAACGACACTCTGTCTCTGAAACGCTAACCTACGTCCTGCTTCTATCAACTAACCGCTGTTATTCATCCATGGCATACCCGATTAACCACGAATTCCCTCCTGTCATTCAATCCCGATTCATCTGTTGACATGCTTTTCCATTTTCACACCGTTTAGTTAGGTCCTCGCTGAACTTCATTTTTTCGCAAGAACGGTCCAGCCCCAGTCTGAAGCCAACACACGCTATATCTGCTTTGGGTATCTATCACGAAAGGAAGAGAGTATCAAAGTGTCTTATGCAACAAGACTTGCGCCTGATGATTAGCTGGCGCCATTGGCTTGCTGCTGTACTGCAGCCTGTTGCTCCTGCTCCTGGGCAATGCGGCTGGCATTCTCCAGAGTGGTCTTGATGACCTGTTGTTCCTCCGGTTGAAGGGCTCCAGTGAGTTGGCTGTAGAGCTGAGGTTGTTGTTGTGACATCACTGGTTGCAATGTTAGTAATTGTAAGAAGCAAAGAATTTGGTAGAATGCCAATGGGTTAGTGACTCACTTTCGAGTGTCTGCTTGAACAGACCATACGGCTCCATCTTGTCCAATGGAGTTTCTAGCAGGCTCTCCTCCTCAAGTTCGTCCTCAGCCTCATCTTGACCAGTAACACTGTTGAATTTGGCAGCTTGCTGGCTGAGGAAGTCAAGGTAGGCAGTACTCTCATCCTTGACGTCCGCAGTCTCTTCGGTTTCCTCATTCTCCCAGTCTTCTGCTTCCCATTCATCGTCCTCTTCTTCTTCATCGTCGTAGTCTCCACCCAGACCAAAGTCGTCTTCACGCTGGGCTTCCTCGCGTGCTTTGACAGCAGCCGGGAGAGTCTGGAACATACGGACGATACCTTGGAGAAGACGAGGCCATCCTTGTTGGACGCTCGTCGGGATTTCGTCAGAGCGGAAAGACAAGAGGGCCGCAATGGCACCAATAGTGAGCTTTTTGTCGTGTACGCGAGTGAAGGAGTCAATGCTGCCGAACCAAAAGGAAAAGAACTTATTAGTCCAGCCGTTGGCCTCGAGAACACTGACTGCAAGACGTGGGTTATAGTATATGGCGTTGATGACCATCTCCATGAGGTGTATTCTGTAAGACTTGACCTTGAGCTCTTCGTTGGTGAGTAGCGTCATGGCGAGTTGGATAAACTCAGGAATGTAATCATCGATGTGATCCCTTAGGTTGAGCATAAGGATCTCGGCAAGTTTACAGCCACAGATTCTGTCGACACCACCGACCTTGTCCTCCTTGAAGATAGTGCGGATCATGTCAACAACAGCTTCAAGGTAGGTTCGGTTTTCAATGAGAGTGTGCCAACCATAGTTGACAAAGTTTTCAAGCGCTGGCAACATATCTTCCAGATACAGCTCAGCACCTGATTTGAAAGTCTGGTGAATAAGTTCAAAGGCTTTCCACATAGTTGGAGAGATGACTTTGGCGGCAAAGGTGCAGCTGTCAATAATCTCAAAGACTTCATTGTACAAATCGTAAAGCTTATGCTCGAGAGTGATGGTGATGACAGGCATGAGAATTGTTTCCAGATGTGCTAGCACGTCAGGAGTGCTTTCGAGCGTAAGGATGAGCGTTCCAATGGTCTGCAAAACTCCCAGGGCGGTGATACTCTTGTCATCCAGGAAATCACCATATCCATCGTCGCCATCCTTGGAACTGTTTCGTTCGATAAGCTCTCTAACGATACGCACATATGTGTCGCGGAGTTGTTCACTCAAAGCTACCGCAAACGGCGTGAGCTCAGCAGCGAAAACTTCAACAAAGTCCTCCATGACGTTGGCAAGAGCATCTACATCGACTTCATTGGCCAATTTCAGCAACTGCTGCATGATCTGCGGGATATTCTGCTGCATCATCTGGCGAATGATGTCATGTCTGATGAGCGGTTGCAAGGCCAGAGCAGCCTCAACTCGGACGGGGAGATCTGGGTCGGCCATGGACTCGAGGATGTTGCGATAAATGATTGTCAGGTTGTTTTCATCCTTGAAGTCCAATGATTCGAACTTCTCCAAGGTGTCGCAGGCGCGGGCACGGAGGAAGCCGTGAGGGCTCCTGAATTCGGGGAACACGTGGCGAACAAAGAAATATTCCACTTGGTCGGCAATTGGACTCTTTTTGCCCAAGATGACGTTGGCAAGCGTACCGATCATGCGCAAAGCACCCTCCTTCTCTCGTGGGTTCTTCTGGTCATCAGGAGCGGATTCATACTTGTTGACAATGTTGTTAATAAATGCCAGAACCTCAAAAGTCTGCTTTCTTCGAGCCTTGGTCAAGGCAACCATAAAATTGGTGGCAGCAATATCAGGAGCAGAAACTTCCTCGTAGAAATTAAGTTTGCGGTGCAGATATTCCGCAGGCTCCTCGTTGAATTGTTCCAGATCTTCGTCAGACTGGCAGAGTACCGGGAACACGAGGTGCTCAATAAGAATTGGCATATGCGGCTTCAAGCAATCCCACATAGCTTTCGGCTTGACACACTCATCCATAAACGCCAAAGTGTAAGATAAGCATGGCTTGCTCAACCATACCCTTTTGTGGACCCACTCTTCGATCTGCTGCAGGTAACCCTTCAAAATCTCAGGCGCAAAATTGTTGATGAAAGACTTGGCCACTTCAGTGTAGTCTTCGCCGTTGCCCTTTTGCAAACTCGCCGGGTTGCCGTATCTAACGAACAGACGGTTGAGGTTGACGTATGCCCACTTCTTACACTTCCACCAATGGTTCAACTCCCGCTCATCCAAATCTTCCATCATGGAATTCTCTGGTGGTGTCTTTGCAACCACGCGCAAGAAAAGAGTACACCAGTCAACCATTGCTTGGTGAGGTCGTAAGGGCAACGGCAATTCAAAGTAAATGGCGTGCTTGTAAGCCTTGAGGACAGTCCTCAACATTTCTCCTGCTTCCAAACTTGTCTCATTGACCAGGCTGTTTCCAATATTCAGCAACTGCGGGAATGTGGCAGAAACAATTTGGTCGAAATCACTCCTGCTATCTCCCAGCTTGAAGCGATATGTTCTGCACACAGCCAAGAGGCATTGGAGGCCTGCGAACACAGAGGCTACATCTTGGGCGTTGAGTAGTTTGATGGTGATGTCAACAAAATCGGGCCACGATTCTGGGAAATCGCAGTGGAGGATCTTTTGTAAGGCAACGACAAGTTGCGCTCGGGCATTCGGAGGGGCGGTAGCGATGATGGGGACGAGACGTTGACGGACGGCAGTTTTTTCTTGATCGGAAATGGCATTCGAGGTCGATCCCTCGTCTGGCTTGCTCCAAGCTTTATTAATGCGGTTCTTGAAATAGACGACGGCTATTTAGATATGTTAGAATGCAAGATCATGTTGAACCAAAAAATTTACGGACGTGGGGTGTGGAGGGGCAGTCAAGGACGTACTGGACAATCTAATGCCGTTGTCTTGCTCGGCCTCGAGAATGTTCAGAAGCGCATCGAGGAAACCTGGAGTCTCTTCGGCCTATGCATGGGGTCAGCGGACAGGTTCCGGGCCAAAAATACAACTCTTCATACAGCTTTGAGCTCGAGTTCTGCCTGCCGGCGGATGTCCGCATTCGCATCCAGGGTTGCTTGAATGCGGCTCCTGATCCCGGCAGCATCCATGATGGGCAATGAATCCAGCCAAAGACGCGTGCACAAGCTAAAGAAATGTGTTGGCGAATGCTAACACGGCGGGCGTCACGTTGCTTGGGTCGACGATAAGTCGAGGTGGGACTTGCTGGGCCAGAGGAAGATTTGGTGGTACCTGAGTTGCCAAGCCTCAGGGTCGCCTTTGGGCTGCGAATCTCACCGCTCGGTGAACATTAAGGGTAAAGCAATGACGAGGACGAGACGACTAAAAGGTCGGCGGCAAATATTGGGGCCGCTGCAAAATGAAGCTTGCGTGTTTTGTCTGATACGGCTCGAGGGAATGGATGCTGCACTGCTGATTGAATGCCCGCGTCTCAGAATTTGGCAGGATGATCTGCCAGGGTCTGCGCTGTATTCTCTGCTCAAGCCAGGCAAAACCACGACGTCACCTGCAAAGGAGAATGCCAGCCGATGCGATCAATAGACGATTGAGTGTCCTCCGATCTGGCCAACGCAGCGATTGCAACCACATGTGGATTTCACTCAGCAGTAGACGCAATATAGCAGGATATTATAAACTGCTTGGGTTTAGATTGTGTTAATGCTGCCACTGGCAGTCGTCCAAATCAGCCAATACCATAGAAGGCTTTTGACTAACGTACAACATGTTGGTTTCTTCAACCGTGCTCGCCACGCCTTAGTCCTTGAGCCTTCCGCTCTGCAAATCTTCCTGCGCGTCCTTGACCAAGAAACTATAGCATGATTAGCAACTGTCCAATGTCCGCCCGGGCGGAATCGAGAATGCACTCACTTGTACCACCAGACCACAGGGCCAACAGTGCCCAAATGCCATAAGGCGTGGGCATCAACCATGCCCCACCAAGGTGGGAAATCAAACAACTCCAAGCTCATTGCCAAAATGATCCAAGTGACAATCATACCAGGCCATGCAGCCCACAGTCTTCCGACTTTGCGGAAACGAACAATGGCAAATCCACTCCAAAGTGCGTTTTGAATAATACCGACAGCCACATTCGCAGCCATATTGTACGTATAATCAAACCGCACAAAGGTCAAGAAAGAGACGTGGATAATGTATAGCGAAATGCACAAAAACGTCCAGAACCTCATGACCGCTCCCTTGGTGCGTCCATTGATGCTATCGGGCTTGTCGAGACGGAAGATCCGAATTGGTGCAAAGTACATGCCGTACATGACGCTTGCGCCAGCGCCAAAATAATCGAGCTTCTCCGTCAATCCAAAATCGCGGGTGTGGAAGATCATGCTGAAAGTCCAGCTCGCCATACCAAAGTATCCAAATAGCAAGTAGTACTTTCGAAGTTTGTAGGACGCCGGAATGTGCTCCTTTATTTTGTTGATGCCATGCTCATGGGCCAAGAAGTTCAGAAGACTGAACAGCACTGACGCGGGCTCTTGAATGCCCATGAAGCGATAGAACGGCCATTTTCCATGAAATTGGTAGACCGGTTCGAGATAGGGAGGATCACGTTCGATGCGTTGTTTGGTGATTATGTGTTGGCAGGAGTAGTCGCATTCGGAGGGGCAGTCCCATAGTAGAAGTTGACGGTGTAAAGCTTCAGACAACACGTCAGTTTCTAAGCATTTCCGACATTGAATGGATGTTTCGTACGTATAGAGTATGCCTTTTTGGCGCAAATATCTTCGGTGCAATCCTGGAGCAATATGCTCAGTGTCTGTTCCGTAGCATTGGTAGGCGTAAGCGTGTATGGCATACCTTTACACAACTCCTGAATTCAGGCAGTCGGTCACCAATGCTTGCGTTTGCATGATGGGCAAAAAAGATGGTGCATCCAAGGAGCGAAAGAAGGCAGAGCCTCCACGATCTACTCGTCAGCATCACGCATTGCTTGGTGGTAGGCGGGACGTGAAGCCATCTTGTTCGCGTAAGTAGTTGTTGACCGATCGAGAGCTGCACGTGACGCGGCGGACGCATCCGCGAAGTAGACCGAACAGGAAACCGTACTGGTTCCATTGACTTCGCTTTTCCACTGCCACATCGAACATCACCATGGCCGGCATGAAAGCACCGTCAACAGCGCTTCTACGCGCCTTCTCGCCCTTATGGCGCCCACAAGCTCTTCCGTGGACCGCTCGCGGCTGCGTTCTACAACAGCAGCAAGCTGCTCCTTTTTCCTCGACGCAGCGCATGGAGAAGAAAGGAAGAGGCGCGAAGACGGATATGCGAATCACCCTGATACGATACCACCTACAACATCCTCTCACACCGCGGCCACTGAGATTTTCACGGTAAGCCAAAATCACCAAATTTCCCGGAACATAAATTCTAATTCAAACCAAACAGAACTCGCGCACTCCGACACTGGACCATCCATCGCGCCTGGCGCCTCTACCAACGCAAACTCGCCGAAAAGCGCACGCTTGAGCTTGAGCGCCAGTACAACAGCATGGCCGAAGCATGTGAAGCCCTACGCCTCATCGATAGCAACGGCCTCAATGCCCAGGATCGGGAGCGATTAGGTGTACCAGAACCGGAAATGACAGGCGCAAAATCCGACAAGGACACCGGCAGACTTTACCGAATTGCTATGAGGAAAGATGGAATTTTCAATGGAGCTCCTATTGAGTATGCAAAGATTCAGACCGAAACACCCTCCAAGGACGGATGGAACCATGGATGGACGAAATAAAGTGACACTTGCTGAAGGATGGAGAGTCTCGCCTGCCGAAAATCTAAATGGATAACTGTATTTCTACGATCTTTTCTATTGTAGGAGGATCCGCTGTTCAAATAAGACATAAAAGGACCACATACGGTGTATGCCAAAATATAATTCATAACACCTCTTATCACTCTAATGCTGCAGCCTCCAGCAATTCTTTCAATTCTGTCATCGCGGACTCGGCTTTTCCAAGAGCGAGCATACTCTCTAAAGCGAAAAGGCCGACATCCATTTTATGGTTTACGATTGTTGCCTCGAGATCAATTGAATGCTGCGATGGCCCATTAGTCAATTTTCTACATTTGAAAGGAGTCATGCATACCTTGTAACCTGCGCTTTCATTCCTCCTAAGCTCCGGTGGCAGCCTGAAGCTGTCTTCTGATGCGTCCGGCACAATCACACGATTGTATCCGACTCGTTGTCCATCGTCTGTCTCATTGATTGTAACCTCCACGTCACCTGCTGTTCCATTCTCGTCGTCGTGGATTTCAGGTACCTTGATGAAGTTCACAAACGTATCAACTTCTAATCCGCTCCAATTCTTGATCTCGTATAATCCGACGCTTGAATTCACCGAACTTCCGATTGCATGAAGATCGATCTGGATTTCACGAGCAATTGCGATCAGTGTTCGTTTGAGAGGAGAGCAGACGGAGAGAGGTACGAGATTGAGTGTCGGCGAGCGGAGGGTATTTAGGTCTGCAAAATGAGAGCGCGAAGAGAAATATATGCCAATCAAAACATTGCCCGATTGCTCAGGCGCTGTGTTAGACTGATTGGCGAGACGAGCATAAATTTTCGCCCATGCCGCGAAAAGGATAGACTGTAAGGTTAAGCTCTGCTTTCTTGCTACCGCCTCCAAGCCAGAACAGGTCGATAAAAGTGCTGGCTTGAATACCTCGACTCTCTTTCGAAGTTTCTGTGACTCGCGACTCGCAACTCTGACCACTTTTTCATTGCAGAGATATTGGGTCCAGAAATTCCTTGCGTTTTCTCTCGAGTGAGGATCGACGGACAGGGCTAAGAAATCCTCTGCCGTTACTGAAGAATCTGTTGGCCGAGTACCGTTTAGGAGTGTTTGCAGGTCTTCAATGAGCAGAGGCAGCGACACAGCGTCGTAAAGTGCATGATGAATTCTCAATTTGAGTAACAAGCCATCCGTATGCTTTGTTACGCGCAGTGATACCATGGGTTGCTTTTCATCTGATTCCTGCATGACGTCTTCGCCGAAGAAAAAGGGAGGAGAAGCACCCTTGAGGATAATCTGCAAAAGTGGGATATTATTGTCGTCAGTGGCACAAAAAACTGTTCGTAGCACTTCGCGGCAAGCCACAAGTTTCTCCCATGCGGCACGTAATTCCGAGTGAGAGGATTTACCTCTCAACGTGTAGCTGAAAGTCGGATAGAACAGTACTCCTCTGGACTGTTCCCACATGTTGATGAAATATAATTGTCCTGCAGTAGCAGGTAGGATCTTCTCGATATTATTTGCATCGATGCCGTTAACATCTTGAATATGTCGCACTTGCTTTGTGAGAGCGCTTTGCACAGTCTTGATCGAGGCGTTTGTGGACTTTGTGTCTTTATTCCCTGGCATTGATGCTTTTTCTGAGATTCGTTGTACTGTCCTTGACCGAATTATGTCGCTGACAGATATGAAAATAGACTGCTTGCGAAGCAAAGCAGCAACCTTAATAGCAGAGATAGAATCGATGCCCACACTCTCAATGGTGGACTCAGCTGAAATATACTCTAGAGGTATCTTGGCCACTTGCGCAAGTGCAGCCCGGATTTTACATGCTAATGGCGATAGCTCCAGCCGTTCATTTTTGTGCTCTTGGACCGTTGTACCCTTTTCTGATTCTTTGAATTTTGTTTGAAATTCAAAACTCGGCAGACTACAGATAGAAACGGTATTTCCACTGAAGGTAACAGTAGGTTCATTTGCGGCACTGACGATGGAATTCAAAATTTGGTCGAATTTGTTCAGGAGATCACGAGTTCCTCGTTCATCCAAGACTGAGTTCTTGCATGCAGCACGCAGTAGAATTTGGTTCCCAACTGTCTCCATTTCGCATGCAACTGGATATTCAACATTGGAAGCACAACTCACAGACTCATAAAGAGTTCGAGAGGTTTCATCTGAGCTTCCAGACCCGTGCTGGTAGATGAATAAAGTATCGAACAATGCGTTCATTTTCTGCGTAATGGCGTTCATGTTCTCGCCACCAACAGATTGAACAACTCGGAGGGGAGTTCGCTGATACGGCAGCACTTCATTGATATACCCCTGTACATGTCTCAGCATCTCAATGCGCGAACCATGTAGCGATGCCCGCATAACCACGGTATTCATTGTTGGGAACATGGTTTGTTCAAATTCTTCAGTATTACGGCATGCCAGGATAATGCCGAAAAGAACTTCAAGATCTTGCGTGTAAAATGCCAGAATAAGGGCCCAGCAGGTTTGAGCGAGCGCCTGGACCGAAAGTCCCTCCCGCTGACAGAACAATTTAATGCTCTCTGTCGATAGATTGGCTGTCTTCTCTGCTCGGTGGGTTATGTTTGTCGAGATTTGATTATTTGAAAGTGGAAAACCCGACCTCCTAGCCCCCGACAGAATATTTTTCCAGAAAGACCGTGCTTCAGTACTGTCACCGGCCAGAGATATTTCAATGACATCTTCACATGCAGGGCGCTTGGGAGAAATGTCTCGATATGCACGATGAACATCATCGTGGAGAAGGCCGAGGCTGTGACCATCGTATTGTGCATGGGCAATTGACAGCACCATGTATTTGACAGAATCGATGGTGGCTATAGATAATCGAAGAGCATGCTTACCGCGAGGTCCGGATCTAGCTTCGTCTCGTATACGGTCCAGTGCCTCGGTGAGGTCGTTGAATGAGCTGAAAGATAGTTCTCGGAAGTCAACAGGGGTTGGAGACCAGACAATTTGGGCAAATGTAGCATCGATCTCAGGTTCTTCAACTTCAACAAAGCCAGTACGTAAGATACTAGAGGCATTGATCACAGTTTGCCATGCTTCTTTCAATTTCTGAATATCAACATCGGCATTAACTCTGAGGATATCGTGGTTGTAGTACTCGTTGTAGTCAGAGTTCAGCATGTCTGCAATAAGGCCTTCTTGAGTAGGAGTGGCAGGCAAGATCTTCTCAATGGAACCATAGCTGTTCAATTTAGGCCTTAAGGCTTGCTCGAGTTGATTTCGAAGCTTATCGAGTTTCTTTGTTGTCTTCGGTTTCTCATTTGATTTGATTTTGATCTCGTGCAAAATTCTGGGGATTGTTTGGGCGCGTAGAATTTGGCTGACTTGAATTGTCAAGTCTTTATTTCGCAGTCTTGATGCCAACCTGACAGCATCAATACTGTCGAGTCCAAGAGAAAATATTGTTGAATGCTCGTCAATTGACTCCAGGCTAAGGCAAGCAACTTGAGCGATCATTTCGCGCACTAACAAAGCTTCCGTCGTCCAGGTAAAGTGATCGACGTCGCTGAAGTGACCAGTTGACATGGAAGTGCTCCTGGCCGCGCTATAGAACTTCGTAGCGACCTTGAAACTGTCTGATAGTCGTGATTGGGCTTGCTCAGTTAATCGTAAAGCCGAATGAAATTTCTGGAGAAGTTCTTTGAGTATCTCTTGGTTGGCAATACCTCTTCGTGCGACAACAGAAACAACGAGGATGCCGTCGTTTTGAAGAGTGGCCTCAAAAGCCAATGCATAGTCAGCGCGAGACTCAAGCTCAACAGCTCTCCAAAGAGCCAGGTCTTCGGACGGCTCTACTTCGTACTGAAACACGAAAAGAACATCGAACATTGGGTCCGAGGGATCTCTTCCGCACCATTTTCGTATCATGTGAATAGGAGTGTGTTGAAAGGATGTTGCTTCTGCATTACGCCCATGGATGCGTTTTGTCGAGCTAGCAAATGTGTCAACATCCCTCGTTTGTATCGGCACGGGTAAGGTATTGAATAGCGGCCCGATTATTTTATCAGCATGTTGCATCTCAATTGATCTTCCAGAGACGATTTGACCGTAGACTTGTGTTTCGGGAGATATTTGCTGAAGTGCGATCTCAAAACATGATTGGATCACGGCTTGGAGAGACACTCCCAAGTTCTTTTGAGCATTAGTAATGCTCTCGGTCATTTCAACATGCAGCGTTTCAATCAAGTCTTGATTTTCGTTAGAATCGCAAAGCAGAGAAATACCCGTATATTTCGTGGATTCCATTTGCTGTCGCCAATATTCCTTTGCTTGCGGAGGTGTATGAAGTAGCCCATAAGCAAGGGCGTCAGTGAAATCAGGACCAAAATCATGCACGCTATTCTGTTGGTATATTGCTGCGAGATGTCTCATGAATAGATCCCAAGATACTCCGTCGTAAAGAGCATGGTGTACGTTGAGAACGAGATGCTGGGCATGATCTGATTTGACGATGAAAGCCTCAAAGGGTCTCACGACTTCATGAATATTGTCGTCCAGCCATGTTTTCCGTTTTTCGGTAATGACAAGTTCCTCTTCGCCTGGATTTATTTGAACTACCGTGAACAGCTGGGGAGAGCTGCTGAGAATGACCTGAGCAAAGCCGTCATCTGTCTGAATGAACCTTGCTCGTAAAATCTGGACACCTTGAGACAAGATTTTGAAGACTAATTCCAGCTTCTGAGCATCGAATTCTCCGATCTTATAGCAAAATTGATTAAAATATGGTCGCTGTGGTCGACGGATTGAGTCGAGAATTAATCCTTCTTGGAGTGGAGTACACGGTGTTATTATTTTGATGTTGTCCACTGCGATACCGAGCCTTTGGGCCGCCAGGCCACGAAAGCGTTGTCCAAAGGCATTGATGGAAAGTTGGTTCTGTTTCACAGAGTTTTGGTGCATATGTTGTGCCCCACCGAGTTCTCCAATGGCGACGACAAGCTTTTGAAATGTCGGGTTCTTCATCACTTGGGCCATGCTGGCGTTTTGAAATCCTGCTCGCTTCAAGAGGCCAGCAAAGTTGATGGCAGATATTGATGAAAGTCCAAGTGAGAAGACGTTTGAGCTGGGTTTCACCTCTTCGATAGTGATCTCCAGCACGTTAGACAAGATTTCGGCAACTTGAAGCTCATTATCGCTGAGTTGACGGTCTTCGATGTTGCTCTGTTTAAGACCTTGCAGTGTCTTGACATCCAAAGAACTAAAGAATACCTTCAATAGCTTAGCATCGATCTTTTTGTTGACTGTCAGAGGGAGAAAGGTGATCGGAATAATATGGGTTGGAACCATGTAAGGAGGAAGACGGTCGTAGCATGACTGCAAGGCATTGCTCGTGAGGCCAAGAGCATTTCCTGAAGAGTCCAGCCTCAAGTACATATTCTTCTTACTATGTCCGGTGGCCAAGAATGAAATCAAAGTTTGCCGAGTTCCATCATTTTCTTTGTAAACCATTGATAGAACGTCCACGATGTCTTTCGAAGATGTTTTGATGGCGTTGTCAATCTCTCCAATCTCTAGCCTTTGTCCACGAAGCTTGACTTGAGAGTCCTGTCTCCCAATGAAATAGAATGACCCGTCTGAAAGCATTCTAACAAGATCACCCGTCCTATAAATTTTTGTCCCCGAACCGGTAAGCAATGGGAAGCTCTTTTGCGTGAGCTCTGGTCTGTTCAAATATCCTTTCCCTACCAATTTACCGGAAACGCATAGTTCACCAACAGCACCTCGGAGAGCTGGCGTTTCGGTACCAGGAGCGAAAACATATGATCCGACGTTGTCAAATGCTGGCCCAATGTTGGTCGGCTTCGCATCTGACCCTATGAAGGGATTCATGGTCACACCGATCGTTGCTTCTGTGGGGCCGTACCCATTGCATACAGTCAGTTTAGGACCCCAAGCATCTATAATTTCTTGTTTCAATGCTTCACCGCCAGTAATGAAAACACCACCATGGAGCGACGGGACATCGTCTGGATGAACAAGGCGTGCGAGAGATGGCGTGAGGTCAATGTGAGTGATTGTCAGTCGTTGAATGAAGCGTGTTAAATCCTCAAGAACGACGTCTCTCGGCGCTCCAACAACGGTAATACCAACACTCCAGCTCCAAAATTGCTCAAGCACTGATACATCGAACCAGTAACTTGCGAATTGAAGCCAGCGCGAAGAACCGGTCCAGTGACCAGCGAAAAGCCGTTGGAATGCTAACATAGCCTGGACTGCATTCTCATGAGTGATCTCGCACCCTTTTGGATTTCCAGTTGTACCAGAAGTATACAAGATATAAGCAGTCTCTTGCGGCCCAATCGGACGAGTGGTGAGAGGGGCAACCGAAATTTGTTCTATGGCGTCTTCATGCAGTTCTACGACTGGTACGCCAATCTCAGATTGGAGATCCATACCAGAGTCGATAAAGAGAAGTTTGGCGGCCGAGTCCGCCATTATAAATTTCTTTCTTGTTTCTGGTAGGTCTGGATCCATTGGTAAGAATGAACAGCCGGCTTTCAAAATACCAATGAAAGCGAACGTGGCTTGCGCACTCTTCGCCATACATAATGCAACAATATTTCCTGGCTCGACTCCGTGTTGACGAATAAGTTGAGCAACCTGATTGCCTCGATCATTCAATTGCTGATATGTCCACTTTTTTGCCTTGATTGTATCCTCTTCGATTTCATTTACGAACTCGAACGCGATTTTTCCTGGGTGAGATGTGGCACCCAATTCAACAAATTCATGAAGTAGTGTGGCGCTCGATGGTATCGTGGGCTCTTTGGCGGGAAGAACAGACCATATGTCACTGTTGTAGGCCACGTGACCATGACTTCCAATCAATGACATGAGCAAATATTCGTACTGTTCTATCATCAAACGAGCCTGCGCATCAGGAATTTGGCTATCGTCGAATGTCAGTTGGACCGACATTGTACCCTTGCTTAACAGTTCAAGAGATACAGTGTAGTCAACAGCCGCGGTTTCTTGGACGATAGGCCACGTGAAGTTTTCAGCATATGAACGGATTTGATGCACAAAAACTGTGTCGAACAGACGATTGCCGCCATTCTGTGCAAATTGCTGCATATCTGCTAGAGGCAAGAAGCGATATCTTTGAGCAGACGCGTTATAAGATAGCATGGACTGCACCAGCTGATCTTGCTCTTGATTTGTATCGCAAAGAACTGGGATCGTCGTTAAAGTGGGAAAAGCTACACCCTGGCTCTCAGTAGACAATCTACCGGAAAATATAGTTCCAAAAGTGACTTGCGTTTCGCCCAAGTAGGCGGCAAGTAACATAGCCCATGCAGTTTGGCCAACGGCCTGAATAGTCACACCCTTTTCTCGGCAATGTGTTTCAAAGTGCGAAATGCTGATCTTGAGAGTCTGGGATACGGCTTGCAATGAGCTCCGTGTTCTGACAGTTGGAGAAAGATCGGGGAATTTAGCGAAGCTCGTGGACTCCAAGATACCCTTCCAAAACTTTGTCGCCTCGTCTTTGTTGCTCTCGGCTGCATCAAGAGCAGATCTCAGAACTGTATCAATGTTCTGAGGAGTACCTAGATCTCCCGAATGCAAAGAAGTGGCAAAATCCTGAAGAATAAGGTGCAGACTTTCTGCGTCGTAAAGTGCATGGTGCAATGAAAGTGACATTAGCGATCGCCCGTCCTTTTCACAAAGTGACAATCTCCAGGCAGGCTGATATAATGATCCAATAATTTCTTTTGCTGAGAATGAAGTGTCTTTCTGGCTTTGCAAGATAGCCAAATCGCGAGATGACTCGGCTGTATATATTATCATTGCAAATGATGCTTGCCGGGAGCCAACATGATGGAATCCTGTGCGTAACATTTGATGCTTTGATTGTACCAAATCCCATGCTCGTTTGATGGTGCTGCCGTCAACGCCATTTGGGACTGCAAAAGTAATATGGTTAACGTAAAGTTGGGTTTCACTATGAATTGATTGCGCAATCATGCCAGATTGAAGTGCGGTGCAGGGTCGAATGGCTTCAACTGACTCATTTTCCAGTCCGATTGTGTTGATTATCTCTGTCCTATGTCTATCATCGAAATCGATAAGATTAAATTCATTGGACTTTGGACTAGCATTGGCGATACGGTGGGTAGCAGCCGCTGCAATCGCCAAAGGCGTGAGGTTTTCGATAACATCGGCGGCATCCACGGTGATGCCCTCCCGACGTAGAAGTACAGCAATCTGAGCAGCGTTGAGACTGTCAAGACCAATATGATATATCGAAGTATTCCGTCGAATTTGGGAGACTTCAACGCCGGATATATTTGCCAGTGCATCTCGCACCTTGGTCTCATTGCTGCCCCAAACTTCGTCGACACCAGAGTCCTCTGCGTCATCTTTTCTCACGTGAGCATCTTCTATTGGTACTAGCTGCCCTGAAATGCTGATTGTGTCATTGCTGACAGCCATCTTAGCTTCACTTGACGAATACTTGACGCAAGTAACAATGGCAAAATCGAACGCCTTGAACAAAGCCTTCCCGAGCTCCTCGGTGATTCCCGGATTTCTATAATGGATTGTCAACTTAAACCCAAGATCTTGAGGTACAATTTCAAGTACAAGAGGCAAATCCATTGCACCACTTTCCGAGTTCAGGGCCCAGATCGTCTCATCCAGCACTTGTTGTGGTGGTTGCACCAGGAGCAAAGAATCGAATAGATGCAAGTTCGGGCTTGCAGAGAATTGTTGAATTTGTCGTAATGGACTCAGCTCATGGCCCATACAATCTACATTCTGCTGATTCATTTGTTTGACAAGGTCAATGTTGCTTTGCTCAGCTCTCAAGCGGATACGAATGGGGATGGTGTTGAAGCAAGGCGCAACAAGTTGATCAATGCCAGGAACAGATGCAGATCTGCCACTAACAACATTGCCGAAACAAATATCGTCTGCTTGCTGGGATGATGATAAAACTTTAGCCCAGTTTGCCTGAAAAATGCTGAGCGGAGTTACGGAATGGCGCTTGCAAAAGGACATGATATCTTCGAGTTTGATACTCAATTGGCGTTTGATGGTCTTCTCCGCGGAAATCCGAGTAAGTTTAGAAAGGTTGAAAGGCTTCGGTTGGTACCCACGTATTTCTTCGTCCCAGAATTTCAGAGCACACGGACGTCTCTGAGCCAGAGACTCGGCAATGAATGGAATGCTTGATGGAGAAGGAGGGAGGACTAATCCTCTATAAAGCATCTCGGTTTCTTTCAGAAGTAAAGACATTGAGACGCCATCATAGATTGCGTGATGCATTTCAAGAATGAGTTGAACACGATCTTTGGTCGTTTTGAAATGAAATCGGAATGGACGAGTGAGGTTTACACTCTGTGATTCATTGTCATCAACATCTGTAGTGTCTTGGCATATTATTTGGACATATGGATATGTCGGAGAGTCAGTTTGCATGAAATACGTGCGTAAGATTGCATGTCTCGAAATCAGTTCTATCCAGCAATTCTGTAGCTTCTTAATTTCGTGATTCGTCAACGCCGGAGAGAGATCGAAGGTTGTCGAGTTTGCATATGAGGAACATCCATCCGGGCTGGTCGATGATAACATGGCTTCTTGGAGCGGCGTACAGGGAATTATATGCTCGATTTTGCGACCCTTAGCTGATGCATCAGCGTGGGCACTTGAAATCACTGTTTCCGGCAACACATCTTTGATGTTGAATGTGTTCAGTGAGCTAGTATCGCTCTTCGTCCTCTCGATCGCTCTTGCGAGACGTCCAATGGTCGAATTCCGAAGTATAGTCTCAATACCAACTCGAATTCCCAGCTTCCTTTCCAGCGCTTTCGCGAAAGATATGGCACCCAGCGAGTTCAACCCCAGAGCGAAGAAGGATGACGTGCGGTAGATTGATTTTTCGGGAACATGCAGAGTTTGTGCAATTATAGACGCTATTAGTTGCTCATCTTTGGACAGTTCTGATTGATCTTCAATCTTCTCGGCGTCACGCGATAGGGCATTTGCTGTTGTCTCGTTTAGCTCTTCCAGTAGGCCTTTCAATTTTTGCTTGTCAAGTTTGCCCTGGGAGGTCAGCGGCATGAATTTAATTGGGACCAACGTTTGAGGAACCATGTACGATGGCAGTCGCTCTTCCAGGCACTGAAAAAGAGATTGAATGTCTTCAGGCTTGAACCCGGCCAAGAGACTATCAGACGCGGACTTCGTCGTTGCATTAACAATTAAGAAGGACACCAACTTTTGATCAGAAGAAGACTTTCCACAAACGATTGTTGCAGATTCGCGCACATTTGGTTGGCTTGTGATCAAAGTATTGATCTCGCCCAGTTCGATGCGATTGCCGCGAACTTTGACCTGATCGTCTAATCTCCCGCTGATGACCAGTGATCCATCAGGTAGCATACGGCCAAAATCGCCACTGCGGTAGATCTTTCCGAAACTTTTGTGATTGATAATCTTCTTTGCGTTTAAATCATCCATGCTGATGTATCCCGGAAACACTTGCTCACCTCCGAAGGCAAATTCACCGATCGCTCCTTGGGGCAGAATAGTAAACTGGTCGTCCATTGATATGACAAACGCAGACGTGTTTCGGAATGGCTGACCAATATGTCCCAGTATAGCATCAGGTCTCATGTTCATGTTAACAGTGCAGATATTAGTAGTCTCGGAAGGACCGTATCCCTGATGGAGGCCATGGCCGGCCCATTGCTTGTGCACATGCTCTGTAACTCCCTCTCCGGAGGTAACCAGGAATTTGACCGCTGGCACATTCTCCGGGTGGACCAGAGCGGCTACTGTTGGGGTCATCGATAAGTGTGTGATGCCAAGTTGTCGAATTCTATTTTCCAAGTCATAAAACAAGTTCGCTTTCGTGGCAGCGCAAAGGCACATCCCCGTGCTGAAAGCGAAGAATATTTCAAAAACGCTGACATCAAAAGCTTGAGAACATGCCTGAAGCATCCGGTCGCCAACTTTAGCGACATACAATTCCGAGAGCATCGCCAGATTCCCGCTGAGATTATCAAAGGTCACAGGTACAGCTTTAGGCTCGCCCGTCGACCCGGAAGTAAACACAGCATAAGCGATATTGGAGCCGCAATAAGAGATTTCGATATTCTCTGAAGAGTAGTGATTGGTGTCAAGAGATTTGCTCTCTACGATTATCATTCCCGGCAAGGTTTGAAGCCCTTGTGCAGCTGCATCGTCGCATATCATGACTTTGACCTTGGACTGACGCAAGGCCAACTTCATGCGCGCCTGTGGTGTCTCGGGGAGAAGAGGAAGATATCCTGCTCCAGTCTTGAATGTTGCAAGCATTGCAATATACAAGTCGATGGATTTCTCCATGCAGATACAAACCAGGGATTCCGGATGCACGCCGAGCTCGATCAAGTGTCTTGCAAGACGATTCGCTTTTGCGTTCAAATTGTGAAAATCGAGTACGTCAATCACATCTTCGGGGTTTTGGGTGTCGTTAAGAAACATAATAGCTGGCGAAGCAGCATTAACTCTTGCTTGCTTCTCAATCGCTGCAATAACTCCACCAGGCCTGGCGCACCTAATTGGCGTCGGATTTGATATTGACAAGAGACCAGCGGGTAGAGCCATTCCAACTTCGCCCAATAAAGATTCAGTCGCTTGTACAAGATGATTAGCGATGCATCCGAGCTGTTCAATAAAGATTCGAGCCTGTTCTACTGGGATTAAACTCTCTTGAAATGTTGCTCTGATTGCAACATTGGTATCCGATGGCTCACATTCAATAACAAGATTAAATTCATGAGAATCTGCAGAATCAATTTCTTTGATCACAATCGTATTGCTTGCCTCCACTGTGGTCTGTTGCCAGATGAAAAGTGCGTCAAAGAGAGCAGTATCTGGTGCACATTGAGCTGTCTTTTTGATATCTGCTAGAGAAGCAAAGGCGTTTCGTTGTATTGATCGAGTACGTTGATGGGTCAGACGGATTAGATCAATGCACGTGCGTGTGCTCGACACATCAATTCGACAAGGCATCGTTGTAAGGCATGGTCCAAATATATTCTCGATGCCCGGAAGAGGGATATGGCGACCTGAAAAGACCGTGCCGAAAATTACATCTGCACTCCCGGTGTACAAGCTCAGCAGATACGCAAATGCAGCCTGGAAGACAGAGGGCACGGAGAACCCAAGTCTGTGAGATTTTTCCTTGCACGCAGTTTGGTCGAAAGCGTTGATTTGCCACGATGTACGAGCAAGTTTGCTCTGAACTTTGCGAGGGTTTAGTTGAGGCAGAGGTGTGGCCGCAAAGTCTCGTAAGTTTTCTTGCCAGTAATCCATGACTTCTTCAGAAGACAATTGGTGTTTTCGTGTGATGTGCCAATCTGAAACATCTTTGAATTTAGGAACAGAATTCACGTCATGACCATTTAATACAGCTGAAAGATCTGCTTTGAATACCTCCATTGACCATTGATCGTATAGAGCATGATGAATTTGCACCAAGAGCTCTGTCTTTCCCCCTACTGTTAGTAGTTGAGCATTGAAAGGGTATAGCAGCTGGCTACCATGCTGTATTTCGAAGCTGTAATCGAATCCTTGCACCTCTCGAATCTGGCTTGAGGGAAATTCAGACCAGACTACTACTGCATACCCCGCAGGGATTGCGTCGGATTGAATAAATCCAGATCGAAGGAGGGTGTGCTGGTCAGCCAGAGTGTGCATTGCCTGCTCGAATTGATCGAGATCGCACTCTCGATCAAGGTCGTACCTGATCCAATTACAATATGCCCGACTGTTGCGTAACGTTTCGCTAAGCATTGCACATTGGACGGGTGTAGGCACATAAGCTTCTTGGATTGTAGACCGATATCCTGAAATAGATGGATGCGAAACAAGGGTTTCGAGAATGGTAGATGAAAGCGTGGATTGATCGGCCCTTTTCTCGACTGTCTCGGAAGTAGCGACGAGCAACACTTCCACTTCTTTAATTGTTGTTGCTCCAAGGATCGAAGTAGCATCAAGTTGCGGATGTCCGTTCTGCTTTAACCGCGAAGCAATCCGTATGGCAGATAACGAATCGAGTCCAGCGGATGATAGCTTAGTGTGCCCTTCAACCTCAACTTCCAAAATGCTACTGATCACTTCTCTGACTTCATTTCCCAGAGGTGTCAGTTGAAGCTGTGGCCGAGCATTATGCTTTTTGGTGTCCAAGTAAGTCGTCCTTAGTGCTTTGCGATCAACTTTGCCGGACGCGAGATACGGGAAAACCTCCAAGAGGACAATAGCTCCCGGTACCATATATTTAGGTAACCATTTTTGACAGGCCTGGCGTATGTCGACGATAGTTGCAGATGGTCTATTTGTTTCGCAAAATGCTACCAAAACACCCTCGATGATTTCTGCGACAGTACTCCTACAACTCGACGCTTGTGATGCTGCGTACTCAATCTCGCCTAATTCTATCCGCTGGCCTCGCAACTTGACTTGCCCGCTAGAGATACGCCCAAGACACTCAATTGTCCCGTCTGAGTTGATGCGTGCTCGATCACCAGTGCGATAGATGTTTCCATATTTTGGATGATGCACGAACGTAACTTTTGTTTGTTCTTGTCGATTCAAATATCCGTCTGCAAGTTGATGGCCACCAACGGCTAACTCGCCTTCCACGCCAACAGCAAGGATTTTCGGGGCAGCGGTGGGATTTCTCGTGTCCGTAGGCTCGACAATAAACGCCGAGACTGTATCGAGAGGAACACCAATGTTTCCAATATTCATATCTTTCTGGAATGAAGGCTGTAATGTGCAGTGTATAGCTGCTTCCGTTGGCCCGTACATGCCGTGGAGAACGCCCGGTTCGGTGGGAGAGCCACCAAACTCCTCAACAACGGACTTTTTCAACATTTCTCCAATTGTCAGGAGAATTTTCAATCCTGGCACATTTTTCCGTTCACGTAGCAAGCTGTTGGCCACCGAAGGGGTCAACTCGGCTGCATCGATCCTCAATCGGTTGATGCAACCTGGGAGATCAGTCAATAAGTCCCGACGGTCGCAGCACACCAGTATGGATTGGCGAAAGAATGGAAAAAATATTTCAAATACCGAAACGTCGAAAGTCGGGCTTGCGAATTGTAGAAATCTGGAAAATGCCGGAATGTGACGGTCGTGTGCAATGATTGCCTGTGTTGCGGCCGAATGAGATATTATCACCCCTTTCGGTTGTCCCGTTGAACCGCTTGTGTACATGATATATGCAGCCTGTGATGGATCTATGGTTGTGGATGGATCTTCCGCATCATTTGTAGGAATTTTGTCCACTACAATGATATTGATGTCTGGAATGCTGGGTAATTGCTCTCTGTCATGTGTAGTAGTGAGGAGCACTTTGGCGTCGACATCTTTCAAAATGAAACGAAGCCGTTCCTCTGGAACGTCAAGCGCCACTGGGCAAAAAGCTCCTCCAGCTTTGAGAATCGCTAGTTGCGATATGTAAAGATCTGGGCATTGTCGTATGAACAGTGGGACAATGAAGTGGCCGTTGGGGTGGAGAGACTGTCCACCAGCCAGCTTCAGGAGTTGATTCGCGATTGTATTGGAGCGTTCATGAAGCTGTTGATATGTAATGCTCGCTGTTTGTCCGTCGTGCGAAATATAGTCAATGGCGGCACTTTGGCCTGTCCTGGGCACCAAGTGATGTAGCAAGCGTGGTCCATCCAGCAGCTTTGGCTGCGGATTGAGGACGGCCAGAGAATCCATTTTATCGCTCATCGTATTATTGCTTGCGGTTCTATATGAGGTTCAAAATTCGATAGTGAAGGGCATGTATGGTTGCTGCCGGGAGAGATCAAGCAAGACTTATTCATTCGATCCGCTTCAGTCCAGTGCAAATGTCAATAACATGATGGAGGCCACCGCATGCAATAATTAGCGCGTCCTCGCCTGAACCGAAGCTTCGCCGACGTCGCTGTAGACTTTTCCGATGACCGTGGTTGTGGTGCAAACGTACGTTTCTCGTTGAGCCGATACGAACGGGGAAGGTGGGACCAAGCCGACGACCAACGAGTTTCAATGCAGGTTAGACGCCATCGAAATGACACAATAATATTCCTCGCACCAGCCAACATGCCGGAAACCTCCTGAAACACAAACGTAATCGCTCCACCACTGAGCTTCACGACAAGCAGCCTTCGCGGGGCATCGATTGTGGGCCCTTTTAACCAGCACACCACCACGGAAAAGCCATCCCTAGCGCCTGTGCCTCGTCGTCGACCTCCACAGTCGCTATACGCGGCCACAAGGACAGAAGCGCATGTCAGCTGGTGGATAGCGAAAGTTTCATGTAAGAGTAACAGTCGCTCGATCCCGACTGGTGGATGCAACCTCGAAACATCGCGGAGCCAAGCTCGACATCCTGATGGACGACAGCGAGAGAGGAACTACCGATGGACTACCCTACGTGGCCGAAGATCTGGCGCAACATCAGTCTACTGTAGCTCGCTGTAATGTGCTGCATTTTAATGGTTGACTGGTCTGTAACTGGTCGTCTGTCCTGGTGCTCGTTCATTCGCGTCCCTGGAGGGCTGGGACCACTCTGCGTCAATGCCGATCGAAGGCTCATTATGCATCGTTCCCTGCGGGTTTTCAGGTGGCCGAGGTCAGCACCACGATTGAATTTCTCGCCTTACGCTAGTCTACATGGTCTGAAGATCTTTCATTGCACTAGATCCGTTAGTGATGACGATCTTGTTGAAATTCGGGGCTACCTGCCCACTTCGTGTTTGGGCCAAGAGTTATCAGATGATGCGATTACAATTTCGTTTTGCTCGCCTCGACCAGGAGTCCCCATGACGAATTAACCTCTCCCCTTTGCTTTTCGTTTATTCTCGATTTTGTCATGTTCATGCACACGTGTTTTTATTGATTTCGTGATTTCACAGGCGTACATCTGCGGCTCTACTTGCAGCGTCGACTGTATATCATAGACTGGAGCATGTGGAGCGGGTCTCTTTGAGGAAATTCACAGATAATCTAAGCCACGATGGATCGAGATGTGACAAGAGCGCACCCTGGTCGAGCATCAGTGTCAAGCCAGCGCACAACACATACAGTCAACGATACAGGCCGAGATGTTGCCCCCGAGCAATTCAATGACCCGATACTGGACCCAGCACGCCCTCGACAATGGCAAGCGTCAACGGCCCATTTCTCTCGGAAAATCTATCGACAGCTTCTTGGTCTAAATCCGTTTAAATCCTCGTACTTCGCGTTATACAGATCACTGGAAAGCAATACAGACAGACTGGTGGCAATCATTGGAGCAATATGTGCCATTGCTGCTGGGCTCCCACTTCCTTTAATTTCGACGGTATTCCGAGATGTGATCAATTCGTTCCCTCCCAGCGAAGAGCAAATAAGACAGCTTATTATCAAATTGGTCAGCGTTGCGGCTGCATATTTTGTCGTTACAGCAATATACACTGCGGCTTTTGCAATTTCAAGTGAGAAAATATCCATTAGCCTTCGACAAAAATTGCTGGATTGCCTATTACACTTGGACCAAACTTATATGGATACCCACGAAATTGATGTGAGCTCTTTACTTGCGGAGAAGATCGACACCATCCACGCTGGTTGCTCGGAGAAAGTGGGCATTTTTATTCAATCTATTGCCTATTTCATCGCCGCTTTCACGGTCGGCTTTATCCTAAGTCCCAGGTTGACCGGAATTTTGTTAGCAGCGGTCATACCAACAATGATTCTTGTTGTTTCAACAACTTCTCGTGGTGTTTCCAAGGCACAGAAAGCGATGGAATTGCATAATGAGCGTGCAAATAGTATTGTCGAAAGCGCGCTTCGATCGGTGAAGGTAGCGCAGGCTTTCGATATGATGGCTGATCTGTGCGACGAGCACATTGTTCACCTGAACGGGGCTGTCAAAGAAGGTATCCGCAAGGCAATAGTCTCGGCTTTTCAGCTTGGTGCTATCTTTTTCATGGCGTATTCCATAAATGCATTGGCATTCTTTGTGGGCAGTCGCATGGCAAACGAAGGGCACAGAGGTGGTGAAGCTGGTACAGTTTTTGCCGTTGTATTGCTGATCCTCGATTCTTCTTTCGTCGTTGCTCAATTTGCGCCTTACATGGATATATTTGCAAGAGCCACTGCTGTCAGAGAGACATTGCAAGATTTGTTCGATGCTCGAAAAGAGATTGAAAACCACCGCACCATCCGCGAAGTAGTCGAAGATTTTGCGCTGAACGGCCAACAAATCGTTGTTCGCAACGTTTCATTCGCCTACCCTTCCAGACCAACTGTGAGAGTTCTGGAGGATCTGAATTTAGATATTCAGCCCGGAAAGCTTACTGCCATTGTTGGTACTTCAGGCGGTGGCAAATCGACTTTACTCTCGCTGCTCACAGGAATCTACGATTATTCTGGTTCTATAAAATTTGGACTTCACGAACTCCGAGGTTCCAACATTATAAACATTCGACACCAAATATCTGTTGTAGAACAAGAACCATTCCTATTCTCAGGCACGATATACGACAACATCTGCAATGGGCTAGATCGAAGCGAATATACCGAAGAGGAGCTCAACCGTCGCTGCGATGCTGCAGCTAAACAAGCAGCCGTAGACTTTCTGGATGACTTGCCGCACGGCATTCACACTCGGATTGGAAATGAGCTTCAGTTGTCCGGAGGTCAAAGGCAGCGAATTAGTCTCGCTCGCGCGCTGATTCGCAAGCCAGCCATCATAGTCCTAGATGAGCCTACCTCGGCTTTGGATGCACATAGTGAGGTTCTAGTCATGGAAGCTGTGAAAACAGTTGCTGCATCTGGTACGACTGTCATTATGATTGCGCACCGTCTCTCAACCGTTTTAGGCACCGACAAGGTCATAGTAATCAGCGACGGCCACGTGGTCGAGCATGGTTCACCGTCAGATCTATCACGCGAAGGTTCTGTTTTCAGAGGACTTCTTGATGCTCAGCGGACTAATGTGGAAGACTGGACTATGTCTGAAAAAACATTAGAGTCTTCGGAATCTGGCTCACCATCATCAAACAGCGCGAGCGCTACAGATAAAAGGAATGAATACCTTGACAGCGCCCAGGAACCGCAGGAAGTAATTCCACCGCTAGGATTAGGTGTTGTTATTTCTCAATTCTGGAGAATCATTCAACCAGATTCTTTCTTGATCGTTGGTGGCTTACTGGCCTCCATCATCAGTGGAGCATTGTTGGTCGCAGAAGCTCTTATATTTGGAGCCATCATCTCTCTCCTGAACCAAAATCCTGAAAGCTCCGATTTCCTTTCCCGTGCCAACTTCCTGTGCTTGATGTTCTTCATCATTGCTTTGGTAGCTCTTGGGTCTTGGGTCTGTAGTGGCACTGCTTTCGGAGTTGCATCAACCCGTTCTGTCGTTCGTGTGCAAACAAAACTCTTGCATCATTTCCTTTATCTAGACATTGAATGGTTCTCATCCAAGGGCCATTCAGTGCATAATCTTCTCAGCGCCTTCACAAAAGATACTGGCGATCTCAGTTGCCTCTCTGGACCAGCACTCGGCACCATATTCACGACTACCACATCAGTCGTTTCAGGTATTATACTTGCTCACATCATTGCGTGGAAAATCGCAGTAGTTCTGCTCTCTGCTGTCCCGATAATGATCGTAGCAGGATTTCTTCGACTTAAGGTCCTCGGGAGTGCCGATACAAGACGTCGAACTGCATATATGGATGCTACTAGTTTAGCTGCTGAAGCCTGTCGGGCCAGAAGAACTGTCTCCATTTTCGGCCTTGAAGGTCGAATCCTGGAAAGATACACCCAAGAGTTGAAGGAGCCATATGCAAAAGGAATATACTTCATCATTGGGTCCAACCTATTGCTTGCAGTTTCGTTTGCAGTGACATATTTCGTTTATGCACTGGCGTACTGGTGGGGCTCCCGACAGGTACGCTACGGGATGTATTCAGAGCAACAGTTTTTCACCGTACTGCCTGCCCTCTTGTTCTCAGCACAGTCTGCCGGTCAGTTGTTTAGCCTGTCCCCAGAAATTGCACGTGCCAAATCCGCGGCCACGAGTATTTTTGAGCTTCTGAGCAGCAAATCGACCATCCTTTCTAGCCCTACAGGAAAAATTGACTCGGCGATGTCATCCGCTGAGAATCTACCGGCGAATTTGATGCAACCTGGAGCGACTCCCAAAATAGCCTTCGAAGAAGTTTCACTTGCTTATGATCCGACAGAGAAGCGCATGGCTCTGCAAAATGCCAGCTTCGCTATTCCTAGAGGCAAAACTGTTGCTCTCGTTGGTCCATCTGGAGCAGGTAAATCAAGCACAATCGGGTTGATTGAGCGGTTCTATGATGTGACTTCTGGCGTTGTCAAATTCGATGGCATGGACATTCGAAAAATGAATGTTTCACATATGCGGAATCGAATCGGACTGGTATCACAAGAACCCGATCTTTTCCCCGGTACAATCGCGCACAACATTCGATTGGGGGCGGCTGATGATCAGACGGTCACAGAAGGTGATATTGAAGCTGTCTGCAAACAATGCGGGCTACACGATTTTATCATGAGCCTTCCCGAGGGCTACAGCACCGAGTGCAGTTCAAATGGCTCTGCCAAATTATCCGGCGGCCAACAGCAGCGTCTCGCACTTGCCCGAGCACTTGTCCGCAAACCGGAAGTACTGCTGCTAGATGAATTCTCGAGTGCCCTTGATGCACATAGCGAGCGACATGTTCACGATGCTGTCGCCGCGGCTGCTCAGGAGTGCACAGTTGTCATAGTCGCTCACCGCTTGGCCAGTATCAAGGAAGTAGATAAAATCTTTGTGTTCAATAGGGGTACTGTTGTCGAGGAAGGCACGCATGATGAACTAGTCCTCAAGGGAGGTCTTTACTACAGCATGGCGAAAGCACAGCGCTTAGTCTAGAGTAGCGTTCACTTGCAAAAATACGTTTTGCTCATACCTGGTGCAAATTTTCGTACGGCCAAATATGTCCATGACAAGCGTGCGATTGAGTTTTAGCAATGACGCGTCGAAACACACCGTTGTCTTGCCATTGAAGCGAAGCTAGAGGAAGAATCGGGTAGACTCGCGGCAGTTGTCGTAGTGCTGATGGGAAGCTCCATTCGTTTGTCATTTTGGCCGGGAATAGAGACGAATCCGGGCTCGTGCGGGCAGATGTGTGAGTTTCCGGAGCATACCCCTTTCCGGCGGTCGCGTCTAGCGCTTGCCAAGAAGACGCCACGTCTTCACAAGCCCGCGTTTCGACGGATCAGATTATGAACCTCTATCAGATCCGTTGAGCCAATTTCGACCGCGGTTTCTGCCGCCAAGGCCAAGGCCATCCTTGTTCCCTGCTATTCTGCCCCGGCGAGCTTTCGGCTGTTCGTTTTGTCGACGTCACGATGCGCCTGCAGTCACCAACACTTACTCGCGCCCACGAAAATTTTTCTCGCTAGGACGCTACATACGGGGCAGTTGTCTATGTTCTGCTAGCCGTCTCATCAGATAAGATGGGCCCGTCAGCGTGTGGACGTGCACTCGCTCAGCTGCGAGCAATTGTCGGCGGCATATTCATGTGACTTGCTGTGTTAGTGGGCTTTTCTTGCCGATGAGGATGCTTGAGCCGACCAACGTGTGACGAGCCCCCCGGGGCCGTGCTACGAGAATTACGCTGGTGTTTGGAGCTGCTCGGAGAATATCGATTAATTTCACTTTCTTTTAGCCAAGTAGCGAGCTGCGAATCGCCCATATCCAGGGCTCGTCGACCTTGTAGTCGTCTTTACGTTCTTGCACGTAACGTTTCTCTGTCTCGTCCTCCGCGCCGTTGCATCATCAAACGATCGCTGCCTCCCTCCTACATTGTCCTCTTTGGTGTCTTGTACTCGGGTTTTGACACTCATTTACGGCTTTGGCTTAACCTGTGGGCTGTTGAAGGCAAGCATGTCTCCTCACGCGGTGCCGTATTCTCCTACCTCTTCAGCGGGGTTTCCATCCAGCTCAAAATCGAGCGTCAACAATGATCTCAAGTCCAACCTTCGTCGAGTTGATGACAATGAGATTCACGACTTGATCTGCGTTGGTTTTGGTCCGGCTTCGCTGGCTATTGCCGTTGCTCTGCATGATGCCCTCGACAATGCATGTCACTCGCTGGGTGCTCAGCCCAAAGTCCGCTTCTTGGAGAAGCAAAAGCAATTTCGCTGGCATGCGGGTATGCTCCTTCCAGGAGCCAAAATGCAAATCAGCTTTATCAAGGACATGGCTACTCTACGAAACCCCCGTAGCGAATTCACATTTATCAACTATCTCCACCGGCACGATCGGCTAGTACAATTCACCAACCTTGGCACATTCTTGCCACAGCGTATCGAGTATGAAGACTACATGAAGTGGTGTGCCAGCTGGTTCGAAGATGTCGTAGACTACGACCAAACCGTACAGGCCGTCGAAGTTGGGAATAAGGATCCGTTAAGTGGTGCCGTTGAGTATTTCAATGTCTCCTCCCTCGATCAGACAACGGGAGTCGTTACCACCAGGAAAGCAAAGCACGTTGTCATCGCCACTGGGGGCCAACCCAACATCCCCAAAGTCCTCCCGACGAGCCACCCACGAGTCATCCACTCTTCGCAGTATGTGACCAATGTCACTTCAATGTTCCCACCTGGCCAACACCCGCGTTCCGTTGCGGTGATTGGGGCGGGTCAGAGTGCTGCTGAAGTTTTTAACAACATTCCATCCCTATTCCCCGATGCAAAAGTCCACCTTTTGATCCGTGGCTCTGCACTTCGACCATCTGACGACTCCCCATTTGTCAACGAAGTCTTCAACCCCGGAAAGGTCGATGACTACTACAGCCAAGAGCCAACCTTGAGAGCACAGCAAATCGCCCGGGATAAAGCAACCAACTACTCCGTAGTACGTCTCGAACTGATCGAACACATCTACTCCATGCTCTACTCATACCGCATCCAATACGAAAACGAAGTAGAATGGCCTCAGCGCATCCACACGCACCGCGAATTGACCGGTCTCCAAGACATTAAACTCGACGGAAAGCCAGCCGTCCGTCTCCACCTCCAAAACAACACTTCCTCGTTCCGAGCCGCAGCCTCTGACTTGGAGGAGACTCTCGATGTCGATCTCGTCGTGGTAGCAACTGGCTACCGCCGGGATGCCCACGAAGACATCCTCAAGAACGTACGACATCTGATGCCAGGCGGTGCCGCAGATCCTACTGCCAAATGGACTGTGGGTAGGGACTACTGCGTGCACTTTGCCAAAGGCGCAGTATCATCCGACGCTGGAATTTGGCTGCAAGGCTGTAATGAGAAGACGCACGGTCTTTCGGACACGTTGCTATCCATCCTTTCTGTACGAGGCGGGGAGATTGTCGACAGCATTTTCAATAAACTCAGCTTTGAATCCCACGGAGCAGCGATTGGCGAGGATGAATGTGTCGTTTAGGTTTGCATGTGAGCGAGGGAAGGCAGGCAGGCGATGCGACATTGACATATTTCGGGAAAAAAAATGGGGGGAGGCAAAGAAATTTGTTTTCATCATCATGGCGTTTGTTTGCGTTTATGTATAAATCAATCAATCAATCAATCAATCAATCAATCAACGCCTCACGGCAAACCGCTTTGGTATTCGATTAAAGTTTTTTTTTCCCCGTTTACATCTCCATCGTAGCCACGTTACCACCGACTTCGCCTTCGCGACTCATTGCTCCAGCTGCCAATCTCTTCCCTACAGTCTCTCTAATCTCCTCGTATCCCTCCCCGGGCGTTCTCGCTACGACCTCTCCAAGATGTGCATGTAAAGCTTGCAAAGCTTCAAACTTAGCCGCCGCAACGCGATATGCAGCACTCTCTGTATCTCCTCGTCCGCCGACGATATTGGAGAATGAAGGAGCAGGCGAAAAAAGGTACGGAAGTGTATGTTCCAATGCCGGGGGTGTCAAAATCGCGATGCAGCCTGTGTCTGCAGTGGCGATTGTGGTTGGGAGTTGAAGACCGTCGTTGGCGTTTGATGGTGTGGAGGTAGGCCAATTGGCTGTTATGACGGCTGATAAGATCGCGATGGCGGACAAGGCTACGTCGCTTAGAGCCACAGTGTTGGCGTGCTTGACTATATGGTTCCAGAAAGAAGGGTTGTGGGCAATGTAATGATAGTACAATGCTCGAGCACAAGCTGCTTCTTCGTCTGCGGCAGAGTCGTTGGTTGATTGCAGTGGGGAGCTTGGGGGATATTCGATGATTGGTGCCGACGGGCCGTGGAAGATTGTGGCTAAAGTAGCCAGCGCATCTGCATTGGACGCTTGGGATGGGATTTGAGCGAGTATGTTCGAGTTCCAGGATTGAGTTCCTGTTGGCAGCAACAACTTGCGAGGAAGACATGCAAGCAGATGAAGGTCGTATTTAGGACTGTCTTCATGCGACCAGCGGGACACAGACATGCTCAGAGTTTGCATGAGTCTCACTTTGACTTGTTCGGCCATTTGACTGGCAAGGAAATGCTTTGCATAACATGATGCATATGTAGCAACGTAATTGGCTGCAGGGCCATGGAGGAACATTGCATCGACCGGGTCGACTTGCATCCCAGGGGGTCGAATATATAGTGCTGCAACTCGGGCATGCAGACCATGTGTGATGAGATATTGTAGTCCGACTGAATCTTCGAGCCCACCGATAATCTCGCCGATTGCTCCCTTGGTGCTTTTGAGCAGCTCAGAATAGAAATCGATGAGGCAGCGATGCATCAGGACATCATCTTTGTAATCGACCATCACGGAAGCTGCAAAGTCCAACAATCCACCCTGGACGCCAAATCGCTTTTCTACACCCTCATGTTGTGATTTTGCAATGATCTCCCAGTCCATGGCACCAATTTTGGGGACAAACTCCAGCAATCGAGCCTGTGCAATGGTTCTTTGCGACTTGCTTAGCCCTCCAGATTCAGAACACGACTCAAAAAAGACGCCATAGACGTCCTTGTCCCCAAAAATGCGCTTCCAGACCAATCCCTGGCCAGGTCCAGCTGGTAGCTTCGCATCCGGTCCATTCTTCACCTCACGATCAACCTTCAGCAGATCAACCACCACATTACCAGCTTGCGTTGCAATTCCAGCGTCGGGGGTACAAAGCCAGCATCTCACCAGTGCTTTGACAGCGTCTAGCATACTAGCAACATGTGCCGCGTCCGTTGCAGTTCTGGTCGCCTTCTCCAACAACGATATCATTAACCGATTGAAAGGAATCATATGATCACCAACAGCGAGTCCATGACCAAAAGGAATTGGGACATCCTTCTCAAACTCGCAAACTTGCGACCAACTCCAATCGTCAAAGAGCTTGGTCAGCAAGTCCGCAGCGGGTGCTGGGTTGGCGGAAGTAACAAGGCCAGCCGCCAATCTTCGCATCAGGTCTTGTCGTTTGACATCTTGCTCTGGGCCCCACTTCCTGCTGAGATAGTCCGGTAGCACAAGAGAGGCTTCATCGAAGAGCTTGACATCGGGCGTCGAAGTCTCTGGCGTGCTGTCAAGCTCAGAAAGGTGATTGTTTAGACGCTGAAGAACAGCTGCGGCAGATGAAGAATTGGCGCTGCGTGTTGATGCTGCCATGACTGCAACACCCTTGGTGGACCTGATAATTCGTGCTTTTATCTTTACAGGGTTCTTGGGCTGTGATTTGGAAGTTGCATGGCGAAAGTCTTGTATTTGAAGATTGCTGTGTTGACTACTTGTGTCATTTAGGCAGACTGAGCGACGCGGACGAGAAAGCCTTTCGCCACTTCGGACATAAATAATGGTACAATACCGCGCCCAATTACTACTGCAGACTATACATTCATGCACGCAAATTAGGAACAAGTATATGAGCACCATTCTGCCTATTTTTTTCCAATTTCTCGTATATAAAAGAAAAGGTATTTAAAACTACATGGGTATGAAACAGGGCTTTTTAGTACTGACGCTGGGCTCATTAATCGAATTCAATGAAGAAACGCCGTGGAAAACTTCGGTTCAACGGTTTTTCGGTCTGTTTTCGTGTTTGTGGAAAAAAATTGAAAAGGCAGTTGATTGAGTGTGCATGGAAACATTTTCCTCTTGAAAATCAAGTCATAATGATGCAAGAAAGCATCTCAGCCGTGAGAGCGGTTGTAATAGTGCCATATCGGAGCACATTTTCGCAAGCCCTGGCTTGTTATTCGATAATGACCGTCTTGGAGGAAAGTTGGAGAGAGCAAGCGATCATTGGCGGAGCTTTCTTACGGCCGGGTTCCTAATTAGGCTGTGGAAGCTTCGCCGGGTTCGCGCCACGCGCAAGAATCTCTTCAGTAAGAAGCTTGTCTTTTTCGTTGTACAAGAGACGGTAGGCTTGTCGTATAGTTCCATCACTAACCATGATAACCTCCATGATTTGCTTGACCGTCTTTGGCTGTCCCATGAGATGGCCGGCCATGAAGATACAAGCAGAAGCAGAAGACAACGGTGAGCGGCCGGCCAAGGCACCAGTCTTGGTCATGCGGTCAGCAATAGCAATTGCAACATTGGATGTACGTTGGTCCATATCAAGCATGCTGCAATAGCGGTTGCATAGATCGGATGGATCAGCGGTAGTGGAACCGGTGTACTGGGTGCTAACAACAGTACCGCCAGCAATAGTAGAGGTCGCCGGCTTCTCTTTCTCCTTCTTGATCATGTAGGCTTCAAGTAACTTGAAAGTCCGTCCAATCTCCTTTTTGCTGACGCGAGTCAACTCCATCACTTCGCGGAACGAGCGAGGTACTTGGTTGCGACGGCAAGCGAGAAAAAGGCATCCTGCGATGAGAGATTCTTGGCTTTTGCCCTTGAACAATCTGCTTTCTTCTGCATCCTTGAATATGTGCTTCGCCGTGTCTGCGACGGAAGACGGAAGTTGCCAACCATCACAATAAGCGCCGATTTGCTTGTAGGCCTGCAGGAGACTTTTGTTGCCCTTGTCGAGATTGGACTTGTTTTGCGCACGATGAAGTTCTTTGTTGCGCATACCACCATCGCCGAATGCAATGTTGGTGTTAAGCTGTGCTCCATTGAGAAGAGCATTCGGGCCATCACCGACACGTGACGGATCATCATTTCCTTGATCGTCGTTTGAAAATGTGCGCCATTCCGAGCTCATGTCAACCGAACGTGCGGCCAATACAAGTCCACAAGTCTCGCAGACGAGGTCGCCACTAGCATGATCCTCGTAGAGATTTGGCGGATCTTCGCGACAATCCTTGCACAGCAGCTTGACATTTAGGTTCTCGCGCCATTCTTCTTCGATTGGTGCCATGGGTTCCGGGTCAGGGACAGCGCCAGGTGAAAGCACTTGCGCCATCGATGCAAGTGGCTTTCGCACAGGCTGTGGAGGTTTCGGGAAGGAGACCGCAAATCGCTCCGTGGCTCGCTTTTTTATCCCCTTGTAGGATTTGGAAAGTTTGAATTGTTTGGCGTTGCAGCGGATAAAGAGTGGAGAATACGTTTTGGCGGTAGTAAAATATACGGAGGGAAATAAAATCGGTCACTGACGTTCGGCTCGTCCCCGGAACTCGTGATCGAGACTATTTCCAGACCCCGTGTCAGTGAACAAGATCAAGCAAATAGTAGTTCGCAGCGCTTGCTACGCCAGAGCATTCACAGGAACATAGATTTGCCGAGTGCATGTGAATGCACAACCCGCACGTATTCAAAATTCCGACGACTCACCCGCGCTCGTTCTCGTTCACTGCCCGTGACCCAGTTTGATTCAGATGCAGGACCTGTTTCTGACTGACGACCGTTCGATAAGTCGGAATATAGGCTTTCACGTGGATGGTGAAAGGTGATGAGGGTGATGCGCTGCTTTGTCCGGCCGTTCAACCAGTGAAGGCGTCTCTTTGAGGCGTATGTGCGACTCGTGGAGAGGGGGCCGTTGGAGCACACAGATTGTTCGCTTGCTCGTGAAGATGGAGATGCCAGCAACTTCTTGAACGAGGTGGGCGAGCGGTGAGTGTATTCTGCGACGGGCAGGCAGAGGTATCGAGGGTGTCGAAGTGAGGAATGGTGGCGAGGCAGTGAACAGTCTTTCGGCGTTGCGCAGCCTGGAATTCTGACTAAGAATCATCACGTGACTATTCGAGCTTTCGCCGCTCCCTCCCGAGGACGAAGATTGGAGTCCAGCAGCACCGGAGCCATTGCAGAGCCAGCCATTCGCACCCATTGCGCCCACATCACCGCCATCATGCTCGCACAGTCATTGAGGGCCTCGGTACGCATCGCCTTCGTCTGTGGATGGACCATATACTGACCGACCTAGCGCCAATCGCTCGTCAGAGCTACCCGCCAGCAGGTCTCGCTCACTGCCCGCCGTACCTTCATCACTCCTTCTGCCGTCCGCCAGGGTATGTCTCCGCCAACAGTGCTGCAGCCAGTAGTTGATCGCATCTAACACGTATCCTCCAGCCGATCTCGTTCAGGACATGTACCTCAAGGAGCTCAAGGCCTACAAGGCGCCCGCCGTCAAACCCTCCGACGCTGAGGGCCACGTCCAGAAGTTCACCATGCCCACCCCACCAAAATCCCCCGAGGAGGCCGATATTGCCAACGACTTGCAAGCGTACGAGGCCCAGGTCCCTGAGGTTGAGGGTCAGTCTGCCGAGGGCGAGAGCGCGCCTGTTGAGGATTGGTTTGTTGAGGAGGCTGAGGAGGAGGAGGCCCACCACTAGAGAAATGTCTTGGAAAGAGTAGTCGATGGAGGAAGAAGCGAATAAGCTGTGTATATACTACCATGGAGACCTGTGCAGAACGAATGCTTGACTGAAGCGTTGCATGCGTTGAAGCTTTCATATGTTGAACCTGTTCTTGAACGCGTCTCATCCGTGACTTACGTCCAAAAGCATTGAGCTTGCCGTTCAAGATGCTACGTGATTGGGACGTATCAAAAGTTCACCCTCACCCGTTTTATACGCCCTGTTTGTGATATCAACATCGAATTCTTTCACCAAAACTGAGCGTCACTACCCCTAGCACGTTTCACTTGCGAAACGATGCAGCGCAAAACAGCTTACTCAAAAGACTGCTGATGAAAGGGGGATTCAATCCATTACATTAACGGCTACTTCTCCTCATACAGTGACTCCCTTTCTGCAATGTACCAGCCGCCCTTTAACCCAGACAGCACTCGTGTTTCGATCATCGCCTGTGTACACCCACTTGGCAACTTTCTCATCCCAGGTCTCCTTACCAAAGACGTCCACTACACCTTGGCTCTGGTCCAGTTCGTTGTAGTCGTCTTCGTGGGGAGGACTTGCCAAATTCACCATCATCGCATCCCAATCCATTCCGACTTCAAATCCTCCGATCCTATCTTCCAACCCGACTACCTTTGCTCCTCCTCTGGTAGCGAGATATAATGCCTCTTCGACGGACAACTTGACCTTGTCGCCTTCCCGCATAGCTATATGACGACTGACAAAAATGGCTTCTCTCGCCTCGGCCAGCATAGAAGATGTATATCCACCACTGACGTCCGTTCCCAGACCAACTGTAAGTCCTTCGTCTAACAAAAGTCGAACTGGAGCTTCACCGGAGGTGATGGCAGTGTTACTTGCCGGACAATGGCTGATTTTTGCCTGTCGCATTTTGACCAGCGCTCTTTCTTCTGCACTCAGATGAATCGCATGTGCCAGAATCGTCTTTTCAGTCAAGAGACCGAAAGAGTCATAGACATCAGCGTATGATTTATTGTCTGGGAAAAGCTTGTGGACAAGCTTGATCTCGTCTTTGTTCTCTGAGATATGCGTCTGGCAAGGTAGACCACTGGCTTTGTGAAGTTTTCCCAATTCAGTCAGTGTGTCATTGGTACATGAAGGGGCGAAACGCGGCGTGAGAATCGGCGTGATGAGATCAAAAGCCGGATCAATCTTCTTAATGTGATCAATAGTTTCGTGAGTGGCCTTCATGACCTGCTCAGTGTTCTCATCACGGAGGTAATCTGGACTCATGCGGTCCATGCATACTCTGCCGACAAAAGCTCGCTGTCCCTTGGTGTGGCAGATGTCTGCTAGTAGATTGGTAGCAGGAACATGAATGGTTGCGTAGTAGCATGCCGTCGTTGTTCCATGAGAGAGAGTGCGACTGACAACACGATTGTAGACTCGTTTGGCCTGCGCGAGATCGCTAAAGGACGATTCCAGGGGAAATGTGTACGTTTCCAACCAGTCGAGGAGTGTCGATTTGCCAAAAATGCCAGAGTTGGGATACTGAGGGGCATGAATATGAGTATCTGCACGAACGTTAGCGCGCCGTCGTTATTGCAGTTCTGGCGTCAGCCCTACGAGCCGGAGAAGTCTCAGCAAATGAATGAATGAATGCATACCAATGAATCCAGGGAAGAAGAATCCGTGGCCCTGTATTTTCACGGCTTTGGCTTGTTCCCAGCCGGATGGCTGTTCTTCTTTGCTTGCGTCCTTCAAGACAAATGCAATCTTTCCTGACTCGTCGACGCCAATCGAGCCATTCGGACAGATTTCGAGCTTATCTAGGCTTTCACTATGGATGAACGGACCAGAAAATACCGTCTTCTGGAGAGCCATTTTTTCTTTTCCCTCAAAGACAATCGTGTCAAGCTTGTGAACAAGAGCAAAACGTCGTTGAGGAGATGGACGACGGTCTGTTCTATTTGACATCGAGTTGTCAAAGGTGGCCGGATTGCGGCCGAACGCGGCCGTCGGACATCGCCGCCAGGAGTGTTCTCGACCTCACCTGAGGGCAAATGCGACTGAGGCGAAACAACAATTATGCAACATTAGCAGATTTGAGCGTGAACATTAGACTTCATTGTATTTCTTTAAACCAAGATGTTGCAAGGACTTTCGGAAACCCAGCCTTTTGTCCGCGAACACAGGCGAACGCCAGAGTGAGCTGGCCAGCTCCACTTTTCTATCTAACCCGCAATAATCTTACACATAGACCTCGTGAATACCCATCGGACCTTGGTCGTTGTAGTCCGTCCTTGTCATGTAGCCTTTGCTGACTCCACCGTCCACAACGAAAAGGACTTTGGCAGCAACTTGAGCTCCCAAAAATGTCGCCTCGTCGAATCCAACCTCCTTCCACTCTGGGAAGTATTCCGGGACCTTGGCTTCGCGAATGTTTGTCGGTGTCTGAGCGTGGCTGAAATGCATACTGTGTGGATGCGGTTGCCCCATGAGTGATGGCGTGTGGTGGAATTGTGGATTCTGCGCAGTTGTAGCTGCGACAAGAAGTGGATTCGGGCCATGATGCTGCATCTGGCCTGGCAGTTGCGGCTGTGGGGTGTTTGTACCGGTCGCCATGGGCGTCGAAAGGTTCGATGGAAGCTCCGAGGTGAAGATAGTGGCCGAGGAAGGCGATATAATGTATTTTGATTGTAGCCTCGCGAGCAGCGCTTCTTTAAATCCGCGCACTTTTGAGCCGTTGCCAACGAAAATGAGAGAATCCCATAGTTCGCTTCGTTTGTGAATATCACCACATGACTGGATGGTACGGTAGATGGCATCCGCCAGTCTGTCCAGAATTCCCCCAGAAGCAGCCTCGAATCGTTCAATGCCGACTTCGATCTCTCTTCTGAAGCCACCAGTCGGAGCCATATGAGCCTCTCCAGGTCGATCAGACACAGCGGATTGCGGCTCGGGCGATGTTTGTCGCTTATTTGGACCGTCGTTCAAGGCTGTGTGCATATCCGCCATGCCTTGGTTGCTTGCTCCAGCCTTTTTCATCGCATCATGTAACGCGAAGTCTTCGTACGTGAAAACGTTTCGTCTCCGCTTCGAGTTGGGTAGTCTGACAGGTTTTGCGAGTAATTGTGCTTGAGCGTCGTTGCCTTTCTTCTGTTGTTTTGCTGCAGCCTTTTCAGCTTTTTCGCGTTCCTTCTGGGCCAAGTATTCGGTCATATTTCCGCTGGTGACAATGCTTGCAACATCTAGAACGCCTTCGTCATCCTCTAGTTGCTTTTCTTGATCAACCTGTGTGCCTGGTCCTGGCCCTCGGGGAAGATCTATAACAGAAGGCTTGCGTTGTCCTGGTGCCACGCCATCCATCCCTGTAGATGCAGCAGCAGCTGGGTTTGCAGCTGCATCAGGCCCGGTAGTCTCACTGGGAAACTGCCAATCTGCAGGGAGAATTTCGCAGATGTTACTCTTCTTGAGCTGCTCGCACATATCCCTTGTGAATCCTTTCCTGCCTTTCAGTAGTTCCTCCAGTCTCTGTGTCATCGCCTCTCCGCCGCAGTCTGGTACGGCCAAGGATCGGCCAACATCGTGGAGCACAAAGTCTGCAATGCAGGTGATATCTGACTTGTGTAGGCCGATATCCACCACCGTTGCAGTTGGAACACCATACGCGTAAGAAGCAGCCATTGCTGAGTCAACGAGACTGAATGCCGGGGTCTTGAACTTTTCGAAAAAGAATTGTGTGACCTTTTCGTGTTCTTTCGCGGTCCATACTGGTTGCGCTACGAGCAAGATTGGCGTGTGGAAAGGCGGATTTACGGTGTTGTGGACGTGGGTCATTAAGGCGTAGAATGCTCGCCAATCAACAATACGTCCACCTCGAATTGGCCAGACTGCACCCTCCTCAGAGATTCGATCTGCTTCCCACTCTTCTCCGTCGTCATCCTCATCGGCTTTTCGTTGGTCTGCGTTCGTACTTTCGCCATTGGTTGGTGCAGCTGGCGCGGGCTTTGGTGCCTTCTGCTTCCTCCGAATTTTGACAGGTTCGTATTCGCCCTCGGTTTCCGCAGGGAACATGCGTGATCGGAAACGGAATCGAGCTGGGGTGAATGATTCAGGAAGACCAAGCTGGGCGAGAGTAGTCTCGGAGCCAGGCGCAATGATCTGGAAGCGGTAAAGTCAGCAGAATTCAATGGTTTCGAGTGGTGGATCAAAGCTCACCATGACTTGGTCGTCACGAAAAGGAGGCATGGTGAATGCGCGCGTTTAGCACGAGAGAGTGAGATTGATTGTCGGCTTTGTGGCCTTGAAACTACGACGAGCGCGAAGAGTGAAGTTCGCGACACCGCGCGGGCTGGGAGCGATTGGTAAAGCGATCTACGCTAGTCCCGTTGCGGATGTTTAGGGTTTTTTCGTATGAATGGACATTCACTTGACTGTCGAGCAGACTTAATTATTATTAGGAATTTACATATACATAAAAAAGAAAGGTTTATGGCGAGGTTGATTACACTGAATGGTGGTAATTGTGATTTACCATTTTGCGGGCGGTTTGAGACTGCAGCCATCGTAATTGACTCAACTCGTGCAACTCTACAAGAGTTTAACACGATTTCTCGTTACTCCAATGGCAACATGAAAAAATGTTTCCGCCATGATCGAAATGAGCGTTGCGTGTAAATTCAACAATAGCAACCCGAAGGAGTCTAAAAATGTATTGCATTCCTGGGGAGAAGCTATGTCGGGCTCTTGGATTGCATGAGGACGGACATGTTTGCCTTGGGGACTCTCTTCTAGCATGTTTGGCATGACTATCCGTCTTTTCAAGATCTTGACGAGCATACGTACGAGCAAAGAATCCAGGAGAAATACTGTACAGTGGACTCTCCCGTCGATATCGCTAATGCCACCGGCATGGATAGAATCATTGGTAAATGTGGGTAACCACTCGAATTATGAAATTGCTACTTATATTGTCTACGACCTAGCTGAGGTCTACGAATACGTAGAACTATTGCTTGTGTTGTTCTTATGCTCCTGTAAAACAATAGCGCTATTTCTGCGGAGATAATTTGAAGTCATTTTTCCGAGGCTTCGTTTTGTCTGCTACTGATATTGTTCTACTGGTGCAGTATGCATTTCATAACATTCCACAGACATACCTACAACTTCAGATATCTCCTTTCCCATTACCCCTCTCGTAGGATCGGCAGCACTTTCAAGACTTTCTCGGGAATCGTGGTCCTGTCAAATTGGTTAGGGAGTATCTTCTCTCATTTCACGAGCATGTACTGTTTCATCGAGTAGAGATTCGTTGCAGAGTTGTGAAATTTCGGCCAAAGAATGAATGCGTATAGAACTATGCTAATCTCAAGGCGCCGATGTTTTTTGGGGAAGCAGCCAAGCAAGATCACTCGCCATTTTCATCAATCTCATGCCACCGAATTGCGTTGTGACCACAGGCGATGGCGATCCTCAGCTGTGGTCGCATAGACTGCGCATGAACTTGCAGGTGGTGCCATACTACGCTGATCTCCTGTGCTTGTGCCGACAGTATCCATACGGACGGGGTTACAAACGGGGCCTGAATATCAGCGACAAGTGATCGACAAGAGTGCAGCATGGATTCATGAATGAATAGCAGTCGGTGGATGTGCTGTTTGTTAGGTCCGTCATCCGCCAAGAGAGGCGAAAGCTTAACTGGGCAGGTGCTTGATGTGAGACAAAGACAGGCTTCAGGTACTTTCTGTACATCCTCGTTACATTAAGTACTTATCTAGTTAGCGCCTAATCGCCGTTTCACGCCGCTGGATGCCGACATGTCGCCTGATGGTTTCGCCACTTGTCACTTGTCATCGACAACGCTACACGAGATCGACTATCACCCAACGGGCAGGCCGAAGGATTCAAACATGGCACCTTCTGCATCGGTCGGCGACGGCCTCACGAACGAGCGACGTCCACCGACGTGCGCGGCTTGCATTGGCACCGCGGGCATGTCGACTGCTGCTGTGTCCATCGCCCATCGTCATCACGCCCAACAGCCATCCACGCCACTAGACAATGCTTATCTGGTTCAAGTGCTGCTGAGGCGTTGAGGCATGGAGAGCGCTGCTTGGCACTGTGATTCACATTGCTCTCCAGCAGACGCCAAGCGAAGAGGGCGGTCATAGGACGGTGACGGTGATTCGTGCGTGGCGCCGACTCGAAGCAGCGCCACGTTTGATCGAGAACGGCCTCAACTCGTTGCGAAACTGGCTGAACGATATTTGCCTTCTCGAAGCCCTGTTCTTCTGCTGCTGCGGCTGTGCCGGAGTGGCCAATGTCGTGCAGCGGCCAGCCATCGCCTCTCATTGGAGGCCCACCTGCCCCTTTGAATTAAGTCAAACAGGGCCAGGGTGTTTGTCGATCCTTCGCAGTGGGCACCATCGTGCACGTTCGTGATAGGACCACTCCCCAAATTCAGTCGCCTTCTGGTGTAGCCAACAGACTTCTCGGACAAACATCCTCTTTGTGCTTTGTACTCCGCCCTCAGGTTTGAACCTAGTTCCTTTGCCGATAATGTCATCATTGGACCTGTCGTTCAAACCGGTATCTGACATGGCAAAAGACATAAATTGGGCCTTTTCCCCTCGATGCAACAACTAATTTTTTCACCCATCAAACGCTTCAACAACAATTTAAGAGTATCTCATTCAATACTCCGAGCCCATTATGCCTTCTTTCATGACCTCTGCGGCTCTGGTGGCCGGCGCAACTCTTTCCATGGCTGCCCCCACGGAAAGAACACCCAAGACCTTCCGTCTCAACCAAGTCTCCGCTGGCAAATATCACAAGTCTGGTCCAATCGCCTTGTTGAACACCTACAACAGGTACTCCAAGCACATTGGTCCTGCCCCTGCACACGTCGTCAAGGCTGCTCAGGATGCGCAGGAGGGTAGCGTTGCTGCCAACCCACAGGCTGAGGATGAGGCCTACGTTTGCCCAGTCACCGCCGGTAGCAGCCAGCTCAACCTTGACTTTGACACTGGAAGCGCTGATCTGTAAGCTTTGATCGAGTAAATCGTTCACTGTTCAATTGACTGACTTGAAATAGCTGGGTCTTCGCCACTGATACTCCAAGTAGCGAGTCGCAAGGGCACAACTTGTACGACACTAGCTCTGGCCAACAGATTGACGGTGCCACCTGGGATATCACCTATCAAGACCAGTCCGGTTCCAAGGGTGTTGTTTTCTCCGACACCGTTGTCGTTGGTGGAGTTACTGCCACTTCCCAAGCGGTTGAAGCCGCCACCTCCGTCTCTACGCAGTTTGTTCAAAACACTGGCAGCGATGGTCTCCTTGGTCTTGCCTTCAGCAGCATCAACACTGTCCAGCCTCAGCAGCAAACCACCTTCTTCGACACTGTCGCTGACAGCCTCGCCGCTAAGCTCTTCACTGCTGATCTGAAGAAGGGTGAAGCCGGATCATATGACTTTGGGTAAGGATTTTATCTGACTGTCTGATCAACATAGACTAATTAATTTGTGTTAGATACATTGATGACTCTAAGCACACTGGAGACATCACCTACGTCGATGTTGACAACTCTCAGGGATTCTGGGGCTTCACCGCTGGTGGTTACTCAGTTGGTGATGACACTTCCGCCGGCGGCGATAGCATTGGATCGGCCATTGCTGATACTGGCACCACTCTTCTTTACGTCCCAAGCAGCGTTGCTTCCGCCTACTACCAGAATGTTGACGGTGCTGAGAATGACTCAAGCCAAGGCGGCTACGTCTTCCCTTGCAGCAACACCCTTCCTGACTTCCACGTGGCAATCGGAAGTGGTGTTTTCACCGTCCCAGGCTCTTATATCAATTACGCCCCAACTGACAGCTCCGGCTCGACCTGCTTCGGTGGTCTCCAGGGTGGTGACGGACAGAGCCTGAGCATTTTCGGTGATATTTTCCTCAAGGCACACTTTGTCGTTTTTGACCAGACCCAAGATTCCCCAAGACTTGGATTTGCCCCTCAATAAATCACGCAGTCTGGCAACGTCAAAAGTGGGCTATTAGTGAAATAGAGTCGAATGATAATGTCAGCTTTTAGGCTTTCCCTTTACTTTACTTTCTTATGATTGATATGTTTTGATTCCGTGTAGAGTCGGGAGATAGTTCTGCCACGCTAGAGTCTTTCAAAAGTCTAGTGATAAGCTGATATTGACCCAACCATGTGATTGGTGAATCAGCAGTAATATAAGAGCCCTAAGAATTTCAATTAGTTTTCGAAGGAGGGGATATTATTGAAACTTAAATGATCCATTGAAAGATAGCTCATAGGTCGGACATTAAGCCCTATTCGAAGTATGGATCGTAGCGCTTGTCAGTCTGCTCGAGAGATGCGACTACTTTTCTCGGACCGATGCGTAATGTTGAATTTTCACTTTGTTTAATCCTTCCAATAGCAGAAAATCGTGCCCAACCTAGTTCATGACCACGTTAGGCCGCGAGGTTTAGGTTTTGGATAAATAACGACATCTTTCGTCAATGATGCATTTCTTGCGATCAGCTATTTTGCTCCAATCATTGCGGTCAAAAGAGAGCATGCCAATTATTAGTCTGTACAGGCGATCTTGTCGCTTGCATTTGCCTTTCCCGCCATACTTGGAATTATGGTGAGCGCATACGCCGGACTCCGAGTTGTTGTTCCACGTATACAGGCCTGGGTACTGTAGCAACATCTTACTGACTGTAGGAGCACTTTTGATAGTATTTTGTACATGTAGAAAGTGCGAGGAGAGGATAGAATGCAGTGGTGGTTACGGCACTCAAAGGGAAATGATGAGTGGCAACGGAACAGGAGTCACAATGCGGCGTTGAGGCCAACCCGCGTCACGCGGTCGGAGTACGTGATTCCGTCATCCGCATATCCTCCACATTACACATCATATATGTACTCGACTCTGCCTGACTTGCGATACTCATCGTCATTAACGACTGACACAGATGTTTCAAGATGGCTTGGTTAGGTGCTCATGATTGGAGCCTGATTCTATCGCGGTTGGTCTTCTTTCCCTCCGGGTTTACGACAATGCTAACTCACTTCAGCCTTTGCGGATGGACCTATTTCATTTGTTGGTCCGTCTCATTCTATCCACAACCTGCCCTCAATATAAGGCGGCGGGGGACTGAAGGGTTCATGCTGGACTTTCCGCTTTTAAACATCTTTGGTTTCAGTTGTTATGTACGTCGACGGACAGTCCATCTCAACCGCCACGGCTGAGCTAACAGTCCCTTTGTCAGACTATCAGTACAACGGTTTTTCTATTTTCGCCTGTGGTGAGAGCGCAATATGCAGCTCGTCATCCCGCGAGTCCGGAACCTACAGTGAGATTCAATGACTTTGCATTCGGTTTGCATGCTTCAATTCTGTGCATCTTCACGCTGTCTCAATTCTGGCCAAGGCTCTGGGGCTGGAAGAAGCCTGGCGGCAAAAGCAACAATGCGACAAGAATAACATGGGGACTACTATATGGCGGTATAATGGGCACATTCATCTGTGTCGTCATCGTCCTCGCACATGGTGATCCATCTGGTGTCCACGGATGGGGCTGGATTGATGTGGTATGCTTCAAATGCATTATTCCAAACCCAAAAGTCATTCCATCTGCTGACATTCTGAACAGATGTATGCACTGAATTATGTCAAACTGATAGTCACAGTGTTCAAATACATACCTCAGGCGGTGGCCAACTACCGACGGAAATCGACAGCCGGTTGGTCGATTGATCAGATTCTACTTGATTTCTCCGGCGGCGTATTCAGTTTACTACAACTCATTATCGACTCCTCTATCCAAAAGGATTGGTCTGGAATTACTGGAAATCCCGTCAAATTCGGCTTGGCGAACATTAGCATGATATTCGACATCATCTTCATGTTACAACATTATATTATATACGGAACAGGAGTTGACGATGGTATCAAGGAAACAGACTCCACAGACTCCCACATAGAATCAAGTACGGAGAATGACCCGTTACTTGGCTGATAGAATTAATAATTGCCATGCTCTTCAAATTGATTGTGTACGCTTGCACGAAGTATAATGCCCAGCCTTTTGTCGACAAGCTAGCGTTGGCCAAAAGAGTTTTAGTGATGTAACTGCTCCATCAGGCGTCCAAGAAAATAGACGTCAAAGCACCATCATGCTATTCACATGGTCGCAGGACACCTGATTGCAAAGCTTTTTGTGCCAGCTGAAGTGAAATCAGCTATGGCCTATTTCAGCCAGATCATCTTTCAGCCGGAGCAATGTTCTGTGCCAATCACGGATGGCACACAGATTTTATTCTAAATCCGCCCTTGGGTAGCGTGCATTGTCAGAACATGTGCATAAAACAATGCTGAGAACAGAAATATCGTCGATGCGTCAAAGCTTGTATTTAGTGTATGCTCATTTGTTTGCAGGAACAGCGTCGAATCGCACCACACCTTAACTTACATCATGGTGCCGCTTACCAATAACTGTGCTTTGTCATTGACTAACTTACCTAGCACAACGTCCGAAACATACTCCCCTAGATATATTAAATCGCAAGATGGAGAGTCTCTAACCGTTTTTAGCACGGGCTTCGGGCGATTGTACTGATCGTCAGGGCCCGTTTGCCGATCTCGTGGCTTTTCACATCTTGGTCTCCTTAATCTACGACTACCACTGTCATGTTGTATGGTCTGGATATTGTCAGGCTGGCTCTGTCGTGTAATGATTACGAAATTTTTCTTTGAATCCTTCACTGATTGGCCCTGCGACTGGCTTGGTATGGATACTGTCAGCAACGTTACAGTTGGTTTGATCACCTTCGACGCCGTGTGCGGTGAGTGAGTTTGGTGTATCGAGTCTTATAAAAGCCTTCCCCCTCCAGAGCAAAGACCTCTTTGGACGATAAGTCATCTGCAGATTTCCATACTACAATATGAAGTCTGCCATTATCGGTGGGCTTTTGGCCTCTCTTGTTGCTGCAACTCCTGTTACTCTTGAGGCCCGTGGTGTTCGTGGCTCAGGCAGCAACTGCTTCCCTCTTGGAGACAGCGCTCGTCAACTTCCCAAGGACTATTCCAAGCCATCAGTCTCTCGTCAGGATTGGTGGTGCACATACGCACAAACGTGAGCATAGCCGGCAAAACCTCACCATATCTTCGCATACTAATACATATCTCAGCTATGGTTTCTTGGGCTTCAGCTTTCCCCTAGAGGACAGTGATTGCAGTGCATACTCCAACAGCTATGATAGCATGAACGATGCTTTTGCCAGAATGAAGAAAGATTTCGGTGCCTCCATGGTCCGCGTCTACGCCCCAGAATGTCGTCAAGCTAGTGTTTGGGAGAACCTGCTCAAGGCTGGTGTCAACAATAACATGGCCGTCATTCCTCAGATCTGGTGGGGATTTGACTCTAACCAGGACCTTTGGAAACAGTCCCAAACGGCCCTGTTCAGCATCATGGACAAGTATCCCATTGCTCCATATGTTTTCCATTCTGTGGAGTTTGGTTCTGAGCCGATTGGCGTAGGTTAACTGCATTGCTCAAGTGGTGCACTGCTGATTTTCAACAGGACTATGTCGATGGCAACAACTTTGTCAGTGATTTCCAAGCATTCAAGGTCCGCATGAATGACCACTATGGTGTCCCTGTTGCCATTTCCGAAGACTGGGACCGCCCGGGTCGTCTCACTACCAACAACGGCCAAAGTCTTACGGATCTCGGCAATCAAATCAAGGCTATCTCTCAACAAGTGCATGCGCACATTATGCCGTACTACCATGGCAAGAACCTCGCTAGCTCATGGGACTACATTAAGCAACAGGTTCCTTTCTACAAAAACGTCATCGGCCTTCCTACCTTTATCAGCGAGAGCATGTGGGCTTGGTAAGATGTTTTTCAATCACAAAGTACGACAAGAACTGACAATGGGTTACAGGGGCACAAACCAAGACCACCAAGGCGGCGACGGAGATGTTGGTCCGGACCAATATGCGCGATACTGGTACAATATGGATGACAACTGCCAATTCTTCAAGCAATATCAGGTTGGTTGGTTCATCCATACTTGGCAGGGAGAGGATACCTTTGATGACTACCTGGGCAATGGGAAATACGAGATCAACCCTTTCCGACCTCGTCCGTGCTAGAGTTGGTCATCGAAGACTCTGGGAGAATTAGATACACATCAGCAGGCATAGATAAGAGCGTTGCCAATTGAAAATGTCATCGGACCCATCAATCGCTACTTACACCGAACCAAGTCTGTAGTGAAGTTTCTCGCAAGTCTCTTGTCTCTGGCAGATGACCAAGATATCCATGCAGCGTCGACATGCTAGGCTTTCGTCCTTTCCTGCGTCGTCTCTGAGCGTCACCACCTAATAGAGAAGATTAAAGAGCACGAGGTCAATCAATTCGCTCATGGTCCATGTTCCGATCGGCGTCGATGGAAGACGGTGAAGGGATGTATGTATGCATGACTAGCCAAGCAGTCGTGCCAAGTCCATACCCTTCCGACCGAAGAGATTCTGCCCGGGCAGCATCGGCGCTTTAGAACAGCTCTTTCAAAGACTCGAACCCTTCATCACGAATTATTAGAATCATATGTTTATCGATTTCAACGTGCCAAACGTTCATAAAGTGGAAATTTCCTTCTCGACGAGATCTGTATTCCCCTATTTTCGAGTCATGACCATCGTGGACTGCCCTCAACAAGCGGAGTTTATCGCGCAATAGTATCTACAAGCACTTGCATTTACCCATTACATGACGCCAAGATGCATGGTTCGCCTCTAATCGTCTTCCGCTTTTCCCCTTATTTACACACTGCGACTGGGAGAAGGTTACTGTACTCGGCAATCTGCAGCGAATATTTCGGAAAAATGACTTAGCGTCAGACACACGCAGGTGGCGGTGGACCAGAAAACCCGTTGGAGAAAGGGTCGCGCCGCCCGTGCCAACGAACCGACCGTTCATCAAGGCCTTTTAATCCCCGGCTCGAGCGATGTACTCGATCTACCCTTCTTTTACTCTTCCGTATTGCCTTTTCAAGACCGTTCGTTTCTCGCAGAAGAACTTTGAGAACGGAGGTGTGATGCTAGAGCGTTCATCTTCCTAATCTGTTCTTTGCATCCCATATCTAGATGGCCCTGGATACGACCATTTGCTAGTGGCAAATACTTTTGCTAGACTTTAGACGCTTCAGTCTACAACACAGCATACAACATACAACACAGATGGAGACGAGAATGACAACCAACAAAGTCACCACGGACCCTTACTCCTGGGACGGTCTCACAGGATGGAAGAGCTACCGCACTTTGCGGCCGTTCCGCGGTATGTACTGCGATGTTCGTCGACGTCTCCCGTACTACTGGAGCGACATTAAAGACGGCTGGAGCTATCGAACATTCGCCGCCACCGTGCGCATATTCTTCGTCAACCTGCTGCCAGCCATAGCGTTCCAGCTCGACATGACGCGCAATACCGGCGGATACTTTGGTATCAATGAAGGTCTATTCTCATCAGCGCTCGCCGCATTGGTCTTTAGCACCATGTCGTGCCAGCCCTTGACGGTCGTCGGCATAACGGGTCTCATTTCCCTTTTCAATTACACGATATATGATATTGCAAAGGCGCAAGGCATCGTGGATCTATATCCGCAATTCATTGCTTGGGTTTCGATCTGGGCTGCCATTACCCATTGGATGACTTCTATTTTCAATTGGTGCGACTATATGAGATACATCACGGACTTTTCAAGCACTTCGTTTGGAATGTATGTGGGTATTATTTACATGAGTAAGTTGTCATGTTTACTCTCTTGATTGAATTGTATTGACTTTGCTTCTAGTCAAGGGCGTCGAAGAGCTCGTGGCTCAGTTTCCAGAAAGCAATTCAGCAGCTGGATATTTGAGCATTGTCATCGCGCTATGCTATTGGTTTACGGTATATGGCTTGGAGCTCATTGGTGGCACCATCTATTTCAAGCCATCTGTGCGGAAGATGTTATCCGACTATGCATACCCGATCGCCACCATCTTCTGGACAGGCTTCTCTCACATTCCTGGCAGGATTAAAGATGCCGGACTTACTCGTGTACCGCATACTCGTGCCTTCCACCCTACAGTCGACCGAAGTTGGCTTGTTGATTTCTGGAACTTGCCCGTGAAATGGGTATTTGTTGCTCTCCCGATCGGCATATTACTTACCATGCTTTTCTATTACGATCACAACGTCAGTTCACTAGGAGCACAAGCGAAACAATTTCCTCTCAAAAAGCCCGCTGGATTCCACTGGGACTTTTTTCTTCTTGGATGCACTTGTTTCATAGGGGGCATTGTTGGTATTCCTCTGCCCAATGGTCTTGTACCACAAGCGCCTGTACATACCGACTCATGTACAGAATACGTCGATCGCCTCTCGAAGACAAAGGAGAAATACGAAGACACTCCAGATGATGAATGGATCAAACATAACAAGAAGATCATTGAAGCTGAGAAGGTCCACGAGCAGCGCATCTCTCACTTTCTCATGGCTCTCGGTTTTGTCGGTCTCATGACCGGCCCTCTCCTCATCGTTCTTCACACGATTCCTCGTGCTCTGTTCAGTGGAGTTTTTTTCGTGGTTGGCTGGGGCTCCATTGGTGGCAATCCAATCATGGCAAATCTACTATACCTCATCCAAGAAAAGCGTTTCGTTGACCCAGGCGAGCCACGAAACAAACTCAAGAAGGCCCGCATTGCGCTTTATCTCGCCTTCCAGGCCGCAGGTATTTTGCCTAGCGTTGCGATTTCTCAGACCATCGCCGCAATTGGATTCCCGGTCATCATCATCGCACTTATTCCCTTGCGCTGGATTATCATGCCTCGTATCTTCACCGAGGAGGAGCTTTTGATTCTCGACGCACCAACGGCGAGTGCAAGTGTCGTTTTGGCTTCAATGGGAGGAGCACCTGAGCTTCCTGAAGTCAAACGAGCTCGTCAAATTCGAGGTAACGTCGAAGGCGGCGAGACTGGTATGAGCAGTGGTGCGACGACCGCTGGTTCAAACGGAGAAGGAATGAGAAGTCGCCAGTTCTTCAAAGACGAGGAAGAAGAAATCAACGCGGCAAAGGAGAAGGAGAGGGATAGAGACGGTGTACCGTCCACTTTGAACACAGGCCATGCATGAGCATAAGGCATAATCAATTATGAGAATTTTAAAACCAGCTGCAGGAAAATGTACGAGTTTACGACCATAGTTGTAAAGAGGACGAATTTGATCTCCATCTTAACCCGGCTTCATATACCAATCGTGGAACGCGAATCTCCACGACGAAGCATTTCGTTTTCGTGCTTGTAGGCGCGGAGCATTGCACCCCAGTCGGCGTTCGCAGAAGTCTTCCTGCGAACGATGTCGATCACGTCATCAGATTGAAGTGCGCTCTTCGACAAGTTAACTTAGCTTACTGTAGAGTTTATTCAGCGGACGAATCGGAGGCGAAAGATTCGTCAGGGCGTTCGATTGGGACGACGGGCCATGCATGCACTGGCCTAAAGAGGTTGGGTCTGGAGGTGTTTCGACGCCATTCGCGCGCAGAATATGAGGCCAGATCGACAAGTTGGCGGGATGTCTGGACGTGCGGCCGGCAGCTCGCTGTGGTGTTGATCTGCTGGAGGGTGTTGGTAGAAAATGTATACCCGACCAAGCAGGACGGGAGAATGCGAGACTGGTTCCTGTGTCAATGAGAACACGAATAATGAAAGTGTACTTTGAGACAGATCGCAGCGAGAACAATCCCCAGACGGTGAAGATGCAAAGCAGCCGACGCTACATGCCGCCGCCAGGACTAGAACGGTGAAGGGTTAAAAACAACGGATCTAAGCACGTCTTTGGATTCAGCGGCCAATCTAGCGTCAATGAGCTCATTTCCCGGGTTTTCGTCAGCGCCCGACCTCAACTCCTCGACACCATTCCATAGCGTTATCAGTCTGTTCCGCGATCCATATCTCTATTCTCAACGACGCCATGATTTGACTCGACCATATTTACTATTGCAGTACTCTTAACATAAAAAGGCCAATCGAAAGCGTGTCTGGTACCGTGCGCTCTTGCTGTAACATCCTCAGGGTCGATATCAACGTCTTCTAGGAAGAAGGTCTCTGGATCAATCGTCGTCATGTCTTCGATTCAACCTTTGGGCCGCGAGGTCGCTGCAGGCGCTGTATTCGGTGCCGCACTCTACAGTGCCGGCGTCTATCATCCCTCAGTTATTCAAAGTCAACTGCGATTTGACTCGTTTCAGATGTTACAGGTGATGTTGGGTGCAAGTGCAGCAAGCGCGTAAGTACTAAACACAGGTCTTTCCTTACATTCGGCAGGAAAGATGATTTTTCAATTTGCATGATAACTAACATTTAAGCTTCTCAGATTAGTGTTTCACATCGCAGACCGCTCCGGAGTAATGGCGAAGCAGGTTCGTGCTCCAGCCGCACTAGGATGGTTTCCTTATGACGGCAATATCATCGGTGGCGCCCTGATAGGAGCTGGAATGGCCCTCAGTGGTGCATGTCCAGGAACGGTCATCGTGCAAGCAGCTGTCGGCATTCCAACTGGACCTTTCGTTGCTCTTGGAGGAGTCTTGGGAGCAGCAGCATGGCTGATTATTAAACCAATGATGCCAGCATCTCGAGCAAACGGTGCGAAATGCAATGCTACTGTTGCATCAAGAGCCTCGCCCGCTAGCTCAAGTTCTCCAGAAAAGATCCCCACTGTTGCCAGCGCTTTAGGCACTAGCGAGCCTCGTCTCCTTGTTTTCTGGGAGATCATGTGTGTCCTCGCAGTCGGAACACTGCTGAAAATCTGGCCCGGTCGATCACACGCATTGATCAATCCCATCGCTGGAGGACTCTTCATTGGCCTTGCACAAGCTGTCACAGTATATCTCGCAAATCACACCATCGGAGCATCAAAGACATATGAAGACATAGCTCAAGGAATTCTACGTATCCTGCGCCAAAGTAACCCAAAGGAGCAAAAGGAATCGCTCGGGTTACAAACTCTCTTGACGCCCTCGATTGCATTCGCAGTGGGTGTCTTTGGAATTGCGTTTCTGTTGAAAGATTGGAAAGCTTTTGGCGTTGCAGCAAGTAATGCCGTGGTTGATGACGCTGCTATCATCTCAAAACCTCGCGCCATCCTCGCTGGACTATCGCTCGTCCTCGGCTCAAGGGTTGCTGGAGGCTGTACGTCAGGCCACTGTCTGAGTGGTTTGGCCAACTTTTCATTGTCCAGCGCCATCACCGGCGCTGCTATGTTTGCTGCCGGCGTTGCAGTCGCCAGCATATCCATGTGATAGTTGTTAATGTTACCTCCACTGTGGCGTCTATAGTAAGCTGGAGTATGTACTGCACGATGAAATATTTTTTGATCTTGGTTTAAAAACGCAGACGAGGAATTTACGAAAGCGGCGAGGAGACGATTATATCAAGAAACCCTTAGTCAAAGCGAATTTAATTTCCTTGCTATCCTTGGAAGACGAGTCGTTTGCTCATCTCCGATATTTTAGAGTCTCCCAGCTCCATTTGGCGCGTAAGAATATTTCAGCCCAGTTGCAGACTCATCTTTGATGGATTTCTCAGTCGAATCCTAAGCGACGATGTTTTGTGAAGATAGCACTGGCGACATTGAATAATATCTCGGCAGCCTTTGTAATTAGGCATGCTACTGGTAGCCGGCTCGCCGTCATTTGCTTAATCCGGTGTGTACTTGAGTCATCCGTGTCGAAGTGCGTCAGTCATTTGCTCGTGTGATTCGTTCTATCGATCCAGTATGCAGCTCGTCAGCGCTGCTTCAAGGCTTCTTCTCTCTCTCAGCTGCCTTGAAAGGGTCGCTGTAGCGATCTGCCAGGCACTGCTGTCAGCTCATTTGTCGTGTCCGTACCCAAATGCCCTACATACCTTTCACCATGCAGTGCGCGTGTACCAGTCCTTCCAAAGCACGCTGGTGCTCATCAAGAGCCTTTTTATTCAGCCACCCGTATCCTGGTTCGTCTTCGGGGCGACTCCAGCTATAGCCGCTTCCCTGATGCGTCTTTGTGGGATGGTCCTGTCTGCTCTTACTGTTGCTGTTTGGCAGGTCCGCCTCAGACTCGTCATTGCCGTTGCTGATGGTCTGAATGGGACGTTTGCCGTTGGAATTGGCGAGGGACGCGCCAGAAGGTGCAGTCGGCATGGCGCGGGCGTGTTCACGGTGTTGTGAATCAGGAGGTGACAATGTGGTGGAGGACAGCATCTGCGCAGTTGGTGTAGCCAGTTCACTCTCGGAATCCGACGAGGACGACAGCATTTCCTGATCCGCTGACATGATCGGCCTTGCTTTGATGTACGTGAATGCCTAAACCAAGCTGCTGCCTGGAGTCACGACAACGACAACGGGGCAATTGCGACCTGGACGCTTGTTTGGCAAGAGTGAGGAAGGTCCGAAACGACGTCAGGCGCGGCCCTCGAATCCACAGCCCACAGCGGGGAACTGGATTCCGACCAGGGTTCATCTTCACTCTGCGGGTTCTGTCCCGTGCACATCACACGCCAATATCTCGACCGAATGCAACAGTGTGGGCTCCTTTGACCAGACTCGTCAAACGAATATAACATATAATAGTCGCCAAAGAATCAATCCTTTTGGCACAAAACGACACGCACAGAACACGATTCGGGCCTGATTTGAGCTCCCACCCCATCGGCATGACCAAAAACACTACCGTTCCCGATGCGTGGGATGACGAGTGGGAGAACCTAGCGGATGTATTGGCAAGCTCTCCGGCAAACATTGACAATACTGACGTGTTCGTAGAAGCCCGAAGCACAACTCCGGGAGCCAGCCCCCAAGCTCAGCCAATCTGAACGCCGTGCTCAGCATGTGGAACAACAGAAGAAGCTGTGGGAGTCTGCGGAGAACCCAGGACGTAATCTCTGGCTGGAGGCACAAGGCGTCGTGCCACTGAAGCAGGAATACAAAGCTCCAGTTACCCTCCTCAGCCGAAAACCAGCAGTTGCCAAAGCGAAGAAGGATGCTGCCAATGGAATGGCCAACCTTACACTAGACGACGATTACGACAGCGAAGAAGAATTACGGAAGAAACGTGAGGCTGACTTTGAAGAGCGCCAACGTAAAGCCAAAATCGAACGTGAAGAGAAGCAGAGGAAGTATGCCGAAGCCCGTGAAAGAATAATGGGCAGCCCCGTAGCGCCTGCCTCAAGAGAAAGTTCTCAAGGACGTGATAACCGCAAGACAAGATCCCGCGGAAATGGAGCCACACGTAATAGTCAGCCAGCATCACCATCTAATCAGTCTCCTGCCCGACCTACCAGCAGCGACGCACAACTGTTTGACCCCAACGATATGGGGCGTAGGCTACCTCGGCGAGAAGTAACCTCTTCACCCTTGGAAGACCAACCAACACGACAGCCCAAAGGACCTGACCGCGGTGGCCGGGGAGGGTTTGGATTCTCTGCTCGGGGTGCCAAAAGCCCAGTTTGATCTGCTTACAAGCCATTGTGTTGGGACAAGCTCATCTGTTCACAGCTCATGCTCAAAACCACCACCGAAATTTGGCCATGACATTCACCCATCCAACATGCAGCGCCGAAACGAGCGAATCGTAAATATTTAATTGTTCCAGGAAGCTTTCCCTGAACATGAGCTTGTCGCTGCTTTGCACACTATGAGACGAAAGCTTTAAAGGGTGCTCGAAACGGTCGAATGAACGACTGGAATGGGGAGATTTAAACCTTTCGGCCTAGCGAGCAGCGGTTACACATGCTCTGGGCTGTTTAAACGATGTGTCATCAGTGCTAAAACCCTGATGATCTTAAGCTGTCATGCTTGTTCCTGGCGATGACAGTGGAGGCGTCGACAAGCTAAATGACCCTGGCGGACCGATGGACCCCACCAAGTTTGAGACCAACTTCGCTTCGAGGTGAAGCTGACCAACGGAAGCGAAATATCCGTTTGAACTATGCAGTAACTTCACGGCGCTTTAGCTTGTCTAGTCGTGCTGCGGATATCCTTGACCTGACCATTTGTAAAAACCGGCGCCACGGCTTTGCTGCTCTGCAATCCAACCTGCCTCGGAGGATTGGCCACTTCCGTGTTCTGTGCTGTTGGCGTGTTTGAGGCGTTGATCTACATTACGCGATCCAATGGGATTTTCAGACCGCGACACGCGACCTCGTCTGTTTCACTCTTTCCATCTGCCCTATAACCTCAGATTGGACCATTGGTCTGGCGATCCTAAACACGCTTCACTTGATAGGCAAACCGACGCCCAGAGCATCCTAGGGGCTAATTAATAGTGGTTCTGGTTCGGGCGGCATTCCCGAGCAACTTTGCCCTTCACAGGCCTGTCAGCTGGAACTAGCAGCATATCGATAAATAAAGCGACGACGTTCCGTCTGCAGAAATGTCTTGCACTGTTGCTCGTGTGACTTTTGTCTTCGTTGTCCCATATCGTCATCGTTTTGCACGCCGAGAGAAGTACTGTTGAGCATCCAGCATAAATACAGATCAAGATCGCTTGATCAAATCGCGTTATACCCGACTCTCTAGAATATCTCCCTGCTTCACGGCAACACCATGCACTCCCTCGTCGTAGTTGCTGCCGCTGCGTTAATAGGCTTGGCCAGTACCTCGCCTATCGAACCTCGCCAGCAAGTCTGTAACGGCAGATCTGAATACTGCAACCGCAAGTACTCCGAAATCTCCTATGTCGGTGCCCACGATTCTGCATTTGTCGGCAGCACGATCGACCCTCGCGTCGACCAAGAGGAGTCTCTGACCCAACAACTCGATGCTGGCATCCGCTTCGTCGAAGTGCAGTTTCACAAGAGCAAGAATGACCCCAATGTCATGGAGCTTTGCCACACCAGCTGTGACCTGCTTGATGCCGGCCCACTCCAGAATTACCTTTCAACGCTCAAGACCTGGTTGGACGGCCATCCCAACGAAGTTGTCACACTCATGTTTGCAAACAATGACGATGTCCAAATGACTATCCTCGACGGCGAATTCGCCGCTTCCGGACTCAAGAATTACGGTTTCATCCCTAAGACCTCGCCCAACACTATGCCAATCGATCAATGGCCCACGCTGAGCGAGATCATCGCCTCCGGCAAGCGCCTCATTACCTTTGTCGACTACGTCGCCAACGAGCAAGAAGTTCCCTATATCCTCGCCGAATACAACTACATGTTCTCGACTCCGTACGACACCACCGACCCCAACTTCCCGGAGTGCACCTTGGATATCCCCAAGGGTGCCGACCCAACAGGTCGCATGACCGTCATGAACCACTTCCTCGACGTATCAATCTTTGGCATCGACATTCCAGATAACGCCGAGGACTATCAGACCAACGCCGTCTCCGGAAACGGTAGTATTACCGCGCAAGCCGATATTTGCAACTCCATGTACGGTCACCAGCCTCAGTTTGTGCTTGTAGACATGTTTGACCGTGGTGATGTTTTGGCTGCGTCGTGGCGGTTGAACGGTCTTGCCGACCCATCATAGATGGACCGGCTTGACATGAGATGATGAGTAAAGAAAGATTACAGGTGTATATACAACTGCAAACTAAGCAATGAGAATTCTCGATTGAGTTCTTACAGATTTGGACCTTCTCTGATTTATAAATTAGATCGTTTATGCTATTCAAATGGGTATGTATACATAGAGAGAAGATTCGAGCATCGCTTCTACCTTACAATGTCAAGGCTTTACTTTGTTCCTTTCGCCGTCTCTCATCCGCTTGCGCGCGTATATACATGGCACTAAGGAACCCGGCCAGCACACCACCCAAATGCCCAGCATGATCAATCGACGTCCTAACACCACGCACAGCAGCCACCATCTCCAAAGTCGTGTATCCCGCAAGCAACAACCACGCCGCAACGGGTAATTCATATCCAGCAACGTTGATTTTGCCATTGGGTCGTAGTGTACACGCCGCTGCGACGACGCCAAGGACGGCGCCCGACGAACCGAAAATGTAGCTGCCCCATTGCTTTCTCGCGACGTTGTAGGCCAGAGAGGCGAAACCGCCGGCGGCTGCGGAGGAGATGAAGACTGCTAGGAAGGCACCGCGGCCGATGTCGTCGTGGAGAAAGGCTCCGAAGGCCCAGAGGGCGATTAGATTCGTGGCCAAGTGTGTGAAGTGGTCGTGGCGAAATGTGGCACCGAGGAGGGAGACTGCCCAGGGAAAAGCGGGGACTATGGTGAAGTACTTGCTGTAGGCGCGCCAGAGGGGTGGGACACGGCCGGCTACGAAACCGGCTACGAGTACAGCTGTGAGAGCTGCGAGAGTAGCGACGGCGGGTGGCGTATCTGGGAACATACGTGCGGACGTTGGTGGGGGGTCGTAGATGCTGGCAAAGAGGAATGAGACTCCAACGGTAGCGAGAAGGAGTAAGAAAGCTGGACCCAGACGTCCGAGAGTTGAGATTTGAGGCACGACGTTGGTTTTGATGATGGTGGCCTGGTCTCGGTAATAATCCAGCGTTTCTTTTCGTTTGGCTGCTGCGAGTGAGGCTTTCGTCTGAGCAGCTGAAATTACGGCTCCTGATCCTGTGGTTGCAAGACTGAGATTTGGCTGAACTCCTCCTGCGAGTTGAAGTGGTCCCCGTTGGGCTCTAAGCGATGCCAATTCTTCCCGTTGCTCTTTCGCTTTACGTTCAGCTTCTTCTCTCTCCCACTTGGCTTCGTTTTCGTGTCGTAGCTTCTCCAACGCACTCTGACCAGATCGATCCCGTCCGTATTGTGTTCCTTGTTGAGTCTCTGGTTCTTCTTCGTCTTCTACTTCTTCCACCTCTCGTTTGTAGATTCCCAATTTCATGCTACGCTCCATTACTTCTTCTCGGAGTCGAACAGTCTCCTCTTCAGCCCACACCACCCCGGCCGCCTGTTCATCAAACTCCGGGTCCAGCGAGCGAACATATTCCAGAGCCCTCCAGGCTTGCTCGCGCGTAACTTCGCTCGATCTTGGAAAATCAAAGCCCGAGTCAATTAAAGCGCCTGACATACGCCGCCAGTACATGACGCTCAAGATATAATTAGCCATGTCCAAATTCTTGACTTGTTCACCAAAGATGGCTCTTGCTTGTTCTGGGGATACCTCGCCGTCTGGTAGTGGCATACCGCCTTCCGGATCGTAGTCTCGCCATGTCAAGCGTCCGTCGTCGTCATTCGAAGGTTCCACTACGCCTTCTGTATATGAGCCCACGGCTTGTGCAGGCTGGAGCGTTGATGCAGGTAATCCATCGGCGGCAATGTGGGGTTTGGAAGAAACAGGCTGTGAAGCGACATGCTTTACTGGCAGTGTACTTTTGGGCAAAGAGGCTTTAGTCGACGCCGTACTTCCTGGTCTCCCAGCTGCTTTTTTGTTCGCATGAAGCCAAGAAGATGTAGAAAAGGGAACTTTCACATTGTTGTGTGCTGCTCCAGACCGTACAGTCCATGGTGCTGGCGCACATCGAGTGCGCATACAGCGGGCATGGCCATTGAAGAGATGTAGCAATGGTGTTGCTCGAGCCTGGCGCACAACACCGGGCACCTGGCACGCTATCGATGTCCACACATTGTTCATCGCTCACCGAGCGGTATGCCCCCGCTCACTCGGTCAGTCGGTATTCAAAAAGAAGGTCGGTCGTGGAATGGGTTTGAATGCTTGGTTGGTCATGTTCTTGCCAGTGGCCCTGGCTCGCCGCGGGAGTCTTTCATTCGCGCGTCATCTGTTTCTGCCTATAAAAATAACCCCACATCCACCTTTACTTCTATGCACTACATTAAACAACTCTTCGGGGACTCATAAACATAATACTGGACTAGCCAAAAATCCCCACTGGCCCCTCCTAAATTCGAAAATGTCTTCAGAAACAATCAACCCCATTTCACCTGAACGATTCGCTCTCGCTCTACAAGATCTCCCCGTAGACGCCCTACACGCCAAAGCGACCGAATTGGAAAACAGCCTCAAACATCTCCGTCACAGCAACGAGCAAATGCTTCTTTTTGCCGAACAAGGCGATGCCGACTGCCGTGATGCCATGTTTGAAAATCTTGGTGTCATTGGACGTATAACGGAGCGTGTGGCGTTGATCAAGGCCGAGGTTGAGAGGAGAGGGTTGCCTTGGACTGCGCCTGGAGAGAGTGGTGGAGAGGCAAAGTTGAACGGTGTTGTTAATGGTGCGGATGCTGAGACTGAAGGCGAGACTGCTGTTGGTGCTACGACTAATGCACCTGCTGCTGCGGCGGCGGCACCTGCTCCGAGTGGGAGGTTGACAGACGATGAATTACGGCGTCAGTTGGAGGCAGAAATGGGATCATTCGACGACGAGGTGGAAGATGATCCTGGGTTTCACCTATAAAGTGCGTGAAGAGACGTGGAATGACCAAATGAGAAACGCATGCAATAGATACCCGGCGGCATATGCTCAATGAACAATACTGAATGTCAAAATATAAGACGTTGAAATAGGGTGAGATTCACGATCGATGGTTGATAAATTGGCGAGCAAAACTTTGGAAAATCATTTCCATAGTTTGATATATGCTTTTCTTTCGAAACTCGTTCTATGCATATGCATTTAGATAATCGTATACCCCTATGGTTCACATGTTTTTGGGTCCTTCGATGTGCGTGTTTTGATCAACTCGTGGTTCCATTTTCATCTCAAATGATGGAAGATCTGCCTTTGCGTGTCCAACTATCGACTGATCTCTATTCCAGAATCGACAAGTCAAAAGGTACACTACTGCCTCTCCCGGCTCGATATCGCTTGGGTGCCCCAGTAAACTCACGAGGTTTAGGCAAGCTGCTATCTGATTGGAATTTCCATCTAGAGTCTTGTATTTCAACTTTTCCTCCTGAACCACGGGCCAACCCCAAACTAGCCGAGGAATCGGTACGATTTCGACCAGGAGAATTAGTGCCATTGCTGAGAGTGTATGAAGATGCATCGAGGCTTCTGAGACCATTCCCTGCTGACGGGGAAAGTGTGCCTATGCTATGTCCGCCAGCTGTTGGAATTCCGCTAGGTGATCGTGAGGGTGCTGCAGCAGGAGGTGGAGGAGGCGGAGGAGCAGATGATGTAGGTCGTGAAGGTGGTGCTGATGGGGGAGGTGGAGGAGGAGCTGCCGATGGTGTTGATGTTGGTGGAGGTGGTGGCGGAGGTGGTGGAGCTGCTGGCGAATTGGATCTGAATGCGTTGCGTGCTGCTGTTTCCGCGAGGGAGTTTTGTGATGGACCAGGCGGCGGGGGAGGAGAAGCTGGTGAGGGCGGAGGCAGAGCGCTTCGTGGAGTGCTTGGAGGTGGCAATGGCGGGGCAGAAGGCGGTAGTGGCGCTGCTATTGGGGGTGGCGGAGGCACTGACAGAGGTGTATGCGTGGCCGAGGGCTTGCGGGAGCTTGGTGGTGGAATCGGTGGCTTCTTGCCGATTGGGGGAGGTGGTTTCGGTTTTAATGTTGGTAGTCGAGGGGCTGATTGTGTTGCTTCTGGACCAGATGGTCGAACGTTTGTCTTCCAAGATGCAACGGAGGGAATTTGGGGAGCTGCAGAGGGAGGTAGAGGCGGTGGTGCTGCACCTGGCCGTGGAGGAGCTGCACCATTAGGAGCAGGAGGAGGTGGTGCTCCCGCCAAAGCTTTTCGACTTGATGTTTCTGGATCGGAATCGTACATGTTGATACCACCCGCGCTCTTTCGTAATTTTGGCATTCCTCCTGCAAATAAGCCTCCAAGTTGTGGTGCTGCTTCAATGCTGCCTCCTGCACCACCGCCCACATCACTGCTGCTTCGAACTCTGTTTCCACCTGCTGGTGCCGGAGGTCGAAGACCAGGAACGGGAGGCGCGCCACCTACAGGCGGGCCTGCATTTGCGTTTGGTTTGTTGTCTAATATGGGTGCTGAGCGGTCGTTGACCTGCGTGACTTTTCTTAGTCGTGCGCCTTTCTCGATGTCGCCTAGGAGTGCGCCCTATGTGATGTTCTGTGAGCTCAAATGTTTATCCATATGACAGCAATCAAGACTGCCATCTGAGCGTGTTTGCCATGATATTGAGGGTATACATACTCGTCCTTTGGTTGCCTGCGGTGGGGGCCTAGCGGGAAGATTGCCAGGTGGTGGGGGAGGTGGAGGCGGCGGGGGACCTTGAGACGCAATCAGTTTGAGAGAAGTAACAGAACATGGCGAGGAATTAAAATTACCTCCAGCAGCACCAGGCATGGGCGGAGGAGGAGGTGGCGGCGGTGGAGGAGGCGGCATGGTGAATGTGTTTGCCTTGCGGGCAGCGTTGATGAATGGAGAGTGGCCTTATCGAGTCGCAGGGCGTGTCCAGAGGGCAGCTATCCGTTGGAGTCGGGGATTTATACGCGGTTGAATGAGACTGTAGGAAGTCTATCTCGTATACAATCGGGAGAGCAGAGACGACTGGAGATGTTGTGTTTGTGTAGAGAATAAGTCGAGGATGTTGTTGGTGCAGTCAAGCCAGTGAACAGCAGCCGAGCCACAAGCCGCAATACTCTTCGTCATAGCGCAGCAAACGGCCTCCGCTGCCGGCCACAGCCACAGCCACTTCACGCCCATTTAGCCATACAACGTCTTCCACCAGGTCCAGATCACTGCCATTAACAGTGACATGTGCTGCCAACGACACAGCTAGGAACATCCATCGCCATCTCCAAGATGTCCGTTTGTCGCGAGTGTCGTTCAATGTTTCGCAGACAGCCACAGGCTCTGCGCGCATTGCGATCCATATCTTTTGTCGCCAGACCATCACACAGGACGCCTTTCACAACTGGAGCAACACCCTTGCTCAGGATACTGCAAGATGATTCGAAGAAACGCACCATCGAACCAGCATACATATCGCGACGAACAGCAACCACGCTGCCTCCGCCGCCTGTCGCTACAACCTCGACTTCTCATGCCATCCCCGATCTTGCCGCAATTCACGCTCGCATCGATGAACTCGCGAACACGGTTCTAAAACCCGTTGACAATCCTATACCTGCCGAGCAACGCACATTATACGTCCTGGAGCAGTTGGAATCATTAATTGATAGTCTGCAACATGCAAAATCTCCAACAGAAAGTAGATCACCGCAAAAGCCAACCAGCACACAGGACAAGCAGGCGACGGCGACATCAGCTCTTTTAGGCTCTGTCAATGCCCGTCGTCATCCAAGCCATTTGACTGCTGCTTCGTTGCTGGATAGCATTGGCACCCGAGCGGAACAAGTTCTGCGACATCCCAATGTCTTCATCACCCCAGCCATCCTGAAAAGCTACATTAGCCTACAAACGCAGCTTCACAGTCCCATGAGTTTCCCCGACGCCTTTGATCTATACGCTCGCAAACCCATACCGCGTCTCTCCGGCTCCAACGAAGTAACCTACCAAAAAGCCAACCCAGACAAAGTGTCAAGCGCAATCGACACCGAAACCGCGGAAAAAGCCCTCAGCCAAGCCATCCTGTCCAACAATCTCCCGCTAGCAATCGACATCATCACCACCACCTTCTCAGCCCCAGCGTACAAACGCAACAAAATCCTCCGCCAAGCCCTAATCCCCATTTCCGGACTCGCCATTGCCCCTCTAGCAGCCTACACAATCGCAATGCAATTCAGCTTGATCCAAACCAGCATGGACCCCTCGCAAGCAACCACCGTCGCCTTCGCCGGTATAATGACCTACATGACCGCCGTCGCCTCAATGGGATATATAGCAGTCACGACCGCCAACGACCAAATGCGCCGCGTGACCTGGGCAACCGGCGTGCCCCTCTGGGAACGATGGATTCGAGAGGAAGAGCGCGCGGCGCTCGACACGGTCGCTATGCATTGGGGTTTTGAGGATCTGGCTCGGAGAGGCGATGAGGAAGGTGTCGAGTGGGAGTCACTCCGGGAGTTTGTGGGTCGCAGGGGAATGGTGCTTGATCGGGTTGAGTTGATGGATGGGATGGAATAGAGGATTGATGATGTTGTTCTTTTTTGTCGTTTATCTAATATGAGATTTTACTTTTTCCCCCCTTCTTTTCGGTCTTTGAAAGTCGCTCGTTTAGTTAAGGGAGCACGTGTCGAGATTGATATATGGCTGCAGCCAGGAATAATTCACATGTGCTTGCAACAAGGAAATACACACATGCAGACGAACGAATTTCTCTCTAATGAAAATACAACAGTAATATGGCATGTTTTAGTTTTGCGAAAGTCGCGTCTGTGTGGCCTTGTTTTCCGGCGCCACACGTCTAATCAATCCCGTTCAAAAGTTCCCTCACGCGCTTCCTACCCAGATCGTTGAGCGCGTCACCCGTCTTCGTTACACCTAAACACCGTTACGCCACTCCTAATTATCATTCCTATGCCATCCTAATATGAGCATTGTATCCTACGTAAAATGGCCAACTTACTTTTGCGAAAGCCGCTTCGCAGAACAAGTAAAATGTAAGAGAGACATGTACAATCATCAAAAATAAAACATCAAAATTAAACCAGACCCAGAGAAAAGAACAGAAAAAATCATCATCATCATCAAGGCGCATTAGCCTGAGAGCAGGTCTCGAACGCTCATGCCACCGGTGCCACTACTGGTGTTGCTGTATTGTGAAGCGCGCCAGCTCCGGCGATCAGAATTCAGCATTAACAAGGCCGCTGTTGCCTCATGGTCCAATTCCTGTTCGCTACGACGTGCGCCGGTTGAAGTAGGTGTGTTTGAGCCATGGGAGTTTTGTGCCGCTGTCGAAGGGGCAAGCGAAGGCCGACGTTGGCGGTCTGATAAGTCACCAGCGCCTTCGGCGATTTGACGGAGTGTGTTGGTCGAGTCAATTGGCTTTAGAGCTGGACTACCAAGACCAAAAGCGGTACCGTAAAGAGGGGCAGTTTGGGCGTGAGTGAGTTGTGGGCCAAAGGCAGGTGATGCCTGGTTGCTATGAAAGTATGGTGAGTAGCTGGCTTGTGAGGCAGAGGAAATGCTGTAGTTTCGGCGATCCGAAAACATGGCCGGAGAAGTTGTCGAGGTCATTTGAGCAAGCGACGGAAGTGATACGTTTGAATTGAGGTATTCTTGAGCCAATGATGCTGGTGTTGGAGCACCAGACGTCTGCGGGGGTTCATTGTTATCATCTTCCATTTCCTCGTCTTCAGCTTCATCGTCGTCGTCACGCATGTTACGCATAGCTGGAGCCTCTGGTATTGGAGATTTGTTTTGTCCTTGAAGATCGCTCACGCATTGTTCTAGATAGCGGAGATAGTCGATGCTAGCCTGTGATTGTGTTAGATCTGGTAGTTTTCGCCACACCACGATTCGACGACTGACCTGTAAAATAGCCAGCTTATGCATTTCCTGGCCCTTGCAAGCGGGAATCATGTCTTTCAAAACACCAAATTCCTCATTCATCTTGGATCGCCGTCTCCTCTCAATCAAGCTGTGAGCCGTCTTTCGGGCAATTTTGCGACCAGCCGCAGTTGTGCCAGCATTGGCTTGCTTTCTTTTCCCGCCTGCGGGTCCATTGGCTGTTGTCTTGGTGGACGCATTGGCAGTAGAAGCATCTCTCTCTTTGTCTTGGTCAATGTCCTTGGGCTTCATCTGGATAATCTTCCTGGAGCGCGTCGGTGGAGGAGGCAGGGCAAAGTCTTCTTTGGTAATGACAGAGCCCGCGTGAGCGGATTGGCGCTTTCGCGACATGTCTGGTGGCGACGCGGGTGAGACAGGACGGTAGGACGAGTCGGAGCCATTGGCCGAGGGTGTGGATGAGGTGCTGGCGCGATCGGTGGGGTCGGCCGGGAATGCAGTCGGGGGAAGGTGGAAGGCGGGCGCGGCGAGAGCTGGAGCGTCTTTACCTCGCAGGTCGCTGGAGGAGCCGGGGGTGGGAGGAGGCAGCGGACGGGGCATAGTGGAGGGGGGGGTGAGAGTGGCGGTGGTAGTAGAAGTGGTTGTAGTCCTATTAGTAGTAGAGGTGGTTGCAGGAGTATGTATAGGAGTCGTCGTGGCCACTGGCAAGTCGGGACGGCGGGCAAAGAAGAGGTGGCGGGAGTAAGTCGACGAGAGCGGCGGCGAGAGGGCGGGCGGGCGGTGGGCGGTCATGACGGACGGACGGACGGAGAGGTGGCGGCGCAGGTCACGACATGGCCATCCGCCATCAGCTCAGCGGTATCACGGCTAGCAGAGACAAGTCGACGAAGAATAAGGAAGAGGAAGAAGAGAAAGCAGGTGTCGCGTGCCCAACTGGCGACAGCGACGGGCCTCGTGCACGGCGAGACGCGCTTGACTGGGCGTTGCTGGAGCCCGGCTGCTGCCTACTGGAGCCTACTGGAGCCTACTGCTGCCTGGGTCAACTAACGAGGATATATATGGGGAGCCCCCCGCCAATAACAACTCCTGCTTCGGCCATGCGCCCGCAGCACGTGCTCGTCCTCGGCCGCCGGTGATTGGCAAACGATCGCTTCTCTCTATCGCCGCCATCACTCACTATCTTCGACTCTCTTTACCCTCGGTCTTTACTCTTCGTCTTCACTCACTCACTGTACATGTCGATTGTATACACATTCACGGTATATCCTCACGGTATATCCTCTCACACAGTCAACTCACGGTATCTACTCACTACATTCATTACTACTCTACAGACTCTCCTCACTTATCCCCGCAATCCTCGCTGCATCTCCTTTATCGCCGCAAACCGCGCTGCCGTCCGAGCCCTCGCCGGCTTACCCCACCACATCATCGGCCACGTGCTCGAACTCAACACCAGCGATAACCCAACACTCATCCACGCCATGTTGCGCAGTCCCACCGCGTTGATCCATGGCGTGAGTCCACACGCGATAATCGTCGCACTCAAATTCCGAACAAAGCATACGGCCATCAGAGCATCGCCCACAATCTGTCATCAACCAGTCAGCTCACATGTCAACCTGAAATCCCATCTCACCCCTGACGACGACAAACCTCGGTATAACAGTCCTGTGAATTCAACGTTAGCTTACACTTGTTTCATCCATCTCATACCATTGCACAAACTCACCATTACATATGTCAAGACGACATTTCCCACCAGGACAAATGTAAACCCAAACCCACCGAGACCTAAACAAGGCACAATCCATGGCAATCCTGCTTCCATAGATAATCCAAACAGTGCTAGTGATGCCGGTAGCAGTACCACACCAGGCAATGCCAACCATAGTCTCATCTCCGGCTCAAACACGCCCCCATTCCGTTTGGATAGTCGAATAATAATGCGATCACTCAGTAGACCTCCACATACAGATCCCAGTAGACCACCAATGAACGGCGGTAAATTGAGCAAGCCAATACCCGACGGACTAAAGTTATAAGGAGGTAAGTTGAAGTAGGTCGAGTAGAGATTGACAACCACCGAAAACCAAGCTAGTAGCGACCCGTACATGAGTGCGCAGTAGCTGACGGCGGGGAATGTGAATAGCAGGATAAATGGTTGATAAGAATGTCGGAAGACAAACTTCCAACCACCTGGGGAAGCAGGCGCAAATGCGAGTCGTTGCAAGTATTTCTTCCGAGGTCGAATACAATTGGCGACCGAAGTTGGTGTTTCGTAGACACGGGGATCCTCCAGGGCATCTCCATTTGCTGATTCATTGTCTTTTTTCGTTTTTGTCGTTCCGTCGACAGATGTCGCAATGACATGAGCTTCCGTTACAGGAATATACTTTGTATCCTCGAACAAAACCAGAAACAGAACAAAAGCCACACAACCCAAAATCATCGTCCACCAAAAAATCCTGAAATCAACAAATCAGCCCCAAACACAACCCACATGTCCACACATCACTTCACTTCCCAAAAGACTCACCATCGCCACCCCTGAGAAGCAGCCACATACCCAGCGACAACCGGTCCCAAAAAAACCCCCGAATTCTGCATCAAAAAAAACCCCCCATTCGCCGCCCCACGCTCATGCACAAAAAACACCTCTGCAATCGTCACTTGACAAACCGTCTCCGCCACACTGCCCGCCAACCCAGCCACGATATTCGCCGCGTATAAATCTTTCGCGGTGCGCACGTTCCCAAACCATGCTGCGCTGGCTATACACCCCGCGATGCTGATTAGGTAAATTGGTCGTCGGCCGAATTTGGTCGTGAGGGGGATGATGAAGATGCAGCCGGTTGCTAGAGAGGCTGTGTTGAGCCCAAAGGAAGTTTGGGATGTTGAGTAGGGAATTCCGAGATCGTCGTTTAGTGCTCCATCTAAAAAAAATGTTAGTCCATGGTCAACGTATACATCTCTCTCTCTCTCTCTCTTTCTGTTTTTGGTTGGAAGAGAGTGGGGATGATGTGATAGAACCCACAAATCACAGTCATGATATCCAAATTGACGAATACAATCAAAGTATACAAACACACCAGGCCGAAATTAACTCTTTTCCAGGTCTGGGTCCAGTTTAAGGGATCGTTAGGGTCGGAGGAAGGTTGGGGTTGGAGAATTATATCGCTGGGTTTTGAATCAAAAACTGTGTGAGTGGAGAGAGCAAGTATGTTAGTGATGTTGAGAGTTCGTCAGTGATGAGGTGGTCAGGTGGTCAGAGAGTGAAGATGAGTTTGGATTGTGGCTTACGTCGTTCAAGTTGAATCGTTCCAGGTGGGAGTTGTTCATGGTGACTTTCGATTTCGATTTCGATTTCGGGGGTTAGGAGTGGCGTTGTTTCTGATAGAATTCTTTGCGGGGTTGGGAAAGAAAACATGATCACGACTCTCCAAAAGAATATAAGAATATAAGAATTGAAGGATAAAAGAATGAAAAAAGGGTTTCTTATCACGACCAACGAAAACAAATTAAATCATATCCGCGCATTGAGGGGGTTTATCATCCCCGGCACCAGAGAGTGGGTCAACGTGACATGACATGATATGACATGACCCGATAATAAATCACATTACCAGTCCATAGTTTTTTCACAATGAGCTAGACTCGTGGAAAGGAAATCCGGTTCTGGGAGTTTGTGGGTTGTAGTCTAAGTTAGTTCATCAATTGTGGATCTCTTTGTTGGTTGGTGTGTTTCGCTTGGCCCTTCTTCTTTGGGATTTGGGGGTTTTTGGTGCTTGCATCTTTTTGCGGGGCCCCGCCACGAGGTAGACTAGACTACCATGATGGGGGGGAGGTTTTATTGTTTGGCTTTGGATTGGGTGTGTGTTTGGTTTTTGGACAGGACGTGAGGACGCGTGTTTTTTTGCTTTGATGGTTTAGACGGTTGTTTCCTAGTTGGCTTAATTGATGATAAATGGATCGCTTTTCTTTTATCCGAGGCTAGGCATACGAAGCTGAGAGTTCAGTGATTCAAGGTATATCTCGCGACTATGACCATTCGTTGACAAATTTCGATGCAAAGATATGCCATATTTTCCAACAACACAATCCCTCCGTAAAAACCCTATTCTTCCAACAACTCAATATCCCTCTGCAAAGTCCCACAACCCCTTTCAAAATACGACGCATCAATCCACTCATCAAACCCAACTTTAGCCCGCTTAGCATCCCAATGCAAATGATTGGTCGTCTGAACCAGCGGATTCGTCCCATGACGACCATGAACAGGATCGACGACACGAAGATTCGCGCCCACGCAAGTGACATTACTGAGATCGAAGCGTGAGAGCGAAAAACGACTTTTGAGAAATGAGTAGAAACGCCGCCATTCTGATTTGCCGAGTAGAGCGATTTGCGTTTCGTCAAAGGAGGATGTTAGACTCGTGGACATGGAGAGATTGCTCATGTGTAGTTCTTGAAGCGTCGGAGCGGCGGTTTGTAAGAATGCACATAGAGCTTCTAGACTGATTACTCTGGACCAGATGTCTAGATATGAGAGGTGTTGGAAGTAGACAGATGTTGACAGTTGCGAGAAGCACGCCAGTCCAGTCAGGGTTGCTTGAGGATGAAGAATGATTCGAAACGACAATTTCTCTAGACTTGGAGACGAGAGACTGAGGACGTTGGACACATGCTCAAAATCCTCTTCGGTCCCTGCGTTTCGCCGTCCAGGCCATCGGTCTCGTTGGTCGTGATGTAGACCTATCACACTAATGTAGAAATGCATTTTTTGAACGGCGGATAGAATTTCAGGCAATTTCTGTTTTTTATGCGCAGATAAATACAATGGACCGGGTATGATGCCCGAATAAAAATCATTACACGAGTTGATTTCTCTCGGTTTGATTCCGTTGGCTATACACGCCGACAACAAAGCCGACAACGCAATGGTTCTCGCATTGGGACATCCTTTTTCCAAAGCCACCGAACTACTTGGCCAATGGCTAGCAGGATCAAGACCCGTTTCGTCTTTGATGCGACGCCAATCAGTGCATAAAAGCGGCTCGGATTCGATTTGACGCGAACCTTGATGTTTGAGACCTACGCTCATCAAACGAGGAAACCGAGCAAAAGCATAGATCAAGACATCTTTGAGTTTTTCCGTGAGTAGAAGCGGCAGGTGTCCTTCCATGGCTTCTTGATACGCTCTGAACCGTTGATCGACGACATCTGCTGACACGCACTTTCGTTGAAAGTAGAGACGTTCCAGATCATACTGGCCTTCAAAGAGAGCGGGAACAATGCTAAAACGACGCACCCTCTTCCGCAGCTCCTCATGATTGGCCAGGTATGCTACAAACTCCAGATTCCTAGGCGTGAGAAGAATCACGATGTTTTCATAGTATCGTTTTGCAAAGTCGTCAAAAGTGCCTCGTTCAGTCGCTTTACAGGCGAGTCGGAGGTTGAAAAAGTCCACTTTCTCTAGATGATTGCAGATCCGAGAGATCAATTCCAATAGGAGAATGCTGATTGACATGGTCATTTCTTTTATTTGCTGAAATGTCGTGGAGTAATAATCGTCTTGTCTGCCTGCTTGGACCAGTGTTTGTTCTCAGCTGAGCGTTAGTCAGCTCAGCATCCAAGGCAACTGTTTTCCGTAACTCTTCAGCATTATATGTTTGAAAAGGAAATAATGGCAGGTTTACTTGATACTCAAATTGACTGTCGGTGAAGTCTCAGCCGTATACCCACTGGAGATGATACTTCTATTTTCAGAGCAGAATAGTGAAGTCTTGGTTTGACTCTCGTACTGAACAAACAAATCCCACGACAACGATAAAATTGAATTATAGGTGCAACATTGTAGGAGTGGTTCATATTCTATACTCATTTTAAAACAACCCATTAAGCAATCTGAATCATCGTTTGCCGTCCGCCGCACAATCGTTCCTCAATCCTTTCTAATATCTTCACCTACGCCACCAACTAATCCTTCATTTTCAGATTTATTTTTCGAGTCATCATTTATCTTGCCATCATCAATGCCAACACTCTCACCCTCCTCTGTGCCTTTTTCCTTTTGATCAAGACTAAATTCATCCGGTACCTTTTCGCTCAAGTTAATTGCCGTGAAACTCTTCGGCAACTTTACTGTATGGAACTTTGCCCTCAGTGTCTCAAGCACCTCATTCCACTGTCCATGGGCGGTCAAACTTCGACGTGGCGCACAACCAATACAATGCTTTGAATCCAGTTGCACATCCAGGGGATCAAAAGTATGACAGCCAGGCGAGATGGTGATGCGGATGCTGTAATTGAATGCCGCAGGAATCTCTGCATCTCCATCTGTTGATGGAGGCTGGGGGTCCGAATTGGCAGACTCGTACAGTTCGAAGCAAATCTGAGAAAGGTAGTCGAGCTCAGGAATGGCATTGCGAGCAATTTTGGTATGGATACCACCTTCTAAGATGCAATTGAGAAGTGTGTAAATGTGCGACTCCTTGGTGAAATAGATGAAAGCTTTTGCGTCATCAGATGCTTGAACTTCTTCAAGATCACGAACAATTTCTTTTAGCAAAGGTAAACTTGTGAGTAGACCAATTTCGAGCTTTTCTCCATCCGTAATTCCATATTCCTGAGGTCCGATAAAGTCAAAGAGGATTTTACAAAGTGAATAGAGCTTATTCAATTGCTCAAGGCGAACGTCGTTCTTCGCTTTGCTCTCAATTGTATTGGAATCGCCTCGGTAGAGGTTAAAGTACGACTGCATCCCATTGGGCTCATCGGCTGTAGAGCTATCGAGAATTGCGCTGTTACGTTGCCCTGATAGCATATCTTGTGAGCGACGACTAAGACCGATCCGTTGCGAAAGCGTGACACGCTCTTTTTCCGTTGTAATGGATCGTGCAGAGGAGTCCGAGATGGCCGTGTTTGATCGGGCTGGGGGCCCAAGATGATCCGTCGCATCTGATTCGGCCACAGCAGGCTGGGTACTTTCATGCGTGTGGGCGTACTCTTCACGAGCAGTCTGGCTCTCTGTTCTCTGAAGAGCTTCTTCGCCGTCGTTTTTCTTCTGCGCCACTTCGGCAAGAATGGTCTTGCTTGGAGTGAACACCCATTCAAGAAACTGGCGATTGTGCAATGCATCAAACTTCATCGAATCGTAAAGCTCAGAAATCCTCGAAGGATCAACCTTTTCAGCGTCAGTGAACTCGTCAAACAACTTCTCCCATCTCTCTTTAAAGAGATCTGCATCTTCCCCTGTGCACCATCTCGATTGCACAGATGAAACTTGTTTGCCAACGGGCGCGCCGTTTGCGATCGCCGGATCAACACTTTCAGATCCTGGGTTCCGTATCTTCTCTAGTGAGCTGACAGCATCGTTACCAGCCAATTTAGAGAAGTTGGCCCTCATCACCCTACGGTGAAACCTCATGAGTTCGACGACTTGTCGAACGACCACATATGGCTCAGGTGTTCCATTCTTGGGCCAGGCGAATTGATCAGGCGCTTCGTACCCTTTTCGAAGGAGTCCCTTTAGCTTCTTTTTCACTTTATCCATTTCATCTTTGGCGGCATTGCTATCATCCAACAGGTCTTTACGAATCTCGATTGTTCCATCGTCAAGATCAACCGGTCGATCGAGAAAAGCACTAGCAAAAATCTGCGCCGAAGTCTTGACTCGGCGCTCACTGGACGCAAAAACTGCCACATCAGAGAGAGCATCGCGATTCATGAGAAGAAGATCGTTCCTCATGTTTTCACCGAGATCAGCAGACTGATAGCGGGCGGAGTGTGTTGGCTCACCACCCCACTTCATAACCAGCTGAAGCTTATCAAAAACGAGATTATTCTCAGCAGCGGCTGTACGAGACATGGTGACTTCAGACAGAGAATCACTTCTTTGCTGGTTCGCCATCTTTGGGGACCCTGGAACCTCTGGAGGCGACTGCTTAGATGGTTTCTCGGCTTTCGAAATCTCGTTCTCCCTCCACTCCGTTGCAACAACTGGCCTTTTCTCCGTCTCTTCTTTCTTTTCACTCTGATTCTTATCTTTATCGTCATCTTTTTCCTTGGACTTATCCTTGGGCTTTTTGAACATTGGCTTGATCTGAACTTTGGTTCCAGGAAGGTCTTTCTTTTTCTGCAACGCATTTCTCAACGTTCTCAATTTCACTCCATCTTCAATACCTTCATCCAATGCTTGTTGTACAGCGTGTTCAACAGAAGCAAGAGCAGCCTCACCTACGAGCAATACTTCTTCCCGATGACCTTTCAGCAAATCAACAAAAGGTTTTGTGTGAAAAGTAAATTTGAATTTTTGCTTTGGGGTGCGATCGGCGTGTCGAATGACTGCGACCATTCCTTTGAGCCTCCACTGAGACTTTGAGGCTGGCGCAGGAATCGTAGTCTCTGATTCTGTGGTTTGAGGTATCTCTAGTTGATCTCCTGAATCCAATCTCGGTTCCTCAGCGCCGCGTGGTGTTACAAGGGAACTCGACACTGCTGGCGGAGGCAAAGATGCATCTCGAACATTGGGAACAACGACAGGCCTTTTGTTTCCAATACTGGTGGCACGCTCGAAACTCGGAGGACTGGTAAGAGGGCTATTCGCTCCGCTTGGGCTGCGAGGAGTCGGTGTGCCACTGAATCTATTGGCTGCGTTGTTGACCGATTCACGTAGAGTTGATATGCTGCGACTGCGGAAAACACTTTTCAGAGCGTTGCGGTGTCCACCGGTCTCTCTTGAACTGCTTAGTGTTCCCTTCCGCGAAATAGATTTTTCCGGAGTAGTGAAAGATGCTGGAATTGATGGAGGTGGCATGAGCTCTCTTGCATCTCTTTCATCGCCGACATCACTCGGTGTAACTCTGCCACTTGAAACTCGAAGTTTTTCGCGGATGAAGAGTGCCCGGAGTATCTTTGCGCATTGGTCGTAGTAATCGTTGTTATCTTTCACAAAGGACCATCCATTGACATCGATAACGTAGCTCTGATCTTCGACACGCAGCAAATCAAAGCCACAAATAAATTGGCCAAACCCTCGGGCAATCTTCGCGGCCGAAATTTGCTCTTCTTTGGTCAAAGACGTGACATATCTGATTTCCTTGCCGTTAGGGTTGCGCTTAACCACTCCATCGACCACGGGCGATTTACGTGTTTCGGCGTGGCAGTAATCCGGTCCAACTGTGTATGCTTTCACGTCTTCGGCGTTTTCAACCTTGAGAAATTGTTCGTAGATGTAAGAAGCTTCCGGTTCCGTTACAGCACGCGGGACTATCAAGCCGTCGTCTTTTGCAGAAGACTTGTTGTTGACCTTTCGAAATAAACGTCTACCTCCGCCACCTTGAGATGTGGGATAGTAGATGTTGATGTTATGGTCTTCACCACTAACAGGCTTCTCGACGAAAGGCTTCCGTAGTCGTTGGCCATCCACCACCAACGTGTCATCATCGTCTTCCATGTGCACGTCTGTCGGAGGCTTTTGCCCACCACCTCTACCATCCTCGGATCCAACAAGTCGTACGCCACAAAGCTCTTCAACACGTTGTGCAATGTCAGTTGTCAATATAACAGGGCCACCATCGCGGTTCACTTCGACGCGTTTTGGTGTGGGTACGCCTAACCGATCCAAAATGGTCAAACAAAGGCGGCGATCCCACAAAATTGTTTGCATAGGTAGATCATTGACACAAAATGGCTTCCGGAGTTTGGCGTAAGCGATGGCTTTCTCAAGAGGAAATCCATCGCTGAAGAAAGAGATCAGAAAGTCAACCTTGGGCCAGTTCTCAATAGGCTCATCCAGAATGACCTTATCGCCAAATATTATGACATCGAATTCTGCATCTCTACCGACTAGACGGTTGAGGATATTTCGTGCAGGTTTGCTGCGAGCCTTTGCGTCTAAAGCACATACTCCAAGAGAGCCGATGTGATTTGGGTTTGTGGTGTTGCTGCGATCTGCTGAGGTAGATGCACTGTTAGGATTACTGAGAGAGACACGGCGTGAAGCGGTTTGTGTGCGACCACGGTGGTTCCGGGCTTGCGTTCGTCCTGGACCAGGGGACGTGGAAAGAGCAATCGAAGATGCGGAGGACGCGAGCTGGTCCTGAAGATTAGTTGCAGCGGGCGAAAGCTGCCCATTTTGGCTTGATGTCGTTACGGAAAAGGCGTGAGTAGCCGTGGTGGCTCTATCGCTAGTGTCTGAAGCCATGAGTGCTGCACCGCTATTAGTATCCCCACAACAGGCCATTTCGCTGGGTTTCAAAGACGAACTCTCTTGATCAGATCCCCCAGTCACCGAGCTTGCACTGCTAAGGTTTCGTCCAGGATTGTATAGAGAAGAAAAAGACATGCGATTGACTGGCGGGTCTAAATTTATCCGCTTTGCATCCGTATCGACTTCTTTGCTCCCGTTCGATTGACGCCGAGCACCCTCGGTATTATCCATTGCGGGACCAGACGGTTTCGACTGTTGACGAGAGCTGTTTGTGGGCGCTCTCAGGGTAGTGTTGACGTGATGTGGGGGCATAGAAAGACTCGCGCGATCGGTGTCGCCAGTTGTGGTGTCTATTTCGGGCTCTGCATGACGGCTTTTGCGGGATGTGGAAGCGTTGGCGGCTGCGGAGAGTATGTGGGAGGACGACTGCGAACGAGAAGTTTCAAATGAAGTCGAGCGGCGCAAAGAATCCATGTGCGGTCGACAGAAAGTCCGACGATGCGGTCTGAACCTATATTTCAGAGAGAAAGCAGAGTGGAGATCAAAGAGAGGTGAAAAGTGGTGTGAAAAGAGAGTGGTCGAGCCGGCCACGGATGGGCCGGATTAGCAGTTACTGTACAAAAAGGCGATGCTAAATGGACGACGGATTATCTGAAAAGGGCGGCGATGGAACAGCCAGTGTCAATGGGTCGTTTGGACGATTGCTCGAGTCAACGAAAGAGTCGGAGATGATATGCAGATCAAAGTCACTTGCACCAGACACAGCATGCAGGCATCCATGCATGCATGAGACTAGACTATCAGCAAAATCTAATCTGATTTCAAAATTGAAGCTGTCTTTGCCGAAAAGTTCGACCGCCCAGCCGCAGCAGCATCAGCCATTGCCCTTTCACTCCCACCACCCACTACTCGTCATGTCGTACTGAACAACACATTCGTCAAGTTTACGCCAACATGCCTGCCATGGATGTCGAGCCTGTCGCCGACGGCCCAGCCGTAAAACGACAAAAGCTCACCTCCGTCGGCCAAGAGCCTCGTCGTCGTACTCCCGGCCATTCGCGCCTCTTTGCGCCATATCGCACCGTTGGTCTTGTCTCACCAACAGCTGTTCCTTTTACCTCGACTCCTCGTGGCAAGACTACTTTCCAAATCACCACGTCTGTTGGTCGCAGTCTACACACTTACGATCTAAGACGTGGATTGAATCTGGTCTTCATTACCCGTCCACGCACCCCCGGACCTATTTTGGCAACAGCAGCATGGAAGGATAAAATTATAGCCAGCTGGCAGAGCGAAAGGGCTGCAGGAGTGTGGATTTTCCAGCGTGGAAAGAAAACTGCTGAATTGGAACTCCCGCGCCAATGGACTGAAGGTGTCAGAGCCTTTCTTGTTTTTGGTGCTTGGATAGTCGGAGTCGTAGGCACTCAACTATTAGTATGGAAGAGTGGCACTTTGGAGCTCTACACAGTGTTGCAAAGCCTCTCACCGCTCCCGTGGACCAGCTGCGTTGCTAGTCTGCCCACTTTCCTCAATAAATTCATCATTGGTCGACAGGATGGTGGAGCGGAGATCTGGAACGTTTCCAGTGGAAAATTGATATACACCATTCTTCCGCCATCAACTACTTATGGTGCCGTCACTGCTATTCAGCCGACTCCGGCGCTATCCTTGGTCGCCATCGCATACGAAAGTGGACCATTGTTGATTCACGATATCAAGACCGACCAAACAGTAATGCATCTAGGTTCTGCCAGTGGCGCATCAATCACGTCCATCTCTTTCCGAACAGATGGAATGGGAGCTGGAGATGATGGCCGCAGTTCTGGCGTCATGGCCACAAGCTCAGTATCTTCTGGAGATGTGACACTCTGGGACCTCAACAATGGGGGCCGCAAAGCCGGCACGCTTCGTGCTGCACATGCCAATCCCACTAGTAAGACTGCTGGTGGAATCACCAAGGTCGATTTTCTACCGGGTCAGGCCATTCTCGTTACCAGTGGACTGGACAACAGCTTGAAAACTTGGATTTTCGACGAAACCCCCTTCAGCCCAATTCCGCGCATTCTACATCATCGAGGTGGACATGGAGGGACTGTAACAAAGCTAGATTTCTTGCCGTCTGCTTCTGACGGCTCAGATGACACCGGGAAATGGCTCCTGTCAGCAAGTGCTGATCGTAGTCTGTGGGGCTGGTCTCTCCGTCGCGATGGACAGTCAACCGAGCTTAGTCAAGGCGCCGTGCAGAGCAAAGCAAAGAAACAGGGGCTTCTCTCTGGGGATAATCGTGACGCTCTACAGGATCTCAAATGCCCGCCCATTACTTCCATAGCTACCTCGTTGAACCGCGATGGTGGAATTGGCGCTATGCCTGGCAAACAACCCATCTGGCAGTCAAGTGGCAAAGGAAAACAGACTAGCGCGGAGGTCAGTGGAATGACAGGCTGGGAAAGCATTGTCACTGCCCATGCAAATGACAAGCGTGCACGCACGTGGTTCTGGGGCCGCAAGCGTGCTGGGCGATGGGCTTTTGAAACTGGAGACGCAGGATTCGTTACATCTGTCGCAATATCATCATGTGGCTCTTTCGCCATTGTGGGATCGGAGAAAGGCGGCATCGATACTTTCAACCTGCAGTCTGGCATGCACCGCCAGCGTTTCCCGGCTCGCTTGACTCCAAACCAAGCGAAGCAGCTCAAGGCGGACATGATGCATAATGGTATGCCTGTCGAAGAGGAAATAGACAGCAAGCAAAAGAAATTCTTCCGTGGGCAAGGCAAACATGCTTCCCCAGTTATTGGTTTGGCCGTCGATAGCCTGAACAAGACTTTAATGTCTGCTGGTGCAGATGGCAAAGTCAAGTTCTGGGATTTCACATCTGGTCTTCTGCAGCACGAACTCGACTGGTCTGCTTCAACAACCATCATCCAGACGCGTTTCCATCAATCATCAGATCTTGCTGCTTTCGCTTGCGCCGATAATTGTGTTCGTGTTGTTGATACAGCCACTCACCGATTGATTCGTGAGCTTTGGCCAGCGAGAACACCAGTAGCAGAACTCGACGCTCTCAAAATCTCTGATTTTGCCTTTTCAAATGATGGAACTTGGATCGCTGCAGCTATGGGACCGTTGGTTCTCATTTGGGATCTACCAACTAGTCATTTAATCGACGCATTCAAGCTTGATTCTTCCTGTACAAGTCTTGCTTTTTCACCCACCGGCGAATTTCTCGCCACTGCTACCGATAAGAGTGTAGGCGTCGACGTTTGGAGCAATCGTGGCCTCTTCACACATGTTTCAACCCGCCACATTTCAGCCGACGATCTTCTTGCTACACTCGCAGGCTCCTCACAAGCTCCGACGACAAGTGGTGAATCCGGAGAGAATTTGCTTGCAGCTAAGGATTCGCAATCCGACGATGAGGACAATATCGACGCGCTCCTTTCCAACAAGCATGACGCCGGCTTGGACCAGTTGTCATCAGACCTGCTTACCCTCTCACTTGTTCCCAGAGCTCGCTGGCAGAATCTCCTGCATTTGGATCTCATTCGACAACGCAACAAGCCAACCGAAGCGCCGAAGAAACCAGAAAAGGCACCATTCTTCCTGCCCTCTCTCCAAACGAACGGACAGAAACAGAATGCAATTGCACAGCTAAGTGAAGCCGAGACAATGGCTCAACAGAGTCGTGAATTGGAACAAGAACGCAGCCGGGTGTTGAAGTTAAACAACGGCTTGCTTGGTCAGCGTAGCCCATTTTCGCTCTTACTCGCCGAGACTGCAAACACCGGTGACTTTGATCGTTTCGTAAAGCACTTACAAGCTCTCTCCCCATCTGCAGCAGAGATTGAGATCCGTTCTCTGACGCCCGCATCCCTCTACGGTGAAGAACAGGAGAACGAGCTGTGTCTTTTCGTAGATGCACTGATTTGGATTTTGCAAACGAGGCGCGCTTTTGAATTGGGTCAGACATGGATGGCAGTCTTTTTGCGAGCGCATGGTGATGCAGTATCTGCAGATGATGAAGCTGACGGAATTCGTGCAAAGGTGGAAGAATGGCGAGTTGCTATGCAGGCAGAACGAAAGAGAGTATTAAGACTGGGTGGTTACGCAGAAGGTGTGGTGAACTGGGCGAGGGCTGGAAGAGTATAGTACAGTAAACTTGTCCAAAGGACGTGTACTAATTAAATACTCTGATTCGTCAACATCTACACCGTTATATTTGCAATTTGATTGATGAGTAGCCTTGGGAATTATGAAATTCGCCTGCTTCAGGACTGAAGAAGTCTTCATACACCATAGACATGTGTTTCAATCTCGAGTTACATCATTCATCACATACAGGACATACGCGCTGCCAATTTAACGTTTGGACCGGCGTTGAAATGGCCTGCTGTCCGAACCATTGGTCACTTGAACCGCACAGCTACGTGAGAACATCCCGTCCTTACGGTCTTGGTCAATCACAAGGCTCAGGCTTCTTCGTCAGCAGCCCGAAACCATAAAAATAGCTATGGAGAGTCAGCTAATCTGACCGGATTGGAATATCACTCAGCGTAGCAATGTGCCTCACACGATATGTGTATCGTCGCTCACGCCGAGGTTGATTTCCGTTTGCCATGCATTAGATTTGGAACGTTGACAGAATGATCCGGCGCCGCTGACGAAGGACAACTCAGCTTGAGTAGACTTTATATATTTTTTGTTCAGAAATCTAGACTCAATCCGGCACGGAATTATCGAGGATGAGAGTTTGCTGTTCCTGCTTCGAGTTAGGTGCGTCACGGCCGCTTCGAATAATTGACTACAAGTAGCGCATGGCTGACATCAAGACACCACTTCGCGGCATTGCACACTGGACCACAAACGATTCGGAACGTCTATAATCACCACGGCGAAACTTCAGCCGTAGCGTAACAAGCAAGGCTTCTAGTCGATTTCTAGGCTTGCATTGGAAAGGCCAAGTCTAACTAATCGTGGACTACTTACAAAGACATGCGGATCCACCGGCTCAACCTCTGACAGCTTTCCACGTTCATCAAGGCAGACTCGATGCTGTGAAGCTGATGGCTCACTCACGCGGACCTGGTTAGAATTGCTCTCCGAGGACGGCGGCTGAGCACCTGTGTGATCAAACGGAGGCATGATTGGAGCAAACAACCAATTGACTTTCGACGACTTCATTGGGAGCCATTGTAGCTGATGGAACCTGCACGAGAGCGAGAAGAAATACAAAAGAGGCCATGTCTTGCCCGTTTAGTTTTTGCTCGCCATAACTCAACAAGTCTTCAAATCCTCTAAAATTCAATTCACCACCCTCGCCATCGCCTTCTTGACTGCCATCGCTGGCGCTGATCCTCTTGGGATCAATTGCAGAGATGAACCAAGAATCTTTTATCAAATCCGTAGGAATAAAGCGTGCAAAACATCCTAGGTTCTGGCCTCTGCTCCGGCAATGGCGGTATCCTCGGCCAGGCCCAAGGTTCGCTCAAGGGCATGGACCAAAATCAAAAGTTCTCTGACGGCCAGCACGTCACCTGCGTCCAGTCCAGTGTTACTATCGGCGACTCATCCCTCTGCATCTTCTACCAGAAGACCGGCCGCAGCTGAACTGTCGGCCAGACTGTCAACTACGTGCAGCAGTTGATCAAGCACGGATGCTCAGCCTGCGGCTCCGTTCCAACTGATTCTGGCAACAATGTCAACAATGGAGAACTCACTGCCAACATGGTCGCCCGTGGTTAGGTCCGTGGCCGTTTTTCTTTACATAGAACTTTCGGTTGCAGTATCATGCTGACGTTCTCCATCACAGGTTCTTCGACCTGTGGAGTCGGCGGTATTGGTCACTCGCCTGCCGGTACTCTTCAGCAGGTCCGTGATGCTGTGGCTGCTGGACCAGAGGGTGTCTGGATCAACGGTCAGCAGATAGCCTGTGTTCCTCACGTCACCGGCCGTCTCTGTGCTTTCTACCAGAACATTGGTGGACACAGCTTCAACAAGGGCCAGTCCGTTGGCTACCTTGATGCGCTTCTTGGCCACGGATGCCGTGTCTGCGGTAGCGATCCAATTGACACTGGAAACAATGTCAAAACGGCGAGTTGACGATCAAATTTTTCAGTTAGATGCTCAAATTCTTATCTGCTTTATACGAATGATGGTAGAGATCAAAAGGAGCCTGACAGGAGCTGTTTGCACATATATTTCAATGCAACTATGTTTCAATGCATGATTTGACATGATTTCTTTGTTCATCTCCCAAAGATCCCGATATAAGCATCACGGATCTTCTGTGGCTCTGATTTTGTAGGCATCAGGTGTGCCACAAGAATGCTCCATAGATTAAGTCTGAATGTCGTTGGCGTCTACGGTTCCGTGAATCGCAAGCAGGAGATATTCGTCATAACATTTTCGATTTCGTCCGTCGAAACGCGCGTTACTCGATGTTTGATTCATAGATTCATTGAAATCATTTTCCAACTATATGAAACCTGTTGTTTGGATTTTTTGCACGGCATAGCAGTTGACCTGTTCAAAATTGATTGATCTCTGTAGAGCTTAGTCATCGAGATGTGTCAAAGCTCAACTGTGCAAACGGGAAACGCCACACCCTGTCTAGAATTGTTAGCCGAGATTTTGGATCAACCTTCATTCGATCAAACATTCAGCAATTGAACGGAGTCATTATGTTCCGTCAGTCAGCATAACCGCATAATTCGGGACATGCCAGAACCCGCCGTCAATCATGGCCCATGTTGACGGGGAAGCGGACTGCTCGCCAGCGAATCTTTCCAACATCGACGAGTACGCCGCAAATCCTCGCTTTCTGGAGCTTCAAGAGGAACTTCGAAGTGTATTGTTCACCGGCGCAGCAAGCCTCGCGCCTAGTCGAAACGTATCTCCGGCCCCATCAGATGAGGATCTCGCAGCCAACAATGCCCAGTCTGGCAGCACTAGCCTGGACCTTACCAAGGTGACCATTATTCCACAGAGTCGTTTAGTCCGCTACTTGAAAAATTGGATTACCGAATGCGCGCCTTACTTAGATAAGTTTGACGAAGCACGACATTTTGGTATCAGGGCTCCAATTTTGGCACAAAACTCCCCATCTCTGTTGTATGCGATTCTTGCATTTTCTGCCAGGCAAACGGAAAGGAAGCTCAATATGCAAGGTTCTCACGATAGTCTCGAACTATATCAAGAATCTATTGGACTTCTAGCGCCAAGTATCCATGCTAAAGACCCAAACGTCTTGGTCACAGTCTGTATCCTGGCATGCCTAGAGCTCATGTCCGTCAGTCCTCGAAACTGGCGTCGCCATGTTGAAGGATGCGCCGCTCTTTTCGATTCATTCTCCGTTAATGGTTTCTCCGGAGGGATCCTACAGGCTGTTTTCTGGTGCTATGCTAGAATGGAGCTTTGTGGGGCTATCATCGCAAATGGGGCTGAACGCACAGTGCTGCCACTTGAGAAATGGGTTCCAGAACTACCCGAACCAGAAACTAGAGAGACTGATAGTCGAGAGGCTAGAGATGAATGGATCAAAAGCTTATTTTCTCACAGCAGTCGGTCGTCCCCAGATATGCATGCCAATTGGGCAGTCTATCTTTGTGCGAAGACTTGCGATCTCACATGCCGATGGACTCGACAAATGGAACTTGGGGAACTAGACGAGTACGATACAAGGCCGTTTCCAGAGCAATGGCATCAACTCTGGGATGAGCTACAGTACTGGATCGAAACTCGCCCTGCTGCTATGCTTCCCATCAAGACGACGCCTGCTGGTGGGGATCAGATTTTTCCAGAGATTCTGTTTTCGCATTGGGCCGCGATCTCAGGGAATCAAATGTATCATGCAGCGTGTATCATGATGCTGGAAACACGGCCGATCAATAGCCAACCAATTGCATCATCGCCACGGTTTTCACCTATTTGGCACGCACGAAGAGTCGTCGGCATCTCATTAACCAATCCGCACTCTGGAAACTTGATCAATGCCATCCAGCCACTTTTTATCGCAGGCAAATTGCTCAGCCATCGAAGCGAGCATATCATAGTTGCCAGACTGTTCAAAATCATTGACAAAACCACGGGATGGGGAGCTCTGTGGAGACTGAGGGATCTCGAGAGAGCATGGGGATACGAACCTGGCGAGGTTTGATATGACAAAAACATCAAGTTCGTTGTTGTCTTTAAAACTCTTCATGCGGTGAAGACCTTCGCGATAATAACTCTTGACCTGTTGGTGGTCAAAACTGCCCGAGCAATTCCGTGGTGACGTACGAAATTCGACAGCCGAGTTCAGCCGAGACGTTGGTGGAGGTTCGTGCGGAGTCTTTTCTATTTTTCGTGTGGAGTCTAAGTTTCCATTTCAGGAAATCTCACGCGCGGGACCTCGTTTTCCTTCTGTCTCCTACTGTACCACACGAACCATGCCTGTCGTTCGGAATACGCCTGGTGGCAAACAACGAGTTCGCACTGGTTGTTTGACTTGCCGCAAGCGAAGACGAAAATGTAGGCGCCGTCACTACCCGGCCGGGCATTCTCAGATGCGATACCTGAAAAGACCCGTGCATGAATTCCTCCGCACCTGGACATAGATGTGATCATTGACTGACTACGATTAATCAGGTGACGAACAAAAACCACGCTGCGAGAATTGCCGATCGAAAAACTTCGAATGCAACTATCCATCTGCTTTTGTATTTGTAAGGCAGCAATCTAGTATCGGATCGCCTCATCCGTCCGAAACCAGTATCCGTGAACCTGCAAGAGTAAGCAACGATGCCACCCCCTCGCTCGGCCTCGACGAGCCATCTCTTGCCTTGGATCATGTATCCCTATCGTATGCCGGCGCAAACCAAGCTTTGCTGGTAGAGGGTAATTCGCAAAACGAGCCTGTGTCTCGAAAGATTGATGAGACCGACTTAATACGCCATTTCCGCTACTCCTTGGGCATGTGGCTCGACATCGGAGATCCGCAAAGCTCATATAGCATAAGATTGTTACAGTTGATCAAGTCCAATCGAATCCTCGAAACTGCTGTTCTCGCCCTGGCGGCTTATCAAAGGTCGCTTGCCGACGACGTCAAGCAGGACGGCGATTACGAGGCTAGTATTCAGCTACGTGAACAATTTGAATCAGCTTTCGAGCAGCAAGATGCATTTTCAAGACTTACCGGCAACACGTTGCTTATGGTCGGTGACATATTTTCGTCCAGTCCGTTGCACTGGAGAACTATGCTTACTCATTACAATGACGTTTTTGGATCTCAACAATCGGCGAGTGAAGTCGATTTTGGGCTTGGCAATGCATTGTTTTGGCTACACTACAGATTGGGTAGGTTTAGTTCAACTCTTAATGTCGAAAGTACGATGCAGCTAACAACTTGAAGACCTAGCTGCGTCGATCAGACTTGCACAGCCGCCACAAGTATCTTTGCGATCAGATTCTAGCCCCACACCTTTTCAGCAAGTATTGGTGAATCTTTCGAGATGTTTGATGACGATTTTTGATGAATCTCCGAGGAACTCCGACCATGCTTCTCGGTGGAGTTCAACGTGGTCAAACTGTCAAGCCTGGTATCGCCATCGCACAGACGATATGCTTGCCGTCATAGACATTCGGGGGATGCAGGCACATCAATCAGATGCAAAATCAGAATCATCGTTTCCTGTTGTAATTTTCACTACGGCGGGAGCAGTGGTATCTAATGCAATCTACCACATTACCTCGCTGTTACTGTTGAACCACAAGCCCCGGCTTTGCAATGCTCCGACGGGACTTAGGTACCTGTCATCGCATAGTTGGCATGCACAGTCACTTGCTGGAATAGCTATGAGCAACGACTCCTTTGAACAATGGGATCCAATTTTCATTGCTGGGCTCCTGCTAATAGCCAAGGATATGACATTCGAACCACAACAGATGGCTCTTGCAGAACGCTTGAACCACATCACTTTAACGACTGGAATCAGCCTTGGTCGTGAAATTGAAGATCTCAAATATGGCTGGAATCTGTCTCGATATCACGATGACGCCTATGATTGAATCGACCATAATGAAAGACCTTGACTACTACGAAAAAAAAATTGCGTGTTCAGTCCCTCTGTTTACGCTACTCTATCAATTCTATTGTTTTTCAGAAGTGACATCAGCCATGTTCCTATATTCATTGCAAATCAGCTATCTATGTTGATACTTCGACTAGAAGTTTACTCATAGGCGAACGGTATGCTCTGCATAGCGCCTTTCCTTTGCACGGTCTTTGCTGCGGCTTCATTCGCCACCCGCACAACGCTCTCGATCTTGGCATCAAACTCTTCAAGATTTGCTCCTGTCCCTGTGTGTCTAGCCAATGCTGCTGCCAGATAGCCTACGAAGGTATCTCCAGCTGCTGTGGTATCTATAACTTTTGGAACGCGAACACCTGGAACATGACCATTCTTTCCTGACATCGTTGAATAGAAGACTCCTTTGCTTCCAAGTGTAATGATAATGACTCCGATTTTGGCCACATCGTGGAACTGGCGTGCTGCAGCTTGAAGGTTTTCGAGCTCTATGGTCGAGACGTCGGAGAATGAGCTCATCAATTGCCCTGCTTCTGTCTCGTTCATGACCAAAACAGCCGTCTTTGATAAAGCATCCAACGGAATGCCATCAGGGAAAACGGGCGCCGGATTGAAGCAAATGTGCGCCGTCGACTCCACGCGATTGAAGTGCTTAAGCAGCCCCAGCACAGTCGCTCTTGGGATTTCGCCTTGCATGACGATCACACTCGGCGGCGGGTTTTGACTTTCGATAGATGTAACGAGACTTTCAATGTCGCTCATGCCTGAGTGATTTGCACCAGGAACAACCAGAATCCGATTTTCACCGCCTGCCTTGTCTTCAACGATGATAGTTGCTGAACCTGTTTGATCGTTCTCCAATTCGCGCACAAGCTTTGTGCTTACGCCTGAATTCTCTAATGTGGGCTGTAGAAGCGATGTGTATTGTGCATCATATTTTCCAACAGCACCAATCATGTCCACAAGGACATCTTGTTGACGTTCGGCTGTGAAAGAGGCGCGACCGCAAGCTACTGCTTGGTTTGCTCCTTTGCCACCTGCATTGATGGCAAATGAGGATGCAGTGAGAGTCTCACCCGCGCCTGGACAACGAGGTGTGTATGTGACGAAGTCGATGTTCAGTGAACCCACGACACAGATACGAGGCGTCGTCATTTTGAATGGAATGAGAGTGCCAGCAGAGTTTGATACCTGTAAGAATCGTTGTGCAAAGAAGCGCTGGTCAATAGGTAAAATCGAAATAACGACGGTATAAAATCTGCAGTCGATAGATCGCGGCGCGATATGGTTTCGAATCTCCGCCGTTCGTCACGTACGCAAAATCTTCTCGCGAGGCACGGTTTCCTAAAATGGCAGCCGTAGGCTTCTCATCGAATTCTAGTCCGCTTTAGGAAATATAGCCTCCAAACCTTACCGAACGGCTGGGTCACGAGTGCGGCACGTGGCCCGTGGCTTGGGCTTGCCTCGTTTGGGCCGACTTCTCCGGATATTTTTTCTTGCCCCATGTATGGGGAGACGACAGTAGCCGGGGTCGCCTTGGGGATATATAATTTGCGGTTCGCTGCAGAAGGCGATCAGAATCTTCTATTCAAACTCTATACCCTTGGCTCTTTGCAAGAAACTACATTGAGGACTGTTCTGTTCATCAAGGACCACAGTCATCTCGAACACTATGTCGTCATCCGACATTGAAGCCCCTGCCACCAAGCAGGTGGCTGACCTGGAGCTTCGTCTCAGAGGCAACAAAAAGAGTCTATGGACGTCGATTATGTCCAATAAGAAGATTGTGTTCATCGCTTTCTTCGCTTCGTACGAATGCCCTTTTCGTCTGAAGTGCTGGAATATCTCAACTAACATTTATTTAGGCTTGGTGGATTCGAGTATGGTTATCAACAGGGAGTTTTGGGACAATCCCTTGTGATGTCAAGATTCAAGTCCAACTTCCCATCGGTGGTTGATTCAAGCTCTGCCACCGGTTGGCTCACGTCTATTCTTCAACTTGGTGGCATTCTCGGCTCCTTGTCGGCTGGTATCCTCGGAGAAATTTTCTCTCGCAAATACACCATGTTTGTTGCCTGCTGCTGGGTCATTTTGGGCAGCTTCCTCTACGTTGGCGCATCTGCTGGTCATCAGCAACTCTTGTATGCTGGACGATTCTTTACTGGTGTCGGCGTCGGATTGTTCTCCGGAGTCGGTCCCCTTTACAACGCCGAACTTGCCGCCCCAGAGATTCGAGGATTCCTCGTATCGTTCTATCAACTCGCTACCATTCTCGGAATAATGATTTCTTTCTGGGTTGGCTACGGAAGCAACAACATTGGAGGCACCGGTGATATGCAATCTAACCTCGCCTGGCGCTTACCTTCGATCATCCAAGGCATTCCAGCTGTTGGTTTGGCCTGCGGAATTTGGCTCATGCCGTTCTCTCCCCGTTGGTTGGTTAAAGTTGGTCGACAAGAAGAAGCTAAGCGAACTCTGGCTTGGTTGCGAAAGCTTCCTATAGATCACGAGCTTGTCGAGATCGAGTTCCTGGAAATTCAAGCAGAGTCAGTCTTTGAGCAGAGAGCCTTCGCCCGTTCGAGCCCAAAACTCGCTGAACGAGGCGATTCAAATGTGTTCTTGACGCAACTTGCCCAATATGCAAACTGTGTCCGAACCAAGGATAACTTCCGCCGTGTTTGCACCGCTTGGTTGATCATGTTTTTCCAACAATGGTCTGGTATTGATGCTAGTAAGTCATAATCATCATTCTGCAGCCGATTATTTGTCTTCTTAAACTAACACGATCATCAGTCATCTACTACGCTTCTAACATCTTCATGAGCCTTGGATTGACAGGCGGTACTACCGCTCTGCTCGCTACGGGTGTGACTGGTGTTGTTTTCCTCGTTGGTACAATTCCAGGCATGGTAAGAAACACCAATTCACTCTCTTAATGGCCGAGTATCTCACGCTAACACTGCGCAGTTGGTCATCGACAAGTTGGGCAGAAAACCCATGTTGCTCATTGGTTCCACCGTCATGTTCGTCAGCATGGTCATTGTTGGCGTCATCGTCGCCAAGTTCCGTCACGACTGGCCCCACCACGAAGTAGCCGGCTGGGTTGCCGTTGCTTTGATCTGGGTATACATCGCCGCTTTCGGTGCCACCTGGGGCCCAGTCTCGTGGACTTTGGTATCGGAAATCTTCCCATTGTCCATTCGTGCCAAGGGTGCTTCCATCGGCGCTTCCAGCAACTGGATTAACAACTTTGCCATTGCTTTCTTCGTGCCACCAATGCTCAAGGCATGGGCCTGGGGCACCTACATCTTCTTCGCGGTCTTCCTCTTTGCCGGTATCTTCTGGGTCCAATTCTTCTTGCCCGAGACCAAGAATGCTACGCTCGAGGAGATGGATCGCGTTTTCAACAGCAATGCAGGAGAACAAGACGCCGAACTCCTTCGCGAGGCCCAGAGAGAAGTCGGCCTTACGGCTTTCTTGGAGAGAGACAACTACAATGCACCAGTTAAAGCTGACGTGCGCGAGTATGTTGAGAAGGCTTAAATATGAATCATCGCTAGTTTTGGAACATCTTTCACGAGGCATGCTTGCTTGAAGCATCATAATAAGAGATAACTCACTGTACAATCACCTAATGCCTTGTCCGTCAGCGTTCTTGTCCTTTATCCATGTTTCAAATTGCAGATCGTGCCATAAATTATCATGTCGTGTCAAAATTAAAAGCAACAAAAGCAAGGGATTTCCAAAGCCAGAAATAATTGTGGTTTTGAATGTTGTCGAGGATGAAAGTTGTAGCTATCTAGCTCCCTTCCAAACCATCACGCCACAACATCAGGCACCAATTTCAGCCGTACGTACCTCTACTTTGCGACAAGCGATCACTAACAGAGGTCGACTTCAAAATAAATTACAACACAATATCAAAGCCATTATCAAAAAAAAAGTAGTCTCTCTTGTTTTGGTTATACTCCCTCAAAGATGGCGCACCTCTCGTCACAGCTTCAAGCGGGCCTTTGTTTGCAATGCAACGATATCTTTAGCCATGAAGACCGCATACTGCTGGACTTTGAAAAAGAGGCTGAACTTCGTCGTCATGATCCATCACGTTCTTTGGATGATTACAAAAGGACTGGTGTACGAACGCATCACACAGAAGTGGCTGACATGGCCGAAATGGCAAATGCGGGTTGTTCTATCTGTTCCATCGCATGGCGGCATTTCTTTCCCGAAAAGACTCCACAAGCTTTTATCGAGGCTCCCTTCTTCGTGAGGACAGATCGTCAAGGTCGATCAATGGCTCATGCGTTCTATAAGTCAGGCACGTACTATATGCTCTCCAAGCCTCGAGAGAGAGGCTCTTTAAACTACTCGGACGATGCCGTGGAGCTCCAGATAGGGATTAATTCGCCCATCAATCAGGACACTCATATTCCAGAGTACAAGACTCTTATTCTTTCTCCTATCGAAGGTAAGGTCCATACTGAACGGCGATGAAATAACGGCTTTAACAGCAAACAGACGAAGATGACTGTTCTATAGAGAGCAGTATCGCTTGGTCAATACAGAATCCACCAACCAATCGTATGGATGAAAACGCATTGCGTACTGTTCTGACCTGGCTTACATACTGTCGCACTGCCCATCCGCAATGCCAGCTCCACCGCGAAGATGGGTGGTACCCTACACGCTTGATCGACGTCTGTAGTCCTCAGGAGATAACGACTCCCGCTGTAGACTCTTTTGTCGCGGACTTTCTAAAGGCTCTAATAGGTGATTTACCCGGAATCAAGTTGATTGATACCAATGGGGCAAACTTGACTGAACCATACATTACTCTCACTCACCGCTGGCAACATGAACCAACGTTCTTCACAACCAAGAATAATATAAAACAAATGCAATGCTCCATTGATGAGAGCGAGCTTCCTGTAGTCTTTAAACAAGCCATTCAAGTAGCGAGGAGATTGGGGGTTCGCTATCTGTGGATAGACTCATTGTGCATCATCCAAGATGACGAGGAAGATAAAGCCACCGAAATCTCGAAGATGGGCCAGATCTACACAAACTCGCTCCTGACAGTGTCTGCCACGGCAGGAGCTGGCCAGCTTATACCAGTGGAGCGAAAACCACATCTGATCGATCCATGCATTCGAGTGCCGCGCTGGAAAGATGCAGTCCAGAAGCCATACTTGGTGACCGATTTTCGATTCTGGGACGATCGAATCTACAAGTCACCTGTCAATAAACGCTGTTGGATTACTCAGGAAAGGTGGCTTTCGCCTCGTGTTCTACACTTTGCATTTGATCAATTGGTATGGGAATGTCGTGAACTCGAAGCATGTGAGACGTTTTTCTGCGGACTTCCCAAAGAAACGAGACTTAACAAACACACTGGATTTAAACAGGGGCATCCTCGTAGTCTTGAAAGTGTAGATGCTGATTCCGATCCCAAAAGCAGAGTTGCTGATGCATCTGAAACTCGAACTCAATTACTTATGGACTGGCGTAAGATTTTGGAGACATATGCGCGAACCGAAACGACGAATTTACGTGATCGCATGGTAGGACTCTCTCTTGTTGCGGATCGTTTCAAACAAGGTCTCGACGACGAACTTGTGGCCGGCTTATGGCGGAAAACCATCGTTGGCGAGTTACTGTGGTATGTTTCCCACGGACGACGGTCGAATTGGCTCTCAAACGAGCTACACGAAGAGGCGACTGGTGCAGACTGGGAGCGCATCTTACTGTCTCAACACCACCGCGCTGTGAGCGAATCCGTTCGTGTAGATGCCGCTCTCGCGCCTTCATGGTCGTGGACATCCGTGTTGGGAGATATCGAAATGGGTATCGACGTTGAGGACAGAGACGAGTCCATGATCGATGTTATTGACGTCAGTCTTGAATTGACAGTTGCGCAAGAACCAGTATTTGGTGCAAAGAAAGGCGCATTGAAATTGCGAGGCAGACTTTATCCTATCCATCTCCAACCAGCCGAAAGCTCGTATATGCCCCCACGGCTGTTCATCGGTGGCTTACCGGAAATTAGCCCTCTTCTCGACAAAGGTGTTGGAGATTGGAAAGAGCCTTCCCACTGGGTGCACTTGCAAGCCGATCAGCCAGAAGAATACACCAACGTGGAAAACTCATGTTTCTTGCCCATCATCCTACGCCATCAGGATGTAGCAGCCAGGCGCAAAGTCTTTGAAGATATCGGCATCGCCGCATTGTCTGCAAGTCTCGAAAACAAGGAAGAGGTCTCGGAGGTGTACGGACTCTGTTTGAAACCAACAAGTGTTCAAGGAGAGTATTCACGACTGGGACGTATTGATTTTGTGAATGGTGATGATGCAGACCTATTTGAGCGTGGCTTTCGACGCTGGAGGAAGAATGGGTTTTCTCAAGTGATTGATGATGAGCATACTATGAGCCTGCGTAGTGAACTTTATATGCCGGATGAAGCTAGCGTTCTTCTGATTAATTAGTCAATTACGAGATTGTGCATGAGCAAATTGCATTAGCATAATACGATCGATTGCTTACCATAAGCCAGGGCTGAACAGAGATGTTCAAAATTCGTTTGAAAAAGTCGACCTAATGTTCCAAAGAGCTCGTTGGATTGTGCAATTTGGTAAATAGTTCAATCAGGTGAAACAATCAAATGGGTATCAGATCAGGATTATTAGGCTGATTAGCCTGTCCAATTGATTTGACGACAGAAAGCTATCGATTACAGCTAGCTAGTATGCAAGCAATCAAGGATTGTTGGTACATTTGTAGTGCCATCCGTGGCAACGTCATTTATCGTCACCTTTAGAGGAGCCCAGCCAAGGTCTCTACACATGAGAGAATAAAAGAAGAACGCCATCGGAAATCGCCCGCAGGCATTCCCGTATGCATGAATGCATTCGCTATCGAGGTCCTCATAGGGAGCTCGTAGTATAAACTTCAAAATCAGGACAGGTGGTGTCAATGCCGGGATTACTTTTGTTGAAATGGTGTTTGCTTTTTGTTCCAGTAAAAATCAGGCGATAAACACATTTGTAGAAATACGAGACCATCGTCGCGCGATACATGCAGTAATTCTGCGAAGATGATGTTAGGTAGATGATGGTTTCTGCTTGTCGCCTCAGCCAAATGCTTTTGGCGCGTGGATCAGACCGGCTTTTTATGTTTCTCATTCGCCATAGTGCTCACGATGGGTTCAGTTTTGGTGTTGGTGCTGCAGAGCCATTCGTCATTGTTATCGCAGGCTTGGCTGGAAGCGCATGTACTGGCTTGGCTGGCGTGCCATTCGAGGAAGTAGCCAGCTTATCTTTTCCAGATAGCTTCATGTACATCTCTTTCAGCTTTTTGCCTGTCACCCGTTTGTCCTCTTGTTTGGCTTGCGGCCAGTGACGCGCAGAGACGTAATGCCAAAGCTTTTCATCCATGTTCGACTGACCCTGACGAGCTTGCGACGATATGTGATCTCCGACAGCCACCAAGGTGTTCTTAATGATCTTCAGGCGAGTTTCTGCATCTGGAACTTTCTTCTTCGTTGCACCACTTACTTTGACAAGATGCGCAGAAATTGGTTCCAGAATTCTTTGGGCTTGTCGTTCAGAATCAGACATTGGTCTAGGTACGCCATTTGCAACAGACGGCGAACTAGTTGAGCGGTGGTGGTGAGACTTGCGATCGCGATCACGATCGTCCGAATATCGATGTTTCGACAGGCCATCCTTGCTCCCCATTTTACGGTGGCCGTTTGGCGATCCATGTGAGAGACGGTGTCGATCGTGGTGGTGTCCATCGCCGGATTGCATTCTACGCAGAGCACTTGGGGCTGGGCTTGCAGAATCTCCAGGTGTGCCAAAGCGTCCTGAGTGGCCCAGACTCTTACGATTGTTCCGATGATGGTTGTCCAAGGCTCGCTTAGCAGCAACATTGGTACCATTGCTCAGCTTGTCCTTTAGAACGCTAATCAAGTAGTTTGATCTTCGAACAAGATGCACAGCGCCAGGGGATCGCGCAACGACCTTCTCATCGCCTCCTTTGGAACGATCTTCTTTGGCAGCGACACGATGCTCTTCGAGGAAAAGCTTGTCTTGAAGTCCCAGCTCGGTGTCATCGCGAATGTCGACCCAAGCGCCGAATCCGTGACGGGCCATACCAACACATAGCATGCCATCTTCGCGAGCGCCCCACTCACATGTGTAGGTGGCAGATTTAGAGGCCTCTGGTACGCGGAACGCTCTCCAGTCTGGAGCATTCTTGACGATGTCGCGAATCATTCGCATATCTTGTGGACGCTCTGTGAGCGTCTCGGCGTTGTTGCGCTTGACTCCGCGGAAGTCGAACAACACAGCCTTTCGATCCTTCTTCGTGATAGGTTTGTTAGTCGCTCTCTCAAGTTCGGTGACTCTAGTCTCCTCTTCCTGCAACAGTCGAATGGCGGTGTCGATGACTTCTTTGAGAGTATCTTTGACAATGTCGACGTCACGACCAGTAAGACGAGCGGCTTTGATTATCTCGTCCTGCTTTTCGTCAATGGAGCCGTATCTTTCATAGGCATTGATGAGCAGACGACACTCTTTTTCGCTGAGTGGTCGCCGAGGATCAGCACCGGAGTCAGAGTCATCGCCAGAAATGTCTGCTGCAGCCTCAGCAGCGGCAGCTCGTGCTCGTTTCTTCGCAGCCCGTTGTTCACGAGCCTCGTCGACAGGAGCCTTGCGCTTTCGAGGCTGATTTTCTTCAATGATTGAGTCCAAGTATTCGGCTTCCCGTTTCTTGCGTTCTTGTTCTTTGATCTTCTCGAGCTGGTCTTTGGGGATAATTTCATCCCACTCCAAATCAATCTTCACATCGGTGTATTCAAAGCTTCGCAAGAACTCTTCGCCACCATCAGTCGTCATACCCTCGGGCTGCTCGGTCTTGTGCTCTTCCGCATTTTCAAGAACGGCGTCAATGTCGAGCTCTTCAAGTTTGCGCTGGTTGCCCGACTGTTCGAACATCTTCTGGCCACGTTTCTTGAGAATACGAGAGATATCATCGGATGATGTAGGTTCTGCTATGGCACCACCAGCGCGGGCCAGGCGATCACCGAGTTCACGAGCATCCTTGTCTGTAACACCGCGTTGAATGGTGATGAATTCAAGCATGAGCTTATTTCGGGCACGTTCAAGGACTTCTTCCTCAACCGTGTCTTTCGAGACAAGGCGGTAAATGGTTACAGGGTTCTTTTGACCGATACGATGGGCTCGTGCCATAGCTTGCAAATCAGCTTGTGGATTCCAATCAGAATCGAAAAGAATTACGGTGTCGGCAGTCATCAAGTTGATGCCCAGACCACCAGCTCGAGTAGACAGCAGAAAGCAAAAGTCTTGGCTATCCGGTGCATTGAAGTGATCGATAGCCATGCGTCTGGGACCGGCAGCAATTGTACCATCCAATCTCTGAAATTGGTGGCCACGGAGCTGAAGATAATCTCCAAGAATGTCGAGCATTCTCACCATTTGGCTAAAAATCAAGACGCGATGGCCGTCTTTCTTCATCTTGGTGAGGAGCTGGTCCAAAAGCATCATCTTGCCAGATGCTGTGATGAGCCCCTTCAGCTGGTCGTCACGTGCTTCACTCCCGGCCAACACCCGATCTTCGGCGCCTGGGAACATGAAAGGATGATTACTAGCTTTCTTAAGTTCCATCATGATGTTCAACAGCGACGTTTTTTGTGCTTTTGATCCTGCGTTCAATGCGGCGTAGTTGCGAGTGAGAATATTCTTGTAGTACTCAAGCTGTAGGTCAGAAAGTTCAACGCGGATTATTTTCTCGGTCTTCGGAGGCAGGTCATTTTCGACCTTTTGCTTGGTTCGTCGAATCATGTAGGGTGAAATCGCATCGGTGAGCTCTGCAATTTTCTTACTGGCATTTTCTGATGTGAGATCGATATCGTCTTCAACGTGGACTCTGCCAGGCATCAAAAAGTCCATTAGTGCAGAAAGTTCGCCCAACGTATTCTGCATGGGGGTACCGGTGATTAAGAGTCGACTTGGAGCGCCAAAATCTAAAAGCTTTGCATAGAGCTGAGAATCACGATTCTTTAACCGATGCGCTTCATCGACGGCCATGAACTGCCATTTGAGCTGTGAGAGAAAACCAGAGTCGGCAAGGATATATTCATAAGTTGTCAGTAAAACGTTGAATTTGGTCTTCTTCGGGTTGCCGTCAACGAGTAATTCGTATTCTCGAATTATCTTGCGGGCAGCCTCATTGCCGTTGTATACGACATAGTTCATGGTTGGTGTCCAGTTGTTGAAGGTGTCAGCCCATGCTGGCATTGTTGATAGTGGAACTACGACAATGAAGGGACCTTGTTGGCCACGTTCATGTCTGAGCCATTCCATGAAAGAAACAGTTTGTACTGTCTTTCCGAGACCCATTTCATCGGCGAGGATGACGTTGTTACCTTTACACCAGTGATGTGCCAAGAAATTGAGACCATGAATCTGAAAATCACGTAGTTGGCCGCCTTTGATGTATGACGGCTGGGTGCGGAAAGCTTTGTAGTCGGATCTTGTTGCCAGTGTTGACTCCGTTCTGTTCGATTGCAGCACCTTGGACGAGCGGTCCAAATAACGATCGATTTCAGTCTGTGCGAGCTGACTGACGAGAGTTGCTGGCTCCCATGTGCATGAGTCGTAGAAGAGACCTCGCCATTTGACAAAGTACTCGGTATCCTCTTCTCCGTCTCTTGCTCCGATAACGCGCTCGACCTTCATGTAGTCATTCAGTGAGTCCAGATAGGCTTCGCGGTCAAGGTTCCATTTTTCTCGGTCCTCGATAGCAACATCTGGGTCCTGTGTCAAGCTGATCTCTACCCGCACGATTTTCCTGAAGTAATTCTCCAGGCGTCGAAAGCCTTTGCAGGACGATATGGTGGCCCAAGTCTCCCATGTGGCATGATAATGTGCTTGATTCTGCCACTTGATGTAGAATTCAAAGTCATGTTTGTCTGGGTCGGTGGCGTCTGCATTCTCCTTTAATCGATGGTTGAGAATAGCATCGACAGCAGGGGAGTTGTCTTCTTCAACGTAGTAATACGCTGGCGTCATTTCGGTATCATCGTCGCTCAGTCCCAGCTCATCATCGTCATCGTTATAGCTCGTGACCTTGGCGGCTTTTCGTGTCGAGAATCGGACTTCACTGAGTTGAGGTGTCCCTCGACCAGAGTTGCCAGCCTGGAGCTTCTGTCGATGTTTTTTTGCAAAGGTCCGTCCACGCTGACCGCCGTATGTGTCGTCGTCCTCTGACTCGGATGCAGGTGACTCCGGCTGTATTGAAGAATTGTCTCGAGTCGAGGCTGTGAGGTAGAGTGTTAGCGGCACTTCATAAGCGATGTCACGATATGCATACCAGATCTAGGACCATTGGTCTTTTGTCGCTTGCGTCTTCGACCCGTGTTAATGTCATCGTCATCATCATCGTCAGAACTCTCAGCCTGCAGTTATCCGTCAGTATATGGGCAATGAAATCGCATGTGATTGTGCACATACCAAGTTGGGATTGACTCTGGCTCGGCCCTGTGGAAATACTGTTAGCGAAATGTCAAGGCGGTGCGACTGTGAATCACATACGCTACGTCGAAGACCATATAGCTCAGGATTTAGTTTCATATATTCTTCGTCGTCTACTTCCACTTTCCGCTTAACGGGGCGTACTTCGTCGTCCGATGATTCTTCGTCGTCGAGTCGCGTGTCGTCCTCTTGCTCCTGGGGTGAGACGCCGCCGTCAAAATCTGCGTCATCCTCGCCGGTCGCATCTTCATCCTCATCTATTTCAGACGTTGCCATCTCATGCATAGCATCGTCATCGGAATCTCTTTGTTGCTGACGATCGGTCGAAGTCGGGATGGTGGTGCGAGGAAGGTCATTGACGTCGGAAAGCTCGCTCTCGGATCGCGCGGGCCGAGCAAACGGACTCTGGTGCCCCTCGTCGTTGTCTGAATCAGGTCTATCCGGTATGGACATATCGCTGGCGTTGTGAGGATGAGTCGGTAGAAGAATGGGCCCCGCTACGGATGAGGATATCAGCAGTTTCTCTGGCCACAAATGTCGCAGAGAGTCGAAATTTGGCCAGCAGATAGAACACAGCTACGCGACCCGATCCCCCCTTCAATTGGCCGTAGTGTCTGCAGAGTTTCCAGAGATATCGGGTCCGATGGTAAAATCGCAGCCTTGGATGAGAGAGCGATGGAGAAGGCTGGCAGCGGCGTCGAGGAACACAGCGGCACAGGGTATTGAGAGAGCAGTATCTCGAGGCGTTCAACGGTGTAGGGAGTGTCTCTGGCAGTATCGCGTGCTCGCATGGGGAACAACCAGATGGTCAAAGGCCAATATCAGACGAGGTCGCGGCGTAGCGGACGACAGGCCGGCGCGGTGGACGACGGCAGCAGGGCGCAATAGGGCAATGGATACGCAGAGCAGGAATCACTTACAGGCCATGACAACGTTGGCCTCGGTGGCAGCAGGAGAATAGGCGGACGGAGAGAGAGGTGGTGGTGGTGTGTCGGGAACCAGCACCGTGCTTGAACAGTGCTCGAAGTTGCAGTCCAGAGCGCCAGGGCTCACGCTGGCCCGTCGCAGGTGGACGCTCGGCGAGAATTCAGCTCGTGTGCCTGAGGCCGCCGTGTGCCCGCCTCAGGCATCAGTTAAAGTTACCGCAGCCAATTACATCGGGCATAATCCACATACAACCGCCCACCTGAAAATCACTTCAACTTCTTTCTTGGTTGCTTCGTCCACGTCGTCGCCAGTTCGTCTCGACTCGCCCACGCCGTCAACTCTCTGGTCGGTCCAGCGCTGGTTCTGTTCTTCTTCCTATTACTCCACGCACAAAGCAGAGACTCGTGCATTTCGCGACCAAATCCCCCCACCGATCAACCACCGCCGCCAATCGCAGCCATGGGAGACAAGCTGACACGTATTGCCATTGTCAGCACCGACAAGTGTGTTTTGATCCTTTGTCTCAAATGAACTACATCCAAATGCTAATTACTCTCGCGCAGGTGCAAGCCCAGTAAGACACTTTCGCCAACTCAATATCATCTCCTCGACCCCACCTACTGACCCCGCCACAGAAAAATGTCGACAGGAGTGCAAGAAATCTTGCCCAGTCGTTCGCACTGGCAAGTTCTGCATTGAAGTCGAACCTACCAGCAAGATTGCCTTCATCTCCGAGCGTCTCTGTATCGGATGCGGTATTTGCCCCAAAAAATGCCCCTTCGACGCCATCAACATCATCAACTTGCCCACCAACCTCGAGACTCAGGTCACTCACCGCTACTCGGCCAACAGCTTCAAGTTGCACCGTCTGCCTATGCCAAGACCCGGCCAGGTGCTTGGTTTGGTAGGAACAAACGGTATCGGCAAGAGTACGGCATTGAAAATCTTGGCAGGAAAACTGAAACCCAATTTGGGCCGTTATGACAACCCACCGGATTGGGAGGAGATCCTGAAGTACTTCCGTGGCTCTGAATTGCAGAACTACTTCACAAAAGTTCTTGAAGACGATCTCAAGGCCGTCACCAAGCCTCAATATGTCGATCAAATCCCCAAAGCCGTCAAGGGCACCAACCGTACCGTCGGTTTCCAGATGATGCAACGCTCTCAAGTCGAACAGGACCGTTTGGATGAGATTGTTGACACCCTCGAACTGAGACAAGTTTGGGACCGTGATATTGATCTTCTCTCCGGTGGTGAACTGCAACGTTTTGCCATTGGCATGGTCTGCATTCAAGAAGCCGACGTGTAAGTTTTCGCCATGCCCTTGTATGATGGACATCAACTGACCTGTTCCAGCTACATGTTCGACGAGCCTTCTTCCTTCTTGGATGTCAGGCAACGTCTTGCCGCAGGTCGCATGATCCGTAGCTTGCTGGGCCCAAACAAGTACGTCATTGTTGTCGAGCACGATTTGTCCATCTTGGACTACCTGTCCGACTACATTTGCGTTCTCTACGGTAAGCCCGCCGTCTATGGTGTCGTTACTGCGCCCTTCTCTGTCCGTGAAGGTATCAACATCTTCCTTGATGGTAACGTCCCCACTGAGAACTTGCGTTTCCGTGAGGAGAGCTTGCAATTCCGCATTGGAGAAGCTGGTGATGAGTTCATGATCGACAAATCCCGTGACTATGGCTACCCAAAGATGAAGAAGACCCTCGACACTTTCCAGCTGACCGTTGAGGCTGGTGAATTCACCGATTCTGAAATTGTGGTCATGATGGGAGAGAACGGTACCGGCAAGACGACCTTCTGTAAGATGTTGGCTGGTGCTCTACAGCCCGACGATGGCAAAAAGATGCCAGCGATGAACATTTCTATGAAGCCACAGAAGATTACCCCCAAGTTCACTGGCACTGTTCGCCAACTGTTCTTCAAGAAAATCAAGGCCGCTTTCTTGAGTCCTCAGTTCCAGACAGATGTTTACAAGCCATTGAAGATGGACGACTTCATTGACCAAGAGGTTCAAAACTTGTCCGGTGGTGAACTTCAACGTGTCGCTATCGTTCTCGCCCTTGGTCTCCCTGCTGACATCTACGTCATTGACGAGCCATCTGCCTACCTGGACTCTGAGCAGCGTATTGTCGCCGCTCGCGTTATCAAGCGCTTCATTATGCACTCCAAGAAGACGGCATTCATCGTCGAGCACGATTTCATCATGGCCACCTACCTTGCTGATCGTGTCATTGTCTTTGATGGTCAGCCATCCATCAAGTCGCGTGCCAACAAGCCCGAGAGCTTGTTGACCGGCTGCAACACCTTCTTGAAGAACTTGGACGTCACTTTCCGCCGTGACCCCAATACCTACCGCCCACGTATCAACAAGCTTCACTCGCAGCTCGATACCGAACAGAAGAACAACGGAAACTACGTGAGTCTTAATCTTGCTTGTATGTTGCTGTTCGTAGTACTGACAATATTTCGCAGTTCTTCCTGGAAGAAGAGTCCTGAAAGGCGTCCTAGAGGTTTTGGGTGTAGAAAGCAGGCAACGGACCCCCTGCATAAACCAGACAAAGCGGCGCCGTGCCCTCAAGAGCGGTGCCGATGAGGCCCTCGATGAGGAAGGTGGTGAGGACGATGACGACGAAGAAGTGATTCTGTCTCGGTAGAGACGTCCTTCTCATCTGTTTGTCCGTGAACGAAAAGCCCATGGGGAGCTCAACCTCCACCACCGATGAGATTCACGAAGCACGACGGTGATGAAATGCATTACGCGCTGTCTGGTCAGGCACGCTATAACAATAAAGGGGCTGGTCAAATAAAAATCTTCACGGGCTGCATACCTCCAGCCGTGGAGTGGGGGACCAAAAACGGTATAAATTAAAAAATATATTTTTGCTCGGGCAGTAGTAACACGGGAACACGGATTTGCAAGTTAGCATATCGGATGATTTCAGGACGTACCAAATGTCACTCTTTTGATTCCTTTGGACACGATGTTTCTCAACCAATTTCGTTGTTTTGAACCACGTTAAAGCTAGATACTGTGCCTCAGCTCTCTGCTGTCATTATGATTAGTTGGTGAGAGAAAGACGTACATCGCCGTAACCAAGTCATCGCCGGACCGAATAGTCCCATGTCAGACTGAAAGTTGTCGTGTTTACGCCTCTTTGGGTTGCAGATGTCGATGTGCCTCATGCACCACAGAATAAATCCTCCTCAATGGCAGAAGGCACCTCGGCGGTTTTTGCGATTCTCTCCAAACGGTTCCACAATGCATATCCTCTCAAATTTGAATTTCATCGTCCACAGCAGTCAGCGCCATTCAGGAACAATAGTCTGTTTGGATGCAGCATAGATGCTGGTCTAGACTTCTTCGATCTCACCCTCCTCACTTCCACTCTGTAACGCCGGAGGTTCTTCCTTGGGATCCACTTCAGGTGTACGTGTGCGCATACGACGCGGGCGCTAGAAATTTCTTAGTTATTGCTTTAATTAGTGACGGTTGACTCGACGTACCTTATTGCTGCGTCGACTGGAGTTGCTAACATCCGAGTCGGCACGCTTGCGAACAGAGCCTGGGTGGCTGCCAACGGCATCCTCGTCGCCATAGTCAAGTGTACGGCCCTTATCGCGGGGGTCTGCACGGCTGACGTAGCTACGCTCGCGTTCCATTTCACGCTCACGCCTCTCGCGATCGTAAACGGACATACCGTCCGTATCTCTTCGATCTCCACGCCTGTCTCGGTCGTATCTGTCGTCTCGTCGGTCTCGTGGTGGTGGAGTGAGTCCGAAAGACGCTTTGCGGTAGGATCTCTCACGATCAGCTTGCGCCTTGCGCCTGTCAGCCTCATATGAATCTGCTTCAGGGGTGCGACTTCGGTGGCGGCGATCACGCTCATAGTCTCGGCGGGGAGCGTTGCGGTGATCACGATCACGTCTAGCTCGGTCGCGTTCCAGCTCTTCCTCTCTCTCTTTCAGACGACGAATATGCTTTTCGAACGCAGATCGCCTAGCTTCGTCGTCATCCAATGCTTTGAATTCCTCGTAGCTCTGCAGTCTCGGGGCCACATCCTCATACGTGTCACCAATGCGAACTGCTGGCTCGAGGTGCTTGATGACCGATCTCAGAGAATCGATCGCTCTGCGCTGCTGACGCTCTGCGTCTTGCTTTTCGTTTTCAACGCGCCGCTTAATTTTCTCCATCAATCTGTTGTAAATGTTCAACATGGTCTCTTCATCCAGAGTAGCCGTGCGTCGATCTGATCGCATAACCTTTGCGAATTCTTCAATCGCAGTCTTGAGGGTCATTTCGAAACGCTTCTCTTCCAGGACGTCGAGGGCTTCGTTTCTTAGTGATCGAAGCTTGTTTTCTTCTTCCACGAGAATATCCCAGAATAACTCAATAGCACTACTTCCTGGCACTGTCAAAAACGCCCTCGTTCGAGGATCATCAATAACGAGGGGGGCAATATCCTTCCACTTTGTTCCGATTTTGATACGGCCTTGTTTGTGAAGTTCACTGAGTAGCTGCTTGTAAGCGTCGCGCGCTTGTCGGTCGCGACGAGACTTCATCCTATTGTTTCTCTGTTTGGCTTCATTTGCCGCTTCGTCCAGTATCTTCACATGGTATTCGTAAGCCGTGAACATATCATATTTGTTGAGGGATTTGAAAGTTTCGTCGGCTTTGAAACGGCTGTTGCCCACGATGCGGCTGTGAGCCTCTCTCCAGTTTGTCATTGGGTCTACGATCAAAGCCTGTAAAAGTCCACCTAGTTCATGGACCGCCTTCTGGTGCTTTCTGGCTTCTTCGTCGGCATGCTTAATCTTGAGATCGCGAATGTATTCGTCGAACATCGCGCGACGCTCAGTATCATCGCTTGCGCTCTTAAATACTGCCTCTCGCTCTATCTTAGGGCGTGCGGTCTTCCATCGAGTGTAATACTTGATATCATCGTGTGTTTGGAGCATCTTGCGAAAATCTTCCTTCATTTTCTGCTTCCGGTCCTTCTCCTTCTGCTTCTCTTGTGCACGAACCTCGACGCAGTACTTTGCAAAAGCCTCTTTTCGCTCCCTTGGATCTTTGAGAGCACGAAACTCCCGTTCGCGGATCACGAGGCGCAAAGCCTCTTCCCATTTCATATCAGGGGTGACTCCATGTTTTTTGAGCAATTTGAAAAATGCATCCTCAGCCTGGCTTCCGGTAGCATACTCGGGCTCATCATTCTTTGCTGGCATTGGCCCACGAAACCCCATATTGTCCCGATCCTGGCGGTTCTCCCATGGCTGGCCACGGCCACCCTCGAAGTTCGGCTTCTGAGGCAGATAGCGATCCACACGGCCGCGATCCTCCCTCCGCTCCATGCGACGCTCTGACGAACCATGCTTGTCTCCACTTCCGTAACCAGGTAATCCACCGCCTGCAACAAATACCGGTGCTGCACTCTCCTCTTCCTTCACAAACCCCTTAGGAGTTTCCCAGGTGGTCTCTCGAGTGACGGCATTGTAGTAGTACGTCTTGCCTTCGGCTGTGTTCGTGGCTTTCCATGCTGCATCAATCGCAGCCTGATCAGCCGTCACCGCAGCCGGTGTCGCGGGGCCATCGAAATCATCGGGTTTCGTCCAAGAAGTCTGTTTGGTGACCGAGTGGTAGTAGTAGGTACGGCCATCGGGCGCCTTAGCCTCGGCCCATAAAGCCATTTCGATTACTACAGTGGGAAGGGGGTTGTGAAATGCCTGCGCAAGAGAAACGCAAAGTAGCCCACTCGCTCGCGGCGTAGCACTACTGTGATGTTCGACACCCCAACGTCACAGCACACAGAAACACAGGCGGGCAATCAGCAGAAAGCAGTAGTGGCGTCCAGTTGAATTTTATACTTCAGTCCAGCGTGTTGTCGTCGGAGTCGTGTGTTGTTGTGTGGTGTCAGAGGGATGGAGCATATCCATGTACACGTTCTTTCCTGAAAAAGCTCGCGCTCGGACCTGCTCAAATGTTCAGCAAACGACGGCCAGAACTATTTGCGCAAGCACGACGCATACGTCCCGATAATTCTGTTCTTTTTCCTCCCCTACATTGTCAATTGCTTGGTCTATTTCACCTACAGCTTCCAGTCCGCTATATTCCTCCTATAAGACGTCTGGCAATTGTCACCGCACTTCGGCCAATCCAAACACTACCCCGAAGCGCGAGTGCGCCGTGGCCGAGTTCGAGCCAGGCTTGCCGCCATGTCGCTCAATTCTTATTTAAACAGTGAGTTTAGCACCATGGCATAATTGACTAATCCTGGTTTGAATGTGATTGGCTGACAAGATGCGCGCTTTGCAGAGAAAGTCCTCATCATCACTGTTGATGGCCGCACGTTGACCGGAACCCTCGTATCCTGCGATCAAGTCACCAATCTCGTGCTGAAGGACACCATTGAACGAATCATTAGACCACAAGATGACGAGGACCCAAGCTCTGAACAACCTCACGGCTTATATCTTGTAAGAGGAGACAACGTAGTTATATGTGGACTGGTAGACGAGGAACTAGATGCGAGCATCGATTGGACCAAGGTTCGCGGAGAGGTCATTGGGTCTACGAAACATGTTTGAAAAGAAGAGATTATGATTGCACGGATGTGCTAGAGCGGATTTGATGAAAGCCCCTCGAAAAAGCCGGCCGACCAAGTCCTGCAACAGACCAGCAAGCCGTACAGCTGACTGTTGGGCCTTCGATCTCCAGTTTTGAATTCGTCTGGCACAACGAAGACTTTGGCATAATTTGCATGAGTGCTGTCAAATTTCTACGTGGTGAGCATCAATTCTATCGATGGTTTCGCTGATTGACGAAGACGTCATCGAGCCGGATGGACCAAGATGTACTGGACCTGTGCGGATGCACCGTTGAAGAGGGACTGGCCTATGGAGCAGAATCTTCCAAGGCGATGCGGTCGAACTTTGTATCGGGGGGCACAAAATTCTGTGCAGAAATTCCAATATTGCCCTCGATTGCTCATACCAAAACAGATGGAAGAATATAAATACCCTGTCACTTAACCGAGAGCGCAAAACAATGACAAATAAAATCCACGCCAGGGCCAGTTTCATAATCGTTATGCCCATCAATCGATGATTGAAGTTTTATACCCATAATGAGAACTAACCCTCTTAGAAACTCTGTTGACCGACCTGCGAACGTGGCAGCAAACCTGTGAACAGAACACAGCCTAATGTGACCCCTCCTGCCAGGTACAAGACATGCTTGAGTGGTTCCAATTGATCGGCAGAACCGTTCGAAGGCAAGAGGTTCTCCGCCGTCAATGGAGCGATGATGCCGAACAGTCTACCCCAAAAGCTTGCAAGCCCACAAGCTGTTCCGCGAATTGGAGCAGGGAACACTTCAGGAGTCCAGCCATACAGCACAGCATTGAACATGCTCTGGAAGAAGTATTCCATGACGTTGAGCCCGATGTTGCTTGCCTCGGTGTTGACGGCACTGAAGATAAAGATGGATATTCCCATGAGAGCAGATGAGACCATCATGGTCACTTGTCGCCCTATTCGAGGGACTCGGTACATCATGGCACCTAGGACTACTCCCGCTATACCTGGACCATAGATTGCGATGTAACTTCGGTAAGTGAACTTCAACGAAAGGTTCAATTGTCCGTTTTTCAACGCAACAATTTTCGGAAGGTAGGTACCTGATCTGTGTTAGTGAAGATCTACTCATCAAGTCACTATCATGCTCACCAGCAAGAGTGAAGCCCCAGAAGTCACAAATATAAGTCAGCCAAACCAGAATCGTCAGACGAGTCATCTGCACGCTACTGAACAGCATGTTGTAGCGCGCGAACTCGATCTTAATCTTCTCTCTAAGAGGAAGCTGAGATTGTGCTTTACCAGAACCCAAGAGTTCTCTGGCACTGTTGAGAGATGCCTCTTCCGTAATCAGTGACTCGAAATCAGCCTTGGTCACACCACATCGTCGTTTGTTGACATGAGCAATATGCTCAAGAACCTCGATGGCCTTGTCATCTTTTCCACGGAATACCAGAAACTTTGGACTCTCCTGGAAATTGAAAACAACGAATCGCAAGATGAAAATGCCCAAGGTGATTGCGCCTATTGCGAACATCAAGTAACGCCAGCCCATATTATCTGCTTTCGAGCAACATCTTATTCCCGAACCTACGGTGTTACATGACGGCAAGGGGTTACTTTCGCTGAAATTCGGGGAGCAGGAATATTTTGGTATGAAACCATACGCGATGGCACTTGTCACAACAACGCCAATGGGTTGAAATATGGACAGCAGGGCCAGCAAGAATCGTCGGTTTTGAGGAATGAACTCGAGGCAGATGGTCGTATCGATAGGAATATTGCCGCCAATCCCAAATCCAACGAAGGCGGTGACGACAAGAAACGCGGTATAGGTATTGCACCCACCGATTCCTAGTCCAAATGCTGCTGAGATCAGGCAGGTGAGGTTGAAGGCCCATTTGCGGCCAACAATATCGACGAGTACGCCCCACACAAAAGCGCCTGCTGTGAGACCGGCCGAAAATGCGACCTAGTAGCAGATCAGTGAGCATACTCGATGTTGCGAGACATGGTTACTCTTACAGAAATATTGCCACTCTGAGCAGGCGAGAACGCAAACTCCTGCTCAAGAGGGCCAAGCACTAACCCAAAGGCTTGGGCGTACAATAGGTCGAGAAGATAACCAAAGCCACAAAGACACCAGATGTACCATTGATATCTCCCCATTCCGTTGTTGTCAATCTCTCGGTTGATCAAAACACATTTCTTTTCGTAAATGGTCAAACCCGCCATTTCGTGGTCCAATGACACGTCGACATTGCTCGTCTCTTGGTTGGAGTCTGGCGTTAAGTATTGGTTCACACTCCCGGAACGACCATGGTTATGCGCTAGGATACCCATTACGGGCATAAAGAGGAGCTACTCAGAAGCAAAGCGAGAAATAGTGTCAAAGACTGAAACAACACCACGATCATGGATAAAAGACATGGGCAACTGCGCGATGGGACTCACCTGAACGTGGATGAGTCGAAGATTACATGAGATTACCATGAGAGTTCGACCCCAGCTCCCTGTCTGTTCATGTAATTTACACCTGGCCATCCGTGTATCTGCGTTGTATGGAGTCGAATCGTGGCGGATTGACACTCACAAACGTCACGACTTCTTAAAGCAGATTAGCGCAGTGAACAGCAACAAACGCAAACGCGCGACAGAATAACTATGCAATTTTGAAGAGGTGTAAAAGAAGATTTTCTGCTCTGCACGATGAAAATGATATTCATCCGCCAATAATTTATCTACTTAACTCTTTGTCGCAGTCTAGAATCACGGAATAGTTCGATCGACAGGCGCAACCCTAGTTTGTTTGTAAAAACGACGGACCAGGCGCGACAATACAAGAGTCTTATATGGCTAAAATAAAATGGATTACGCGAGCGTGTTGACCGAAGCTTTCATCAGTGCTCTTATTTTATATTGTCGATTGGAATATGAGGAAGATTGTCGTTCTGTCCATTTTAGGGTTACATGTTGGGTTCATTGCCCAAACACTAGTCTAGCTACGACCTTGATAGTATGAATTCCATGCTCTCCTACACATATGGGATAACTGGATTTGATGCTATCGCTGTGCATGATACATTTGTTCCTCGTTCGCTGTGGCAGCGTCGCGATTGATTGTGGTGATCGATCGTGAAAAATACTACGCTAGTGAACATCGAGTAGGTGTGCTTTTCAACGAAACTGCCTCTTGACCACTTCGTCCCGATTCATGATGCGATGAAATAGGAGCTACGATTGCTTAGCAGTGCAAATTCTATGTTACAGAAATAACTGTAGCCACAGACAATCCCGCTTCTCAACCGCGATCAAACCGGAGACGCTACGGCCACAAACGGAGCGCCTGCCCATCACAGCAGAGCCCGATATGGACAGCCGAGGACGAAAGAAGGCTGAAAAGTCGCGTGGACGGGAATAAAGTCCCAGTTAGTTGCGATTGGCGTCAGCGAGTGAGAGAAGCGGTAGGTCAGCGCCTTTTGCTTTCAGGTACTTCGGAAACTGACGTATTCACGTGCTGGATCGAGCCTCGGTTCAGAGGAGGAAGCTGTCGGCTCACCTCGTGCCTGGTTCTGGGAGGCGCAGAGTAAACATTTGACTTGAATCCTCATTTTCAATTGCCTCTATATTTTGTTGTTCCATTTTTCCACTTATAATCCGGCTGCATATATACACAGTCCATTCGGCTGACCCCGTAATCCCGACGCGCCCTAGAAAGCGAAGAGCTTGGCCCCGAGTACAACATGTCCGCCCAAAAACCCCTCAACCAACAACACGCCTCCTCTCGACTCAATCTGATCAAAAACCACGTTGGCAATATGGAGAACGGCAAGTCAATCAAGACTGCCTTCAGCGCAGAGCTCGTCCCTCAGGCACCGGCCGATCCGCTCTTTGGGCTGATGGCTGCTTACCGTGCGGACACCGATCCAAAGAAGGTCGACCTTGGTATCGGCGCATACAGAGACAACAACGCAAAGCCATGGGTACTTCCCGTCGTTAAGCTGGTCAGTTCAATCAACGCAAGCACTTCGTGCGCCTCCTTCTAATATGTAATCAACAGGCGGACGAGATTCTCCGCAAAGACCCCGCAGTCAACCATGAATACCTCCCCATCGCCGGTCTCGTCGATTTCACCTCTGCCTCACAAAAGCTCATTCTTGGTGCTTCCTCTCCCGCAATCTCTGAGAAGCGAGTCACATCTCTTCAAACAATCTCCGGCACCGGTGCTGTCCACTTGGGTGCCCTCTTCCTCTCCAAATTCTACAGCCCCGCAATTGCCGCTGCGAAGACAATCTATGTCAGCAATCCCACATGGGCCAACCACAACCAGATCTTTGGCAATGTCAGCCTTCCGGTGAAGAACTACCCATACTTCAACAAGGAGACGAAGGGTCTAGACTTTGATGGGATGATCGACAGCATCTCCTCCGCGCCAGAGGGCAGCATCATTCTGCTTCACGCATGCGCGCACAACCCCACGGGTGTTGACCCTACTCAAGAGCAATGGAAGAAAATCGCTGCAGTTATGAAGCAGAGATGTCAATTCCCTTTCTTCGACTGTGCATACCAAGGATTCGCTTCTGGCTCACTTGCTCAGGACGGATGGGCAATCAACTACTTCGTGGAGCAGGGCTTTGAGCTCATGATCGCACAATCATACGCAAAGAACTTTGGTCTTTATGGTGAGCGTGCAGGCTGCTTCCACTTTGTTGCTGCTCCTTCCTCTTCGGCTGTAGATGAGGCCACTCGCGTTGGCAGCCAACTTGCCATTCTCCAACGTTCGGAGATTTCAAATCCACCTGCATACGGCGCACGAATTGCCTCTCTTGTTCTCAATGACCCCAAGCTTTTCGCTCAATGGGAGGAGGATCTTCGAACCATGTCTGGTCGCATCATTGAAATGCGCAAAGCCCTCCGGTCCAAGCTCGAAGAACTTAAGACTCCCGGCACATGGAACCACATCACAGATCAAATCGGCATGTTCAGCTTCACTGGCCTGTCAGAGAAGCAGGTTGGTCAACTCAGAGAAAAGTTTCACATTTACATGACCAAAAACGGACGTATCTCGATGGCTGGTCTCAACACTGGCAATGTAGAATACTTCGCAAAAGCAGTCGACAGTGTTGTGAGAGAGAGTTCTTAGACGGGCCGGTAGGAGAAGTCCACAGTAGAAAACGAACGAAATGTAACATACAGAGCATGGTATAAGAGAAATGTCCTCGAAGAATGAAAGCTTTCATATCCACAGTTTCATCGTAAGCCATGTTTGAACATATTTTTCAATCCATAGCGTGATAGTAACATCCAAATAAATATGCGGGAGAATGATGTTTCGATCCATTTCATTAGCCGCGGAATTCGTTCCGTCGGACAAATTGCCAAGCGCGAAGCGGAAAGACGCTTTCCAGGAGCGAGTCTTGAACCATCTACGCCATTTCGCAACCACCATCGTCACCGCCATGGCTCCTCCGAACATGCATTGCACCTGCAGGACATTGCTTAGCAAGACTTTCACTTCATCGGCGGTGCGACCTGCGACCCTGCCGCCGTCCTTTCTCATCCCGGCCTTTGTCAATGGCTCCCAATCCAACTCGTTCTCTACCACCACCCCAGCCGCGGCGCGCAAGGACGGAAACGTCAACCGCGGAGTATCAGCACTCTATCGATCTGGTCTTGGCCGCAAGCAAAAGCTTTCGGTGAAGCTCTCAGACCTCCCGAAGCCAGTCTTGGATCCAGCCTCACACCCTAAAGTCGAAGTGACCGACGATCATGGCCTTTGGCAGTTCTTCCCCTCCGATAAATCGACAATGCTTACGCCACAAAACCAAGACGCACACGGTCGGGGCTGGACGGTTGAGGAGCTGCGAACGAAAGACTGGAACGATCTTCACAAGCTGTGGTGGGTCTGTATCAAGGAGCGCAATCGGATAGACACAGGCGAGATGGAGCGAAAGAGGGTCAACCCTCAGATGTACGGCCAATATGAAGCCGATAACCGAACGAAAGAGGTATGTTTGATATCGGACGTGACTGATACGGTGGTGGAAGCTAACACATTCTGCGTACATAGATCAAGATCACGCAGCGACACATCAAGTTGGTCCTTACAGAACGATATTATGCATGGGAAAATGCGCGTTATGCGGCCATGGACGATCCGGAGATCAACATGTATGCCAACTTGGAGAAGGGAGAAAGCGTGTACACGCCCTCCCAAGTCGAGCAATCCCTCCCAGACAGCAGTGTACCAGAGGGCGCGAGCTCGATTGCGAATGGCGAGGCCCGTGTGTAGAGTAATTCGAAGCATAATTGTGTACTATCCTGTAAACATACATTGCCATTCTGTTCCGTCCCCGTGCAGGCCCGCTTCTCCTTTATCCCAATATATCCATACTACGGAAGAAGGCCAAAGCTCCGCCAAAGCTCCAAACCGGGCGAAGTTGGGGACTCGCTAGTACCCCACCCTGCGCCAGACCGCCCATACAGTAAACATTTCCATCCTCCTTTGCTCTGCAACTTGGAATCGCTGTTCAAACAACTGTCACCCTTTGATCCCTTTATACACACAAACCATACGCTATGGATGAGATCGCCCCCGAGTACGATGTTGTTGTCCTGGGCACTGGCCTGACGGAATGTATCCTCTCTGGCGTGCTGTCCGTCAAGGGCTCCAAGGTCCTCCACATGGACCGCAACGATCACTACGGTGGTGAGGCTGCCAGCGTCAACATCGAGGCCCTCTTCCGCAAATACAACAACTTCCAGCCCGGCACCGAACCTTGGAAGAAGTACGGCCGTGCCAACGATTGGAACATCGACCTCGTCCCCAAGCTCTTGATGAGCAACGGCGAGTTGACCAACATCCTCGTCAGCACCGACGTTACCCGTTACATTGAATTCAAACTTGTGGCAGGCAGCTACGTGCAACAGGGCAATGGAGCTAAGGCCACCGTGGCCAAGGTGCCATCTGATGCCAGCGAAGCTCTTCGCAGTCCTTTGATGGGTCTTTTCGAGAAGAGGAGGGCGAAGAACTTCTTGCAGTGGGTAGGAAACTTTGACGAAGCAAACCCAAGCACACACAATGGTGAGACAGACCGTGGAAGCGCTAGACACGAGAAGATGAAAGCAATGCAGAACTAACGCCATTGCTCTAGGTATGAACCTCTCACAAACTACCATGAAACAAGTCTACGACAAATATGGACTTGAGGAGACTACCCGCGACTTTATCGGTCACTCTATGGCGCTCTACCCCACCGATGACTACATCGAGAAGAAGGGAATGGCCAAGGACTGCGTTGAGCGCATTCGACTCTATGTAAACAGTATGGCTCGATACGGCAAGAGCCCTTACATTTACCCTCTTTACGGTCTGGGAGAGCTTCCTCAGGGTTTTGCTCGTCTCTCTGCCATCTATGGTGGAACATACATGCTTAACACCAACATTGACGAGGTCAAGTACGATGAGAGTGGCAAGGTAACGGGCATTCGCGCCACCATGAAGGAGCGGGGTGAAGAGGGCGAGGGCATGAAATTCGAAACCAAGTGCAAGAAGATCCTGGCCGATCCATCTTACTTCCAAGGCAAGGCCAAGGTCACTGGACACATGCTGAAGGCGATTTGCATTTTGAACCACCCACTCGACAAGACTGAGAACGCAGATTCTCTGCAATTGATCATCCCACAAAGCCAAGTCGGCAGAAAACACGGTTTGTAATCAGCCGAGTCTTTTGACATGAATCTTTAACTGACTTTTGTTGCAGACATTTACGTCGCTGTCGTTTCATCCGCCCACAACGTTTGCCCCAAGGGCTACTACATCGCCATTGTCTCGACCATTGCCGAGACCGAAGCCAACCACCACTTGGAGCTCCAGCCTGGTTTGGACCGCTTGGGCAAGATTGAAGAGACTTTCATGGGTCCACCAATTCCAATCTACGAGCCACTTGAGGATGGCAGCAAGGATAACATTTTCCTCAGCCGATCGTACGACGCTACGTCTCACTTTGAGACTATGACAGAGGATGTTAGAGACATCTACCGCCGTGCTCAAGGCGAGGAGTTGGTTGTCGAGAAGCTCAAGAGCGGTGAGGGTTTGGTGTCTGAAGAGTAATGTCGATACTCGTATTTTGAAGAGTCCACACAATGTCCTTGTCGCAAAATTGGGGACGGCTATTATTCTCTAGGCAGCAGCAGTGCTGTATATACCATAAACGGCAGCAACTCATATCAATTTAACTCACAGATTCAAATCAGATTCTTACGAAGAAGGCTTATTTCGTTTGATCGAGGACGAGTATCACCATGTCACAAAAATGAAGACTTGCAATCCCATGTCGAATTTGGTTTATACACCTATCGACATCTAATTCGGTAAATACTTGGAACCCCCTTAAACACCCTTGCAAATATCAACAGCATCAGCAGTATACTTCTCATAAGCAGTCGGATAAGCAGAACGCTGAACAGCCTGACAAAGCTTAGCCACATCCATCGTCTCCCACCCACTAATCCCCTTCATAACCCCCAAAAACTGATGAGCAGACTGCGCAGGATCCATATCGGCCTGGACATTTTTATAAACACTAACCCTCTGCTGAAAAATCCCCACACTATCATGATCCGACCCGACCGCATCATGCGGCAGCTTCAACGACGCCGGAACATTGCTGTTTGCGTACACGAGCATGCTTGCTTCTGTCAATCCCGTCGCTATTGCGGCTTGGCACGCGTGGTTTTGGAATTTGCCGAGTGCTTCTTTTTTTACTTGGCTGATTATTGCGCGTGCGTGCGCAGTTTGCACGCTGTTTAGGTGTGGGAGGTTGGTGTTTAGGTCTCGTGGTGTGGCTGTGAGTGGTGCTGCGGAGGCGGTTAGGCTGCCGAGGAAGGCTATGGTTGCGGAGAGCTTCATGTTGAGTTTAAATTGATGGAATTGGGAGGAAGAGTGTTTGGTTGGGTTTATGGAAAGATGATGGACAGGATGTGGAATCAGAAATACAATCAAGCGAACAACAGTGCCTTCTATATACCTTTTTCACCTCTTAAAACCGGCCATATCTAATTTCCAACCCATATTCGCCTCTAAACGTTAATTTCCACTCAGAACGTCAATCCTCCCTGTAAAAGTCAATATCTCCTGCAAAACGTCAATTATCCCTCACAAGTCAATAATAGCCTATTCCAGCCCTTTCAAGCGTAGCGCCACAAACCGAGCAAACGAAGCATTTAATTCTTGACACGTGTATAATCCTTCCAAGGAATCGAATAACCTTAAACAGCTTAATTGCTTAACAAGCACTCTCACTCCGGTCTCCTGATATGAGGACTGACATCTAAGTTGAGTTAAATTAGGGGATCTGCAGGACGATAGTGTAAGCTGCGCTGGGGGGTGTTTGGATGATTAGACATAGACTTTGCGGCTTGAGTTTGACTTTGCGTGTTGAATTTGACTTTTGTCGATTTAAGTTTGAGTTTGGGCAGTCGTGCAATCGGGTAGATGGGCGAGGAACGTGGAAGGTTGGATGTAACGTTAACTTCGACCAAGTTACCAATGCGGATTGATTATGCGGATTCATTTTGTCGTGATGATTCTTGCACGCTTTACTGGATTTGGGGATTTGAAGAGGTAGGACATCATGCTACTGGAACTTAAGGAGAAAAATGGGATTGATGGACATCTCGAGGACCGGGGTGTTTTTAAACAAATCGATGACTTTTTGATTCAAAGTCAGGTAGGATGCAAGTACAGATGGAGGTCAAGAAACAGAAAATACTTTGTAGTTCAGCAGTAATATTAGCAGCGTATTTGTTCTCTTTCATATAAACGTACATTTAAATTAATTGACGAAAGATTTCCAGCGTCAACGAACTAAGCAAAGACATCAGTGCTATAACGTTCATTGCGAATCTTGTCAAACCATTCCTCAGCAGCCTCATCGCTTTCCTCTTTACCCTGTCGCCTAGCCCAAACCTTGGCCATGGTAATACAGGCCTTCTTGACACTCTCGCCCAAACCACGACTACCACAGACGTAAACCCTGGCGCCTTGATGCCACAGGTCGAAAAGCAAATCTTGATCGGCGAGCATGGCGTCATCGGCGTGTTTGTGGCCGTTGCTGCGTTCGGGGGCTTGGCTGTAGGCGTGGTGCATGGTGACGGCGCCCATGGATTGCCAGCGGGCGAATTCGTCGTGGTAGAGTTCGTCCATGTCTGGGTGACGGCAGCCGACGTACAGATGTGCAGGCGCGAGTTTACGGCCGGCGCCGATCATGGCGGCTCGTTCTTGGACAAAGGAGCGGAATGGTGCGAGACCAGTGCCGGCGCATGCCATGATGACTGGAGTGGTCTCGGGCTCGGCAGGTAGGTGGAATGCTTGGTGGCTTGGTTTTACGGCGACGTGGGCAATATCGCCTGGCTTTAGGAGCGATAGGTAGTTGGATGCAACGCCGATGTGACGGCCTTGACCACTGAACGACTCAGCCTCAAGCACAGCGTACGACAGCGATACATTGTGTGCGTCGGCGAGTGGGGAAGATGAGATGCTGTATTGACGGACTCTCATAGGAATCAGAGCACCCACAAATGCGGAGAGCGGTAGCTCTACGTCTTGATATCTCTCCAACAGATCCAAGAGAGAAACGCGCTTCTCAGTGACCTCGGCAGCAAAGTCACCTTGAATCAAGGCGCTGAGTTCTTGCTTTGTTTTTTCAGTCTTTGCAGCCTCAATCAACATGGATACATTGCGCTTGGTGGCCGGTTGACTGATTTCAACATACGCCCTGAACAGATCGTGGGCTGAGATAGGGTGCTCTGTAGGAAAGGTGGTGCCTGTCTTTGACTGAATTTTGAGCATTGCATCCCATGGCAGATTAAATCTGACGGCAACTCTGTGCACAGCCTCAGATGGATTCAGTGGCAATACGGCGAGATAGTCACCAGCCCTGTAGCTCATCTCAGACGGCAATTGTAGCTCAATATGGCGTTTCTCTGGAGCACCAGGCTTGGTCAAAGTCCTAGCAGCAACGACCTTGGCTTCTGAGACATCTGCACGAAGACGAGAGGCACGATCATTGGAAACGACTTCGATGCTTAGTCCTTGTGCAATGGATGCTCCCTCTGAGCTTTCGTCAGAGTCCCCAAATTGCTTCCTCATGGCGGGCCAGAAAGTTTCGTCTTCCCAAGACTGAAAGGCAGACATCATGTCTCCCTTTGATGCGTCAGCGGTACCCATTTCGCAAATGCGGGTACCACCGCGCTGCTCCAGACAGCTATTGATATATTTTGGAACCCTGTGAAATGTTTGTTTCCAGTCCGAGTGTCCGCAGCCAAAGACGGCGAAGTTGGTCTGAATCTTCTCCCCATCTTTGACGTTCTGGAGCCAATCGAAGAAGTGAGAAGCGTTATCGCAAGGCTCACCCTCGTATGATGCCGTGACGATAACTACGGGCTCATTCGAGGGAAGATTTTGCTTGGCAGAGTCAAGAGTGTCGACTCTGGTGGCTTTGAAACCATGCGATGCAGCGTCCGCAGCGATTGTCTGAGCAAATGCCTCGCAGGTTCCGGAATTGCTTCCATAAAGAACGGTAAATGGGGTTCCCTCTGACACAACCTTTCCAGCCGCGGGATGCGATTTGGAAGACTCCTTATCACGGATAGAACCGGACAAGCTCTGCTCCACTTTGGTGGCGGTCCATCCCTCACGGAGTGCTGCCTTCATGTGAAAGTCCTTTGGCTTGATAGTGAGAGTGGCTTTGATCTTTAAGTCATAGGATGGGTCTTCTAGTGAGAAGTTGAAGTATTGCAGAAGCATGGCTGTCACCATCATGGCTTCTTGCCAGGCAAATGGTCGTCCAATACAGCCACGAGAGCCATTTCCAAAAGGTTTCCAGCAGTTTGGAGGCAATTTGTTAAAGTTTTCATCAATCATTCGTTCTGGTCGGAAATCCTCAGCGTCTTGACCAAAAACTGCTGGATCACGATGCAGCTGTGGTAGAAGCGAGACAATTGGCTCTCCAGGTTCGACGCGGTACTTTCCATCAAGAAGAGCGCCGTCGGGAGATTTGCAAGCGACAGATGTAGCTGGTGCGGTTGGCTGCAGTCTTAGCGTTTCTCTCAACACGGCAGTAACATATGGCAACTCGTTGACGTGGTGAGCCTCGATACTCTTTTCCCCGATTACACGGTCGACTTCTTCTTGGGCCTTGCGATATGCCTCTGGGTTCTTGCATAAGTAGTAAAATGCAAAGCTAAGCATGCCACTTGTAGTTTCGTGTCCAGCAATCAAGAAAGTGATCATATTGTCGATGATTGTGTCGTGGCTCAGAGCCTTGCCGGTCTTTGGATCTCTGCCCTTGATCATAGCATTCAAAAGATCCTTGGTCTCCTTTGGATTCTCGACTCGCTTGTTCACGATGTCACTGCTAAGGTTACGCATATACTCAATGTTTTTGAAAAATTGAGCGTCATCAGCGCGATAAAAGGCAGACATCCATCCTGGTCTTCGGGCACGCGCACCTCCCTCTCGGAGGAATCCGGTCATGGCGGAGATGAAAGGGTGCATGTCATCAGTGTAAAAGCTGTTGAAACGGTAGTCCATAGCACAGAGGGCCAGTGTGTCTAGTGTTAGACGAGTGAAATCATCTGTTGTGGGGATGGCATAATCGGGACCATAACGAGCCCATTTGAGAACCAGTTGGGAGGCAATGTCTTTCATGTCGTCGAACATGCCTGTGATGTTGAGAGGTCCGAAAGCAGGGACCAAGACTCTATGGGCGATTTCCCAGTTCTCCTCTTCATTGTGAGCAGTAAAAAGACCATCGTGAATACCATTTCTGAGTTCAGCAAGAGCAGCCTGGACGGTTTTGCCGAACCGTTTCTCGTCACAAGCTTCATTGACGAGCTTTTGTGACGAGATAAAGATACGACGATGGCCTAGCAGCGTTAAGCTGAAGATATCACCTGCTCAACGTTAGATGTGATGGTAGAGTAGAAATGTGGCGAATATTCTTACCGTATTGTTTTGCCAGGTTTTGTAGACTGGCAATGGGAAGCTCGGGATCGATATCGCTCAAGTTGCCCAAAAGCGGATAGCCAGGAGGCTGGGGAATGGGAACCGTGTCCCGTTTATCGATTGAAGCCATTATGTTTGATGTGTAGAAGACCAGATGTTGGCAGGAGATAGCACAGAAACCCAAGGCTGTCAGGCCAATGCGGCGGAGAAGAGAGGTGAAGCTCAAGCAATAGCAGTATTATTAGAGGGGTCGTCAAGCCAATTGCGGGGACGCTGATGCAGTAGTGGAGGCACGGATTATTTGGTCGGAAAGGAGAAAGATGTGCGATGTGAATAATAATAATAAAGGGCGGGTGTGCAGGAGACGCGGCGAGACGACGATTGTCATTATATACTTATTCTACAGTTATGAACGTGGCCAACCGCGGCTACACTGCCACGAACATGTGCACTGACGCCGCGTGGACGACGAGGAAAAGTTTTTGGACGAGACGATACGTTAACTAAACAGACTAACTTGTTAGCAAGTCTACAGCCAGCAACACGGAGTCCGTACAGGTGGCGGGCCGTCATAATGTTGGGTTGGGACGGAGATAGATGTGTAGATTCGACAGGATTCGTCCGGCGTCGAGGCCGTCGCCAATCATCTGGCTACAAACCTGCCAATACGGCCGACGGACGCTCTTGGACTGCGTTGCACGTCTTCGCAGTTGATCGTTTCGATTCCGGGTCGTTTCACTTCACACGGCGTTGTTTGTCGTCTGTTCCACGCGGCGAGTCGGAGACACCGACCGCCGAAAATGCTGCTGGCGAAACGAGGACTCGATTTTCCTCCTGGGTCTTATCATGCTGCCTGCTGCTGCTTACCCCTATGTTGCTTCGTAGCGAATTTATTTGCTTTGACTTGAGCCGACTCCCACTGCAGACGCGCTCGCAGTCGAATGACAAACAGCCCTTCAACTCTCGTCCAGCCACATGTTCCTTGTCCAGGTACTGACTTGTCGAGTTGTTGTTCACGCAATTCAACTGCCATGGTCACCGGTGCGCGCTATGTCTCGCTGAAAATGTGCTAACAAGATGCGGCATTTGATGGATTTGACGAGTCTGTAACGACGTAAGGAATTTCGATCTTCCAACGCCTTCTGCGGACAGCATCTCCATATCTCACCAGATGAACGTAGGCCAACGACCAAGATGAATTATATGTCAACTCATGCATGTCTCAAGGCTCCTCTATCGAGTGAAACCGTCGACCAACGTGCTTGCATGATTGGTCGAGGACCCTTTGTCCTTCAGCCTGCTCAGCTTCACTCGGTCGAATCGAATCGGGTCGCGTGCTGTCGTTGCCCACGCCCCATTTGTCTTCCTCCACGTCCCCTCCATTTCTATCCTCTTGACATCCTCCTCCTCCGTGTGCTTTGTGTGTGTAATTGGGAAGAATCACGCCGAATTTGTCCTCAGACAAGGCTCCCCACGTTTTCGGCTGTACCTGCATCTTCCCCCCGGAACACTTGACGTCAAACTCGAATCTTCCTTCAAACCCCTCCAAGTGGGCATGAGGTTGACTGGCCTTGGTCTCTATTGACCACCCGGGCTACAGCCTTTTTCTTACCATGTATTGGACTCGTGGACTCTGCTTGGCCGCCTCGACTGCCGCTGCTCTGGCAGCACCGCCCTCCCAGCAGCTTCTCGGACATGTTCGTGTGCAAAAACCTGAAAAGCCTCGCCCTCTACACGGTCGATTCCTCCACATCACCGACTTTCATCCCGACCGATTCTATGAAGTCTACACCTCGACAGCAGAAGGAGCGGCATGCCACCGAGGTCATGGCCCCGCTGGCATTTACGGCGCCGAGACCAGCGAATGCGATAGTCCCATCGAGCTGGTGAACAAGACATTTGAATGGATTGAGAAAGAGTTCAGAGACAGCATCGACTTTATTGTTTGGACTGGCGATTCTGCGCGGCATGACAACGATGAAGACCTCCCACGTAACGCCGAGCAGGTGACTGGGTTGAATGAGTTCATGGTGGATAAAATGTACCAAGCATTTGGTAAGAGAAATGGTGATGGAGAGGACGAAGATCCCAACAACGACTATGTGATACCCATCATTCCAAATCTTGGAAATAACGACATTCTTCCTCATAACGTCATGACCCGAGGACCAAATAGCTGGACTCGCACTTATTCTCGAGTCTGGAGACAATTCATACCAGAAGTCCAGCGACATCAATTCGAACAGGGCGGTTGGTTCTATGTTGAAGCCATACCGAATCGCCTCGCAGTCTTCAGCCTCAATACGTTGTATTTCTTTGCCAGCAATGTAGCTGTAGACGGTTGCGCTGCAACATCAGAACCTGGATACCGGCAGATGGAATGGCTACGCATTCAATTACAGTACATGCGTGAACGAGGCATGAAGGCCATTTTAACCGGTCACGTGCCGCCTGTGCGCTCAGAGGCTAAGACGCTGTGGGATGAGACATGTTGGCAGAAATACACTCTCTGGCTCCGACAGTATCGTGATGTCATTGTCGCCAACCTGTATGGCCATTTCAACTACGATCATTTTATGCTACAAGATTTCAACGACATTGAAAAAGATACAGAAAACGGCAGGATGGGCGATTATCAATTCAGCGGGAATGCACTGGACGATAATGATGATTTTACCGTGGCGGACAAGGCAAGCTATTTTCTTGACCTTCGGGATGGTTGGGCGAAGCTGCCCGAACCCCCAAAATCTCTGATTCCAACTCAGCACACAGAAGAGAGCGAAGCTGATGATATCAACACGCTCAGAAAATCCAAAAAAGAGAAAAAGAGAGAAAAGAAGTACCTTCGAAAAATCGGAGGTGAATACGCGGAACGATTCGGAGCTGGTTTCGTGACTGCAAGCGTTGTACCGAATTTCTATCCAGCCTTTCGAGTTTTCGAATACAACACGACAGGCTTACAACAGGATTATAAATCTGTAGCAGTTCAGCCACAGACTGAGGAGGACGACTTGGATTTTGACTCTGAGCAAGCGGCCAAGAAGCCTAAAAAGTACAAGTTCAAGGTACCAAAAGGACCGTCCAAGTCGGCACCTCCGGGCCCAGCATATTCACCACAGGTGCTGTCACTGCTAAAGTACACACAGTACTTTGCTAACATTACCCAAATCAACAATGACTTTCCCGCATCCGATTCGGAAGAGCAGGACGATGGAAAGAACATGGCAGATTCACAGAAATGGAAAGAGGGCAAACATAAGGATAAGAAGCCACATGACAGGGACCACACGCCAAATCCAAAGAAATTCAAGTACGATGTCCATTACGAAACTATGGACGATGATGTATACCACTTGAAGGATTTGACAATGCCAAGCTTGATCGATCTCGCAAGGCGGATAGGGCGTTTTGTCGCCGAGGATTCAATTTTGAATCATAAAGATGTCGAAACAGGTGACGATCACTCAGTGTCGTCGGATGTCGACACGGAGAAGAAAGAAGAACATGAAACGAAAATAAAAGGCAAGAAGAAGCATAAGCATGACAAGAGTAATCGGCCTTGGTACACGTTTATTGAACGTGCGTTTGTGGAAACTTTGAGCCGTGAGGATATGGAAGACCAATTTGGGCAGTGAATGGGCTTCGTATCTCAATTTAATTCAAGCATGTTAATTCTGAAACCTTGATAAACGATAATGAAACTTGGAATGAAAGATGAAAATACCCAATACCAGCAACAATCGAGTCTCGACGTTTGTGCAATGACGTAGACGGTGCGGCAACGAGGGTTTACCGCTACCAAAGCTTAATCGTAAACATTCTATAACCACACTGCTCCATCGCCACGTCCACCCCAAAATAGTGTATTGACATTAACGCGACAAAACCAATAAAAAAAGAAAATGGACTGGACCCGCCCCCCAAAACATCAAGGCCAACAAACCTCCCCGCCACCCCTCTACCTCACCCATCCCGAAACCCTGTATTGCCGAACATGCGGCCGTGTCATTGGAAGTCGACGAACTAACAACACGGTGAAATCGACTGAAAAAGTCAAATTCTGTTCTGAGCGGTGTAAACGACATAAACCGACTTCTGACCTCGATGGGAAAATCGAAGCCATTTTAGGACGGATGTTGGATGGTTTAGGTCCTTGTGACGAAAGACACGAGGATGGCGAGAAGCGCGAGGAAAGCGAAACGCGCAACCCCACTGAAACGAGGAAACAACAGCTTCCAACGAAGAAAAAACCGTCAAAAGGCGACGCAAGAATCATTCTCCGCATGAGTGAACTCGAAACCGCCGTTTTCGGCTCTCGTGCCGATCCGGAACGTCACTTTGGACGGAAACGGAATCGTGCGAAACGAGGGGTTCCTGATGAGGAGGATTGGCGGAGTGTGGATATGCAAGACGATTTTGTACCTGGGGAACATGGCACTGCGGATGGTGGGGATGTTCTTGGGATTAGGATTGTCGATGAGGTTGAGGATTTGAATGGAGCAGGGGATGATGTTGCCCATGGGGACGATCTTGTTAAAGCGGATGATCTTACCCAGCTAAACGAAACACCCGAATCAGTTCGGAAACGGCGAGAAGGACAGAAGAGAGCAGAGGAGAGAGAACAAGTTCGTCAAGCGGCGAGACGGGCGGTGGTTTTTGGGCTAGAAGTTTTGCGCGATGAGCGCAATGAGAGGTTCGGCAAAAGGTCACGGAATAAAGACGGAAAGCATTCAGAAGAAGAAACGACGACGACGGTTAGGAGGAAATGTGAGGCTTTGATGAATGGTATGGTTGTTGAACCTAGTTTCGCAAAAGGAGACTGGGAGATACGATGGAGAGATGAATGAGGCGTTTAAACGTTAATTTATATTTTTGTATCGATAAATGTCTTTTAACGTGATATGTATCCATCTAGTCGTCATCAAACGGAAACAACTCCACATTGCTTCAACGTCCCTCTGGCCGTAGCGACTTTCATCCCGATACGCGCATCGAGATCAAACGACTCCCACTTCTCAACTTTGGAAATTTCTTCTCCGCACGCTTTCAGAATTGTTTTGTCGCCGTTTTCACCGCCGGCTTCTTGCCAGAGACATACAGCCAACTCATAATGAGCTACAGGCTGTGCCCATGTTTCGGGGAATTCACAAGCTTTGATCTTGGCGAGATCATATGAGATTACGTTTTGTGTAAGGACGGCTTTGGCTTCGTCCGTCTCCTTGAGAAAGCGGAGACAGGTTCCTTTCAGCGCTGCGAGAAGTGCTTTTTCATCCAGCGGCTCGTCATTCCACTTCGCGTTGAGTTCCCATGCAGCCAGACGATTGAGCGAAGCGCGAAGCTGCTGGTCGTTTTTCTTGATGAATCCAGACCAGACATATGTCATTTCCTCCGCCGGACTGACTCCAATGGCATCGACGAACGAACATCCGCGCGTCTTTGCTCTATGGTCCCATTTGGCGATTTTGCGAAGGACGAAAGTATCAAAAGGTAATTGTCGGGCCATGAAGCGTTTCTTGCCTGTATGATTGGGTACTTTGTGGAGGTATTCGTCGGCTTTGGCAGCGTATTCGGCTGCTTTGCTAGGATCGGAGTTTTGGTAGTCGCGGTAGAGTTCTACGTTGCAAATACCGGCAATGTAATAATATAAACCGTGGCTCCAGTTGTTCATACCAACACATTGAATGAAGGAATCGGCGCATTTTTGGTATTCGTGGAGATACATGTAATCAAGACTCATCTCAAACAGACGCAAAGCCTCGATTTGCTTAAGAGGAGACTTTTCACAGTCGGCCAGGATGTCAATTGCTGGTTCGAGATTTCTTTCAGTGCCAAACATTCGAGCCTCTTCGAGGAGCCATAGTTTCGACTTTGGGTAGAGTTGTCGCATCTCATGGAGTAGGGCCTTTAATCGAGGCATGGGGAGAGCATCTGCGGGTAGTATGTCGTTCAGGGCAATAGCTCCACTGTGAAAGACTAAAGTCAAGAGACTTGCCATGCCGCCATTGATGTCTTTGAACTTGGTAGCTGTCCATAGCATGCGTAATCCAGACTCGCGGTCGCCTCGGAAAGAAAAGATGGCAAGGATCTTTGAGAAAGCTGGAGGTATCATTGAAAGCAGAATCTGTAACAGTCCGAAGCAAAGGTTCTTGCCAGAATGAATAAAAAGGTCAATGGGATCTTTCGTAATTGTGGCGAAATCTACATCCTCAATTGATTCACTGCTGCCGTTCTTTCCGTTGGCAGCAAGGTATTTCTTTTCGGCCTCGTTGATGTCATGTAGAGTGTTGAATGCTTGCCTCAATTTGTAGAAGCCGCGTAAACTTTCCGTCAAACTCTCATTGAGCACACTTACAACAGCAGCCATAAGCTGTGATTCTGCGTGGCAAAGGGCGTATTGAGACCCGGCCGGATAAATCGAGTCTCTTTGCGTTGGCGCTCTGATGGCTCGCCTTTGGGATTCAGCTGCCGCTTCTTCTGATTCTGCCAATCGAGCAGAAGCAGCTTCAATAACCTGCCGTTCAAAACCCAGCACTGCACGTAGAAATATGGCGGTAGCGCCTCCAAGCTACAACCGTGTCTTCAGTCAGCCCATTGCCAAGACTGTTCATACTATTGAGCGGTCATACCTTGTGAAATGGCGAGGTGCCTTTGCATAATTCCTCTTCGGCCTCTTCGACTTCTACCAGGAGATTTAGCACGTGCTTCAATTCTGCTGGAATTGTCTTTCATTCCTGCGACTCACCATCGTTGAGAATCTTCGATGCGGATGTCATAGCCTCTTGCACTGTAACAAATCAGTCTCCACTGGTTTAATAGCTTATGATAATCTATACATACGGGCATGGAGCTCGTCCAAGGCCGTCATAGATCGGCTGGCCCCCTGGCCGGCCTTGCTGCTGAACCATCCTCGCATACTCATGATGCGCAAGTCAGTGCCAGAAAGACAATCGAGACAAACCCAGATATGCGGAAATTATGTTCAAGAAGAGAAGCAGAATGAGACAATGTCGATATTCAGGCCATCTTGCTGAGCGTGGAACGAAGAGGACGAGTACCGGGGGCCAGCGAGACCCACACCCCATCCGTGGAACCCTGGCCGGATGAGACGCTTATATTCGTAAGAGGCTGAGAGGTTAACTTACCCGAATAAACGCAGAGTTTCGTTCTTCACTAGGTGCGTTTAATGCGTCTTGCTTTGCTTTGAACATCTCGACGGACTACAAAGTGAACAGTACTCTTGGGCGCTGCCCCAGTTCATCTAGCGCTCTATGTTCCCGACGTTGAAGGCTAGTCGCAACGGCTACACTACTCCGTCTTTTTGCTATGCACAAATATTGTGCATGTGGTCAAACGAACAAAGTCCGATTGAACAAGACTTAACGCATGGACAATGGTGCCTCTCCATTGTTTTGGCTAGCTGTTGGAGAATGCGTCTTGTATGAAGCAATGGTAACTATCCGAACGGTTGCGATGACGCGAGGCTTTGCAATTCGATATTGAACCTTTAATTACAGTTGTCCATAGATTTCGTTGAGTTCGATCTCGTCATTTCAGTTGCTCCTTTCGTTTCTTTCGCATCCTTATGAATAGCCCTCAGTTGCTTTTCACATTAATAAAAAAGCAGATAACAACTGACTCCATGGCTTATTGTCGTTGTCGTTGCAACGTCAGATCACCCCTGTCACAAGAACTATAAATATACTGTTCGATCTTGATGACGTCGATGAGCTCTGCTCGCTACTTTTTACTCTCCAGAGAGTTCATCTAAGCGGCATCACGTTAAATTCGAAATCAGCCACTAAAGTACAGTCGCAGTATGGAAATCAAAGTATCATTTCTACTCGTCGAATCGCCGTAGAAACAAAGCAACCGCTGCGCCACGATGCTCCGAAGCGAGATCAGGCGGCTGAGTCGGTCAGAGTCATGTCGCTTCTCCCGCTTTCGTCGATCGATTCACAGGAGTGGAAAATACTAGAGGCTGGACTACTTTCCAGGGAAGAGTTTGACTTTAGATTGACCTCGCTGCTTCGCCCGCAAGGCACGCTTTTACAGCATGGTTGCCTCGCCATATCGCCCACTGGACAAATCAAAGCACGAGGTTCGCCTGATCGAGCTTCAACCAAATGAAAATGAAAGTCAGCCTCTCGTCTGCCAGTTAATCACCAGATCTCTCATCAAAGACGAAGGATGGAATCTTTTGTTTGAATCGCTTTCGTATGCCTGGGGCGACAACGGCCAGCTTGTGCCTCTGCAGGTCAACGGATGCACGCTGATGATCAGAAGCAATTTGGACCATGCACTTCGAGCCATTCGACAGAAAGACAAATCTTCAACTCTCTGGGTTGATGCAATCTCAATCAATCAGAATGATGTCTCTGAACGCAACCACCAGGTACAACTTATGCGAAGCATTTACACTGGTGCATCAAGAGTCAACATCTGGCTGGGACCTGACTTCACCGGCGCACAAGCAGCCTTTGAAACTTTGAAAGATCTGGCAAATGGTATCAGTCTGAAGACTTCTCTTGGGAGCTCTGCGATGAGCTTCGGACCAAAGTTGCTTCTTTCTCTTCGGCGGATCTTCGAGCATGGCTGGTGGTCTAGACTATGGATCATCCAAGAAGCACTTTTGGCTCGTGAAGCCATAGTGCGTTGTGGAACTCACAATATCAAGTTCAGCACTATCATGAGCGCATTTGAATTGCTGTGGAACGAATACATCACATCCGGTCAAGTCCTTCGCGCCATCTGCGGAGCCGAAGAAATCGAGGGTTTCATCAGAACGCTAGAAGCAACAGTGAGGAGACTGCATATCGTGAGAGGCTTTGTTTTTTTCTACGACTCAAGTGGAAAACGGCAGTTCAGGAACTCACCGTCTGCGCTGCCATATCTGTTACATTCATGTGCCTGGTCCCAAGTGACGGACTTGAGGGACAAAATATACGGGACTCTCGGTCTTTTCTCCAATACTTTCTTAGAGCCAGATTACAGTATATCTGTAAAAGACGTCTACACAAGAAGCACCTACGCCATCATGAAGGAAATGAGAAACCTGACTTTAATGAGTCAAGCCATCTGTCAACGACAGAATATCCTTGAATTACCCAGTTTTGTGCCTGACTATTCACAGCCATCGGTTCTGACGGCTCCTTTTCTTGTCTTCTACAACCTCTACAATGCGGCAAAAGACACGAAATTCCATATCGACCTCATACAAAACTCCAAATTGAGTGTTTTTCTTCAAGAGGTCGATAGTGTTGTTGAGGTTGGGCTTGTTTTGGATCATCAAGGTTGCACTAAGTCGTCGCAACTTCGAAAGTTAATACGACCTATATTGATATCATGGAAGGAGATGTACCAGAACAGGCACCCGAAAACTCGGTCCCTGTCTAATAATGCCGACATCTCAGTTGATCCATCCTTCAAGCCCTCTCATCTTCAATCAAACAAACGCAAGAGAGAAACCTTTGAAATGCCATGTCAGTCTCAATGGGGCCCTATGTACCGAGACTCCGACTACAAAACTCCAGTCGCAGAAACGAGTAAACTTGTATTACAACAACGGCAACTTCAAGTTCAACTCCAACTCCACCATCAACAGCAAAATGAACAAATCCTACAGCAACGACTTCAACAGCAGCGACTCCAACAACTACAGCCACAGCAAAGCCAACAACATCTCCAACAAACTCGTGATCTCATATTCCCAATGCAATCAACAACAGCCCCACTCCTGCGCGATGGCGACTACAAGTTGTCGAGATCAATGACAGCACCAGTTCGCAATACTTCTTCTCAAGGCGTACCTCAATCATATTCCGCGCCGATGTTCCACCGCTCTGACTCCATGACTGCTACACCATCATCTTCCACCAAACTAGCGCCATCACTCACAGTAGCAGAAACAAAACAAGCCGCAGCAGTCAGAACAACCACAACCGCAAACTCTCACAGATCATACGATAGTTTCAGCCATACCTACATCGACAAGCCCTCAATAGCCACACCATCAAACCCAAACCCAGACCCCGAAAGCACCCTCAAATCAAAACATCTCCTCCATCCCCCCGATGATTTCTGGCGAATCCTCAGCATGGACGTAATCGACTGTCCAGTCGCCCAAACCCATCGACGATGTCTCGACATCGACTATCCCCGTTTCAACGAATGGTTAATTTGGGTCTTGCATGATGATGGTTTGTCGGCGCAGAATATTCCGCAGTTGCATTGGCATCTGATTACTGTTCTGCAAGAGAAGCGGTTGGTCAAGACGGCTAGTGGGCTGTTTGGACTTGTGTCGAGACATGTTCGGATCGGAGATAAAGTGTGTATTCTCGCCGGCGAGTCGTATCCGTATATTTTGCGTTCAGTGGAGGATGAAGGTGTTGCGTCTGGTTACAGTAGTATTTGTCCCGCGTTCGTAGAGGGCTTGATGGATGGGGAAAAGGCGGATGTGGGCAACTTCAAACAAGCGTATATTGTGTAGTACTTGTATTGCATTTTCATTCTTGCTCGCCGTCAGTCATCGTACGATCATCTTTGGATTTGATTTCAGTATTATTCATGTTTGTTGTATTTGTTAGATTCGTTATCTGTTTTGAGTTCTGCAGCGCCTGTTCTCGGCTGACCATGCCTCTATCAGCGGCCAGGTAAGTCAGGACAATCTTGCGTCCTGTTGGCGTTCGGAGTCATTCTCGACTGGCAACCAGGCTTCCTTTGCAATCTCTCAGGATGCAAACCAAGTACCTGGCAGAATCGCGAGTGTAACCCAAAGCGACCTGCCCCGTTTTGGGCATTCCAGGTCATTCTCAGCCACAAGCATCGAAAAAAATCCCGGCCTAGCGTAACGTATCTCTACATACCCAGAACGCTCCTCAAGACGCCTGAGCACCTCCCTGCGGCCCTTGACTGCTCGCCAAAACCTTCTGTCTCAAAACCTCCTCGACGACCCTCAAATTGTTTGTCTTGCCATTGACAATATTCTCCAAATCTTTAATATTCTTGCCCAACTCTTCAATCTTGCCATTATAAAATTTGACCGCGTCCTGCGTAGTCTTTTCCACGTAGAACCCAGTTCCAATATCGACAATCACATGTTCTGTATCCGACAACTCGCCTGGGACGTATAGCGACGGCGTCAAGGGGACGAGGAGGGGTTTGCCTGTAGTGAACGAGCGTGAGTGGTTGGCGGGGTAGAGACGGGGGAATCTTGGATTCGGGCATTCACGAACCTTTGGTGCTTTCAGCAACGCCGCTTGCGATGCTCGAGATACACTGGCGGAATTGATGTTGTGCGCCTCGAAGATTGCCGTATGAGTTTGTGAGGTGCTCGACTTCTTCGTCGAGTTGTTTCTTCACTTGGGAGAGTTGTTGTGAGGAAAGACTGCCGAGGTCGACTGTTCGTACGTGGAAAGTTAGACGGGTTTTTTGCTTTTGGATATTTGGTGATGTTGCGACTTACTTTGACCACCTTTTTCTCCGGACGCCATGTTGTGTAGAATATATGTGTAGGATTGACGTCACGCGAAGTGCTCTCGAGATGCGTGTTGCGGTTGGATTTCGTGGTTGCCGTTTTGGGACGAATGTACAGTCAGCATCACTTCGTCCCTTCAAATGCATGTCGTTTGATACCGTCTAAATTGTGCAAGTCTTATGCTCATTGATTTCTACAGATTTTCGGCGCGGCGCGGCTAGAGAACCCGGGGTATCTGCAGAGCCTCCTGTTACAATGTTATAGCGTTTCGACACGACACGATGGCAGACGCACGAGTTGTTCAAAATGAAGACGGGCACCCTTATCCAATATTCAATGAGTGCAGATATGCGAACGAGAAAGCACTAATCTTCTTGGGAGCGTACGAACGTTTGATATAGCCAATCCGAGGACTAGTTAGGGAAGGTCTAGCGACCTGACCGATACGATAGCAGACGACCTCTAGCGTCGGCCGACTAGTCACGTGATCAACCGACATAACCGACGAGAGCGACACCGTCGCGCTCACTAGTTACCGTCGCTCTATAAACCTAACTATAGGTATATAGGAGCCGATATTCGCCTATCGAACACTATATTCAACTTATATTATAGCCTTACTAATTAGAATTCACTATTCTACTTACGTATTACTACTACACTATCCTCTAACGTTTTAACTACCTAATAAGTACTAACCCTAAGACCTTTAGGCCTTAATACTTTAAACACCCTTAAGGATAGTTAATAAAGGAGAACGTAGACGCGCCCTAAGTATAGTATCTACTACTAGGAAGGTCGACGATATTAAGACTACTACTACTAAACCGGACTTATACTATAGGGACCGATAGGGACTATAGGACTAGATTAATTAACTCACTCTATTCTTCCTATTTTAGGAAACCCTATACGATAAAAGGACCCTATATATAATAACCTACCTATATAGACGAGCTTAGTACTAGATTAAACCTTACCTCTCGAAGTTCTTATTAAAGAAGGAAGACTACGAAGGAATGTTTACGGACTTTAATAAGTTCACTAAGTAAGTAATAAGGATCTTCGGAGTTAATAATAAAGAGCTCGTAGTAGAACGAGTGATCTAACACCTTAATTAAAAGACTTCTACCACGGAATATATATGTAACGGTATATCTTAGGCGGGGCGACAGGGTTATATTAATAGCAAGACCGTGTATTCTAAAGAGTGTATTATAGTTAGAACTATTCGATAAAGGACTCCCGAAGGGTCTTTCATCCGAACCTATATAAGGTAGAATATATAGTAGTATAGACCCTATAGCAAGCCTAGTCCGTAAGCCCGGCCTAGGGCGCCACTATACCTAAAGGGGTTGTAGTTCCGGTACGGGATTCTCCGCGGAGCGACTAGCCCGCGGCCGCGGCCCGAAACGCCCCCTTACCTAATTAGGCCTAGAGGGCTTTCGGCGTAGCGCGGCTAGGGAACCCGAGGTACCCGTAGAGTCTCCTATTATAGGGTACTTCCCGTCCGAGTGCCTTGACCTCAAGGCACGCTAAAGTCAACATTACCTCATGCTCGAAACAGATGTCACCCTATAGTCGCGCAGGTTTATAGCACCGAATTCACTAGTAAACTCGAAAAACCCTATAGGAAAACGAGAAGGATTGAATTTTGGGTGCTCCTGCCATTACGATATCGCGTCCTGGTATTGCGATAATATATATCGTGATTTTTCGTATAGAGTCGTAGCTTAAGTATGTGTAAGGCTACGATGTCGCTACGACATGTCTATATTGTCGCGACGTGTGTTGTTTTGCTTCTATATGCGAGGTTGTCGCAGTTTCTAGAAGTTTCGTTATACAGTGTCTACATGTGGATATAGAGCCATATACGCGACTATTATTGTTTGTGTGTACGGCGTTTGCATATAGACGTGTATACGTAGGGCTAGCGTTGAGTAGGTGACGAGTCTTCGACATAAAAGAGTCTTCTTTACTGTCTTTCTTCCTTTCTTCCTTCCTCAATACGCACACTCGTTTAGAACGTGAGTCTACTACTATAACAAGTTGTCTTCCCCTTAGTGCTTACTACTAATATATTTCGTAGACATAACGTCTTTCCTTTGTTTTTTATTTTTCTTCGAACTTCACCTATGCTCCTTTCGTAAGTTGCGGTGCCTTACACTTATCGTGCCGCTTACTAACTTCTTTTAGAAAAAAAAACAATCAATATGCCTTCTTCTAAGTATGCTCGTAGTGTTGCCTCTAGTAGTAACCGGTATATCCTTCCTCTCCGAGCTATCGGCTTTTTCATGTTTGCTAACTTGACTTTTAGTCGTAGTGTCCGACATGCACCTTTGTTTACGCTGTCCCCGCTCTCCTCTGCCTCCGCCTCTCCTATATGCTCTCCCTCCTCCTCGCCTCCTCCTCCTCCTCGCCGTTTAGTCACTCCTCCTCGCATTCGCGAGCTTGCCGCCGCCGCCGCCTAAAAGGCTAATAGGGCTACTACTACCGCGAAGAAAAAAGCTAAAGAAGACGCCGTCGCACTTGCTATAGCGAGAAAAGTCATTATAGAAAAACAGGCTACAAAGGAGAAGGCGGCTAAAAGAGCCGCTAGAAAAGAAAAGGAGCGGCGAGAAAGAGATCTCATACCTTAGTAGTACCGCTATCGGGAATTAGGGCCTATCCCTATTAATCCTACCTACCTACGCTACTAGTATAGCCGGATCTAGAATATTAAGAACGGTGCTAACGGCCGTGGTAATTGCGTTAAATAGAAGGAATAGCACGTCTACTATACTAGTTGTAGTAGCGTTAACAAACAATGTCGCGTTCTGCTAAAGACGCGTAAGGGCCACCGCCTTAGCGAGGATTTGGCTTTAGCCGTCTAAGACTTAGAGGTAGCTACTAAGGAAGACCTCGATAGTCTTATAGCCGTCGCTTTAGACATTTAGGGATCTTATTCTACTATTGCAGGACCTGAGACTCGAGGTCGTCACGTCGGTGCCGCTCCGTTAAGACGTGAAGTCTCGATTGTACATGTTCTCTATCGCCTTAATAGGTAGGACAACTTGCTAGAGCGCCTTAGTCGTCGTGCTAGCTTCGTAGAAGAGACGATATAGGAGCCTCGTAGAGCGTCTTCGGACGAGAGAGGTCGTAACGATAACGATGATAATAATGATAATAATGATAATAATGTTGATAGTGATAATGTTAAGATGATCGATAATTGAGTTTTTTTTTCTTAGTTTGGTTTTAGTTGGTTGGAGGCTTGGTTGCGCGGGCTTAGTGCATCCGTAGTAGGTCTACGTTAAAGATTTTAATTTTAATAATAATGCCTTTTAGTCTTTTTGTTGTTTTTGTTTCGTTGTTTGAAGTTCTTTTCAAAGTCTTCGATCGCCTTAGTAGCGTGTTACAAGTGCTCCGTAGGCTCCTAGCTATCTTGTCCTTTATAGCCTTTCTATTTAATAAGGTAATATAGAACTTTAATAGAGCCTCGGGTCGTGAATAACTTATTAAGAATTTCTTCAACTTCGTACTTAATGTCATCGTCAATCTCAATTAGCACGGGTTCCGCGCAGGTGTTTTCATAGTAGGGTTCGAGTATCGAAACATGAAAAACCGGGTAGATATTTTTCAATCGTAGAGGTAGCGCTAAGCGGTATGTGTACTAGCCTATTAATTCTACAATTTTAAACGGGCCTATAAACTTCGAACTATACTTCTTCGAAGGTCTTAGGTTATTCAAGTTTTTTATTAAGAGTAGGACCTGTTCCCCGACGGAGTAGGCCTTAGGCTATCGAGACTTATTGTACTACCGAGTCTAATACTCGACGGCGTGTCTTAGATTCTCCGCTAGCTCCTTTCTCATTTTCGCTACGCCCTTAATTCGCTATTCTATAGCCGGGATAATAGCTGCTTTTACCAAGTCCGGGTCTCCTTCTAGATTGCCTAGCATGCGTAGTACCGTCGTGAATACAAATTGGAATGGGCTCGTTTTAAGAGACGCTTACTACGAGTTATTGTACGTAAACTCTACCCAATTCAACCAATATAGCTAGTCTAGCTAGTGATAATTAATATAGCACCTTAAATAGGTCTCTATCGTCTGATTTTGCCTTTCGGTTTGCCTATCTATTTACGGATGAAAAGAGGTACTTAGGCGCTACGCGGTCTTCTAGCTATCGCACAATACTGCCTAGAATTTACTAGTGAAAAGTGATCCTCGATCCGAGACTAGTGAAGACGGGACGCTATACTTCGTAATAATGTTTTCTTCTACGATATCGGCGAGCTATTGTATATCTAGTGTAGTATGACATGGAATATACTAAGCGTACTTAGACAATCGGTCTACTATAACAAGTATTATATCCTTGTTTTGACCGTAGTGCTACGCCGTCGGCAAACCTGTTATAAAGTCTATTAACTAGTGTTTTAAAGGCTTATTAGCATTAGGAATAGGAAGGGGGGCTAGCTTACTATAGGGTTTGTGCTTTTTCGACTTATTACATTAGCAAACATCGCAACTCTAGATCTAATCCGTCGTATCGGTAGCTAGTTTCTTCTAATAGAATTTCCTCTATAGAAGTTCTATAGTTTTATCTCGACTAAAGTGCCTAGCACTAGGATCATCGTAGTACCTCTCTAGAATAGAAGAGATTAGCTTTATATTCCGAGGGATCTACACGCGGTCACTGAAAGAGATAACGTCGTCGCTACTTCGGCTCCAAGCTGAAGCAACTCCACTATAGGATGCTTCGTCGATCTCACCTCCTGCCGCCCGCCGCTCTATAATCGAAGCGTCCTCCTTTTGCACTTTCGCGATTGCTTGCCGAAGGGTTTGATCCAACTCCGTATACGGGTCGTCAAGTTCAATAGCTACTATAAAAGCCTTTCTTGGGATATCTCCCTTAAGGGTGCCCTTTCTTAGATAAAAGTCCTTAAAGACTATGTCGTTAACGCGACACCCGGGGGGCGACCCCGATAAGGCGTTATTATCCGTAGATTTAGAATGACCCTTAGTAGCCGAAGCCTAGAGCGCGTATAATCGCGCCTCTACGACGTCGCTGCGATCGCTGTAATCGGACGGTTGCGAAGCTCCCTAGGAGACTTCCAACCCGTCTATTTCGTCGACGGGCCTCCTATATACACCTATCGTGCCGTAGGTAGGACAAGCGTCGCGGAATTCTAGTACTATATGTCTTAGGACCTCTAATATCTCGTTAGAGCCCTCTTTCGTAGCGCCGTCGTCATAGTCGGGCTACTACGAAAACCCGTCCACTAGGTTACTCTTACCCGGGCGGAACTTAATTTCAATATCGTACTAGGATAGCGTCTTAGCCACGCGCGCCTGTCGTAGTAATAGCTGCTTTGCCTTGCCTAGAAACGATCTTAGATTATTATAATCTAAAAGCATAGTAACTATGCCTTTTATAGACAAGACGTATTAGCACTAGTGCTATACCGATTCTACGATAGCTAGGAGCTCGAGGTCGTGTATCGAGTATCGTAATTCCGGACCATATGTCTTCCGTGAGTAGTATGCAACTAGGTGCTAGTAGCGGTTCCTTACGCTAGTCGTCTCTTCGTCGTCGCGTAGAGGCTATATCGCGATTGCCGAAATCGCGAATGCCGAAGCATCGGTTTCTATTCTAAGCTCGCTCTCTTAGTCAAAATACCGTAGTAGCGGAGCTTCCTAAAAAGCTTCTTTAAGCTTGTCGAACGCCGCCTTAGCGCCGGCGTCTATTTTAAAGGCTTTGCCTTTGACTATTAAGTCCGTAAGGGGTTTGGCTATTCGCGAATAGCCGTTAATAAACCGCCTGTAGAAGTTCGTAAAGCCTAAGAAACTTATAACTTGTTTCGCGCTCTACGGTTCTAGCTAGTCGGCGATAGCGTCTACCCGGCTTAGATCTATTAATACGCCTTCCTTTAAAATCACGTAGCCTAAGAATATTAGGCTATTAACTATAAAGAAGCATTTAGATAGTTTAGTATATAAGCTAAACTTGCGAAGTCTCTCGAGCACTTCTTTAATATACTATCGATACGACGTCGCGTCGCTAGAGTAGATTAGGATATCGTCTAAGTAGACTACGCAAATCGAGTCTACTAACCCTAACAAACACCGATTAATATATACCTAGAATGTGGTAGGGGTATTGGCTAATCTAAAAGGCATTATAACGTACTCGAAATAACCGTACTAGTATCGGAACGCAGTTTTCCATTTATCGCCACGACGGATCCTTATCCTATAATATGCATTACGTAAGTCGATAAGCGTGAAAATGATCGCGCCGGCTAGGCGGTTAAGCAACTCGTTAATCAAGGGTAGTAGGTGCCTATTCTTTATCGTTACGGTATTAAGACCTCTATAGTCGACGTAGAGACGAAGGCTACTATCTTTCTTTAGAACGAACAAGATTGGCGCGCCCGCCGCGCTAGTGCTCCTACGGATCCTACCTCTTTCCAATTCCGTATCGAGGTATTCCTTTAGAGTCTTGAGATATAGTGCACTTAATACGTAGAGCGGGCCCTACGGAGGTGCTTTACCCTTAGTAATCTTAATTGCGTAATTATAGTAGAGTCTATTAGGGACCTCGGTTGCCTAATTAGAGTTAAACACGTTACTGAATTCTGCGAGCCAGTCTAGGAGCCCGTCTAGCGACGATAGTTCTTCGTCGCCTTCTTCGAGTCCTTTAAGACTAGATTTGAGTAATATATAGAAAGCTTCTACCTTATTAGCTAGTTCATTTACGAACTCTTAATAATCTTAGATAAGTGTTGTCGTAGAGCTATCGCGGAACTTAAGTTCCGACATTTTAAACGAGATCTCGGGATCGACTAGTTTAAGCCAATCGTATCCTAGGATGAGTAGTATCTCGACGTCGACGATATAGTAGCGTATAGTCCACGATCACGTAGCACCTACGCTATCTATCGCTCGTCTATCGAGTTCGTATATACTAAGTGTTAGTAACTCTTGGTTATTTAATATACGAGCGGCCTTATAGACAGGTCTCGCGATAGTATATCCTTATACCTTCGCTACGTAATATGTAATAAAACTATATAACGCACTGCTATCGAGGAGCGCTAGGAGTTCGTACCCTTCATCTATTATAGATAGGGTGTAAAGTTTTATAGGGAGCGTTAATCGCTAGACCGTCGCTATACCGTCGTTAAGCCCGAGTAGGTCGGTATAGTATAAGACTTGGGCTATGCTTTTTTCGATAGGCAATCTTTTGCGTAATGTCTGGCTTAGTGACAATTATAGTATAGCGAGGCCTTCGTGGCGCCGGCTTCATTTCGTCGCTTCGCTAGGTAGTTATTTTGCGTTAGGGTTTGATTTACTCCGGTCGTAGGTGTGTGCGACTTTTATAGTGCGTTGTACTACTACTTATATAGTCGGTGTGCGAATTTCTTCTAGTATAGTACGGCATCGTCACTCCGCTACTTCGACTAGTACGGATTTCGGTTGTTATCGTAATTCATCGTATGTAATATAGCTTCTGAATTTTCTAGCCTCGTAAGTAGGGGTACGAGCGTGCTTATACTCTTTAGTACGTCCGATTAGCGTAGTAGTTCGTGCTTTAGCCTTAGTGTTAGCCTAGAGATTAGTCTAAGACATATCTACCTATCTATAACAGGTTCTACGTCTATATTTATAGCGAGGTTCCTTAGTGCTATAGTATAGTCGAGGAGCCGGTACTTGCCTTGTTTAAGGCTATAGTACTAGGCCGTACTATTGAATAATCTACTTTCTAGGTCCTGCACTTAGTCGCGGAGCTAGTGCTTTAGTCTCTACTAGACTCGGTCTTCCGGGTTTATCGCCCTATAAAGTTGCCAATTTTCCGCGATAGAGCTAAGAAAGAGGGCCACCGCGTAGGTACCTCGTTCTTCCTATATATATAATACATAGGGTTGTAGTTGGAATACACTAATGCAGTTAGTAATAAACTCGTTTGTCTCCGCTATAGAGCCGTCTCGGAACTCTTTTAGTTTTATCTAGGGTAGTATTCGCTCCTATTCGGCGCGTTATTAGCGTGCCTCGGGCGTGATTTCCTCGCCTTCGAGTTCATCTTCGCTAATAGGGCCGGAGTCGGTAGATAATAGACTTCGTTATCGCTTATCTATCGTAACGCTACCTCCGAGGAGACGTTCTATACGTTCTACGCACTCTTTCTATTTGTTGATCTCTTCCTAGGTCTAACGTACTTCGTCGTTAGGTTGCCCGTATAGCGACGGGTTAACCGTTTCCCGTTATAGAAGAGGTAGTGTCTCCGAGTCACTAATTTACATATCGGCATCCTCGTGCGTCGTAGGCGCGGAGGGTGTTATACCGCGAGTTCGTCGCCCTCCTACTATTGTAAATGTCGGGCGGCCTACTAAGTAGATCGAATAGCTTATAATAGTATATCTTAGGCGGGGCGATAGGGTTATATTAATAGCAAGACCGTGTATTCTAAAGAGTGTATTATAGTTAGAACTATTCGATAAAGGACTCCCGAAGGGTCTTTTATCTAAACCTATATAAGGTAGAATATATAGTAGTATAGACCCTACGGTAAGCCCGGTCCGTAAGCCCGGCCTAGGGCACTACTATACCTAAAGGGGTTATAGTTCCGGTACGGGATTCTCCGCGGAGCGACCGGCCTACGGCCGCGGCCCGAAACGCCCCCTTACCTAATTAGGCCTAGAGGGTTTTCGGCGCGGTATAGCCGGGGAACCCGAGGTACCTATAGAGTCTCCTATTACAATATAGCTAAGTTCTTAGAATACTCTTAACTTACTAGCTAGAATAACACCTCTCTTATAACTATATATCGACGTAGCCTAAAGGATATAGTTAAGGACGAGCTAATAAGGTTGTATTAAGGCCTAAAGGTCTTAGGGTTGGTACTTATTAGGTAGTTAAAACGTTAGAGGATAGTGTAGCGGTAATACGTGAGTAGAATAGTGAATTCTAATTAGTAAGGCTATAACATAAGTTGAATATAATATTCGATAGGCGAATATTAGCTCCTATATACCTATAGCTAGGTTATTAAGTAGTAGTGACTAATAGGCGCGACGGCGTCGCTCTCGTCGGTTATATCGGCTAGTTACGTAACGGGCCGGCCGACGCTATAGTCGTCTATAGGTGCGTTAGTCGGGTCGCTAATCCTACTATATTTAGTTAGATTATAATACTATCCCCCCTCCTTACTAGAACAGTCCCTCGTTTATTAATAAGTGGTTGTTCTACCTTCTAACGAGGGTAAGTATACTGCTTTTCTTCCCTTACTATACTAAAGTCCTCTTATAACTTAACTTCCTAGGAGCGTAAATATAATTTAGCCCGCGATATCGCTACTAACGGTTTTATTATACCTACGAAGTGTTTTTATTATATAAAAGTAGATAAGAACTATAAGGTAGATCTACGGTCTAGTCGTTATTCTAAGTGCGTTCGTTATAGCTAATCCTATAACCTATAGGTGACGTGAATTAAGTACGAGTAGATTCGAAAGGAGTAACTAAAGGTTGTAGAGTAGTTAGAGAAGGCCGAGGAAGAGGAGGATGTATTAACCGAGAGGTTATTAGAGTATCGTCGCAAGATTCACCGCCTTCGAAAACAACTATAGATAAAAGAGACTTATAAGCTTAAGGCCCGTAAGAAGGAAGAGGCATCTATTGATAATACTAAGTATATCGAGGCCGAGTTCCTATTAGCCGATCCTATAGATCTAATACCACTAGATCTACTATCCTTCATCCTAGCCCCTATAGATAGTAGGCTATTATTGTCGCCGATTGGTTAGAGTGAAATTAATAGTATACTATAGGGTGTCCTTAATTAGGTCGAAGGTCTATTACTAGATATACTAGCTAAGGTTGAGTCGTTATAACCCTCGTATGTTATTGTCCCTTCTTCCCTTATTTCCCTAGCTAACCTATCGTAAGAATCGACTCCTTATAGACAAATCTAGTAGATTTAGTGTTTTATTTTTCTAGTAGAAGTTTTTTATCATTTTATAATAGGTAGTTATGTTTTTTAGCAGTTCCTAGGTGTTTTCGGACTCTAGATATCCCTTCTACTTAATAAGATACATTACTCTATTATATTAAAGTATTTTTTCCACCTCGTATATGTCCTTTTCTTCACTTCGGTATTTAAACGTTTCTTATAATAGTGTATCTAGGTACGCTAGTTCTAAGAGTGAGATATAGAATACTAGGTGTATTTTTACGTCTATTAGTAGGTCGAGTTTATAGTTCACTAGTCCCCTTTGTTCCGAGATCGAAAATGGTCCGACCTTAACTAGACCTAGTTTCCTCGATAGTCTTTTTAAGTTTAGGTTTTTTGTAAGTAGATACACTTTATCCCCCCTCCTTAGTAGAGGTACCTTTTTCGATTGATTTTTATATGTTTTAGTAAGTTTATATTGTATATCGGTAATATTCTTCCGTATTTAGTCGTGTACCTATTTAAGGTCTTCGATTTTTTATAAAGCATATTCGGCCTTCGGGTTTTCGTAGTTTAGTTCATGAAATAAATTTAGGTGTTTTCCGAAGTTTGCAAAGAATAGAGTGTTTTTAGTCGTGTCTAATCTCGCGTTATTTATCGCAATTTGTACTATAGGTAGTAATGTAACCTAATTGTCTTATGCGTAATTAATATAATATCGTAGGTACGTCTCTAGTGTCTAATTCATTCTTTCCGTTTATCCGTCTATCTACGGGTGAAAAGATGTCGAAAGTTTGTATTATATACCGATAGTCTTTACTAGAGTCATCTAGTAGTTTGATGTGAATAGTTTATCGCGGTCTATTATAAAGACTTTAGGCATTCTATAGTAGCGTACTAGCCTATCGAGTACTAGATATACTAGTCTTTCTACTATAAACTCCTTATTATACGGGATGATATATAAGTATTTAGTTAGTCTATCGACTATAACTAATATTCTATTATACGTTATTTGTATAGCCGGATCCTCCGATAGTAGTAGTTTGTTAATAAAGTCTATTATGACTTCGTCCTAAGGATCGTCTAGTAGTTTCCTAAATTATAGCTATCTATACTTAGTATATCGTTTAGCCTTATCTTATTAGTATATCCTATATTTCTTTATGTATTTATTGACCTTTTCTTTCATTTTATCGAATTTAAAGTTTCGTTATATTTTTTCTAGTGTTTTTACGATTCCCGTATATCCCTCTATAGGGTCGTTATAGTGTCGTTAGATGCATTCCTCTTAGTTCTCCTATAGTACTAGGTATTTATCATTTTAGATAGGGAACTATTCGTCCTAATCGCTTCGTATCGTAAGGATCGTATTAAATTCGTAGACGTTAGGTCCGAGAGTCCTATTCTTATTTTTCTTAAGAATACTATATTCGAAGACATGCTTAGTTTCTATATAATCACTTCTTTAACTAAGAATATCTACTCTACTATTGTCTTTTCCTAGGGTATATTATATTTCGAATTTATATTGTCTAAGGAGTTCCGACCACCTTGTTTATCGTCTATTTAGGACCTTCGTCATTATAAAGTTAACGAGGTTCTTATAGTCTAACTATATTTTTAGAGATAGTACTCCTTCTATATATACTCTCTAGTGTTCTAAGGCTACTACTATTACAAGTAGTTCCTTATCGTATATATCGTAATTTTGTTCTACTAGTAACATCTTTTTTTAAGTAGTATACTATAGGGTACTTTTTTCCGTCATGTTCTTATATAAGACACGCTCTAATAGCGAGATCTAATACATCTATCTCTAAATAGATTGGTTTTATCGTATTAAACATTTTAAGTATTAGGCTTGTTATACTTGCTGTTTTTAGAGCTTCGAAGGCCTTATAACACTTATCCGTCTAGCGGAAGTCTATGTCTTTCTTCGTTAGTTCCGTTAACGGTAGTGTAATCTTAGAGTAGTCCTTAATAAATCTTCGGTTATAATTAGCTAGTCCTAGGAATACTTATATATCCTTAACTATTTTCGGTATTAGCTAAGTAGTTACTAATTTAATTTTTTCGGGGTCGATAGATATTCCGTTAGTGCTAATACTAAACCTAAGGAAGACGACCTACCTCTTATAAAAGTTACACTTCTTAAGTTTTAGTTTTAGTTCCTATTAATCTAGTTTTATAAACACTTGCTTTATATATTAGATATATTACTATAGTGTCCTATTAGTATAGATTAGTATGTTATCTAGATATACGATAACGAATATATCTAAGTACTCTTATAGGATCTCGTTAATAAATTCTTAGTATATAGTAGGAGCGTTAGTTAACCCGAAGGGTATTACTAAGGACTCGTAGTGTCTATAGTATGTCCTAAAGGCTATCTTCTATTCCTCCCTAGCTACTATTCGTATAAGATTATAGGCTCCTTATAAGTCTAAGCTAGTGAACTATTTAGCCTTAGCGAGCCTATCCTAAAGTTCTCTAATATTTAGTAGTAGGTACTAGTTTTTTATCGTAATATTATTAAGTCCTTAGTAGTCTATATAAAGGCGGAGTAATCTGTCCTTCTTTAGTACGAACATGATTAGGTAACCTATAGGTGATTTAGATTTCTAGATAAATCCTTTCCTTAGGTTAATATCGAGCTAGTCTTGTAGTGTTTTTAGTTCTACCTCCGAGAGTATATATATAGGCTTGAAAGTAGGTTGTTTTCCTAGCTCTAGTTCGATCTTATAATCCCACTTCCGATGTTTTAGTAAGGCCGTAAGGTCTTCCACTTCCGTAAAGAGATGCTTCTATTTTAAGTATTCTTTCGGGATCTTAGATAGTGCGTAAGTTCTATCTCTACTTCTAACTTATTAATCTATCTTACCTAAGTTAGTATCTATTAAAGCTAGTTCGTTTCGTTTCGAATCCTTTTGCGAGTTAGTAGTTAAATATAACCTACGTCTCTTATCTACTATTATCTACTATTAATACGTAGGCTTAGTACGAGCTACGTAGCTACACTTCTTAAATATAAGTACTCTATTTACCTATCTAATAGTTAGGTCGTACTTTCTTAACTAAGGTATACCTAAAACAATATTGTAATTAGCTATATTAACAACATCTAAGACAATATCCTCGTAGTACTATTAGATAGCTAGTTATAAGGGTACTATCTCCTTACTTATATTAGGGAGTAATAGGCTATTAATAGCTACTAGTTCGTAGCCTAATTTCTTTTCTTAGATTGCGATCCTATTTTCCTAGACATACTTAGTCGATATAAAATTCTCTTCAGTACTAGAATCTATTATCGCTATCGTCTAGTATCCGTTTATAGTAACTTATATATAGAATAAGCCGTGCTATATTGTTTTCGATACTTAAGTATTAGTATTATTATATTCCCTTCGGTCGCTCCTACTATTAGGGTCTATTCTTTTCCCGATCTATTAAGTTCTTCTTCGCTACTACTAGAGAGACATTTCCTACTCTAGTCTTCCTAGGTCATTAGTTTCGTCCTTAGCGATTCTAGGCTTACTACTTGGATTTAGCGTACTATTAATTCCTCTTCGGCGACTACTTCTTCCTATTATCGTAGGTTAGTTACTACTTCAATCTTGTCTTAAGCTAATAGTTGGTTATAGGATAGCTATTATATTTCTTATCGCTTTCGTAGATGTTTTTAGTGAATATATATAGGCCTTCTCTAGTCCTCTAGTAGGTATTCTCTACTAGGTATAGATATTATACCTTCTACGTTCACGGTTCCTATAGGAGCCTATATTCGTACGAAGTCGGCGAAGTTATAGGTTACTAGTATTATTCGGTAATTCTAGAACATCTCCCTTAGCTAGAACAATATTTTTTCGAACTAATAGGGGTAGAGGTATCGTTTCCCCCTATACTATAGAAATATTACCTCTGCCCTTCTAGCGAGGTATATAATTATATTCCGTACTAGTGAAGTGGCGGAGGGTTCGATTCTCCGTACGTGGTTGCGGTTATTTACAAGCACGACTTCTAAACTAAAGTGCTTGTAGTATTGACACACTAGTTGTTTTAGAGGATACTAGTCGGTGAGATCTTTGAATAGAAGTACTATCCTAATAGTAAAAACTCGTCTCTCTATCCGGGGAGCTATATCTGCCTCCTTATGCCCCCTTCTCCCTCCTATGCTCTCAAAGATATCATCTATATATATATCACGTGCTAGTCGTGATCACGTGCCCTAGTGGCCGAGCAGTTCGCTACTACATTCCTCCCCTACTACTAAAGAGCCTATCTTAGGCGTTTTCACTCACTCGGCCCTACGTCCGTTTGGAACTAACGGTTGAGAATGATACGAAAGTCTTCTTAGGCCTTACGGGTAGTGCTATTTGCTATCGGCATTTCCTCCTCTGAGTGGTCGCCTTCCTTCTCGTATTCGTCGGCCTCTTCTTCGCGTTATAACTACCTATCGACGGGTAATTCATAGGTAGAGGGGGTACTTCTAGCACTCGAGTAGTCCTTTAGCCCTTCTCGATAGAAATACGACTAATCTCTAAAGGTCTCCATTTCATAGCTTAATAACTCGTGTATAGCGTACCGGACGGCGGTCGCAATTCGGTAGCGCGTAGTAGTAATGTATTTCATACGGCCTAGGCTAAGGAGTACCTCGATTTCCTCCTATACCCGAGGACTCCGGTAGGACTCGAAGCCTAACACTGCGTTCGCTAGGTGCGATAGTAAATCTATACGGAAACTAGTAGCGAAAGGCGTAGTTATAGTACCGTAGATATTCGGTTTACTAGATAGAGACTTCGGGGCAGGCATAAGTTCTCTATTAGCCGTCGCAATCTACTCGAGCGTAGTAGCTTCGATGTGGTTAAGGTGGACTCCATTATTACGGACTACGTAGAACTAAGGGAGCATTATCATTCTATCTATTATAGTAGGGCCGGTAGAGCCGTATAGGATTAGAGGTCCGGTAATACGTGCATTACTAGCCTTACAGGGCGTTTTCGTCTAGTTAGAGCCATACTTCTCGGCATCCTCCTTGGTGAACCTTACTTTAGCGTGAGTGACCGATCTAGTTCCTATAGTACTAGTCTGTCCTTCCCTTTTTTTATAGTCGGCCCACTATTATTAGGAGAAGCGATAGGCTCTAGGGATGATTTCGGTGCAGTTTTAGCCGTCCTCGTCTATTAATAAGACCGATCCTTATATGAGATTCTATATACTAGCCTCGGCGTCGTGGATTTTGTCCATATTAATGTCGATGTGCCGGAAGTAAGTATTGTCCCCTTTCTACGCATACTTTACGTAGTATAGGTAAGAAACAAGCTAGACTCTATAGTTAGGACGAAGGAGAACGTATAATAACTAGTAGAGTAGGTTAGTACGCATTGCCTATTACGCGAAAGAGTGGAAGCAATTCCGGAGCCATCTAAGCGACGTCTTCTCCTCCCTTAGCGTACGGTGGTAATAGTGTATATATATGCGAAACTCGGAATGGAATGACTTAGTTAAGCCGCTTTCGTTCTACTATTCAAAGAGATTAATAATAATATTCCCATCTCGGACCCATTACGGATAAATCCGCGTATCAATTTCGTCGAGGATTTCCCGTACCCTTTTTGCTTCGATACGGAGTATAGGGGTCTTTTCTAGGAAATACTTGAGTAAAAGCTAGCCTTCCTAGGCTATAGCGGCTCGCACTAATCTTCGTACGTAGCGATAGGCGGTATTACTACCTAGCTAGTCGGCGACGTTCTCTCCTACATCGGCGTACTCGATAAGTCGCACTATAAGAGTCTCCGCCGATTCCGACTTGTAGAATCCTAGCGTGTCCGCGAGGAACTAGATGTGTATATAGTAGACGGCGGCGCCGTCTCGGATAGTTTATACGAAGGCAATAGTGACCTTTGTCGCTTAAACCCTATTATTTTCCGAACCGACTACGGACGGGCAGTATACAATAGCGCTAAGTAGCCTCTAGTTCGGAAGTGGGCTGTTCTTCTCATTTGCGATAGCTATATAGAAGCACTTACACTTCGTTTGTCTGTTTTAGCTAGTTCCGAGAGCTGTGCCGCGACTCCTTTTTATAGCGGGTTCCTAGAATTCGCTTTCTTTAGATCGTTAGCGTCGTCGGCGGCCGATTTGTATATCATCCTCTCGCTTAACTTCTTCTCTTTCTATTAGGACGCCGATAGGTCCCGCCCGTATAATCTCCTCGTCTACTAAACTGAGGCCATCGTCTAACTCCCTTACTACTAGGAAGTCGTCGAAGTCTACTTACTCGGGTTCTTCGGTTCGGGTAGGGAGGGGAACTCGTTTCGTTTAGTGTAGAAACTTATCGGCGGCGGTTTAGTTAGGAGGGGTTCCGAGGTCCGCTCCAATTTCTCTATTCGCGATGTCTCGGAGGTATTGGTCGTAGTACGCGTTATTCTCCGCTTCGCGTTATTCAGGTAAAAGGGTAGTACGACTCTAGGTAGTTAGCGCTTCTCCGGCGTAAACTAGCAATCTTTAGATAGGACTACTTTGTAGGTACGGTAGGCTAGGGTAGTCGCGGGCTATATAGCCGACTACCTCTCCTCGGTTACCTATACGAAATTGACTCTTATAATATTACATCCCTACCTTCTTACCGATACGCTCTACTATCTTGGATTCCGCGGCTTTTATAAGTTCCGGCGGAATGCGGATTAGGGCTACGCTACTAATACTATAAAGGCGAGTTTTCAGGATCTCCTCGGCCACGGTATAGTCGGCGAGGTAGGGCTCGTAGCCGAGTTGAGCTTTGCCGCTAGAGAGTCTTTCGAGGATAGCGTACGAGATAGCTACAACTACAGCCTCTACGGGATATTTATACAGTTTTAGTATTTGTTTCTACGGCCCTTAGCGAACGAGGATTTGTTCCGTGAAGTATAGGTAGTTAAGAAGTTCGTCGCCCTATTTTGCTCTTAGTTAGTCGGTGCACGACTTAACTCGGACGAGGCGTTCTTTGGCTAAGTCGTATGCCTTCTAGATTTAGTTCTTTCTAGTTTCGTATGAGGCCGATCTTTGGTTCTCCGGTATCTCTATAATGCGTGTTCCGATAGTGTACGTGGCTTTGTCGAAGACGTTCTAGACATTATACTAGAGGTTGAGAGTGGCTTCGGCAAGGGTGAAGAGGATTTGTTCGTATTCGTACTCGGGGACGTCGGCGAGGAATTCGTCGATATCTTGGTTGCCGCGGATAAGGTAGCCGCGTAGGCTGATTATACCGTTTGTTTTGTCGACGATCGGTAAATATAGTTATACCGTGTTTAGGTTTCTAAGTGTAAGGGCGGAGTTTGCATCCGAAGGGGGCATGTTATCTACTATTACATTAGTGCGTAAGACTAGGTTTCGCGACTTCTAATTGGCTAGTCGCTAATCCAACCCGCGGTTAGGTTAGCGCTTAAGGAAGGTATGCCGGCTAGGCCTGCTTTAACGGTTTACGGCGGTAGTAATATTATTAGGGTAGGGAAACTATACGTTTAGGAGAAGAAAAAAGTTTTATATTAAATAGGTAAGGGATGAAGTTTAGAAGGTATATAGAATAGAAGTCGGCCTTTATACAGGATGGCGTTCATATAATAATGTGCTAGTTAGTGAATGTCAGGCGGCCGTTACGGCCTTCTAGTGAATAGTTTTTAGTAAATGTAGTATGTATAAAGTAAGTCGAGTATCCGCGTAAATTTTATCGCGAATTTTTTTGTGAATGTGTTTCCTAGTTATTCTTTTACGGAGGTAGGAGTCCGTAGGTAAATGTTGTCGTAGTTAAGTGAATGATTTTATCGGCCTAAGAGGTAGTCTTGGTTTGTTCTAGTTATATCCTTCCCTCTCCTTCTTAAAAGCAGCCTATCCTTAGGCTAGTCTAGCCTATACCTAGTGTATGTTAGGATGCGCACTTCGACTAATAGGCGGATATGAGGAATAGCGGAAGTTTCTTTAGTTAAGGCCTCTTCTACTTCTACTATAGCGTCGTCCTCCTTATCTACTCCGGTAGAGTCGTTTGTGTTCTCCGAGCTAGGAGCTAGTTCGTACGGCCGGAAGGGCGGGACAATCTTAAGATAGTGTCGGGGAAAGGTGCCTTGAAGGATAGCACCGTTAAGCTCGTAAAGTCTATACGTTCTAAGCGTGTTATATACCTTATATATCCGATAGGGGCCTTTCTATCGGAACGCAAGTTTATCGGATCGCGAGTGTTGGATTTCGCTCCTTCGTAGGATAACCAGGTCTCCCTCCTCGAGGTTCTCGCTAGTAACGTAATGAGTGGCGTTAAAATAGTCCTTATTGGCTTCGCGATATCGCCTGTAACGAAGGGCAATCTCTTTCATTTCGCGGTGATAAGTGCTAATTTACGCTCCTCGAATAGAGAGTAGTATAGCCCTATCGCGTACTATAAGCCAGTCGATAGTGGCTGTAGTCGGGTGGTCGAGTTCCACTAGTAGGACTACATCCCTACCGTAGAGTAACTCTACTAGCGAGTGTCTAGTAGTTACGCGAACCGTCGTTCTATCTACCTAAAACACAGCCGGTAAATACTACTTCTACGGCTGTATACGTCCTAGGCTAAGCTTAGATAAGGCGTCTAGTACTAGCCGGTAGCCGCGCTCGACCTGTCTATTCGCCTATAGGTTGTAGGCGGAGATACGTATATAGCGCATTCTAGTTTTAGCTATAATATCACCCTCGATATAGGTATTGTAATCGTTAAGCACTTGTTAAAGTCTAGCGTTTTCTAGTCCTCCGTCCGAGATAATATATCGCGGACACCTATGTCGGTAGATAATGTCCTAGTGGATAAAGCTAGCTAGGACACGAGCCGTTTTGCGCGTAGTAAGTCGATATTCTAGCTAGCTAGAAAGTGCTTCGCGTGCGATAATAAGAGAGCTACTACCGTCGACGTGAACAATATCTACTAACTATGTATACCCGACCGTGACTTGGTAAGTTAGCCGCATCTCGTTTGTAACGACTAACACGCTCCGTAGTTAATATAGCGTGTACGAAGCGACGTAGCGTTCAATATTAGACCACATCCTATACTAGTAGTATTAGTTACGTAGTAGGCGGAAGGTAGCTTCTCGGCCGTAATAGGCATGCTCGTTATACATCGCTACGAGGAGCTTCTATCGGTCTTCGTTGTCGTCGACGACTCGTATAAGGGGTTGGTTAGGTAGCCCTTTCCGGTAGAGGTGTCGGCCGTCGACGAGGTAGTTTACCGCTTACCTTTTGAACTAGAAATAGTCTTACTAACTGATTCTTAGAGGGCGAGTCGCGGTATGTAGCTAGTATGCGATGTTTTTTGAATTCTCGTTATAGAAGGTCTTAGTTGCGAGAAAGTCGCTATTAGGCCCTTCAACTAAGGCGGCTAAGACAAATAGGTTACGGTCTATACGTTTATCTATATCGACTTCAAGTAGTTTCTCTCGTTTATCTTGGCTTGTTTCTAGTCGGCGAGAGAGTGCGTCGGCGGCTATATACGTCTTACTAGGGACATGTTCGACCTCGAAGTCGAATAGTCTAATCTATACTACCTATCGTATAATGACTGTACTTAGGAGGTCGGAAGGTGGTTTATTAAGTTAGTGGACGAGAGTCTACGTATCGAGACGTAGGAGAAATCTGCAACTATATATATAGGATTTGAATTTCCCGAGCACCTTCACCACGCCCTTGTATTCGAGTTTTCCGGCGTCCTAGGACTATTTAGTATCCGACCACATTCCGCTCTTAAAGTGCGAGGGCTTTACCTTCTTACTTTGTTCCTTCTCTTCTTGGCCTAAGACTACGCCCTATCCTTTGCTACTAGCGTCGACGCATATAATAATACGCCCGGCGTCGGGGCTATAGTCGAGAGTAACGAGTATAGGGGGGGTCGTGAGGATGGCTTTGAGAGCGGCTATAGCTCTTTCGGTCGTATCACTCTAATAGAAGGGGGCGTCGGCCTTAAGCAATTCATAGAGTAGGCGAGCGATAATTGCGAAATCCTTGATCTAGATCCGGAAGTAAACAACCAAACCGACGAAACTTCGTACTTCACGTTAGTTCGTTAGTTTTGGCCACTCTAATATCTTTAACACCTTGTGTATCGACGGTTTTCTTCCTTCTAATAAGCAAACGTACCCTACAACTTGCATTCCATTTGCTATAAATATCGATTTTAGGGCAGAAATTGTGACTCCCGCGCGTTCGAGGTCGGCAAGGACTTAATCTAGATTCTAGATGTGTTCTAGGACAAAGCGGCGTATTCTAGGCTCGATTTCCTCTTTATTGTACCTAGTTTTCGGTCCTTTTACACTAATGTCGTCGAGAAAAGGGACGGCGCGTCGTAGGATGTGCTTATATAGGATGTGATTCATGATTCTCACAAACTACCCGACCGAGTTTATAGCTCCTTAAGGTAGGGTAGTCTAGCGAACTAACCCTAGCGGCGTGTAGAAGGCGGTAAGGTCTCGCGATGTTTTCGCGAGTGGCACTTAGTCGTATCCTAAGAAGAAGTCAATAAGGCTAGTGATTTAGCAACCGGCGAACTCTTCGGAGAAGTTATCGGTTAACGGGGATAACTCGGAGTCCCGTATCGTGACCTTGTTTATTGCTATAGCGGCATTTATAAGCCGATACGTTCCCTTCTTCCCAGACTTCTCGACGAGAAACTATGGGTTTCGGTAGGCGCTATCGTAGCGTTCGAGTAGGCCTTTGTCCATTCGCTCTTTCACTATTATCGACACTATGTCCTTCAAGCTATAATGTAGTGGAAAGGGCTTTAACTACTATAGTGTGTACGGAACTGTCTTTATTTCCTATAGTAGTGCTACGGCTTCTCTTACTTGCCTAATTTCCGAGAAGTCCTATAATAGTAACCCTTCCCTCCGAAATAGCATCTCCTGAAACAATTCTAGCTCTTTCGAAAGGATCCTATAAGGCACTTCGATAGCCGCTAGTCGTTCTAGCGTAAGTCGGGTCCCTCGTAGAAATGCTATAAAGCGCGGTAGTAGATATTAAGCAAAGGGGTCCTAATCTAGCGGCAGCTTCTTTTCCCGTTCTATCGCATCTTGTCGCTATTGCATATTACCGAGGGCAGGTTCTCTACTCGTTATACTATTCGTAGCGTTCACTAGTAGCACCTTTTGAGCCTTCCTTTTATATAGTGTATACACGTCGATATTAGCACGTAGTAGTTTCTATAATAATAACGGGAGTATATCTCTGATTTTCTCGTATTCTTTATTCTACTAGTTGTATTGATCGAGAGAGTTCTTGTCGGGGTCGGGGTCGATTTCAGCATAGTACGCCGAAATAGCGGGTGTCTCGCTACGGACAGCGTACTCGAAGCTTTCTTCGTATATAGGCGACGTAGCCAAAGTCGCGCATCTAACCGAAGGTTAGCTATACGCTAGTTAGCTAGATGTTAGACCTTTTTTCGGCTGTCTTTCCTCGCTCATTCTCGCTATACTTTCCCTAATCGTGTATCTAACTAGCGGTTGGCTATACGCTATAGCCGGTAGACCTTCCTTATCTACGCCCGCCGTACTTTCCTTAATCGCGCATCCAACCGTCGGTTGGCTACGCGATGCTACTAGTAGACCTTCTATTCTTGGTTCTAAGTTTTCTTGATTCACGGGTGTGTACTTAGTCGGCAACCCGCTTATAATTTTAAATGCTTCGTAAGAAATTTGACCTTACTATATCTATTTCTAATGTCGTCGATCGTTTCGTAATCCTCTTCTCCTAAGACTACTATAAAGGTAGTAGGCCTTCTATCCTTTATATAGATAGTTCCTTCCTATAAGCTATTATCGTAGTTACGAACAGCGAGTCGCGTTATCCTTTCCTATAGTCGACCGAGGATCACTCGCTTTATATTGTAATATACGAAAAACGGCATTTCGAAAACGACTCTATGCACATTAATAGGAACTACTTCACAAAACCCTTCGAACCACGCCGAGCCCGTCGAGCCGTGTAGTCGTAGCTAGATGTCTCTATCAATAGCGAGCCCGGCCTTTTCCGCGATTTCGATACTTACGATATTGCACTCCGCGCCGCTATCGATAAGGGCCTTAGTAAGAGCTTGTTTATCTCCGATACAGGCGTGGACAATAGGCGATTTAAAAGTCGCGACATTCCTTTTTATAATAGCTAAGAGGTCGGGCTTCTCCGTCTTAAGGTCGCTTCTCTAAGCCTCTCACTCCTCGAAAGAATAGAGCTAGCGGCTGTTATCGATAGTTACTAGATTCATACCTAGCGATTCCTCGAAGGCCTCGTCCTCTCGTCCAACTAGGATGCGTCGATATATCTATTTCGCGATACTAGGCGCGACTCCGATAAGGGTGCGTAGCTTTATCGGGACCGGGACGTCAAGTACCTCTAAGAAGATCTCTAACAGATCTGTGTTCTTTTGAACGTGCTTATCTAGTCGTTCCGTTTTCTTTTAGCGTTTTAGTATTAGAGGAGCGACTAGCGCGTACTCTTCCTCGACCATCTCGTAGTCTTCGCCACCTTCCTCGTCTTCGTTTTCCGAGTATGCTTCGAGTGATCGTAGCTACCTCTTAGTTATAACTCGTGGTCTAGCCGGCGCCTTGCCTTTAGATACGCGACCGAGCGTTACGTGTCCTTTAGTCCTTCTTTCCCTATTTTCTACGCTTACCGCGTTTACGTTCTTAGAACCCTCGTCAGCGAGAAATAACCGAATGTCTTCTTTAGTAATTAGGTCCCCGTTCTCTAATCCTCGGTCTCCGATAGTAATCTAGTTAGTATTCAACCTATTAGTAGTTATAGGCTAGACTACCGGGATAGGGCTGCCTTATTCGGATCTTAGTAGCCCTTTAGAGCCTGCCTATTGCCTCTACTAGTTAAGGTAGGCGGGGAGCTTAGGCGTGATTTTGAAAACCCTTTCGATCTCTTTTGCCAAACTAACGACTTTAGGGGTGCCTTTAGGCGCTCTTAGGTCTATAACACGTAGGCCTTGGAAGGCCTAGCCGAGTCGAATTCTTCTATCTTAGCCTTCGCCCTAGTAGTAGTAACCTGCATCGATAAAGCCGAGAATGATCGGACAATCGCTCATTACGTGTCCGATATTATAATAGCTATAATACCGTCCGGTAGTGTCTTCTCGGTACGGGTTATTGTAATAGGCCTAAGGGGTATAGATCGGCGGTCCTACTACGTAAGGTCTTATCGTGGCTTCGTAGGCCGAAGGTCTACTATATCGATCTTGGGTTTTCCTATACGCCGGTTATGCCTCTCGCTCTCGGTATCCTAGTATATTGGTTATCTAGATTTGCAAGGTTTCTAGTTTACGAGCGAGCTCTTCGAGTTAGGTCCTCTTAGGCGGCTAGTCTAGTTTTCTCGCTTCTCGATTTTTAGTATCTTCGGCTTGGCTCTATCGTTACCTAGTAGGGAGTGGAATCTCAACGTCGGTGTCGGGAATGCCGTAAATGATTTCGTCGATATTCGTTTTACGTCGGGCCCTCTCAACCGCTATTCTCTATACATACTCGAATCGTAGGAAGTTTGGGCTAGAGCTAATATTCGCGCCACTAATTACATCCCTTCGCAACGACTCTAGTAGCCCTCGCAACATGTACTTCGTACGTGTATCCTCGTCAACATTAAACACCTCCTCTCCTCCGTCCTTATCCGGTAGGAAGCTTCGAAGGTATTCCATATAGTTCCCGTCTAGAACGCCGCGTTTAGAGAGCTTTTTCAGGAAGGCCTCCGAGTTCTCGAGACAGCTAGTGTCTTGCCCTTTATACTAGTCCCTTATTCCTTGCTTCATATCTTCCTATATGCTATATATAAACTTCGCCTTCCGGACAAATCTAGACGCTTCCTCGTCGTAGCATCCTTAGAGCATAGTGATCTTCTAGAGATCTATAATATTTAGGAGGTACTATTCGAGATATTCTTCAAACTTTCGAAGGAACTCGGTGACGTTTATTCTATTAAAGAACAAGGTCTCTATAAATCTTAGCAGGACGAGTCCGGGCATCGCCATACTATTCGCGAGGCTTAGTAGAGCCCAAGGGTTGATAGCGGGTACTCGGAGAGCCTAAGCTCGTAGAGGTTGTTAGGTTCTTTCCTCGAGTTATTATTCGAGGGTAGGGGTGTCATTTGGTGTTAACGAAGACTCGGAGCCGTCTTCTGCAGTTAGTTGCCTATAGCCGGAGAAGAGCCTAGAGTGGTTGGAGTTTGCTATCTTCTCTATATTGCCTTCCTTTTTCTTCCGAATTTCTTGGTTGCAGCTTTTGCAGACTTGGGTTTCGGGAGCCCCTTTAACGTTGTGTTTCGCCATTTTGGAAATTACGCTTAACGGCGAACTAACCCTCGGTTAGCTAAGATTTACGTTCGTGCGCCCCCTTTCTTTCTAGCTTTTCTTTCTTCTTCTAGGCGTCCTCAATTTTCAGGGTCAAATCTATCCCTAGCTATTTTATTCTTCCTACTTCTTAATCTGTTATTTATGTCATTCAGTCGTTATTCTATCGGTTGTTCTATCGGTTACTCTATTAGTTGTTCTATCGGTTATTCTATCGGTTGTTCTATCGGTTGTTCTATCGGTTGTTCTATCGGTTGTCCTATCGGTTGTCCTATCGGTTATTCTATCGGTTGTGCTATCGGTTTATCTCGTATCACATCTCATCTCTTTTCTTTTAAAAGAAAACCCCCTAGCACGGTCACTAATAAAGTAGCGGAGGGTTCGATTCTCTATACGTGGTTGCGGTCATTCACAAGCACGACTTCTAAACTGAAGTGCTTGTAGTATTGACACACTAGTTGTTTTAGAGGATACTAGTCGGTGAGATCTTTGAATAGAAGTACTATCCTAATAGTAAAAACTCGTCTCTCTATCTAGGGAGCTATATCTACCTCCTTATGCCCCCTTCTCCCTCCTATGCTCTCAAAGATATCATCTATATATATATTACGTGCTAGTCGTAATCACGTGCCCTAGCGGCCGAGCAGTTCGCTACTACACTAGTTCGGGGGTATCGACGGTAAACGTAAGTATCTTAACGTCGGGGTCGCCCTCTAGAACTAGTTCGGTATCGGTTTCTTCATCGGTGTCTTTAATTACCCCTTAGTTCTCTTTGTCGGAACCTTCGACTTCTACCTCTTTATCGTTCTCCGTTTTAGAGGTTAGAGTCTATCGAGTAGTAGTACCTAATTGTTTCTTAGTAGTAGGGGAGACGAGGTCGACATTCTCTACTCTCTCGTATCCTTGTTTTAAGAGTCGTTATAAATAGCACTCGAGTGCGTAAGTTTCGGTGCACTTATTACTAATCGACTCCGTGGTTTATTAAGAGTTCTCGTCGTTCCTTCTACTCTAAAAGGCTAAGTACTTGGTCTTTTCCCTTCTCTTAGTCTTTAGGTCCTAGATAAGTTATCGTATATCGATAGATTCCTAGTTTCTTATCTCCTTTTATTCGCCTAGGTCGGTAGCTACTAGCTACTTATAGGACACCTAAGTATACCCCTACGCTACTAGTTCGTCTAAGTACCCGACTAGTAGTTAGTAGGCCTCGATTTTACTAGCCAATTTTCTGAAAATAAGTGCATCCCCTCGTATCTAGTCTATTTTGCTTCCTTATTCGTATTTTTGCTAGTCTAGCTCACTAATTCGTTATACGAGCGAATCTCTAATTAGCGCGATTCCGTAGGTTCTTGTAATTGTCCTAATTACATTTAATTCCCTTTTTTCCTTATTTATCTAGAGGTCTAGTCCCGGAATATCTACCTCTATAGGTTGTTCCCGAGCTTCGTTTTCTATTAGGATTTCCTAATTAAGGGTTCCTTTAGTTTAGTTATCCTCGACCTCTAGGTCCTCCGAAAGTATTATTATTAGTTGGTCTTCGTCTTCTTACTAACTATAGTAAAGCGTTTTATAGTTTTCTTCCTTATATGCCGATTAGCTCAATATATAGTGAAACTAAGTCTGCTCTTTCTCTATTTCATAGAATAAACAGTTATTATCTAAATATACCACTCTATAGTATAAAAGGGTTCGGTATTCTAGGATCCGGTATAGTGTATATTCGGTCTAGAATATCTTTTATATCACTCCGAGTTATCGTCGCACCTTATTCTTCTAGCAATAATCTCTTATAAGGTGGCCTAGTTTACTATACCTATAACACTTCCTTACTTCCTACTTTTTCTTCCCTATATTATTAGTATTACCGAGGGTTTTCTTTCTTTTAGTTATATCGATTTCTATTAGTCGTAGCCCGTATAGGTCGTATCGCTCCTAATTGCGTCTACGAAATCCCTTCGGGGTAGAGTTACTCCCCCTATAGCTACGAGGTACTCCTCTATAGCATTTTTCTATCGACCTTTCGAACAACTTGTCGTCTATCTCAATAGCCACGTTATAGAGTTGTTCTAACGTCTCTATCTCTCCTCCGTACCTTATTAGCTCGTCCTTAACTATATCCTTTAGGCTACGTCGATATATAGTTATAAGAGAGGTGTCGTTCTAGCTAGTAAGTTAAGAGTATTCTAAGAACTTAGCTATATATTCCGTAGCCGAAGTCTTCTAGTTAAGGTATTAGATTACTCGTTCCGCTACGAGCTCTTTATTATTAACTCCGAAGATCCTTGTAACTTGCTTAGTGAATTTATTAAAGTCCGCGAACATCCCTTTATAGTCTTCCTTCTTCGATAAGAACTTCGAGAGATAAGGTTTAATCTAGTACTAAGCTCGTCTATATAGGTAGGTTATTATATATAGGGTCCTTTTATCGTACGGGGTTTCCTAAAATAGGAAGAATAGGGTAAGTTAATTAATCTAGTCTTATAGTCCCTATCGGTCCCTATAGTATAAGTCCGGTTTAGTAGTAGTAGTCTTAATATCGTCGACCTTCCTAGTAGTAGATACTATACTTAGGGCGTGTCCGCGTTCTCCTTCGTTAACTATCCTTAAGGGTGTTTAAAGTATTAAGGTCTAAAGGTCTTAGGGTTGGTACTTATTAGGTAGTTAAAACGTTAGAGGATAGTGTAGTAGTAATACGTGAGTAGAATAGTGAATTCTAATTAGTAAGGCTATAATATAAGTTGAATACAATATTCGATAGGCGAATATTAGCTCCTATATACCTATAGCTAGGTTATTAAGTAGTAGTAACTAATAGGCACGATAGCGTCACTCTCGTCGGTTATGTCGACTAGTTACGTAACGGGCCGGCCGATACTATAGTCGTCTATAGGTACGTCGGTCGGGTTACTAATCCTACCGTGTTTAGTTAGATTGTAATAAATAGGAACTCGGCCTCGATATACTTAGTATTAGTAATAGATACCTCTTCCTTCTTACGAGCCTTAAGCTTATAAGTCTCTTTTATCTATAGTTATTTTCGAAGGCGACGAATCTTGCGACGATACTCTAATAACCTCTTAGTTAATACATCCTCCTCTTCCTCGGCCTTCTCTAACTACTCTACGACCTTTAGTTACTCCTTTCGAATCTACTTGTAATAGTATATCTTAGGCGGGGCGATAGGGTTATATTAATAGCAAGACCGTATATTCTAAAGAGTGTATTATAGTTAGAACTATTCGATAAAGGACTCCCGAAGGGTCTTTTATCCAAACCTATATAAGGTAGAATATATAGTAGTATAGACCCTACGGCAAGCCCGGTCTATAAGCCCGGCCTAGGGCGCTACTATACCTAAAGGGGTTGTAGTTCTAGTACGGGATTCTCCGTAGAGCGACTAGCCCGCGGCTGTAGCCCGAAACGCCCCCTTACCTAATTAGGCCTAGAGGGCTTTCGGCGTAGTACGGCCGGGGAACCCGAGGTACCTATAGAGTCTCCTATTATAGGGTACTTCCCGTCCGAGTGCCTTGACCTTAAGGCATACTAAAGTCAATATCACCTTATACTCGAAACGGACGTCACCCTATAGTCGCGTAGGTTTATAGTACCGAATTCACTAGTAAACTCGAAAAACCCTATAGGAAAACGAGAAGGATTGAATTTTAGGTGCTCCTACTGTTACGATATTACGTCCTAGTGTTGCGATAATATATATCGTGATTTTTCGTATAGAGTCGTAGCTTGAGTATATATAAGGCTACGATGTCGCTACGATACGTCTACGTTGTTACGACGTATATTGTTTTGCTTCTATATACGAGGTTGTCGCAGTTTCTAGAAGTTTCGTTATACGGTGTCTACATGTGGATATAGAGCTATATATACGACTATTGTTGTTTATATACGCGGCGTTTACATATAGACGTATATACGTAGGGCTAGCGTTAAGTAGGTAACGAGTCTTCGATATAAAAGAGTCTTCTTTACCGTCTTTCTTCCTTTCTTCCTTCCTTAATACACATACTCGTTTAGAACGTAAGTCTACTACTACGACAAGTTGTCTTCCCCTTAGTACTTACTACTAATATATTTCGTAGACATAACGTCTTTCCTTTGTTTTTTGTTTTTCTTCGAACTTTACCCACGCTCCTTTCGTAAGTTGTAGTGCCTTGCACTTATCGTACCGCTTACTAACTTCTTTTAGAAAAAAAAACAATCAATATGCCTTCTTCTAAGTATGCTCGTAGTATTGCCTCTAGTAGCGACCGGTATGTCCTTCCTCTCCGAGCTATCGGCTTTTTCATATTTACTAACTTGACTTTTAGTCGTAGTATCCGACGCGCGCCTTTATTTACGCCGTCCCTACTCTCCTCTACCTCTGCCTCTCCTATATACTCTCCCTCCTCCTCGCCTCCTCCTCCTCCTCGCCGTTTAGTCACTCCTCCTCGTATTCGCGAGCTTACTACCGCCGCCGCCTAAAAGGCTAATAGGGCTACTACCGCTGCGAAGAAAAAAGCTAAAGAAGACGCCGTCGCACTTTCTATAGTAAGAAAAGTCATTATAGAAAAACAGGCTACAAAGGAGAAGGCGGCTAAAAGAGCCGCCGAAAAAGAAAAGGAGTAGTGAGAAAGAGATCTCGTGCCTTAATAGTACCGCTATTAGGAATTAGGGCCTGTCCCTATTAATCCTACCTGCCTATACTACTAGTATAGCCGGATCTAGAATATTAAGAACGGTGCTAATAGCCGTAGTAATTACGTTAAATAGAAGGAATAGCACGTCCACTACACTAGTTATAGTAGCGTTAACAAATAATGTCGCGTTCTACCAAAGACGTGTAAGGGCCGCCGCCTTAGCGAGGATTTAGCTTTAGCTGTCTAAGACTTAGAGGTAGCTACTAAGGAAGACCTCGATAGTCTTACGGCCGTTACTTTAGACATTTAGGGATCTTATTCTACTATTATAGGACCTGAGACTCGAGGTCGTCACGTCGGTACTACTCCGTTAAGGCGTGAAGTCTCGATTGCGTATATTCTCTATCGCCTTAATAGGTAGGACAACTTGCTAGAGCACCTTAGTCGTCGCGCTAGCTTCGTAGAAGAGACGATATAGGAGCCTCGTAGAGCGTCTTTAGACGAGAGAGGTCGTGACGATAACGATAATAATAATGATAATAATAATAATAATATTAATAGTAATAATATTGAGATAATCGATAATTGAGTTTTTTTTTTCTTAGTTTGGTTTTAGTTAGTTAGAGACTTGGTTACGCGGGCTTAGTACATCCGTAGTAGGTCTACGTTAAAGATTTTAATTTTAATAATAATGCCTTTTAGTCTTTTTATTGTTTTTGTTTCGTTGTTTGAAGTTCTTTTCAAAGTCTTTAATCGCCTTAGTAGTATATCGCAAGTGCTCCGTAGGCTCCTAGCTATCTTGTCCTTTATAGCCTTTCTATTTAATAAGGTAATATAGAACTTCAATAGAGCCTCGGGTCGTGAATAACTTGTTAAGAATTTCTTTAACTTCGTACTCAATATTATCGTCAATCTTAATTAGCGCGGGTTCCGCGCGGGTGTTTTTATAGTAGGGTTCGAGCATCGAAACATAAAAAACCGGGTGGATATTTTTCAATCGTAGAGGTAGTGCTAAGTAGTATACATACCGGCCTATTAATTCTACAATTTTAAACGGGCCTATAAACTTCGAACTATACTTCTTCGAAGGTCTTAGGTTATTCAAGTTTTTTATTAAGAGTAGGACCTATTCCCTAACGGAGTAGGCCTTAGGCTATCGAGACTTATTGTACTACCGAGTCTAATACTCGATAGCATGTCTTAGATTCTCTACTAGCTCCTTTCTTATTTTCGCTACGCCCTTAATTCGCTATTCTATAGCCGGGATAATAGCTGCTTTTACCAAGTCCGGGTCTCCTTCTAGATTACCTAGTATACGTAGTACCGTCGTGAATACAAATTGGAATGGGCTCGTTTTAAGAGACGCTTACTACGAGTTATTATATGCAAACTCTACCTAATTCAACTAATACGGCTAGTCTAGCTAGTGATAATTAATATAGCACCTTAAATAGGTCTCTATCGTCTAATTTTGCCTTTCGGTTTGCCTATCTATTTACGGATGAAAAGAGGTACTTAGGCACCGCGTAGTCTTCTAGCTATCGTATAATGCTACCTAGAATTTACTAGTAAAAAGTGATCCTCGATCCGAGACTAGTAAAGACGGGACGCTATACTTCGTAATAATGTTTTCTTCTACGATATCGGCGAGCTATCGTGCATCTAGTGTGGTATAGTATGGAATATACCGAGTGTACTTAGATAATTAGTCTACTATAACAAGTATTATATCCTTATTTTGACCGTAGTGCTACGCCGTCGGCAAACCTATTATAAAGTCTATTAACTAGTGTTTCAAAGGCTTATTAGTATTAGGAATAGGAAGGGGGGCTAGCTCACTATAGGGTTTGTGCTTTTTCGACTTATTACGTTAGTAAACATCGCAACTTTAGATCTAATCCGTCGTATCGGTAGCTAGTTTCTTCTAATAGAATTTCCTCTATAGAAGTTCTATAGTTTTATCTCGACTAAAGTGCCTAGTACTAGGATTATCGTAGTACCTCTCTAGAATAGAAGAGATTAGCTTTATATTCCGAGGGATCTATACACGGTTACTAAAAGAGATAACGTCGTCGCTACTTCGGCTCTAAGCTAAAGCAACTCTACTATAGGATGCTTCGTCGATCTTACCTCCTACTGCCTACCGCTCTATAATCGAAGCGTCCTCCTTTTGCACTTTCGCGATAGCTTACCGAAGGGTTTAATCTAACTCCGTATACAGGTCGTCAAGTTCAATAGCTACTATAAAAGCCTTTCTTAGGATATCTCCCTTAAGGGTGCCCTTTCTTAGACAAAAGTCCTTAAAGACTATATCGTTAACGCGATACCTAGGGGGCGACCCCGATAAGGCGTTATTGTCTATAGATTTAGAATGACCCTTAGTAGCCGAAGCCTAGAGCGCGTATAATCGCGCCTCCGCGACGTCGCTACGATCGCTATAATCGGACGGTTACGAAGCTCCCTAGGAGACTTCTAACCTGTCTATTTCGTCGACAGGCCTCCTACGCGCACCTATCGTACCGTAGGTAGGACAAGTGTCGCGGAATTCTAGTACTATATGTCTTAGGACCCCTAATATCTCGTTAGAGCCCTCTTTCGTAGCGCTGTCGTCATAGTCGGGCTACTGCGAAAACCCGTCCACTAGGTTACTCTTACCCGGGTAGAACTTAATTTCAATATCGTACTAGGATAGTGTCTTAGCCGCGCGCGCCTGTCGTAGTAATAGCTACTTTGCCTTGCCTAGAAACGATCTTAGATTATTATAATCTAAAAGTATAGTAACTATACCTTTTATAGATAAGACGTATTAGTGCTAGTACTATACCGATTCTACGATAGCTAGGAGCTCGAGGTCGTATATCGAGTATCGTAATTCCGGACTATATATCTTCCGTAAGTAGTATGCAACTAGGTACTAGTAGCGGTTCCTTGTACTAGTCGTCTCTTCGTCGTCGTATAGAGGCTATATCGCGATTGCCGAAATCGCGAATACCGAAGTATCGGTTTCTATTCTAAGCTCGCTCTCTTGGTTAAAATACTATAGTAGCGGAGCTTCCTAAAAAGCTTCTTTAAGCTTGTCGAACGCCGCCTTGGTGCCGGCGTCTATTTCAAAGGCTTTGCCTTTAACTATTAAGTCTGTAAGGGGTTTGGCTATTCGCGAATAGCCGTTAATAAACCGCCTGTAGAAGTTCGCGAAGCCTAAGAAACTTATAACTTATTTCGCGCTCTATAGTTCTAGCTAGTCGGCGATAGCGTCTACCCGGCTTAGATCTATTAACACACCTTCCTTTGAAATCACGTAGCCTAAGAATATTAGACTATTAACTACAAAGAAGTATTTAGATAGTTTAGTATATAAGCCAAACTTACGAAGTCTCTCGAGTACTTCTTTAATATACTATCGATACAACGTCGCGTCGCTAGAGTAGATTAGGATATCGTCTAAGTAGACTACGTAAATCGAGTCTACTAACCCTAACAAACACCGATTAATATATACCTAGAATGTAGTAGGGGTATTAGCCAATCTAAAAGGCATTATAACGTACTCGAAATGACCGTACTAGTATCGGAACGTAGTTTTCCATTTATCGCCACAACGGATCCTTATCCTATAATATGCATTACGTAAGTCGATAAGCGTGAAAATGATCGTACCGGCTAGGCGGTTAAGCAACTCGTTAATTAAGGGTAGTAGGTACCTATTCTTTATCGTTACGGCGTTAAGACCTCTATAGTCGACGTAGAGACGAAGGCTGCTATCTTTCTTTAGAACGAACAAGATTAGCGCGCCCGCCGCACTAGTGCTCCTACGGATCCTACCTCTTTCTAATTCCGTATCGAGGTATTCCTTTAGAGTCTTAAGATATAGTATGCTTAACGCGTAGAGCAGGCCCTACGGAGGTGCTTTGCCCTTAGTAATCTTAATTACGTGATTATAGTAGAGTCTATTAGGAACCTCGGTTGCCCGATTAGAGTTAAACACGTTACTAAATTCTACGAGCCAGTCTAGGAGCCCGTCTAGCGACGATAGTTCTTCGTCGCCTTCTTCGAGTCCTTTGAGACTAGATTCGAGTAATACGTAGAAAGCTTCTACCTTATTAGCTAGTTTATTTACGAACTCTTAATAATCTTAGATAAGTGTTGTCGTAGAGCTATCGCGGAACTTGAGTTCCGACGTTTTAAACGAGATCTCGGGATCGACTAGTTTGAGCTAATCGTATCCTAGGATGAGTAGTATCTCGACGTCGACGATATAGTAGTGTATAGTCTACGATCGCGTAGCGCCTATGCTATCTATCGCTCGTCTATCGAGTTCGTATATACTAAGTGTTAGTAACTCTTAGTTATTTAATATACGAGTGGCCTTATAGACAGGTCTCGTAATAGTATATCCTTATGCCTTCGCTACGTAATATGTAATAAAACTACACGACGTACTACTATCGAGGAGCGCTAGGAGTTCGTGCCCTTTATCTATTATAGATAGGGTGTAAAGTTTTATAGGGAGCGTTAATCGCTAGACCGTCGCTATACCGTCGTTAAGCCCGAGTAGGTCGGTATAGTATAAGACTCGGGCTATACTTTTTTCGATAGGCAATCTTTTACGTAATGTCCGGCTTAGTGATAATTATAGTATAGTGAGGCCTTCGTAGTGCCGGCTTTATTTCGTCGCTTCGCTAGGTAGTTATTTTACGTTAGGGTTTGATTTACTCCGGTTATAGGTATGTACGACTTTTGTAGTACGTTATACTACTACTTATATAGTCGGTGTGCGAATTTCTTCTAGTATAGTATAGTATCGTCACTCCGCTACTTCGACTAGTACAGATTTCGGTTGTTATCGTAATTCATTATATATAACATGGCTTCTGAATTTTCTAGCCTCGTAAGTAGGGGTACGAGTATGCTTATACTCTTTAGTACGTCCGATTAGCGTAGTAGTTCGCGCTTTAGCCTTAGTGTTAGCCTAGAGATTAGTCTAAGACATATCTACCTATCTATAATAGGTTCTACGTCTATATTTATAGCGAGGTTCCTTAGTGCTATAGTATAGTCGAGGAGCTAGCACTTGCCTTATTCAAGGCTATAGTACTAGGCCGTACTATTGAATAATCTACTTTCTAGGTCCTGCACTTAGTCGCGGAGCTAGTGCTTTAGTCTCTACTAGACTTAGTCTTCTAGGTTTGTCGCCCTATAAAGTTGCTAATTTTCCGCGATAGAGCCGCGAAAGAGGGCCGCTATATAGGCGCCTCGTTCTTCCTATATATATAATATATAGGGTTGTAGTTGGAATACACTAATGTAGTTAGTAATAAACTCGTTTGTCTCTACTATAGAGCTGCCTCGGAACTCTTTTAGTTTTATCTAGGGTAGTATTCGCTCCTATTCGGCGCGTTATCGGCGTGCCTCGGACGTGATTTCCTCGCCTTCGAGTTTATCTTCGCTAATAGGGCCGGAGTCGGTAGACGATAGACTTCGTTATCACTTATCTATCGTAATACTACCTCCGAGGAGACGTTCTATACGTTCTATATACTCTTTCTATTTGTTAATCTCTTCCTAGGTCTAACGTACTTCGTCGTTAGGTTACCCGTATAGCGACGGGTTAACTATTTCCCGTTATAGAAGAGGTAGTATCTCCGAGTTACTAATTTACGTATCGGCATCCTCGCGCGTCGCGGGCGTAGAGGGTGTTATACCGCGAGTTCGTCGCCCTCCTACTATTGTGAATATCGGGCGGCCTACTAAGTGGATCGAATAGCTTATAATAGTATATCTTAGGTAGGGCGATAGGGTTATATTAATAGCAAGACCGTATATTCTAAAGAGTGTATTATAGTTAGAACTATTCGATAAAGGACTCCCGAAGGGTCTTTTATCCGAACCTATATAAGGTAGAATATATAGTAGTATAGACCCTACGGCAAGCCTAGTCCGTAAGCCCGGCCCGGGGTACTACTATACCTAAAGAGGTTGTAGTTCTAGTACGGGATTCTCCGCGGAGCGACCGGCCTACGGCCGCGGCCCGAAACGCCCCCTTACCTAATTAGGCCTAGAGGGCTTTCGGCGTGGCGCGGCCGGGGAACCCGAGGTACCTATAGAGTCTCCTATTACACTACTCGTACTTAATTCGTATTACCTATAGGTTGTAGGATTAGCTATAACGAACGCACTCGGAATAACGACTAGACCGTAGATTAACCTTATAGTTCTTATCTACTTTCATATAATAAAAACACTTCGTAGGTATAATAAAACCGTCGGTAGTAATATCGTAGGCTAAATTATGTTTGCGCTCCCGGGAAGTCAAGTTACAAGAGGACTTTAGTATAGTAAGGGAAGAAAAGTAGTATACTTACCCTCGTTAGAAGGTAGGCACGACTACTTATTAATAAACGAGGGACCGTTCTAGTAAGGAGGGGGGATAGTATTACGATCTAACTAAATACGTTAGAGTTAACGACCCGACCGACGCGCCCGTAGACGACCGTAGCGCCGGCTGGCCTATTACGTAACTAGCCGATATAACTAACAAGAGCGACACCGTCGCGCCTATCGGTTACTACCGCTTAATAACCTAGCTATAGGTATATAGGAGCTAATGTTCACCTATCGAATATTATATTCAACTTATATTATAGCCTTACTAATTAGAATTCACTATTCTACTTACGTATTACTACTACACTATCCTCTAACGTTTTAACTACCTAATAAGTACCAACCCTAAGACCTTTAGGCCTTAATACGAAGGTCCTAAATAGACGATAAATAAGATAGTCGGAACTCCTTAGATAATATAAATTTGAAATATAATACACCCTAGGAAAAGATAATAGTAGAGTAGACACTCTTAGTCGAAGAAGTGATTATATAGAAACTAAGTACCTCTTCGAATATAGTATACTTAAGAAAAATAAGAATAGAACTCTCGGACCTAACGTCTACGAATTCAATACGATCCTTACGATACGAAGCGATTAAGACGAATAATTCCCTATCTAAAATAATAAATACTTAGTACTAAAGGAGAACTAAGAGGAATGTATTCGAAAATACTACGACGACCCTACGGAGGGATATATAGGAATTATAAAAATATTAGAAAAAATATAACGAAACTTTAAGTTCGATAAAATAAAGGAAAAGGTTAACGAATATATTAAAAGGTGTAAAATATACTAATAGGATAAGGCCGAACGATATACTAAGTACGGATAATTACAATTTAGGAAACTACTAGACAACCCTTAGGACGAGGTTATAATAGACTTTATTAATAAGCTCCCGCCGTAGGAAGACCTAGCTATACAAACGATATATAATAGAATACTAGTTATAGTTAATAGACTAACTAAGTACTCCTATATTATCCTATATAACGAAGAATTTATAGTAGAAAGACTAGTATATCTAGTACTCGATAGGCTCGTACGTTATTATAGCATACCTAAGATCTTTATAATAGACTACGACAAACTATTCACGTTAAATTACTAGACGACTCTAGTAAAGACTATCGGTATATAATATAAACTCTTAATATCATTTCACCTATAAATAGACAGATAGATAGAAAGAATGAATTAAACACTCGAAACTTACCTACGGTACTATATTAATTATATATAAGATAATTAGGTTATATTATTACCTATAGCATAAATTGCAATAAATAACACGAAATTAGAGACGACTAAAAACATACTATTCTTTATAAATTTCGGGAAACACCTAAATCTATTTCATGAACTAAACGACGAAAACCCTAAGGCCGAATACGCCTTATAAAGGGTGTAAGACCTTAAATAAGTATATAAGGAAATATACGATAACATTGCTAAAATATAATAGAAACTTATAAATATATATACAAATTAATTAAAAAGGGTACCTCTACTAAAAAGAGGGGATAAAGTGTACCTACTTATAAAAAATTTAAACTTAAAAAGACTATTAAGGAAACTAGACCCTATTAAGGTCGGACCATTTTTAATCTCGGAATAAAGGGGACTAGTAAACTATAAACTCGACCTTCTAATAGACGTAAGAATATACCTAGTGTTTTATATCTCGCTCCTAGAACTAGCATACCTAGATACACTACTATAAAAAACGTTCGAGTATAGAAGTAAGGAAAAAGACATATACGAAGTAGAGAAAATACTCTAATATAACGGAGTAATATACCTTATTAAGTAGAAAGGATATCTAGACTCCGAAAACACCTAGGAACTACCTAAAAATATAACTACCTACTATAAGATAATAAAAAACTTCTACCGAAAAAACAAATTACTAAACCCGCTAGATGTAACTATAAGGAGTCGATTCTTACGATAGGTTAGCTAAAAGAATAAAGAAAAGGGGAATAATAACGTACGAAGGTTATAATAACTTAACCTCGGCTAGAGTAGTAGATAACGGACCTTTAGTATAGCTAAGAATGTCCTATAGTATACTATCGATTTCACTCTAACTAATAGGCGATAATAATAGCCTACTATCTATCGGGGCTAGAGAAAATAATAGAAGGTCTAACGGGATTAGACCTATAGGATTAGCCGATAAGAACTTAGCCTCGATACGTTTAGTATTAGTAATAGATACCTCCTCCTTCTTACGAGCCTTAAACTCGTAAGTCTCCTTTATCTATAGTTGTTTCCGTAGGCGACGAATTTTACGACGATACTCTAGTAACTTCTTAGTTAATACATCCTCCTCTTCCTTAGCCTCCGCTAACTACTTCGTAACCTTTAGTCGTTCCTTACGGATTCACTCGTACTTAATACGTATTACCTATAGGTTATAGGATTAACTATAACGAATACACTCGGAATAACGACCCGACCGTAAGTCGACCTTATAATCCTTATCTGCTTTTATATAGTGAAAACACTTCGTAGGTATAATAAAACCGTTAGTAGTAATATCGTAGACTAAGTTATATTTACACTCCTAGGAAGTTAAGTCGTAAGAAGACTTTAGTATAACGAGGGAAGGGAAGTAGTATACTTACTCTTACTAGAGGATAGGCGTAACCGCTTATTAATAAACGAGGGACTATTCTAGTAAGGAGAGGGGATAGTATTATAATCTAACTAGTTAGGGAAGGTCTAGCGACCTAACTAATACGATAGTAGACGACCTCTAGCGTCGGCCGACTAGTTACGTAATTAACTAATATAACCGACGAGAGTAATACCGTTGTGCTCACTAGTTACCGTTGCTCTACAAACCTAACTATAGGTATATAGGAGCCGATATTCGCCTATCGAATACTATATTCAACTTATATTATAGCCTTACTAATTGGAATTCACTATTCTACTCACGTATTACTACTACACTATCCTCTAACGTTTTAACTACCTAACAAGTACTAACCCTAAGACCTTTAGGCCTTAATACTAAGATACACTATTATATACTTAGATAGGAAGTACCCTATAATAGGAGGCTCTATAGGTACCTTAGGTTCCCTAGCTATACTATACCGAAAGTCTACTAGCCCTAATTAGGCAAGGGGCGTTTTAGGCTACGGCCGTAGACTAGTCGTACTAAGGAGAATCCCGTACTAGAACTATAACCCCTTTAGGTATAGTAGTGCCCTAGGCCGGGCTTATAGACTAGGCTTACTATAGGGTCTATACTACTATATATTCTATCTTATATAGGTTTAGATAAAGGACCCTTCGGGAGTCCTTTATCGAATAGTTCTAACTATAATACACTCTTTAGAATACACTATCTTGCTATTAATATAACCCTATTGCCCTACCTAAGATATACTATTATAGAGGCTTAGTATAATATATAATAAGTTCGATATAGGAGGAAGGCTATTCTAACCTAGGGTCTAGGGAAAAGGGGACAGGTTCTAGAGAAGTATAGACTAAGCTAGGCTAGGCCGATACTAAACCCTAAGGGTACTTACCTTTTATAGATATCACGTTATTATAGCTAAAGGGAAGGCTTGTATTAAGAAAATACACGCGGAACTCATGTGCTATCCTTAGAGAGATTTTCCCCACGTAGGTATAGAGTTTAGTAAGTTAGGCAAAAACAGCTTCCGAATATCGACAATTCGGTTCCGGGCTCGAAATGAGGCAAGACAACGCAGTACACGTAGCACGTGCTAGCAAATATCACGTGACTTATTAGCGTGTTTCATATATGTTCTTAGCAGGCCTACATCTTGTTCATCTCCGCTCTTTGTTCTTGAAGACTTTCAAGCGGGACTTCATAACCTCTCAACACCATGGCAGACTTACGAAATGTCCGACAGGATGAAGATGGGCCCCCTTATCCGACATACAATGAGCGCAGATATTAGAACAACGAAAGCCCCTACATCTTAGGAGCTTACGAACGTTTAATATGGCCCATCTGAGGCGAGTTTCCGTCCGCCATTTCAGTAATGATAGAGCCTCACCGAAACTCCGGCACTCTAGAACCATTCTTCAATGCAGAGACTAGTGAATGGCATGAAATTGCCTCGCAATCAATTACGAACCCGAAAGTCTTATACCTCGAAGCATCTCTCGCGAACTTAGACTCTTGGGACCGTTACTAGGAGGAAAAGCATATGGAACATGCCGACCTAGCGAACGACGCGTGCGAGTTTGTCACCTACGGCGATCTCAATAATGACGTGCGCCCATTCGCCCAAGAACCTATACGAGAGGACGGGACGTGGAGTTGGGACGAGCCCTCGGATAAAGAGATTTTGATCCATTGCTACGGTGAGGATCGCCCACTAGGTAAAAGAGACCTTACGCTCGAAGTCCGCCCCTCGCCTGGAAACGATTTCGTTACGGTCAAGGACTATATCGGCGGTGAGTGATCGCCTCAGTGTAGTTATAGGCGAGTGTGATCTAACCCTGCGACGAGATATAGCGGTTCACCCCTAGCTTATGAGCATGCATGATGATATCCTTACAGCAATGCGGTTGGCAGAACCTACATACCCGGCTTCGACTATGTGGATGCTGAGCAATGAACTCATTGATGCCCCGCGACATCAAATCATAACTCCCGAAGTTTGGGACCTTATTAATAAGCCGAATAAAACCACACGGTGAATGACCTTGAAGGCCCTTCGTAGTCGATTCTGCTTCTCTAGCAATTGCATCTGCTAACGTTTTCCTTGCGACCAGGTTCAATTAATGGGACTACGGTGTAAGCCTAGTCATGAGATGAGTGGACTAGTCGCTTCGCATGGGATAGAATGGCTCGATTAAACGAAATAAGCCCCTTCTAAAACTGGAAGGACGGCAACAGCTCTCGACATTATTGCACATTAAGAGATTTATTGTATGTCCACCCGGTTCAATGCTGAGGATGCCCTCGATAGTCGAAACTTAGCAGATCATGAGATTGCGTCGGGCATTGATGTGGTATGAAGCCTTGAATACTTGTCTGGCATATCAGGGCAGAGAACAGATTATGCAAGATGGCCGATCTAATCAGCAATACAACTAAGTAAATAATGACAATAGTCACACGAATGAACGATGATCAACTCGAGTGAGCATTCAGGCCTGTCAAGACGACCATCATCCACACCCTCTTGGGGTCGTGGATCTCATGGTTTCCGCATTGTCTAGACCAATATCTGTGAGATTAAGGCTTAGCCGTGGCCGAGGCACAGTACGAAGATCCATATGCAATGACCGTCGAAGCGACGGCTGTGCCGCATGCGCCGTTTGCGCAGTCCCTCAGTCCATAGCCAAAGTTCGCGTTCTTGCACAGGCAACGGGGATCCGGACTCGAGCAGCCCAGCGTCGAATACTGAGCCTTCATGTTGTTGAAGCATGTCTGGCCGCACGAAGGTAGTGTAGCGAAGCCCGTCGTAGTGGCGGTGTGTGTTGCAAACGCCGTTGAGCAGTATGCGCTGCCGTATGCAATCACGGTGCTTGCCACAGCTGTTCCACAGGCGCCGTTTGCGCAATCGCGAAGCCCATACCCGAAGTTGGGATTATTACACAAGCAGTATGAATCCGGACTTGAACATCCCAGGTTTGAGTATTGAGCTTGCATGTTGTTAAAACAGGTCTGGCCACATGAGGGCAGCGCCGAGAAAGCTGTAGTTTTCGGGCTGGGGGTTGAGGTTGTCGGGGTGCCTGTGGTGGTTGTTGGACTCTGTGTGGTGGTTTCCAAGCTGGAAGTGGTTGTCAAGCTTCGTGTAGTGATCGGCGAATTTACCGCCGCACTTTTCGTACTCGGAGATGTACAGTTTCCGTACAAAGGTTGACTATCGAGTGATGTCAGCAGCTGTGATGCCTCGATTGCCTTTGCTTCGGATGCTGGGACGGCGGAGCGGGCGGCAAAACGTAGGGTCAACGAGCTGGCAAGGAGAATGCGGAACTCACCATCCTTGTCCACAGTCTGACGGATCTGAACCGCACACGCCATTTGAGTTGCAGCAATTGCCCCATATTGCATTACAAGTATTCTGGTTTGATGGACCACAGGTCCCATCGGTTGTATTCCCTCCCCACCACGAAGGAGTTCCTACAGGCGCCGGGGGAATGGTGCAATTTCCTGACTGACACACCGCAGTTCCACAGAAGTCCGCGCCTGTGCCACATTTTCCAGCAGCGCTGCAACAGTCACCCCAGACTCCAGCACACTGCTTGTTGCCGTTCTGAGTGCCGCACTGGCCAGTTGTGGAGAAGACAGAGTCTCCTGCACATGCGCCTTCGTAGCATGTCCCATCTGCGCAGTCCGCTCTGCAGAGACAAAACCATATCAGCGTTCGTCAACTGTAACCATGCAAGACGGTGAAAGTTGTGGTATTTGCGTCGAATGAACTTACGTCGAATTGCCACAAGTCCAATTATTGGAATTGCAGCACTGATACGCTGTGCCCAGGCATGTGGCATTGCCGTGTGACGGACCGCAAAGCCCATTGCTGGATCTGAGTGGCTCAATGACTGTCTCGACGAATCGTTCATTAGTTTCAAAATTATAGCTTGCCAATGTGGAGGAGGTTATGACCTACAGCCAGCGACGCAGTAATCAGTGTTCGCCTTGATGTTGCTGCAATCCAAGAGCACTGTAGGGTTCAATTTGAAAAACGTCGCCACGTCGATACCATAGTCTTGAGCCAATTCAGTGCAGGTGTAATAGTTGATGTCCATGCCCTCCGTGTTGGCCGCGTATCGACAGTTGACCTGACCGACGCTGATATTCCCACTGGTGATCAAAGGGCTTATGATCACTGTAGGTATAGAAGTCGACTAATTGCCCGCAGAGCTAGACAGGATGGTGCTAGTACCAGTGGATGAAGTCAAAAGTGAAGACGTAGGCGTCACATCCCGCTTGTATTGTCCTGGTTGCCACGTCGAGGGCGCGCAGTCACTTGAAGCGACTGTGACGCTCGCCAACGAGGAGAGAGCAATCCAGAAGCCAAGGCCATTGACCATGATCAGTCCCCCAGTAAGTCTCATACCTAAGCCAGGAGGTTTTGGGTGGAATAGAATGGCAGTAAGTGAAGTAAAAGACGTCGCGCGACCTCGTGAAGAACAAGCGAGCATCTACCATGGAAGACTTATATGGCAGCCAGGCTGAAAACATGGGACAATCTCTGTTCCGTCACTCGCTCCACTTGCTTGTGTAGCCGAAGGTATCGACTCACAGACAATGGTGTAAGGGTCTCTGACACGCTAATTCCATGGAAGCAACAACCATCTCTTGGCAGAGGAGTCAAGTTCGGACGAGAAGCAACATTTGGTTTATCTCGGCCCGTGCAGTCGTGGTTGGTGTAGTCATTTCACAGCAGCACCCAATGGCAAAGTCAATGCAGGTGCAAGCAGGATATCTGCAGGGCCCTAAGGGACCACATCGTATTCGTAACTGCATCTAGGAGAGCGTCTTCCGGAGATTACTGCTCGCAGAGGCTAGACGGAGGAGGGTGGGCGGGATCCTCTGTTCTCAGTCGCCTATGGTCGTATGTGCTGAATCTCACAATAGAAAGCACTATGAGGCAAGTACAAGATGAGGATGATGAAAAGAAAAGCAAAAACATACAATGACAAACCATCTGATGACACGATGAAAATCTTCAAATGGCTCTTGTTGCTGTCATCAGATGACACGAATCTATCTACTAACAACTTTACTACCATTGCGGCCAAAGACCGCAATGATTTTCTTGTCTTGAGTAAGGCTCTATACGAACAGACAGTTTCTACTATGACTGAACCAGGGCACATCCAAAGCTTAGACAGCAAGCGGACAACACCACATTAGCTTGCGCACCTTTTCCCCTCAAATCTTCATCCATTTCATCTGCAACGAAATCAGAATGACCGGCAAAACACTCACCAGCTCTCCTAGACCAGCATACTGCGGAGGAATACGGACATTGACAAATGCTCCAGCAGCCAAGAGAATAGCGAATAAGTTATAAACAGCCGCCCAGCAAAAGTTGACCACGATGCGGAAATACGCTGCACGAGAAACGTCCATGAGGAAAAGTAAACCGGAGATGTCGGGACGCATGAGGACGACGTCGGAGGCGCTTCGGGCGACGTCTGTTCCTTCGCTCATGTGCACTCCGATTGTTGCTTGGGCGAGAGCGCCAGCGTCGTTGGTACCGTCGCCGCAGAAGATGACGATATTGTTCTTGTTTTGCGTGAGGGCCTCGATGTATTCTTGTTTGTCCTGTGGTGTGCATCGTGCTTTCAATTTCGATGCGTTTAATCCGAGTTGTGAGCCGATGGATTCAACTACCCCGGCATCATCGCCGCTGATAATTGAAACGTCAACGCCGCGGGAGATGAAATTCGAGACCACGGACTTTGCTTCGGGGCGCAGAGTATCTGCTAGACCGAAGATGGCCTGTGGGATATTATCAATGGCGAAGCAGAGTGTAGTAAGACCGTTTGAGTGAAATGTTTGTACAGTAGGATGGTCGTCCAATGCCAACCAATTAGCACTGCCAGCTTGAAGGGCCCTCGAACCATGTGTACCTTCGATACCCTTGCCGACGACAGTCTTCATGGAATCCAGCTTTGTTGTGTGGAGACCTTGTTCGACCAAGTGTTTTGCAAGAGCGACCGAGTTGGGATGTTTGTTTCCCTCAACGAGAGCCAGCAACATCGAAAGACAGCCGTCTTCAAAGTTGACTAGGAACTCGTGGTCCACCACTTTCGCTTTGCCTAGAGTGAGTGTTCCAGTCTTGTCAAAGACAAGATGCGTCGCCCGCCAGCAATTTTCGATACTTTGGGCTGATTGGAAGACCACACCGTGTTGGGCTCCTACACCGCAAGCGATGACTATCACCATGGGCACAGCCAATCCTACTGCACATGGACAGGAGACGATGAGTACTGCGATAGCGTACGTGAGGGCATTAGGTGCTGCGACTGATCCAGACTGATGTCGAATGCTAAGTCCAATCGCAATCCATGCACAGAAAACAATGGTGGTAATCGCCACAACTACAGGCACGAAATACCCGGCAACTCGGTCTGCGAGTTCCTGAACTTTAGGCTTGGAAAGTTTGGCCCGATCGACCATATCAGTGATGGAGCTGATTGTGTTCTCGCCCGGCAAACGTGCAACCCTGACATGTAATGGTCCAGCTCCATTTATGGACCCGGCAAAAACACTTGATCCTGTGGTTTTGGCGATGGGCTTCGTTTCTCCAGTTATCATCGACTCGTCGACTTCCGAGATTCCATAGTGGACCGTTCCATCCGTAACGATTCTCGACTCTGGCTGTACCAAAAATATGTCGTCATAGTGTAGAGAACGCGAATCGATTTCTTTGGCGATATGACCCTCGTCGTCTACCAGAGTAGCTGTAGTGATTTGAAGAGAAGACATCGAGATGGACTCAATCGCTTTCTGCCTTGCGAAAGCACTAACGAGTCGACCAATCATGATGAGGGTGACCAGCAACGTACTGCTCTCAAAAAACTCACCAGTTGAGAGACGTCGTCCAACCATCATGTAAGCATACGCCACAACCGAGAAAATGTATGCAGCGGTAGTACTAAGCACGATCAATAGATCCATTTCTATGACTCGAGAAAAGATCAATGAGCGTAGAGCACTTTTGTAGAATGGTCCAGCGACGATAATTTGTACAGCCGTCGCGAGGGCTAGAGATGCAGACTGATATGCTACTTCGTTTGGGGGAAGTGGTGCCCAAGCAAAGATCAGAACTGGAATAGTCATGGTTGCGGAGAAGAAGGTCATGTAGCACAAGTAACGAACATGCTTTGCTCCGGTGGCGATGTTTGCTGGAGGACGGATAGGTGCTAATTCAAGCTGAATGCCGAAACTGTGCTCTAGAAGATCCCGTGCCCGGATTACATGAGCATCGTAAGAGATGGCGATTGTTTCTTTGTCGTAGCGCTTTATGTCGAGCACTCCAAGGGGTGGGTTGCTGTCTAATATACGATGACTCTCGGTCGTCAGTCGTACGTGAAGCTCATTGCCCGTCGTCGAGAGCTCAGTCAACACGAACCCAGTAGCACGTTCGAGCTGTGCAATCGCCTGCTCTACAGCGGTGACGCTCGAGATGATGTCAAACTCTGCTCGCGACAGCACGATGCTTGCTTGGATATTTGTAGCTGATGCGATTGCCTGGATTGAACGAAGCAGTTTTGTCTCACAACCAGTGCACGTCATTCCTTGCACACTCAACGCGACATGAGTTAGTGCACCATCGGCTCTCTCCAAGTCAAGCGCCGCGTTGCGTGTGTCGCTCAAGTCGGTCATGCCCTCATTGAATGATGTTTCCATGCCTGGTTTGGTCAAACCTCGATTCTGGTTCGACTGAGGGTGATCAATATTGCTCTTTCCGCCCATGCGAACCTTGTTTTCAAGTTTCGCGGATGTGTCTACCTCCTTAAGAGCGTTGCAGTCCTTTTCGCAAGATGATCCTAACTTGGACTGACAAGAACTGCTGTTACCAGATCCTGCGCCCTTGATCGAAGATTTTTGGGACCGATTACGAGAGCTTGATGCGTTTCTAATGCGCTCAGGGGAAAGCTTACGCTTGGTGCTGCAACACGATTGAAGACCTTGAGCAAGAAGAGCTTTACACATGCAGGTCAGTTTACCAAATGCATTGCTGTAGCGTCGTCTCACGGCTTCCAGATGGCTGGGGCATGGTTCAAGTTCGGTGACATCAGCATTTTTGGTGGCCTTTTGCGAACAGCATCCCTCACGCAACGGAGTAGCGTCAAGATCTGACGACTGTTTCTCAGTGGTTTCAGTCGAAGTTCCTCCACAAGGAGATGGACAACACTGTTTAGCTGGTTTATCAGTCTTGCAGGCTTCAGCATCGCCACATGGTGTAGCCGAACAAGAGACTTCAACCGAGCAACTGGGGCGCTTCTCAGCGCAACAGCCGCCTGCCTGCTTCAGCACCGGCTCCTTGCCACGAGCCATCGAGTCTCCTGTACCGCTGCAGCCAAAGTCATCACGCTCAAGGGCAGCGACATCTGCAGCTGCGTCATGCATCTGGATACACTCCGCAAGAGCCAAAGAACGAATACAACTCTCTGCACAATCTCATCAGTCCAACCCATACGCATCATGAAGGCTTGACCTACCATCACAGCATTCGTTAGCATCTACATCACTGTCCGGACAGCATCGAAGCCCATCAGTCTCGTCGTTTCTCGCCGGAGTATTTTCCACAGAAACGGTTTGCAGGGAAGGTGGCGACAGCTTCACGCTGCCACAACATCCGCCCTGACACGCCATGTTCCACTAATGACTCGCACGATTGAAAGATTCGAAGGATTTCAAGGAGGCAAGGTCTTCTGATGATTTGCTTTCGTGATGCGAGATGAAAGTGAATACAAGCTTGTTTTAATCGCGCAATTTAGTCAGCTTTGCGGGTTGGATGCTGGAGCACTGACTCGATCAATGGATGCGAACTAATGTGGTAGATCATGCCTAGATGACGATCTTTCGCGACGAATTTTGTGATTTGCGCGCTGCATGTTTTTTTTGGGCATTTTGGATTTATGACATGATCGCTTGATAGTGCATGTTATGGATCGTCGTTGTGAATACTTTAACTCTGTATGAGACAAGCATCGATCGACGAATTTAACCGCTGCATTTTAGGGTAAGGATATGTAGATATGTTGAAATATCACCACAAGTCATGCGCATAGAAAGACGGGCGGTCGAGCAATTAAGTTGAAGCAACGAACAAGTGACAATGATATACCGCAATACTATAAGAATGGATGTGACGTGAAGTCACGAGGGAGTCAAGTGAGCTTTGCACATTCAAATAAAGTATGTTGTATTTGGATCAGATAATAATTTCAAGCCTCCAATTGACGACACGTTCATATGTGCCAGTGTCTTACGATTCAACGTGGAAACTAAGTAAACGTCTGATTTATAAAATCTTTTTAGTGAATGTTGATAGATTATAGCGTTGCATCCTGCTGTCCTTCGTAGAATCCGAGGCATTGATAGACTATGTATGCATCACCCGATTCTGGGCCATCCAATTACCAATCGCTAAATCTGCAAATGCGATAGATCACATGGAGTGCCATATTATGATTGATGGAAACGGCACAGACGAACAAGTTTGTCACGTTGTATTCTGATTTCATGGGTAATATAGCGAGACCAGGGCCAGGGTTATCAGCCCTCAGCCGCTCACACGGGACACGGGGATGTAACGCCACAGGCCCGTAAAATAGGCCAATGGCAAGCAGAGGACGAGAGGCGTAGGACCGGTGAATGGCCGAGGGGGATGATATGTTACGACGAGAGCCACAATGCGACGGAGCTGCCAAGGCCATCAAGTCCGATAACGCCATCGGTTGCGTCCACGGTGGAGTGCCAAGGAGCCACGATGTGAAAAATTGCAGTGGGCGATGCAGTGGGCGATGATGGCCGGTGGAATGGCAGCATCATTCAATGTCGAGGATTCATCTACAGTACAGGAGGATGCGTCAATGGAGCCAAGCCTGGAGGAATGAACCTCGGCGTGGGCAATGATAATGAGGCCGCCCAGGCGCAGTGCAGGAGGAGTCGTCGGAGTACATACACAGATAAGTTAGTGGAAGAATCTGCAGGCTCCGAGGCGCAGTTTATTGTGCGGAGTGGAGCAGCGGTGTCCCACCCGGGCACGTCGCAGGCGGGGCCGTTGCCCATTGGAGCGCTAACCGAATCTGCGCCATCAAAGCGAGCGTCGGCAATATCGACTGCGACGGAGGCTGTTTGCTGGTTGTGCAGTGGCAAAGAAGGGCAAAGGCGGGAGGGAAGACATGGACAGACAGTGGGCAGTTTCACGAGCAGGATGAATGGTGTATTGTCACTCTCGAGTCGTGGCAACATGGCCACAATACTGTAATAATCACGATACTGTAGATAGTTATTGAATGTGTGTCTCGTCTCCTGCAGGCGAAATTGGCTGAGCCCGTGTCTGGCGGCGGCGCGGTCGGTGACTCACGTCTGCCTAGCCCTAGCGCCCGCCTGCAGCCTGGAGCCAGGCCACCACCACGCACGGCACGCTTACATATGATTCTCCAGGCAGCCGTCCATCTTTTCCCGCCCTTCCTCTCTCTGCTACATCCACCACCCTCCGCCTCCCACCCACACACATACACATACACACACATCAAAGAGACATCCATCATCATGGCTGCCTCTTGCTAGATCCCCTCGCCCAACCTGAATACCTTCCAGATCATCCTCTTCAACCCTTCCGAGCTTCCGCAAGGAACTCCTCGCACTCGTCGTAAAGACTCCCGCTCTGCGAAAGTACCCTCCAAGTCGTCCACCACGGCTTCTCAACAACCAACATGGCTTCCACCACCAGCATCCCCCAGGCACCCGCCACAACCCGAGTTCACCCACGACTTCGATCTCTTCCAGTCGACCAATCTGCCCCCGCATCCGAACGCCCCGCGTCGTGCGCCTTCGCTCGATTCCACTCTGCGTCCTCCGTCTAAGCCCCAGAGCCCTGCAGCCTTCTACGTGAACGGCTCTCTCCACTCTACTCAGATCATCAACTCTCCTCAGCGTCCTGTTGCTCGCTCGACGACCCGTCCGCCCGTACCACTGTTTCACTCGAATTCTACCGGTCATCTCTCATCTCAGAACAACCATCAGTATCTTCCAGGCACTCCAACCACCGCCACGATGGGTGTTGCCGGTAATTCGCCACTCATGTTTGCATTGCCTGTTTCGTCTCTAACAATGTCCACAGAGATCAACGTTGCCTACGACGGCACTTTTGGCGACCTCGGCGTCTTGGGCGCCGACGCAACCATGTTCAACGTCAACGACAACTTTGATTTCAATTCGTTCTTGGCGGATAGCGACATGGCTGCCACCGATGGCTTTACCGCCATCAATGGTAGCAATGCTGCAACCATCTCGCCCAAGGACGTGTTCAACAACGACTCGGTACCGCCATCAACGGCGTTTACCAACCTGACTACTCCTGGTTCTACATTCATCGAGACACCAGACGATGACTATCAGACTTCTCCCCTCTTTGGTGACAATATTGCCGACAGCCACGGCAACGACAACTGGTTCTCTCTGTTCCCTGACGCCGACAATTCTACAATTGCCAGCGCTACGCCAGCCATGGCTCGCACCACCTCGACATCTTCTGGACACCAAATCATGGTACATCCAGGTGGTGAACTGAACCGCAAGCGTAGCCCCACAGCCAACGCGTCACCGGCAATGTACAGCCCAGCCGTCAAGCACTCTAGTGTCGCTGGTGTCAATGCACGCAAGCGTGACAAGCCATTGCCACCAATCGTTGTCAACGAAGGAGATTCGGTTGCTCTCAAGCGTGCCCGTAACACTGCTGCTGCTCGTAAATCACGAGCGAAGAAGGTTGCAGAGCGTGACGAGCTCGAGTCAGAAATCGCCGACCTCAAGGCTCAGGTTGAACACTGGAAGGCTTTGGCTCTTGGCCAAGCGACCTTGGCCAACTCTCAGGACTAATTTTCACGATCTCCTCTGGCTCTTTCGACTGATTCGCTTTATGATCGAAAAAGAAACTCGGCTCCGGCCACTTAAAAAAAACTGGTGGTGGATGCTAATTTGATTTGCTACACTGTCCTGATGGAGTGTTTTGTTGACTCCATATTTCCTATTGCAAAGGTGCTTCTGATGTCTCCTGCCCAACACTTTGGTGTCTGGTGTGGTTGATTGACTCGAGACCTAGGTTCGATGATGTTTTCTTAATATCCCGCATTGCTTTGAAAGACAATAGCGTAAAAGTTCGATTTCATAGTTTTTAAACCAATATCAATTGGTACACTTCAACCTCGTTTCATCGTCTTGTCTTGCAGTGACTGCTAGGGCAGTCGGTGCATCGTTGTTTCTCTCATATCACTGGATGTCGGTGTTGTAGACTCCTGCCTAGCTGAACACAACGAGGCAGCCTATGTTCACTGATCTATCCGGATGCGGAAGGTGGACTGTCGGCAGTATGACAGTAGCCTTTCGTCGTGACTTATTTCTGGTGCCTAGTGAGCTGGACTACATATGTGACTTTTGATATACGACAACTTGGAAACCTTTCGTCTCTTCTGTCTCGTGTGCCAAATACTGCGGCCTTTATCAACAGAGGAATTCTACTGGCCAGTATATATTTGATTCCCGCACCATCTACCTGGCTCATAGTACAAACATGGCAAGTGAACAGAAAGAAAACCAGCCAGAAGCCGTCCGGCTCTGCAGATTCATGGACTCATCCACAGCCGTTGACCTCATCCAAGCCACGGCAACCTACGCCAAAGATCCCACAGCATACCTCAAATCCACTCTAGGAGAAGAAGAATACACACGCAAAAAAGACCAATTATGTCTCGCCGACAAAATCGATCTCGACATGTATGGCAAGGGCGAGCACAAACAACATTTCGAGCGACACATGGCTAACGTCGTGGGAAAAGAACATGGTCTGTTCTTTTTGACCGGTGTTCAGGCTCAATTGGCCGCTTTGAAAATCTACTGTGAGCGTGCTGGGACTGGCAGAGTTGCGTGGCATGTTTCCAGTCATCTCGAAGAAGCCGAAGAGAGGGCTTTTGAGAAGCTATATGGGCTTGAAAGAACTCTGCTCGGGTCTAGTCCAGATGAACTGCCTACCGTCGAAGAGATCTTGGATGTTATTCAAGCACCCGCGAAAGAACGACCAGCAGTGATCCTCATCGAAATACCGAATCGCACGCTGGGTTGCGCGACGTATACATTCGCCCAGCTGGAGCGAATCTCCTCTGCGTGCCAAACAGCTGGCGTGGCCTTGCATTGCGACGGCGCGCGACTATGGGAAATTGAGCCTTGGTATCAAGAAACAGCAGGCAAATCCTTCGCCGACCTCGGTCGTCTTTTCACCTCGATATATCTCAGTTTCTACAAAGGTCTCCGCGGCGCCGCAGGCGCAATCCTAGCGCACAACGACGCGACTTTTATCAGCGAAGCGAAAGTCTGGCAACGACGCGCAGGCGGCAATGCGTTTACTCTTTTGCACAATCTCGTCGATTGTGAACGAGGGTACAACCTCAACATCGGCACATTTGCGCGGAAAAGAGAGAAAATGATCAACATCGCGCAAGCAATCAACGAGGCTACGGCTGAGTTTGTAGCGGCAGATGGAAAACCGATCGTGGGCTGGATGCTCGGCACACCCTTCTGTTGCCAAACACGCACTTTCTTCCACGGCTACACCGCCGAACAATTAACCGCTGCGCGAGATCGCGTCCAGCAAAAAACCACGATTCGCGTTTTTGAACGAATCTGGCCGAAAGAAAGTCTTGATCAGAAATTGAAACTTCAACGAGCTGCAGAAAGTCGAACTGAGATTGTTAGTGTTGGAAAGGAAGGACTGGCGAACACTGACGAGCGCTCGCATTTAATTGAATGGATGATTGGGAATGTTACGGAACGGTATGATACTCGTGTTTTTGTCGAGGGTTATGTGGCGCTTTGTGAAGAGTTGGTTCATGGTGCTGGTGCGGGTGATGAGGCATGAAATCGTCTCTGGGAAGTGAATAGTTTGCACTCATGAAATCATCGCTTTGAAAATGTCGGATTGAATGATCTTCTTCATGGTCTAGTCGAAAGTGAAAGTGAGAGTGAGAGTACAGAGGCGATGGAGTTTAAAATATACCCGAGGTAAAGTACCGTGTCAGACGGGCCTTGCGGGGCTGGAAAATAAGCTCTCCTGTAGATTATGATGACAAAAGGCAATGCTTTGATTTCTGGAGCGTGATGAATAGGACATCATCTGCCTTGTCTGCGGAGACTGTTGAGGAGTTGATTGTACAATATCGGTATTGACAGCCTATCAACAAGCAACGATCGTTACTTGATCGTCGTTCTGCCAAACATCAATCAAACACCATCCCAATCCAACAACAACCACAATGATAACCTACCAAATCTCCGTACCAGAGGAGAAACTCGGCCTCCTCAAAAAAAAACTCGATATTGCCACTTTCCCCGACGAGGTAAGAGTAATACTATCACTGTCAAATTAACGGTTCGCTCAAACGTCTCCAAGCTCGATGGCGCAGCGTGGGATTATGGCGCTCCACTGTCCGAAATCAAACGTCTAGCCAAATACTGGACAGAAACGTACGACTGGCGTTCTCAAGAGAAAAAACTAAACGCCCTCCCGAATTTCCACACTGGTGTTCACGTTACCGGGTTCGGGGAGCTGGATATTCACTTCTTGCATCAGCGGTCTGATTCCGCAAATGCGATTCCTTTGCTCTTTTGTCATGGTTGGCCGGGGAGTTATCTCGAAGCCACTAAGATCATGGATCTTCTCAAAGAGAGCAAGAATGGAGTTTCGTTCCATGTTGTTGTTCCTTCGCTCCCGAATTTTGGCTGGAGTCAGGGGGTTAAGAAGACGGGATTTGGGCTGAAGCAATATGCGGAAACGAATCATCGTTTGATGCAATCTCTTGGATATGAGAGATATGTCACGCATGGTGGCGATTGGGGTATGAATGCCCGACCATCAAGTCATTGAACTGAAATTCTGATTTGTCCCGCTCCTTCAGGTTTCTACATCACCCGTACAATGGGTCTGTTATACCCCGACTCCGTCCTCGCCTCTCACCTGACTTTAATCCGCGGCAAAAAACCCACCTGGTCGTCCCACCCGCTCCTAGCCCTCCAACACGCCATCACACCCTACTCTGCCGCCGAACACGCCGGTCTCGCGCGCACAAACTGGTTCACATCCAAAGGATCAGGCTATCGTACAATCCAAAGCACCAAACCGCAAACCGTCGGCTACGCCCTAACCGACAGTCCCATTGGTCTGTTGGCCTGGATCTACGAAAAACTCCACGATTGGACCGACGAGTATCCTTGGACCGACGACGAAATCCTCACTTGGGTCAGTCTGTATTACTTCTCCACTGCCGGCCCAGCGGCCAGTTTGCGAATCTATTACGAGGCCATCTATCCCCCGCCCGGAGGCTTTTCGAGAGATCGGACGCAGGAATACATTCCGAAGGTTAAGATTGGATATACCCTTACGCCGAAAGAGCTGGCGCTGCTTCCGCTTACGTGGTGTAGGACCCTGGGCCCGGTTGTGCAGGAGAGGCGGAAGATGAGGGGAGGGCATTTCTTAGCGCATGAGCTTCCCGACGAGACGGTGAAGGATTTGAGGGATATGTTTGGGAAAGGGGGGCCTTGTTATGGTATCGTAGGCAACAAGGCGAAACTTTGAGGAGTGAGATTGTTCCAAGAAAGGGAAAGAAAATCGATATCGCTACCCAGACTGGCCAATTGATGACATGCTTCCACACGTTACTTCGCCCCTTTTAGACCTATATATCATCCAACTCCTCCGGCGTCCACAACCATCCAAACCTCATCTCTCGATTCATACTCATCATTTCCGCCCTTATATACACTGTCATGGCTTGGACGAAGAGCGTAGTACTTTTATCTTTAGACGTCACCAGAGTATATGAGCAAACATCGTCTGATCAAGCGAAAAAGAGGACGAATCATTCGTCATCTCAGCCATGTAATGCAATAAGTGCACCTACCCCTTTCGCTTCACCATCTCACGCATCCCAACTAATCAACTCAGGATGAACCGAGACTCTACGCCTCCGGCCCTTAATATCAGTCATAATCCACTCGAGCTCCGGTTCTCCTTCAGGAAAATTCGCATCCCACACGAACTTCAAAATGCGGTGACCAGATCGCGTATACTCCCCCCCTTCCAGCCGGCGAGGGTCTACGTCGAATTCTGAATGCGGACGGCGTGGAAGAACCAGAAGCCGTTTCGTTGAAAACGTCCCTTGTGGATTGCGAGCTTTGGGTTCTGGGACTGTGTTGCGGAGTACGCAGTTCCGCACATGTTCGTTTGAGTCAAGACTTGACGATCGTGCGGAGGATGGAATTTGGTCTGTTGGCGGCCATGAGGAGCTTAGCTGTTATTATCGCTGTAATCCTAAGAACCGTGTCAGTTTTTCAAGATGCTCGATACTAACTCTTGAGCCTGCGGCTTTGATGGCCGTTACGGTACAGCCGCAGCAATATATCCCGTCCCCTTCGCTCGCTGCTCTGGCACCTCGCTGTCTTGGAGGTTATCACCATAAGTCAAATCATAGATAGCACAGAGGAGATCACACGACGAACCCCAACTCGTTATATCCCGTCCATCCAGCTCTTCAGCTACGACCATGGCCTTTTGGCCAAGAATAAAGGCGCTTATACCTAAACACCAGCTACTTAAATACCATGCAAGTGCAATCATACCGATTCACAAAACTCCCTCGTGTCACCTCCGGTTATAATCGACGCATTGGTTATGAAGTCAATTTGTCGACGTGCGTTCTAGAAGTATTGTGTTGTGTTGTAGCCATGAGGGTTCAAAAGCACAGTCATCGAAGAGTTCTAGTGAGTTTCGAGATTATGTCGAATGTGGTGCGTGATTCGCACGATACATATTTCCCAATGAACCTCCGACCTGTTAGATGTTAATGATTGTAACATAGAACGGGTTATTAGTCGTGAGTTCTTACAATCAAAACTTCAGGTTTGCGCTTCTGGTCGGTTCCGTTTGCGCCGATTGCTTGATGCTTGTTTTCATTTTTCGTCATGTTAATCTTCTTAGTCCCAGCCAATGGAGTTGTGTCTATGAAATGAGCTGAACGAACAGCCCTATATTATTATTTAATAGAATGAAAGCGAATGAAAAGCGGCTCTACAGCCCTCTAATCTTATTCAACCTCACTTGTCACTTCCACGAAAGCTGCGGATACAATCTACAAGTCATGCACGGGGAAGGCATTGCTGCCTAATACAAACACCAAAGGATGAATGACAATAAACGTCTCGTTGGACGTCGTGACAAAGTAAAAGGATAAGAATAAGACGACGTGGTATATAGCTACCTAGACCCGATTGTCAGATGGACCTCGCAGCGTCGAGTGGAAAAAAGTCTGTACTGAATTTATTCATCGTCACCATGATCCATCAACGTGTAACACAAAGATTGCAATCAGCCATTTGCGCAATGTGCAGTTTTTTGTCCCTGTAAGTATGACTAACGCCACATTTATCCCCCATCACCCACTCGAACAGCGGTGCCTCCATGGCTCTCGCCATTTACAAGACCATTGGCTGGTCGTCTTCGATTAGATTTTCTTCTCGCCACATCTCTCATTTGTGCTATCGTTTCTCCTGTGGCAGCATCCACTTGTTGTTCGCTTGCATCCATGTCTTGATCCTCTCCTACATTGCCTTGGACTTCGGCATTTTCATCAATCATTTCCGAGTCTGGGAATCCAGCGCCTTCTCCTGCATCCGTGGTACGCATCAGAGCTTGAGTTTCGTCAAATATTGTGCATTCATCCAATTCATTGACGTCTGTGGGCCGTTGACGTAGCCATTTCATTCTGGGTCCCGTCTTGGCTACTTCCGCAACACGGAAACCATAGATTCGAGGCTCATAGATGTTGCCTAATCCCAATCCAGGAGCGAGGTTCTTGGGAGCTACACCGTTGATGGAACTGGGCTGTGGAGTAGGTGGTGGCGGAATTGGTGTTTTCGAAGAAGATGGCACAGGCGGAGGGTTTTGTTGTTGGGATGTCAGAGAGGACGACAAAGATGACCTTGGATCCTTCGTGTTGTTTGGCAATGTTGCTGATAAATTGGGCTCAGGACTTGCTTTCGTGCCGCCAACGTCTAACTCAGGGAATGTCATGAAGAACAGACATCCAAAGGTGGTGCCGAAGAATGCACCGTCAACAGTCTGAAATCGGCTATTTGGCGGACTGTAAACATCCAAACAGCTTGGGCAAAACAATTTCACCGTTTCTGTACCCGGAATGTCTGAGCAGCCAACAGGTAGAACTTTTGCGCCGTGGCAAAAAACTCTAGGACAGTGTCCGAAGTGTCCTAACTCGTATTTTTCAGCCATTTGCTGTATGCCTGGTCTGCTCGTAATGAAACGTTGGTGTATCAGACCGTACAGCATCTCTGCCGAGCTTTCAATCATGCTCAGATCACTGGCCATGCGCAAGTGGCTGCGTTCTGCGGCGGCGGCGGCAGCCTCAGCAGATCTTCGATACCCTGTCCGCACACCATCCTGACCGTCGTGCATTTCGTCCTCATCTTCCTCTTCCTCTTCTTCCTCCTCTTCCTCTTCGTCCGTTGCATCTTCAGGCTCGACATCCAGTATCATTTCCAGCGCCTCTTTGTACATGGGCACCTGGCTCTGGAGGCCTGTCAAGTTAAAGTCATCTTCTATAAAGTCCTCTGAAACCTCAGCAAAGTACTCGTGGCCCACCAGAGAGCAAAATGCACTGATCCAACTCTCTGGGGCCTGAGAGGAGGACGACATGACGTCAAAATCGTCCAGGGCGACTGCGTTGATGCTGCAAGCCTTTTCAAAGGCCGCAGATAGAGACTGTTCGCGTTGTGCAACTGGTTGAGTCGGGCAAGTCGACTCCAGGCCGGGAACAGACTGCAAGACGACTAATCGGTCCTGAAGCTGGGCCGGCTTCACAATCGGCGAGTTGTCGGTCCAATTGCGCGTTGGCAGGCGATGTGGTGACTGGGGAGCCTATCCGCCTAGCCTGCAGTGGATGGTCGGTCGTAGAACGGGATGATGGCGGGGTTGTGCACGAATGTGTAATGCGGTATGCCAGGGTTATGGTGTTCGGTTGGTCTCTGCACACATGCCCGTCTCAGTGCGATTCAATATGGCGTGGACTATGAGGGGTGCGACAACGCTTTGAGGTTGGGAAGCGGGCACCTTGGAAAGCGGAAGCGGCTGGGTCGAATGGCGAAATGCAGGGCGAAGGAAGCGGAGGAAGACGCAGATCTGACCTACGCCCAGGGTCGAATTGACTGGTTTGTTGGTCGGAGCCTGCAAACACGGCGGTTGGCGTGTCTTGGGGATTCAGTATGCGTGCCTCATGCTCAGTGGGGTGGTGGGTTGTTGGTGCCCGCAGTGCTGCGCAATTATTCTCGTTCGGTCTCATCTCCGCCACACGAAGCTGTCGCACGTGATTAATCGCGTTCGCATATTCACCCAGCACCAGATGCCCATCATGAGACCAGATAAAGTGGTTCCAGGTGAGTGCCAGAGCTGGGCTCACTGGCTGCATTTTCATCAGCGGATAATACTCGTACTAGATGCACTTGTAGGGCGACAGAGTCGCCAAAGACCGCGAATATCAGTGCCTTAGGGCGGCTCAGAAGCCATGTAAATTCGTTTTCATCAAATTGATCGCTAAATACAGACTTGACGACCACTAGAACAACTCTTTGAGGATTTGAGATAAACCTTCATCGATGAAAACACCATTACCGTTCTCGTGCATGCCATTGGAGCTGTTGAAGACACCACCATTTATGGCATCTCCGTTCATATCGCTGTTGCCAATCGCCTGCAATCCACCAGCAGCTTCGAAAAGACTGGTCAAATCGTTCGCCATTCCCTCGGGACTGGTGCTAGAATTTGATCCAATGGACCAATGATTCGACGTTCCATTTCCATTGGTGTAAAGTGCCCTCTCATCTACATTGTGGCCTGCAAGTCCTGCCATAGCCACGGCGGCTGAGCGACTAGGATCCAGCTCTCCATCGCCAGGCTTCTGGGAGCTAGAAGTATCGGCTTTCAGTCCCAACTTGGGACCCACTTCTTTGAGCACACGGATAGTCTTCCAAAGACGTTTCGCGATCCACGAGCCTTTGCTGAATCCACGGACGAGCTCAAGAGCCATGTAGAACTCTTCCCTTACATTTTCCGCAAATAGCACGGGTGTGTGACTCACTGCGAGAAATAGGACGGCGAGTGCAGATGCGAGGAAGGCGTTGAATAGGACCTGCTGGGTCTTGTACAGATCTGAAGTCTGATTTATGTTAGTAATAACACGGATAGTATCCTTGGCAATGTCAACGACGGTCTCGGCACTCTTCCGATGTTGCATTATTGATGTAGCAGAGTGCAATACAGGTCTGTAGAGCAATATGCGCATTTGGTTCGCTCGAACGTAAAGAAGAATTTTCAATCGGTGGCCTGCACGTGAAGAGGTCGGCTCGAGGGAAGTCGAAGAATCAGCATTTTTTTGAGAAGGATGATCGAACTTGAGATGAGCCGGGATGTTCTGAAGCCATTGAACAATCTGATAATCGAGATAGTTCATTTCATCGGTTTTTATACCAGCCGGATCGGACGTGGATGCATTGGCGGCAATCGACTTCCACACCTTGCTGCCGATAGTACAATATTGAATCATTGCACTGAGATACGGTGATCGATCTTCTGGTTTGGGTAGTTGCGGATCAATGTCCCCGTCTTGGAGAGCAAACGGCATTCCCGTTCCAAAACTCCAGCGTCGATCCAGAACATAAATGGACCAAAAGAGGAGTATAGTCTCTGTTCGCTCTGCTTCGCTCTGAAGTGCATCATATGTCTCTCGACGATGGAGGCCAAGTTCAATGCACAGGCGCGCAGTTAATCCGATAATTCTCCAGGCAGTTCCCTCGTTGTCACGATGGAACTCAAACATGGCCTAGAACGTGTCAGTACAGATATTTGCTTGGACCCGATGAGTAGAATTACAGTCATTGCTAGGAGTCTGATGCCTTTGATGCCAACGTTTCCCAGGAGCAAGTTGTCGACAGCAGGTTGCACAAAGTCAAAAATGCGCTGGCCGAGCTCGCTGTTGCCAGATGCTTCGACAGTCAAAGCTGTAGCCAAAACCATCTTTAAGATGTTCGTATCTTCGTCGTCGATTGAGTCTGCGCCGGGAAATCCTTTTTGCATGAGACCAGCACGGTGAGCTGCTTCCATAAATCGATACAGATTTGTGGCATATGCCGTTACATTGCCAATATCTAGCAGAGGGTACATGAGACCCATTTCATCCTCATAAATTTGACACAGTCGGAGCGCTTCCTCTTGTGAAATTTGCCAAATGGGGTCCTTGTCTGAGTGATATGATTGTAATAACTGCGCTCTGTCGCGCGCGTTCGGGGATCCGACGGGGGAGCCTTCTGCAGTACCAATTCCGCCGAAGCCACTTCCATCGTCAACGTTGTCATTTTGCCCAGTGATGCCCATCGTCTGCAGGCTACTCTTCGCTACTCCAAAGTTGAATTCAGCGCTTGTGGGACCACGAAAAGATTGTCTTCTCATCCTAGCAGAGTTGGGAGACATAGATGAGACTGGAGCTGGGGGTGAGCCATGCTGGCCAGAAAATGACGGGCGATGCGCCGAGTAGGATTGGAGTGAAGGGTCGATAGGCGTATGTTGGTGCGGTTGTGGAGGAGGTGGTGGTTGTATCAGTTGTTGCTGTTGCTGAAGTGGCGGTGTCGGGCCATGGTTAATTTGGGCGCGAAGGCTGTTGAGATCATTGTATAGCGAATTGACCTGGTCTTGCAGAGACGCGACGACAGCCGTCATCTCCCTGTATTCTTGCGAATCCTTGAATCCGTTACAGCAGTTTGGCGCATACACGCACTCGAGATTCAGGTTACCGCATCTTTGGCATGGAGTTTGTCCATTGCATTTGATCTTTCTCCGCTTGCATTCTGCACTGCATTGTCAGCCATTGAGCGTTTGGCCGCGATCGGCGAGGTTGATTACCGTTACATGCGATGGAGATGTATCGATTGCGCTTTGCGCGTTGTTGCGGCTGTCCATCGTCGGCCTTTCGCTTCGCGCTGCCGGGGTCGTGCTGCTCTGGCGAGTCCTGGTAATTCTGCGGGATCTGATTGCTGGCCAGCGAGGCCATTTGCTGGAAAGCGTCCATTATCGCACGAATCGCAGGTTGGCAGCAGACCGCGGAACTGGAGAGGCGGAATCAAACCCGAGAAAGCTGGAGCCAGGCGGATGGAGACGAAGCGGGGGCAACAGGCAAGCGTGATTTGGGCGGCTTTTCATTGGCTTGTGCCCCATTTCAATTGCACATATTACTACACTTGTATTGGCCATCTTATGCCTTCATGCGAATCTACTGCGCTTTGAGATTCGACGTTGATGGACTCTTCCCTGCTGTGTGTAGATAAGCAAGAGAAAATCGCTATTCCAAAGCACTTTCAAATCCTCAGTACGTATACAATACATCGGTCCTATGTAGATCGATGACCGACTTCACGAACAGTAACAAAAGGCCGGCGGCCTGATACGTGTCAATTGACGTAAACCAGTGACCTCCGGGTTCGACTGCGCATGGTTGCTTCGACGACGATGCATATTTCCTTATTCTGTTGCGGTGTTTGTTGAGCCATTTAGTCTGCGCCTGCAGATCCTCCAATGCCATGTCGACGAAGAAGACACAAACGTACTTCGTTTGCCACTCCAGACTATCACGATCCCATAACTTGCATGGCCACTGCGACTACTCGATGCAAAAGATGCATGACGAAGATTCGCGCAGGACAAATATAATTGACTCGTTCTGGGGTTATCGTCTGGAACCGCGCACAAGGCCCCAGTTTTCGAGCACCATAGGTACATCAAACGTCCTAAAATTAAGCAGGAACGAACCACGTGCCTTTGCGATTTGATGATGGACTGACCGGATGATAAGAGCGTTATATTTCGAGTCTGAATTAAAGCAACCGTGAAAACTCCCAGGGCCGACCCGCTGCTACTCTCTATCACGCCTCTATTGGGCTGGATATATATATTGCAAGCTGATTCCGGCCAAACTTCTCAAAGAAAAGTACGCTACATGCCAAAAGTCAAGTGGCATACTACCGCTTCGGCTCCTCAAGAATACCCTCAGCTTCCAATCGTCTTCGTGCCTCTTCAAGGGCCCAGGTTTGAATGCTGCAAGTGGTCAGTACTTTTCAACACAAGCGTTTGGGAGCCGCGCAGAGGTTGCATGGCCATCCGGTACGTTGCATACCTTGTGTCGGGCTTGTAGCAGTAGCCAACTACGCCAAATAGCATGCTGCCGAAGAAGCCGTAGTACCAGATCTTCTCCCAGCCCTCGTTTTCGTAGTTTTCGCCCGGCTTTACGCCAAATAGCCAGCCTCCGGGGGCATCGTAGTGGTCTTCATGTGCGTGTGAGTCACCGCCGGTTCTGACAGCTGTGGAGGAGAACGATCTCAGGGCAGCGCGGGCTGGCGGGTTCGGTATGAGCTGCAGGCGCGCTCTCGAGGATGTGATGAGACGAGATCGGAGGAGCGACATGGTGAGTAACGTCGCCGGGACTGATGAGGACTGGAGTGGAGAGGGGCGATGTGCTGCTGGCCAAGGTGTCGTCAGTTGAGAGACGAAGCTGTCTCGGTCGTCAGGAAGCGTCTTGGCGCGGAACGAGCCGCAACTCGCCTCTGCCTTTGCTCCGACGTTCTTTGTCTCGTCGCATCGTCCATCACCATCAACCACCAATTTTCATGCGCGTTTCGCTTGTCGACCTGTGCTTCACAGCGTAGACAGATCTATCGATTTGATCGCCTTTTTCCAGAGGGTAACTGTAGAGGTTGCGGGGCCTCCGGCGAGACTGACGAGGCTCCGTACACCTGGCGACCTGCTCCACGAGCGAACCTGTCGCTCCAAGCACTTGACACGAAAAAGAACTTGTTTTCTCTGTGTTCTGCTCAAAAAGGATTTCTGTTGATACCTTTGCATCATCTGCAGCTTAGGCATCAGCCATCCGCGATCACTTGACGCGGCACGTACAAGAAGGTCGCGATCACTGTTGCCACCCAAACTATAACGCTCCGCTGCTGGCTGACCTTTTCATCTCTGATTGCAAGCGATTGTTGGCGTTAAGGCGTATTGCACCAGCCCCTTTCTGATTGTACTGTTTGGTGCATTTCTTTCCGGTCTCGCTTTCCAAAAATGACAACTAATAAAGGTATTGGCTCGCGGCCTACAAGCGCCCATCACCAGAGCCGAACAGTACAAAGCATCGCGAAGAAACGCGACAAACCCTACAGGCTTGAACAGGAAAAAGTCATTGCTCGCAAGAGGAAACTAAACCTTCACGTCCGTTTTTATTTTTCGTCATGCTTCTGCTCGTCCATACTAATCAGCAGCGTTTCAGACAACGTACACGAACACCAAGGCGCCTGCAGGTTTCACTTTTTTGGCAGTGGGAACTCCGGAACTCGCTGATCGATGCAAAGAGCTGTCGCGTAAGCGAGGGCTGCCCGTGAATATCGTTAATGTTGGTCACTTGTCACAAGCAGCTTCTATGGGCCGATACTTCGTCACCCAGGTTCGTTTTCGCATTCAAACTGACCTCCTCACAGGCCAAACCGATGAACAAAAATCACTACGACCCTTCCAAGGTTTCACATCACCTCATTCGCATCGGCTACCACTTTCGGGCCGAAATTGTCGATGAAGCATGTGGCGAGCTTGGTTACTATTCAAATGAGCACGGTCAATACCTGAGGCTGGATGATCTCCGAGAACAGCAAAAGAGAAGCGCGGTTGCGCAGACGCTCGCTAGGTATGGTGTCAACATGGATCTGACGACCCAAAAGGAAACTGTAGACCAAGTGCGAGGTGCCATCAAGGAATTGTTTCCTAGAATCCCGGCTGAGGACCTTAACGACATCGTGGAACGTGCTTGGGAGGAAGGCTCCAGTCGGGTAGGTACGAGTACTGATCTCGAACTATCACGTCGTGTTCAACTCGCCGTAGTTGCGCGCATTCGTCACACCTATACGGACTACGACAAGCTACTGCGTGCGTTTGACTGGAAGGACGCACGGCAAATAGTAGAGGGAGAATGCCTGAACAAACTGATTGAATGGCGTGGAGAACATGATGCTCAAGACGACAATGAACTGGAAGAGATTGTACGCGAGACGATCATTATCGATGATGACGATGAAAACGATGACCAAGTCATAAATCTTCTTGATGATGCGGACGACGAAGATTCTGTCGAAGCTGGTGATCACAGTGACGCCAGTATCGAAATTACTCATCAGGTTGCAGGCGACGATGATTATGGCGCGGAGAGGGTTGATGATAGATCCAGAAAATTTCTCCTCCGATTCCAGCACCGTCGTCGTCTGACCGGCCAAGACAACGACCTCGCCAAACAAAAGATTCATGCTGCCAGACAGCGGGTACGAAGTGGTGTACCACTACCCAAACTCCAGTTCTATAGTCCTCCCGCGCAGCACGAGTTTCTTGCTGGCAGAAATTTCAGCATGGGCAGCACCACGGGACATGACGAGAAGCATGGCCAGAATGACATCGTATTTGGAGGACGACGCTTTAGAAAGGTGAGAAAACTCGCTGGACCCAATTTCCACAAGCTTAATGTATTACTAGGTTGCCCCAGACTCGCATCACCGAGTCCCAAGTAATGCCCTTCCCACTGCTTTCCCTCCGCACACGCTTGTGCATCCCGAAAATCCGGTTGCATCCGTTGAACGTGATGGCGATCCTCGTCGCGAGATGGATACACGTTCAGGCGTGGGACAATATAGCCTTCGTCCAGTCACACCCAACAACGACGGTTACGTGAATCCAGCGGCTCGAGTAGAGCGAGTATTTGTCTCAAACGACGGGAGAATATATCAACCTGAACCATCAAATGATGTGATTGATTTGACATCTCCCCACAATCAACGCATTCGCCACCACGAAATTGTCGATCTGACGTCGCCGCCTTCGCATTCGCACCGAGGGAATGAAACCCTACCGCAAAGTGAGCATCAGACATACAATCCGAGCCACATTCATTTCACAGATGAGCGTCACTCAATCCCAGTCGCTCTTGATGGAGAGCCTTATGACCCAACAAGACCTTTGTTTGACTTTAATGACAGACGCCGGGCCCACCCCATACCGCACAAGGTATCCTTTAACGAACCAGACATGACGCAGCAAATTGCCTATGATTCGAGTCAGATTGCTCCATCCCGATTGCATGGCCATGTCCCTACTTCGTATGACCAACGCCGCCCTCCAGTCTACACCGAGCATTCTGGTCAAGTACGATATGCGATGTTACCGGTGCATGGCGCTCCTGCCTTGGTGCAGCAAGCACCGCAGCAGCAAAGTGACGCTCCCCGACGCATTGACGAAAGACATCGGCAGGAATTGCATGCTAGACAGCGACCACCACCACCATCACAAGTGAATGGAGGCATAGCTCCGATTCAATACTACTATGCACGATGAAACGAGAAAGCGAATGCCTTCAAGACATCATTGCCGCAAACATAAAATATGCAGCGAATGGCCGTACGACCTTTTTTAATCTGATGATGTTTGGGCTGATTGGATTCAACGATACCCTGATGTAATTCATGTATCAGTTAATGGCGTTCTATAATAATTTTCGTAGCATTGTTGAAGTACACGCTTGAGTCACCAATGTGCCAGAAGTCATCTTGTGAAACCGCTACATTTTGATACTTAATTTCATCAATAATCATTCAGCTGCGGGGTTTGTCCGAAGACTAGGACTTGTGTTCTCTTATAATATGTCGCGGCAAAATGTGATGCAGTTGAATTTGATTATGAGCTTCGATTGCTTCAATTCAGCGGGCATGTCCGTTGCGCTTCAAGGGTTCAATAATGACAACCTCAGCGTCCACACACCATACTCTACATCTAGCTTATGCTTGTTTAACTGCAACAAAAAGAGCGCTTAGGTAAGTGCCACAAGAAGATATCCGCCTGCAGACCATCTCAATGCTGTCATGATCCACAGACTAAGATGTCCTACAAGCGCTCCAGAGCCACCTACGAGTCCGACAATGCCGGCCCACCACCTCACGCGCCGTTTGCGGTTTATGGCACAGCCTTGCCACCATATGATTCACACGAACGAGACGACGGAAGCTATGTGCCGGTATGGAAGCAAGAAGTCGTCGATGAGCGTGGTCGAAAGCGTTTGCATGGCGCCTTTACTGGCGGGTTCAGCGCCGGCTATTTCAATACCGTAGGGTCCAAAGACGGGTGGTCACCTTCGACATTTGTCTCGTCGCGGGCGAATCGAGCCAAAGACCAGAAAGATGGAAAACGTCCAGAGCAACGTCCAGAGGATTTCATGGACGAAGAGGATCTGGCAGAGCAAGCGGAATCGCAAAAGCTTGAGACCCAAGATGCATTCGCAGGTCTAGGGAACTCAAATGAAAACAGCTTGCGCGGAGGGATGTTTTCGGACCTATTTCGTGCCACTGGTGAAACGATGGGCGTCAAACTGTTGCAAAAAATGGGCTGGCGACAAGGGCAGGGCGTCGGTCCAAAAATTAAAAGGAGAGCACAAGGAGACACAAAAGGCGAGATACGACTCTTCGCACCAGAAAACTCTCCGATGATCACTTTTCAAAGAAAAACAGATCGCCAAGGCTTAGGTTTCGCAGGGGAAGATCGATTGGAGCAGACCACTCAAAGCAATATATCAACGGACCACGACTCAGACGACGGCCAGGACGCCAGAATCCTTCGGAGAAATAAGTCAAAATCATTAATTAAGCCTACTAAGCCTGCTAAAACTGGGTTTGGTGTCGGAATTCTGAACGACAATGGATCAGATGATGAGGATCCATATGCAATTGGACCACAGATCAGCTACAATCGCATAATTGGGGGCGACAAGAAAAAGAAAAAGGGCGGCATCGCAGCAAGCACAGCAAATCCTGGGCTTCCAAAGCCTGTATTCACGTCAAAACGACGTGGGCAACGCACATTAGCAGCCAGCGGATTTCGCCAGTGTGCAGATGGACGCCTGCCTCTTGACGGATTCGTACTATCTCTTGAGGCTCTCACAATCTCCGAAGCAAATCAATACCCTCCTCCACCTGTACCAGAAGGCTGGGTTTCGAAATTGGCAACGGCTGATTCAAAAGGAACCTCTATTGCATATCAATCGACAGCTGATGCTGCCAAAGCTTCCACCATGGATCCCAAATCTCGTGCTGCGCTTCTAGGCGAGCAACAGCTCCCAGGTAAATCCGTGTTTGATTTCGTTTCGCCCGCTGCTCGGGATCGTTTAGCGGCGGCGAGTGGGAAAGCAAATCTACCAAGAGGACTTGGAGAGCGAGCACCTGTTGGCTTCGAGGCAGCGGAAGCAGATCAACGACGAACTCTTTGGGACTTGGTGCCAAATCTCGATCGCGAGACTGCTGCTGCTGCATTGCAGAGAGGAAGCACTGGTTGGATGCCATACTCAGAAGACGAAAAGAAACGAAATCGTTACCGCTACTTCCTCGAACTTCGTGCTGGAATGCAATCAAATCTTCCGGAACGGCCAAAAGAACTTTCTATTGACGAGTGGGCCAAAGAACTTCGCGAGTTCGCACAGGCTGCCGAAGTCTTCAAGCCAATATCCAGACTCATGGCTGCCCGATTCACATCTTCTTCGTCGGCTCCGAAACTAGCATCAGACGCACCAGAAACAAAGAGCACTCCACAGAAAGAAGACGACCCAGCAGGAAAAGCGGCTAAAATGGGCATGTTTGGACCGCTTACTCGATCTACGGAGCCTTTTTACCCCACTAGACTGCTCTGCAAACGTTTCAACGTAAAGCCACCTGCGACTTTGGCTGCGGATCCGCTTAACACGCAAAACAGTGCGAACGATGGGGTCAGCGAGAGCAAAAGGTTAGATATCGTCAGCCAATCTAGTCTCGATCGCATGATGCAAGAAGCAAACATTCGGCCACCGAGTTTTGTATCGGGGGGGACTGAGGGCATACAAGATGGCACCATGACTGTGACGCAACCGCATGTCGAAGTTAACGCAGAGACGAACGATGCGTTGGAAGGGCAAAGAGCGGGCGAGGCAGTATTCAAGGCAATATTTGGAAGTGACGACGAAGATGAATAAATATATTAGGATTCACTGACAGCAGTTCAAGCTTTCGTCTTGGTTTTGAAGAATTTGGCGCAATTGTATTCGTATGTAATCTTACACGAAAGTAGCCCAATGGCTTGGCTCCACTTTCACTTGACACTTCATACTAGATGGAGTGACTCTTCGACCAGCTGAGTCTACTCGGCTTGAGTCACGCACCTCTTGCACGACATATATATATTTACGATTAGATCAACACAAAAGCATTATGGAATCATAACAAACAGGCTACAAAAAATGTCTTCATCATATGAGACAGTCGCACTGCCTCGACTAAGCCAAAACGCTCAAGACGAACAATCCCTCGCTCTCGCCACGAAGTTTCGCGAACTTCGATTGAAAAGCCTTCAGACAGATCCAAAGGCTTTTGGATCATCGTATGAAGTCGAGATTAGTCGCGGACTGGATCAATCCATTGATCGACTGAGCAACCCCAAGGCCGTCGTCTTTGTAGCCATCGACACTTCCAATACAAGCCATCTTTCACCAGCGGGAAATGAATTGGATCGCCTATTACGAGTTCCTTGGGTTGGTATGGTCGGGTTGTTGGGTCCTCAAGAGGGAAATTCAGAGCATGTTTCTGCTAAGCAGGATCCTTATGCTCGTATGACCGCTTCGGATGATGATTCGGGCAGGTCGGACAATAAGAACGACTCGGAAACTAGCGACGAACTTCCTTGGCACTACGTTTTGAACGGAACATATGTCAGTAACGAGGCAAGAGGCCATGGACTAGGCAGACGACTTGTCAGTGCTGCCATAGATCGAGCCCACGACGATGCTAGAGCAGGTAGACGCAATCTTATTTGCACGGTTCTGGTAGATGACGACAATCCACGGGCTCGCACGACGTATGAACGATGCGGATTCGATTACGATGGCGAGGAGGAGTATTTACAGCAACCACGCAAGGTTTTAGGAGAGACAGAGCCGAAGCTGAGTACGGCTGTTCGTATGAGGCTCAAGCGCAAGATGTGAGTGGAGGAATGGGGTGAGTCACAAAGACGGAGTGAATCGGGGTAGAGAGTCAGTAATTCGTTAATATTAAGATTATATTCATGAGCTGGCTTCTTTCTCATTGCCGATTAGCTGGATGTAACTGGTCACTCCGACATCTCCCATGTCAAATCCATTCCAGTCATCCCATCCCCTGTAGGAGTCGCTGATATCAAGCACGCGCTGCTGGGGACCATTCTGGATTTTGAGATCTCGAATGAGCTCCGGCATGAAAGCCATATTTTCGGGTTGGCACTCGTCGAATCGTGATTGAATCCACCATAAAAAAACGAAAGGCTGGTTGCCCACTCCGCGGGATGCTTCATTGAGCGCCGGACTGATCGTCTCTCTGATTGCTGTGACTACGCGGCGGAGGAGTAGAATATATACCGCTTTGGCAATGATATGTTGGTTGAGTTCTTGCGCTGGCAATGCCTCGATTTCGTCGTCACTCATAAGGTTGATGCTGTCGTTGATGGCAAGATAAAGGGCGTCCCAATACGGGATGCTGCGTTCAAGTTGAAGATTCCGCCGTAACGCTTGCCACCATTGGTGATAATCGCTCTCTCCAGTTAAAATTGGTACGCCAGACGTTAAACTGGGTTCGTCCTCTCCAGCAATTTCCTTCGCCAGGTTGTGTCGTTGATCAACCTCCTTCATTATTGCTGCGATTTTTTCTTCTGAAGGAGACATGTTGATATGATTATCCGGGAGCCAAAGTCTAATAATAGAGTCTGTTGGATTTAAGATATGTTCGACGAGAGCACATTTGAAGGCGATAGATCACTGTTGGTCAGTTAATTTTTGAATAATGTATCGACGCGTGATTCGTCCAATGCACGCTCGCCTGGTCAAGGCCAGAGAGACGCACTCAGGGTCCACCAAAAGTTGCGCCAAGACTTCAAATTCTGACGGTTTTAACACCGCCACTTGGTTTCGGCGCTACGCTCCTCTCCAACAACTTCACGCACTTTTGCCGTACCAATAGCATCCCCGAGATATCTATTGGAAGACCAAAATCATGTCGAAGATCACGGTCGCTGGTGTGCGTACTAACGTACAGGAGCTCCTCAAGTACTCCAACGAAGAGAAGAAGCGCAACTTTCTCGAGACCGTCGAACTCCAAATCGGCCTCAAGAACTATGATCCTCAACGTGACAAGCGTTTCTCGGGTACCATCAAGCTCCCCAAGGTCCCACGCCCCAACATGGCCATCTGGTATGAGAAAGAGCATGCATCGATCGCACACCTGTAACAGCCCGCTGACTTGGATTGCAGCATTCTCGGTGACCAGCACGATATCGATCGTGCCAAGCACGGTGGAGTTGACGCCATGTCCGCTGAGGACTTGAAGAAGCTCAACAAGAACAAGAAGCTTATCAAGAAGTTGGCTCGCAAGTACGACGCTTTCGTCGCTTCCGAGACTCTCATTAAGCAGATTCCTCGTCTTTTGGGTCCAGGTCTTTCCAAGGGTAAGCGACTCTGATGCACGGCGCGCATACTAGCAAATACTAACAACTTTTGCAGCCGGCAAGTTCCCAACCCCAGTCACCCACGCCGAAGATCTCAGTGCCAAGATCACCGATGTCAAGTCCACCATCAAGTTCCAGCTCAAGAAGGTTCTCTGCATGGGTGTCGCCGTCGGCAACGTCGAGATGACCGAGGACGAGCTCATTGGCAACATCATGTTGTCCATTAACTACCTTGTCTCCCTCCTCAAGAAGGGCTGGCAAAACGTGGGCAGCTTGACCATCAAGGCCAGCATGTCCCCACCAAAGCGTCTCTACTAGATGCATTACATGGAAACATGTATCGGAGGGCTTCGTCGAGTGTGTGGATACCCTAGTTATATAGCTGGTCACCTGTTCGCCTTCACTGGTTGAGCAGGTCAATGGAACCTCGAGTCATCCAAACCATATTGAATTTGCAAATGTCATTGTTCGTTATATCATAGTGTGTCCTGCTGAATCGCTGCAGCCCTCGCCTCCTTCTCGTCGGCCGTCAATGCACTCTTTGCGCGACCAATCCTTACGAATCCCGCAAAGACAACCAGCGAAGCTACTCCACAAGCAAGCTCAAACCAAAAAACATTCTTATAACTCTGCCTCTCCCCCCGATACGCGGTCCCACTAGCAACAATCTCCGCAAAACCCAGCATCACAGCAATACTAAGCTGCAGCAAGACATTGGCCAACGCTCCAGCCAAACCCTGCTGGCGTGCGGGCAAAGCCGTCGAAAGGAAGATATTCGTAGCGTTGAAAATCAAATCAATCGAGATTGTACAGCAGACCATAGCGGGAAAGATCCAGGCCCAATATGCGGCGTTTTGGGGCGCGAGGGCGAAGAGGAGGGATTCGATGATGATGGCGATGCTGGTTATGAGGCAGAGATATGTGCCTGGGATGAGATGTAGGACTAGGCCCCCAACGGCTGCGAGGATCGTGCCTCCGATCGCTGTTGGTAGGTACCAGGCTACTAGCAACATTGGCGAAACGCCCATGATATTCTCAATGCTGGATTGGGGGTCAGTAAGTTGATGGTGTCGTGAATGCAATGATGGTGCACTTACTAGAGGGTGGCGTACAAAAGATATATACCGAGAGTACCGTATGCAAAGACAAGACCTAGTATGAATGGTCGCATATACTTGATCCTGAAGACTTCAAACGGTAGTAGTGGATGCGAGGCAATCCAGCCTTCGATATAGAAAGCGATGCCGAGGATGACAATCGAGGCCAGAAACGTTACGAGGATGTATGGCGTCTTCCATCCTTGCGGTGCATGAGCACTAGCAGTAATAGCATAGACAAACAAAATCAAACCGCTGCTGGTACTGATAGTGCCCAGCCAGTCCATTTTAGCCTCGGAGTTTTTGTGCTCAGCCACATCCGAGGGGATGGTGAAGTAGGCAGTAACGGTCGTGATGAAGATCAAGATGGCACCAATCCAGAAGTACCATCTCCAAGTAGCGTATTGCCCACAAACGCCGGCAAAGAAAATTCCCATGAAGAATCCAACGACTGCCATTGCGCCGTATAGAGAAAAAACCATGTTCTTGCGAGGTCCCGGTCTGTACATGTTGCCAAGCAGGGTCAAACTGGCCGGGAGATATGCTGCTGGTCCCAGTCCTTGAATTGCGCGAACAAAGTCAAGCATGAGCTCGTTTTGAGAGAACCCTCCAATGAGAGACCAGAGGCAGTACCAACTACATCCAATGACGTACATAGGAAACCCACCATATATGTCTGACAGGCGTCCAAATGGAATGAGGAAAGCTGAAACGACCAGAGAAAAGGCACTGGCCGGCCATGTCGTGGATGCAGCAGGGATGTGTAATTCATCCGCAACAGTTGGCAGTAAGACGGTGAACCCACTTACGAAGAATTCCGTGAGTGCTTGAGCCATGATGATCGAGAAGACGAATCCAATCTCTTGCCAGAGAGAGACAAGTTTTTCCGGTCGTTGACGACCAAGGCGTTCAATGCGAGCGTCTTCGTCCTCTTCGATCTCTAGATGTCTTTTGGATGGCGGCTTCTGTAGACAATCTGATTGTTCGAGAGTTGGTTGTCTTTCGACTGACTCGTGTTCCGTCATGTTGGTAGAAAGTCGAAGAGCTATTGGTGGCTCATCCAAGGAAGACTCCCGAAGTGATGGAATTTTTCAATTAGCCACAATAATTGACTAGGCCGATGGACGTGTATGAGATGATAGAGAAAGGGGGAGCGATGTAGTTGAGACGTTCCCAATTAAAAAGGAAGACAGCGTAAATGAAAAGAGAGTGAAAAATTGGCATTACCATTATCTTCATGACGACCGTGAGATTGGATTTATAATTTTCGGGGGTACGAAACCATATGACGAGCTGGCGGCTTCAGTGACGCCCTTGTAACCAACTTTGGTCGAATACCAAGCACAGTACATAACTGGCTGCCGAGCAGTTGTCGTAAACTAGACATTGAATCGGTAAAAACGTAGAGCGTTCAGTGGCTACCAAACAATACAGCGAGTGACTCCCCACCAGACGAAGACGAAGGCTCGGCGGGTTGAAGTCTCGAAAAAGGCTTGGCACGACAACAGGCCGGGCAGGAGCGGCACAGTTCGACCGTTCAACAGCCGCAGAACAGCCCAAGCGCATATCTGGCTGAGGTAAGCGCAAAAGTGGCGGACACGAGAAGAAAAACATCGTTCTTCCTCCGAATCCTCCTTTCTTTCTTCTTTATCAGTAGGTGACTATACGTCACATCGCGGCTTCGCTACGGCGACTTGCTGAGGGTTATCCTGTTTTCCTGTGGATAGTCTTCCGTTCCCGGCCTCGTAGAGTGACTCGCGTCCGTCTTTCCTACCAACTGCGTGGAGTCCGTTTTCGATGGATCGGAGTTGTGGGATGGCCGCTACAGATTGGCTTGGCCTCTTATTGTTGATTTATTATTGTTGACCTTTGTGGCTACGAATGTGTCCGAGTGACGGGCTCGTGGCTTCGGCATATTAAATGCTTGGGCAAACAATATCCCATTCAAGCGCGAACGGCAATGTGTTCGCCCTGCTCTGCTTACGGGGGATCATGTAGACCTGGGATTGTATACTCATGCACTTTCACATGCTGAATACTGCGTGCTACTCCGTACGCACCTCGTCACCTCGCATTCACACACACGTACGTTGAGACGGCACAGTTCCACACAATTAAATGCAAACTTCCATTCTACTCCGCTTGGCCAAGTCCTGTGTACAGAAGATGGGCCCACAAGAGATAACGCCAGAGACAAGAAGCACCACCAAAATGCAGTATTACCCGGTAACACAAATCATTTTGAGAACAGCACACTGTGACTAGAGCAGGATACCTCCTTTGAAACTGCAATCGCCACCGCTCTTTCCATCTCCTTGCTTTCCCTCCCGTTCACCTCGCTTCTTTCCTCTACCGTGAATTGAATGTCGATTCGTACAAGAGAAGCACGGGAACCGCGCCTACTCGGCCGCATTCGTGCATTGACCTTCTCTTCATGATGGCTCCTTAGTTGTGGCCGGCCTTGCGCAGCGAGGTGCTGAGCCACTCGAGACCTTCGTAAAGACCGTCACCAGAAGTAGCGCAAGTTGATTGGATGAACTGTGCGTAGATGTTAGTGTACGGACTTCAGACTCGCATCTATGCGGATTCAAAACTTACCCAAGATCGCTGTCTCAAGCTGTGCAGACCAAGCTTGTCGGTAATCTCAGCGGCGTTCATGGCGTTGGGCAGATCCTGCTTGTTGGCGAAGACCAACAAGAGAGCATCCCGAAGCTCGTCCTCGTTCAACATGCGCTGCAGCTCCTCACGGGCCTCAACAACACGGTCACGATCGTTGCTGTCGACGACGAAAATGATGCCCTGGGTGTTTTGGAAGTAATGTCTCCAGAGAGGTCGGATCTTGTCCTGTCCACCGACATCCCACACGGTGAACTGAATGTTCTTGTACTCGACAGTCTCGACGTTGAAGCCTGTGAGCGCGCTTTCATTAGCATGTGGTATTAAGGCACCGTGGGCGACAATAGGCACGAACCGATGGTTGGGATGGTGGTGACGATTTCACCGAGCTTGAGCTTGTAAAGAATGGTGGTCTTTCCGGCGGCGTCCAAACCAACCATCAAAATGCGCATCTCCTTCTTGCCCCAGAGGCGATCGAACAACTTCGAGAAAGTGAGACCCATGTTGGCGGTGTCTGCGGGGGATTATGTGTTTATGTCGGGGGTGAGACGGAGTATCGAGACCAATCTAGCAACTTTGCGGCGCGTCAGCAAATGTGTCCAGTCCATCATCACTGCGTCGACTTCGCCGTCTTTATATTCGTCGAAGGAATTCAGCTGCCTGAAGCGGCGAGGGATATGTGTTCTCTTCGCACGACGATGCCAATCGTATTTTGGAATGAGCTGCGCCCCATGGCCAGGAGATCGGCAGGTCGTGCACCTCAGGCGCGCAGGCAGACGATGAAGTCGGCAGAGGGGCCAAACTCACCTGGTATAACAGTTGAGCTGATTGGAAAGAGTGGGTGGTGGTGGATAGGCGAGTTTGAGGTGATGTTGTGTCGGATCAGGCGACGCTGTTACGGTGAACAAGTTGCGTTGCGAAGAGTGAACCCTGGCTCAAGTCTTGGCTGGCTGCCCTACACGCAATCGTGTCGCCGAAGATTGCGAGATCGAGGCAATATTTGTTGGTTACTTGCCCACGACCAAGATATTGGTTAGGAATAGCTTGATATATGATTAATCTTCAACGGCGATGATTCACTCCAACACTTTTATCCTCATGGTCCAATCTGCTCTGGAAACACTAATACACTTCGGATGATCACGTGATGAGTTGCTCTCCCTTGAACTCGTCGGACTTTCTCAAACTTCGTCCGCTGCCTTGAAGCTCTCGCAGTATATCAAGTGTCCCAGGTCCAACATGCTTTGCGCAAGTAAGTTTTCGCATATCAAACCCTTGAAATTCAAATCTAAAATTCGATCCAGTTTCAGGCGAGGCGCCACTGCAGCCTGTCGCATCACGAAAGTCTGGTGAGTTGCGCGTCGATGAATCCTAGTTGAACTTGGCACTTACTGTTACGTATAGGCAACGTCTTTGAAAGACGCCTGATTGAAGCTTACATCTCTGAAAATGGCTCCGATCCCGTCAACGGCGAGGAGCTTTCCAGCGACGACCTAATCGATCTTAAGCAATCGCGCGCCGTCAAACCGCGACCACCAACCCTGACTTCGATTCCTGCCTTGCTTTCGACATTTCAAAACGAATGGGACGCTATTATTCTGGAGACATTTCAACTGAAGCAACAGCTTTCAGAGACGAGACAAGAGTTGTCTACGGCGCTCTACTACAACGATTCTGCACAGAGAGTGATTGCGCGTTTGCAGAAAGAGCGCGACGAGGCTCGCGACGCTCTTGGTCGAGTGACTGTCAATGCTAGTACCAATGGACACGCTGGTAGCAACGGCGATGCTATGCAGGTTGACGGGCAGGGTCTGCCAGACGGAATTATTGCGAAGATCGATGAGACACAGCAAAGGCTCTCTGGAACACGCCGGAAGCGACCTGTGCCTGCAGACTGGGCGACTGGCGATGAGGTGCAATCTTACGACATAAAGTCCACGATAGATTCACAATTCACCGGTGCAAAGGCCTTGGCCGTGGATGAGAGCGGAGATTTCTTTATTTGCGGCGACTCGGACGGTGCAGTGGCAATTTACGACTTGAAGGCCAACGCTTTTACAACAAGAAGCAATCTAGCATCAGGCGCTATCACCGACGGAACGTGGTGCAACGATCGCGCAGCTGTATCAACCACGAGCGGTGCGGTTGTGCTCACTCAAGACGGCGCAGTGCAAGCGAAGTTCCAACAACATGCCGGTGCAGCTAATGCTGTTGCAGCTCACCCTTGTGGAGACATTCTGGCTTCAGTTGGACGCGACAAGAGTTACGTGCTCTACGATCTTTCATCGTCCAAGGTTCTAACTCAGATCTACGGTGACTCAGGTATTTGATCTCTTGCTGTATGCTTTCCCTTCTCGACGCTAACAATTTCTAATAGAACTTACAACCGCCGCCTTCCATCCAGATGGTCACCTTTTCGCAGCTGGTACAGCTGATGGCTCTATCAAACTGTACGATGTCAAAACATCTGAACTAGCTCACACTTTCCCGGCACCTTCGGCTTCCTCGCCAGTCGTGGGCCTTTCATTCTCTGAAAACGGCACATGGCTAGCATCTGCAAACCAGAGTGAATCCACTGTCACGGTTTGGGACCTTCGCAAACTCAACGTGCTCAAGACACTTGACGTCGGGACTCCCATCAAAAGCGTCACGTGGGACTGGACCGGTCAGTTCCTGGCTGCTTGTGGACCTGGTGGAGTTGTGGTAAATCAGTATACTAAGAGCTCGAAGACGTGGACTGAGCCTCTGCGCAAGGCCATCAACGCCGTTGATGTGAAATGGGCCGCCAACGCGAAGGGACTCGTGGCATTGACCAGTGATGGGGCCGTCAGCGTGTTTGCGGCATGATTGATATAGACGAATGAAAAGTCTGGCGCTTGGGACAGGGATATGTATCATATGACAGCGCTGCAGAAAACAATAAGTTCACTGGTGTTATTGTGGCAAATTTGAAGATAATCATATGGAATGGTACTGGAAATTCGGTGATAACCCACCAAAATCCGACCACAACATTCACTGCGCACGCATCTGTCATTTTGCTATGAAAAGCCACTTTCCTGAATTTCCCCAGTCGCATGCCGCTGGTCGTGGGATCACGTCACGTCAATGGGTTTTCTGAGCTCCTCAAACACCGTCGGCGTTGTTTCATTCAACAACGAAGCTACGCTGCCCGACGTTCAAGCCACCAAACCACCGCTTCGCTCCCCACCTGCACTACCCTACCTCGACTAATCGCCACTTCAGCACGCCGCCGTATTCTACTTCTGCACACTCACACCCGCACACAACGGCGCGGGTTCTAGAAGCAGCTTTCCGCTGACCACTACTCTAGATCCTCGCGGGGTGATGGCGAGCGATGGCACTCGTGGCGCTGGTATGAATTCAGTGTTCCAAGAGCACAGCAATAAGGTAAGCTTAATACAATCTCCTACCTGCCCCGCTCGCCGTCCTTTCCTTCGGTTCCCTCAGGAAATCACGCACTTCGACAGACCTGGCTGACCGTAATGCTGCTATAGAGGAGTTACAGCACAATGGCCGATGGCCGCCGATTTCCCGACGACTCTGCCGGTGACGACCATGCCTCCTCGTCACTTTTCATACCCGAAGACGACCATTACGATAATGATCATACGTCGAGGCGCCCACGAATAGCACTCCCACCTTTGCGTCATGCTGGAGACGGAATGGATTATAGAAGACCGGTCACAAGCTCACGGACACCGGCGGTGCGCGCATCAAATGTCATTGATCTCACGGTTGAGCGTGGATCTCAAAGGTCAGGGCAGAGCATGGCGGTCACAGCAGAGTCGTCAAGGGCACAACGAACACCGAGATTCGAGCGTGATATCCTCAACCCCCACGGCAGCGGGCATAATCATGTTGAAGATGTCTCTCGATCAACTCACAGAGAATCTCACAACTTAGGACCTCAAGTGCAATCGATCTTACATCGCCAACGAATGGATCGAGCAGATAATCACGACATGGATGATATAGAAGTCGTCCTAGTTCGTCGCCGCTCACGGCCGCGAATCATGAGCAGGCGTCAATCGCCATTATCGGAAAGCACGCGCAGTAATACACCTCGTACGGCCGGCGCAGATAATCCAATCGACCTCACAGGTGATGATGATGTGGTCATAACAGACTCCAGGCTCAGAGAGGGAGGTGTGAACACTGCGCGGCCAGGCATCACGGCAGGTCTAGGGACTAGAAGCCTCGCCGACAACGCTATCGCAACGACGGTTGCAGCCATCTTTCGCCATAACGGGGGACAGGAAGGCGGCAGGCTGTGGTCATACATCAGTCGCCACGGTGCTCGTGAGCATCAAGATCTTCGATCGAATACACTTGGTGGCGACCTTTTATTTGCTGGTCCTGCGCGAGTTAGACACTTGCCTGGAAGAATGGATTTTGCTGCCGTTGGATTCGACATGGGACTCCCAGAGGGAAACAGGCCTCCTTCGCCAAAGTACGAACCTCCAGCCTCACCCGGGGCTGGATTTACGAGAAATCCTGGAGAAGATGAAATAGTTGTGTGTCCGAGTTGTGGAGATGAACTCGCTATGAGCGACGCGGATGTAAAACAACAGGTTTGGGTCAATAAATCATGCGGACATGTAAGCATATATTCGTTCTACCATATGGCGACTAGACTGACAATATCCTCAGGCTTATTGCGGCGAATGTGCGCAGTCTCGGGGCAAGAGTTTCAGCAAGAAGGGCAAGAACAAAGCCACGGACATAACTCCCATGTCGCTCAAGAAGTGCATCGTTATGAACTGCGGCAAACCAGTCTCGAAGAATGGCATGATCCAAGTATACTTGGGTAGCTAAGTGATACTCGATGACCTTTTTCACTCTTAAACTCTATTGAAGCATTTCAGCGAGGATCGGGTTTCTATCGTTTTCGGGAAAGGCAATACCCTATTCGGAGTTTGGCTTTGATGTGCTTTATTTTTATGACTGGAAACAGACTTTTTGCAGAAAAGTCAAAAAATCCTTAAGTCGATTACAGTAGCAGCCATAAGACTGGCTTCTTCAGCTCTCTTTGATGGTGTAAAATGCGACGCATGTGCAAATTATGTTGACCGTGTGTTATTGCCGTATCGAACCAATGCTGGGGTTATGATGAAATGAGGCTCCAAATAGAATGTAGCAATGCAGGGCAAGCGGACGGCAGCCGGTACGACTAAACCGCCATTCGTCTCAACTTTTGGATTTTGTTACATCACCGCCCACCCCTCGCCAGGTTTCATTCTCTATGTGCTCGCAATAGGTTCACGGCCCTGAGCTGGGAGCCCTCGAATCCTCGATTTATCATATGCTTCATCACATGTAGCTGTAGTATTCATGTGCCGCTCACTGCTAACATACTACAGGCGTGTCATGGGCTAACTTCTACCTGGTTCACCAATTCACTGAGTCGCTCATTAGCACCTGATGAACCACATGTGCTGGCGATATTATGACAATCGGTTCGCTAGTAGGTTATTTAAGACCTCTTCCTACTCTGTTCTTCTTTCCTTCTACGCCTCTCACATATCCCCGTTCTAGCTATCATTCCTTTAACACATATTCATCTTCATCTAATTAGCAATGCCTCTATATAAGCGAGATCTCGAGATTAACTAGGCCGATCCCAAGTAAGTATAAGGCTACTAATATTCGCAATTCATTCGCTAATCAATTCGTAGGCGAACTGTCGATATTCATGCCCTAAAGCGTCCTACTACGACCGACATCAATCACATCACCTATATTAGCTAGAGGACCTAGGACGAGTATGTAGCAGCTATATAGCAGAATGAGAAGGGCATAAAAGAATACAAAAATGCAGCCGTAGTAATTGCCAAGTTCGACGAACTTCGTGTAATATATAAGGAGTCCGACGGTCAGTTCGGTTCAAGAGTTGTTACACCTAGTTGTAGTAACTACCAAGGCAAAGGACTATGTAGAGTCTTTAATCGCAAGACTCGTGCTAATTATATAGCTAAGTGTGGCTTTTGTCGTCGTAACAATAAGACTTGCAATGTGTAGGAGATGAACGAGCTGCTACCGCCGACGATAGACGAATACAACGAGGTTATCGAGGCCCTTAACACACTTAGTAAGTAGGTCGAAGAGCTATAGAGAGCCTACCTCTATAATATGCAACGTATTATAGCGCTCGAACGTAATATAGCGGATCTTCGTCGAAGCGCCAACTAAGGTCAGTTTAGAGATCTAGAGACGCTACGCCGTAGGGATAGGAATAGTAGTAGTAGAAGGAATAGTAGTTGAAAGAACGAAGACAACTAGGCTAAGAATATATTGAGATCTTATAGCGAATATGAGTAATATTGCTCTTAGCTATATAGCAAGGGGTTTTCTAGTAATTCCACTTCTTTACGTGGCAAAATACACGATTTATACTGAACATTTTTGAATCAACTACGAATCCACTATGAATCGAGACTGATTACACTACGACTAAAACGATATTCGAAGAATTGGCTATACCGTCTAGTCTTTTACTAGCTAAAACCCATCGTCTAATCACCTTTCTACACGTCGCGTTATGAATCATACTACGAATCGTAGCTCTAGATTACGTACGCTTTCCACGGTTGCGTGTCACTCGATCACTCGGCGGTAGGAGTTCGACACTTCGGATACGCTTCTTTAACACATTATTTTGTTTATTTTCCGTTAGCAAAGTGTTAAATTCGATAGGTGAGATATCCGGCTTAATCTTAGCGGAGGCGTCTACCCGTGGAATAGATGGATTTTCCTACTTCACTCTAACGAGATCGTCTAGAGAAGGCAGGTTAGGCTCGCCGTATATTCTTAGTAGGATAGCAACCTAACTACCCTCCTCTACACTCTCTTCGGTATCGCTAGTCAAATCAATCGATTGCACGACTAGGGGTTTACTAGATATCGAGCTCTTAGACGACTTTTCCACTTTGATCGATCCGCGAGACTCCGAGATTTTCGGTTGAACTAAGGCACTAGCGATCGGATCAAACATATCTCTAGGAAGAATTTCTCGTATTATAGTAAGAGGATCTCTACTCTAGGCACTCGCTAGTAGCGTGATCCGACAATCAAGGCCGTACGGCAAATAGAAGCTAGGGCTCCGTTCGATTAATAGTGTGAATCGCTATCGTCTTGGGTTTGGATTCACATCCTTTGAATATTGAATAACGATAGAGATATTATACTTATTAGACTTTACGTTCTTACGAAAGGCCATTAGACCCTCGGTGACGTATTTAGCTATAGTGTGACTACTAGAAACCTCAATAGGCTTATAGTGCTCGTTAGTGAAACCCGCGATAAGCAAGTGGTTAAAGTAGTTATCTAGATCGCGTAGGTCGACGAAATTAGACCTGTCTAGCTTACGTAGGACGTAGTCAACGATCGTAAGTAATTCGCTATTATAGTCGTAGATGCGGATAGTAAAGAGACTAGGCGATAACCCCGTCGGTTTGCGATAAGTCCACTTTGCACCCTTCTTTTAAAGCCATTGTTCGTACAACTAGACGTGTACCCTAACCTCTTACTATGCAAGAACTAATAGTTTTATAACCGCGGATAACACTTGCTATAGCGGTGGCTCATCTTCTTATTCTACTAGCGGCGGTAACGAGGCTATACTCAACGGTAGACTACGAAAGGGGAACGCTTTCGAACTAGCATTAGGTCGGTTCTTTGGCTTCGGTCGACGAATACCCTTCTACCTATGCCTTTCACTAACTTGTAGGTAGAATGCAAACACCTTCTAGCTAGGTAGCGCTTAAGGAGCTAGCGACGACGAGAGGCCAACGTTTGTTACCGTAGCACTACTAGTCTTATTCAGTTTGTAGTTCGTAGTTGTAGCGACGGATGATTCGCTAACGTAGTCGGGGTTCTTTAGGCTACAATTTAGATAGAACAATAGATCACCAATTTCCTTTGCATAACTAAGGCTAGTAGTAGTATAGAAGGGCCCCTAAGGAACCTCTATAGGATGAGATAAGGCGAGACAATATAAGCTAAGACGAAAGTAAAGAGAAGAGATGAAATGAATAGAATACAAACGATAGGTATCAACTTATGCGAAAACATTTGCGAGCCAATTGCTAATCAACTACGAGCCGGTGTGGAAATAGCTAGCTTACCTATCTTACTCAAAAAACATATTAGGCTCTCCGGCTATATTTTGAAGATCCTCGGGGTTCGTAATAAATAGTTCTCGGATCTTATTAGTCGGCTGCTAGTCTCGACCGTTTACGGGCTTCTCTAATTCAGTAAGCCGTAGCTTACTATTAGTATGGATGTAGAATGTTATTATATCTCGTAGATCCTTATATACCTTCGTATACAACCTCTCGCCTTCGCTATCAACTATACTATCTTTGATGTACGGATAACTAAGCTCTTCAAGTTTCGTAGCGCACTAGAGCATGGTCTAGACCGGTAGATATTCGGTTACGTCTATATTCTTAGTTAGATTGTCGTCCTTCGTATTACGCTTAACTACGAGCTAACTACGAGCTATATAAGCCGTGTCCGCTCTCGTTAGATATATTAGCGATATGTACGAATATAGCGCTTATAGGGCGTCTATAGCGAGCGTACTACGAATCGTATAATCGAAGTTTGCAGCTATTACGAGACGAAGAAAGAGCGGTGAGGGAAGTAGTAGATCCGACGGTACTATCGTATCTACTACATGTAGTAAGCGAATCAAACTTACCGAAACCTACGAGATCCTCGTTGAATCGATTGATTTCATCTAAAGGCGGCTCTACTAGCAATAGAATAGCACACTACCGACTACTAGTCTTCTTAGGCCAGCTATATAGTAGCTTTAGCACGCCTAGTATATAGTGTAGTCGTCGTAGCTACTTTCGAATCGAATGAATATTCTATACGCGAATATATTTATAGATATCTACTCGTACGATAGGCATATAGATAAAGAGGAAGGCAATGCGGTAACTCTATTGAAATCGATCAAAATGACCGTCCTCTACAAGCTAAGAGAAGAAGTCTTTCTAGCGACTCGTAGAGCTCTTTGATATCTAGCCCTACTAAGCCTCGATTCGTTGATTTTGTTTGCTTATACCGAACCTAAAGCAGTCTCTAAACGTTAGTAGTTCACCGTGTATACGCTATCGCAGCATGTAGTGTGCGTCGGTAGCGATTATCGTCTCCCCTCTATAGTCTGTTCGAAGGATCTAAGGAAGGCATCTAGTGGTCTAAATAGCGGTAATATACTACGATATAATAGATATAGCCGTCCTAGCTATAATACCGACGTACGCCTAGAGGATATAACGCGAGTAGACATCGATTACAGCGTAGACCTAGATACTAAAGGCCTCGAGTTTATAGTATACGTCTATCGACTAGGCGTAATTAGGCCCTAGTACGCCGATTGTGTTATAATCTTTATAAGGCTACCGCTTTCGCCGACGATATATAGCTACGGGATTCTAAGCTCTAAGTTCTTCGTGCATAATATCCCTATAGAATATTAATGTTTGCGCGTTCTCTACGAATACACTACGAGCACGGAGTTAGGCGTTCGACTAACCTTCTAATTATACCGTAGCGGCTTCGAAGATATATATAGAGCATGTTTCGTCCGAAGTCTTTAATGCGCCCCCTTATGAGCTTAGTGCGAATCAAGTCGCTAATAGCGGCGCGATGCCTCTCTAGCTAGCCGTCTAGTATCCGTTTATACATGCCTATTACTCGGCGTCGGTGTCCAATTGCTCTAGAACTAATAAACACACCTTGCTAAGCACGTATCATCTTGGCGAGGTATTCGTCGGTCTCGCGTATATCTATAAAGGCTTCCTTAATGACTTGAGAGAGCTCCTCGTCGCTAAGGCGGTCCTCGTAGACCTCGTAGCTACTAATATTCCATTTGTGTAGCTTCCTCTATAGTGTTCGTAGACTAGGCCTTAGACCGCTAGCTACGATTTGTATAAGATCTAGAATTTCTTCATAGTCTCTACCGTCGTCTAACCATTGTATAATCTGCTCTTTATATCGATCGAGAGGCGTCACTATCGAGGCCTGCTAAAGGCGCATCCGTCGCATCAACGTAGCGCGAGAAACACCCCCTCTAATCATTGTAGATAGCTCTTAGAGGACCTTATCGATGGTCTGCCCTTAGTCCAATCGCCGGAGGATAAGTGTCTTATGAATTTCGAGGTTGACCTTGCCTGGCATGGCGAATATTCTGAATCGTACTGCGAATAGTAGGAGAATGGGATGTTGTTTATGCCCCAAGTGGGCAAAACAAGAAATCCAAAAGTTGAGACGAATGGCGGTTTAGTCGTACCGGCTGCCGTCAAGCGGGCCGAACAGAATCCCTGCATCAGGACAGACACAACATCCAACGCTTCTTGACAGAATAACGACCCATTTCATCTTCCGCTCTTCTCTTCTCTTCACTTCAATTTCGTTATGGCCAAACAAACGAAATCAGGGAAGCCTGTCCCAGAGGCCAATGCCAATGGCGAAGTCATCAGGACTGCCCCGCCTTCGTACAGGAGCTTGTACCTGATTCTCTACAACTTCGTCTCTGCCGTCCTCTGGTCAGTCGTCCTTGGACGCGTCCTCCTCATCGCACCTATCCATGGCTATTGGAACACATATGCTGGCGTCGGCCAGTTCACCAAGTGGACGCAGACTCTGGCGGGCATGGAGGTCTTGCACGCGTTGACAGGTATTACTTCACTTCCAGTGTATTGCTAGCATAACCCAAACCACTAACCTGAGATCGAACATTAGGAGTTGTGCGCGCTCCAATCTTCACCACCGTCATGCAAGTTGCTTCCCGCTACCTCCTCGTCTGGGGCATTGTGAACAACTTCCCCAACACCACCTCCCATTCGCTCGCCTACACCACCATGTTGATTGCCTGGGGCATGTCGGAGATCATTCGATACTCGTACTTTGCTACCAACTTGGCCTATGGACGGGTTCCAGGATGGCTGCAGTGGTTGCGATACAATGCCTTCTTCGTGCTGTATCCACTCGGAATCAGCAGCGAGTGCTGGCTGGTATGGATCAGCCGCGTTCCGGCTGCCAGCTGGTGGATGGGTTGGGAATGGGTACTGAGGGCCATTCTCTTTGTTTATGTCCCAGGTAAGTGCCGCTCATAGGGGATATCATAGTGGTTGGCTAATGAATTTGGCAGGCTCGTACATTCTGTACACTCACATGATGGCGCAAAGGAGGAAGGTCATGAGGGGCTCGTCGAACCCAAAGAAAAGCCAATAAATCAAACGCACAACCATTTTGGGGCGTATGCACATAATACACAAATATATAATGAACATGCAGGGCTACTTCTCGAAGAGACACGCGAACGCGGATAAAGATGCTCATGATTTGACTATGAGCAATAGAGCGAACCATTTTTGCTTGTGAAAGACGCTGGAGGCAAATTGAATAACTAGAAATAGTGGTGCTGCTTCCATCAGACAGCTCCTCTCATACAACTGGCCTCTCGTCTCTGCTGCTGTCTGTCTGTCTCGTTTTGGTATATTTCTCAGTCTTCTGTCCTTCATATTCGAGCTCTTCGAACTAGTCCTTGATCGCTAAAATGTGTGCTAACTAAATAGCCATCACAAGCCGTGCCATCCAATACTTGCCTGTTGTCACGCGCTGATGAGCGGCCTACGTCAGGCATACCACATCTCGAGACAGCTTATTAACTGTCTCCGCAAACCTCTAATCAACGAAAACATAACGTAAGTACTCTGCTTTTTATTCAACAAGCCTCAAAATGGTCGGGCAGTCAGAAAGCCGCGGCGGCCCTGTAGAACGGGAGAACAATACTGTCGAATCTCATGATCGAGAGGAGAACAGTCTAGTACCCGCATCGAGCAAACATGTCGAGGAGAGCAGCAATAAGAGTGAACCTTCAGTGCCTTTTGGCGAAGACAACGCTTCCGATTGGCATACTGGCCACATTACTCGGCTCACTCGGGGGCAAATCGTCCCCACGCCTATTCCCTCATCCGAGATCAAGGCATGCCATCAAATCATCGATAGTGGCGAGCAATTTTTACCAGTACAAATGCCCGTATCCACTCCTAGTGGCCTTGCTCCATTCACCTATGAGCGAGCCCTCTGCAATCGCATCAAGTATCACAGGCTGTGCGAAGGGGGGGACTTAGACGTGCGCAAGTTCACGCCAATATTTGTGCATTCTATGCTCATGCTCCCGGGAACAATGGCTAACACTCTCCAAAAGGTATGTCATCTCGAACAATACAAGATGCATGTGAGCTTATAATTTGAAATAGGGCTCCTCGTTTGACTGTTTTAGGAGAATGACACCGGCACTCCTGCCTGGTTTCCATCCACATGTGCACAACGAGTCTCGACTGCCATGTCTAGTTCAATCTTCCAATCCCCTCGACCATGTTCAAGGTATGCTTCTCATGGGCCAAGGCAAAGCGGGCAAAAACCTAGTCAACCAGCACTATCATCGTGAGACAACTAGAACCAAACAACAAGTCGAATGTGAGGTTTTAGTGCACACTCCACGGTCAGATCGGATTCATCCTGATAGTCCCTGGTGCCTTTGTCGCGTCAAGATCAGAGCATATGTATGGCTCTGGTCGAGTGTGGATCCTGCTGCTGGTCTTGCTCAACGCACACCGCGTTGGACGATTGAAGACTATATTGCGGGCAATTTTGGACCTCCGGTTATACGTACCATTCACCAAGATGGTTCAGATGACGACCCATCTAGCTCTGAATACACGTATTGCGAGCAACAAATCCCTGAACGGATCAAGGACAGCTGTTAAGTTGCTCGGCAGATGCCCTGAATATAAATCAGCCGGCATAGATTACACTGGTTAATAAAACGGGGACAGGTAAACGGGTCTAAGCCTTAAGTTTGGCGTTGCTGCTATCAAACAGCGGCTTTCATTGATCAATGCTTTCGAGAGAATTCTAGATTATATTCCGTAGTCAGAGACGCTTCATTCTCATGAATTCACTCGCTCCTAATTACTTCCAGACCAGTGCTATCCACTTCTCAACATCTTCCAAAAGATCTTGTGGACGCTCCAAAGCCGCAAAATGTCCACCACGTTCGTGCGCGCTGAACGCAACCAAGTTCATAGTCTGCTCGGCAACCGATCTAGCGCGAGGCACAATCTCCTTTGGAAAGAACGAGTAGCCAGAAGCCTTTTCAATGAATGGAGGCGGTGGCCTAGATCCATCTGCAATACCACGATACGGGTAAATGCATCTCGGGAACGTATCCGTGAGCCAGTAGAGCGAAACGCTTTGGAGAATTTCGTCCACGCTCGGGTCTTCGTCGCTCCACTCGAGGAACTTCTCGCCAATCCAGCTCAGCATGGCTAATGGCGAAGCACTCAACGCAAGACCAATTGTTCCCGTTCGCGTGCCGTGCTCCATGGCGTAGGCGAACCCCTGAGCCATGAACTCGCCGCCTCGTTCCGTCGCGGCCTTTTCTGCTTTTGTCATTGGCAACCCGTCGGTTTTCGTAGTGGCGCTGATACCGCACATGTTCAAATGCATGCTTTTGCATTCATCGTAGCTGGCGGCCTGGTCTCTTGCAATGAAGCTTCCCAGATCACCGCCTTGTGATACATAGCCAGATTTGAAGCCAAGACCGACCATGAGATGATGCAAAACGTTGGAGGCTTGGTTGATGGTATAGTTGACATCGACTGGGGGACCGCTGCTGAATGCATAACCGGGCAGCGAAGGGACAATCACATGATAAGGGAGATCTTTAGGTGAGTACCGCTCTTTCAAGATATTGAGTATCTTCATAAACTCCAGAAACGATCCTGGCCAGCTGAAACATTCATTAGCTTACGCCACGAACCAACGAGTTGAACATTGTTCATCTACGTACCCATGGTAGAAAGCCAACGGGACGGCGTCCTTTTTCTCCGAGAAGAGAGCCAAGAAATGAATATCGAATTCAATACCGTCGTCACCAGTGACTTTGGCCATAAAGTTCGGGATCTTGTTGATTTCATCCTCATGCGTGCGCCAGTCGAAGCCACGAAGCCATTGTTCTTTAGCATTAGCCAACCAGTCACGACGCATGCCGTATTTACGAGCCGGTGTGCTCATCAAAGTCTCGCCTTGGTTTTGTGATGTATTCTCAAAAACAGCCGGTCCAATTGGCGACAAGGCCAACAGCTGCTTCATATCGCTGAGCTGCTTCTCGTCCACATGAGCTTTAAAAGGCGTAGGCTTCAACGTCGCCGAAGTTGGAATTTGGTCGTAACCTGCCATTATTGATGTTTTGAAGATTCAAAAGTTGATCCATGAAGGTAAGAGATATATACAAGCAAGGGTCGTCTTTATACTTCACGAACGCTTCCCGAGGCCGTCAACAGACCCCGCGCTACAGCTGCAGTTGATCGACACTGTCCAACATCAAAGGGTAAGCTTACAAATAAACAGCAGGGCGATGTCTCCAATTAGTCAACTTAACATGATTGCTACGTTATTAATCTGCGGGGTTGCGGTGACCGAAAACACAAGGACGAGATATCGAAGTACGCTTGTATGAAGTTCACGTTATTCATCACATTCGTTGAAGTCCGGCTTAAGATCTCGAGCCGGTTGACTAATGAAGCCACGAACTGAATTGTCTCGCCATTTATCACCTCTCCTGAAAGAACAAATTTCACCAACAAATAGATACGATGACAATGAAGAAATCAACAGGTTGAAGGTCAAGTAACATTTGATCTTGTGATTTCCACGGTGAATCTTGTTCATGTCTTGCTACTAGCAGCCTCGGTCATCCAATGTTTATTGATCAGAAATCTTCATGTCGATTACGATCCTGTCTTAGTATTTAGAAATTCGAGGACGGATCCCTAACCCTTGCTCCCCTCCTTCTTCACAACTCCATTCAAGAAGTCGAGCAAGAAGCCTCTGGACGCTTCGGTAGGTGTGCTTGTGCCACCGACGCTTCCGGTGCGTGAGAGAGGATTGACTGCAGGCCCAACCGGGCTGGGAACCGCATCGGTGGATGAGGCGGTACTGTTGATTCGTTGTTTGCTTGGTGGCTCCAAGAAGAATGGGGCCGCCCGTCCACCTTCGGTTGCAGAAGCACGAGGAGCCGGGGTCCGTCGAACCGTTGAGTGATAGTTCTGTTGATTCGAGGGCGATAAAGTCTTAGGTCCAATCGTGCTAGCGGGTGTGCCAAGTGCGAAGGGTGATATAGGCGTCTCCGCATCTGGGCTCTGGAGAGGTGTCATTGCTGAAGACTTGTTAAAGAGACCAAGTAGCGTGTCTTGCTGCGTATTTGTCGGAGGCACATTTTGGTGGCTGGTCTTGCGCTCTGGGACGAGCAGGGGGGCCGGTGGAAGAGGTGCGCTTATTTCCTCACTGGCACCAGCGGCTCGAGGGGGTTTGAAGAGACTCAGCAGGTGATTTCTGCTAGTTGCAGGCCTCGGTGTGGATGATGGTTCCACAACATCATGATTTCGTACTGATGGCGAAGACGTGGATGACGCCGGGGGCTTTCCGAAGAGAGAAAGAAGCTGGTCGCGTTTCGCTTCAGCTTCAGTATCTGCTTGCGGTTGTTTCGCGTCGTTTGCGAACATGGAATTGTCCGCTTCAGCGCGTTTGAGTACATGTACCTGCTGTTGGGATCCAATTGATGGCGTGGCGTTCCTAAGCGGACTTGATGGGTTCTGCGAATTTGGCGATTGGGACGCTCGCGCCGATCCCGGTCGAGGCAATATGGTGAATTGTGGCGCTGGCGTACCATTTTCCGCCCCTTTAGCGCTACTTTGTTTTCTCGACTGTTGTGAGTTCTTTTTCGATGCTGGCTTAGGCGACTGAGGTTTGGGTGGCTGCGGAGTCGAAGTAGCATGACTCGACGACGGGCGCTGTAATATTGTCATAGGAGGGGCTGTTGTACTGCCCACAGCTATTTTCCTGGGAGCTTTTGCATGGCTGGGTTCCGCTTGCTGTTTCGATTTCTGTCGATCTACTGAATGCTCTGATGACTTGTGTTTGTTTGGAACGGGTATATCTGTCTTCACAGGTGATTTCGCTCCGGGCTTTGGGAGAGTCCTCGTAATCTCGTTCAATGTTGGCCGACGGGGCTGCTGAATTGGCAGGGCTGGAAAATCCCCACTACTCTTTGGGGTCGCGTCCTGGACAACAGGAACAGGCACCGAGGGCGAAGCTTGAACAGGCTCGGATTTTGACGGTTTCCTAAACAAATCGAGCAACGCGTTTTGGTGTGTGCCATGAGGTCGGGCACTGGGAGCTCCTGTGTTGTGGCCAATAGAGGCATTCGCCCTGGTATTTCCGCTCTTCAGTGCATTCAACAGGTTCACGGAGTGTGCGTTCATCTTCGGCATCGGGAGATCTCCAGCTTTGGGCACAGCTGGGCCACTTCCGATGGCATTCTGTGATCCCTGTGCCATGCTTCCAGCAGGATGGGGCTGCTGCATGCCTTGCATGGCAGACTGGGACGGAGCTTGCGGCGGCTGGGCTGGTTGTCGCTGCGGAAGGCCAAATTGAACACCATTGGTATTACCAAACTGTTGAAGCATATTCTGTGAAGCGAGTACTTGCTGATATTGGGCCGTTTGCATTTGAGAATGCATAGGTCCAGAAAATTGGGGGGCCGGTGAGCGTTGCTGGTCGAACATGGTGGGTGGTTGACCGAATGATTCTGGTGCAGGCTGAGTGAAGCTTCGATATTGTTGCTGCATGAATTCGTGCTGTTCAGGTTGGATTCGATGACCCTGGCCTTGATAGCCTGCTAACGGGTATCTCAAATGTTGATTGTGAGGACTTTGTTGTATAGAGGGCTGTCGCGCAAAGCCCCCATTTTGCTCGAGCACATGTTGAGCCGGCAACGTGCTTGAGCTAGTTGGTCGACCCTGTAGAAGTGCCAGCAAATCTTGGGGCTTGTTTGCAGATTGTGCGGTTGAAGGCATTGGTGGAGGGGCTGGCGCACCGCCCGTGTTCAATAGCCGCAAGAGCTCGCTAGATCTATCCGCGAATGCGGGCTCGATCATCTCTTCATAGTACTGCCCGCTCACATTTTCGTATTCCGATTGCATTGCTGCTGGATCATTCGTTGCAGTCGCAGTGTCTTGCTTCTTCTGTTGATTGATCCATTTCTTCAGCGGGCCCAGGAAAGGTGCTACCATGTAAAATTTGTTGGCGTGAGCGACGGGATCTACTCGCTGTTTACTCTTTTTAAAGCCGGGCAGGTCGCGAACATTGTACCATTGAATTTTGCTGATTTCCTTTCGGGTCTTCGGTTCAAAATATGTGGTCTCTGGGACACCACGGAATACAAATAGCCTCATATGCTGTTCTCGCATGGTGATATCGATGTATTTCGCGTCTTTTTCATTCTCTGGAACCAGACCAGCGGCCTTGATGTCGTAGCCCGTCTCTTCATAGACTTCTCGAACTGCACAGTCTAAATCCTTCTCGTCTTTGTTAATCTTGCCTCTTGGAAACGACCAGCTCGCGCCCTTCTTCCAGCCTTTAACCAGGACAAGTTTTTCCATACTGTGATCCATCATAATTGCACCGCGTACAGGTACACGGACTTTGTATGCCAAAAATTCTTCATACGCAGCAATGTGTTGCGCATCCGTAAATCCGCTCAGTAGCGGGCAGTGTTGAAACAAGAGCAAACAAAACTGTCTCAGCGAAAGAGCTGGTAGTGGCTTGCTTGCAGCTGCTGCTGCTGGACGAATAAAATCTTCGTAAAACCATTGTGCTTCTTCGACCTGGAAACAAAGTCGAGGGACTGAGCTCAGTTCAGAAGCAGGAAGGTTCAATAGAAAGCGAACGGTAAGGTCGTCGAGCCAGTCAACTAGCTGCATCCTCGTAGTCTCGGCCATGCTGCAGTGTAACGCGCGGAGACCAACGAGGCATTGCTATGAATAGTAGAAGCGCGAAAGAGCTCTGGGCCGCGCGGTGGCAGCTCTCGGTAGTGGTCAAAGTCAGGAGACAGTGGTCCCTAAAGTTTGACGAGGTTGAAAGTGAAGGTGATGGCGAGATTGTGATCGACCAATAGCGAAGAAGAATAGTGGTGTCCGCGCGCAGTGGATGCAAAGTTGTTGATGATGTTTCGAAGGTAGCGAGCGACCTATTGTCTTAGCGCTTGAATGAGCTTAGGGTTGCGACTAACACCAAGCAGGAACGATAGATATATTGTGATTGTCTACTCACTGCCATCTTTTATTCACTGAACTCGATCGATCAACTGCAACCTTAAAAAGTATGAATCGTATTCTTGACTTGCTAATGTGAATTATGTGTGGTCAAAGTCGCGGAATTAGAGCCTACGCAAGTCTTTGTGTAATGCATACCGACAGTAATGATGTACGTGTTACAAATGAACCCCGTGGTAGAAGTCGATTGATTGCTCGTCGAACCAGTCAGTGGGTTGCATCCTTTTATCTAACAAACCGTCGTCGTAATACATTAGAGAGCCAAATCACAGATGGTGACAAATGCCTATACGCTCTGGCCCATCAAATCTCTGACAGCCTGCGCAGCCAACCTTTTTCTTTCTGCATCTGGCAAACCCGTCGCTTGCTCCTTGACCGCGAGTAATCTACTCATAAGCCTATCCAAATCATCCACCTGATGCGCATGATCTCCCACGTCCTCGTCATTAGGATCGAAATCTCCCTCATCGCCACCAGTTCGCAGAGCATGCTTCATTCCATAGAGCTCCCCAGTCAACTCTGCTTCGTCGCGCCCAAAGCCCACCCCGTCGTCATCAGCATCAAAATCAAGATCGTCAAGATCGAGCAATTCGTCGCCGTCAGTAGCGTCCCATTCGTTGGCTTCCAGCGTCTCTCTTAATCGATCGCGCCCTAGCCTTTCGCCAAATTCGTTGACTCCTTGAGCTTGATAGTTGATAAACTCGAATCCATATTGACTGCAAGCATCTTCCCAATCATCGTTATTTAGACTACTCGCAGCAGACATGGAATCTTTGCCCTGTGCTACAGCCACGGCGACCAGTAGAGTATCCGAGACATAGCCTGTATGGTGCTCGACGACGCCGTGTATGGCTTTCAGAGTGTTTTCCACTTCTTTGCTGACAGAACCGTTGTTTGGGACAGAAAAGCAATATACCCAAGCTCCCACTGCGGTAACCACTTCTTTTGCTTCGTATTTTCGGAATTCGTCAGACCATTTGTCCACGTCTATGAGATCGTCGATCCAAATAGGAACCTTGGCCTTGTAATATGCAGTCTGGGCGTTCCATTCGTGAGTTATACCAGCTGTCGAGCCGTCATCATTCTTGGAGGGCGCACTGCCAGTCAGGTCTATTCTTCAGTTAGACTATGTCGCGGTTGGAAGCTGGTTTTTGCTCACCTTCAACGACTTTGAGAATGCCGCATCCTGGAGCACCGATCGCCAAAATGCGTCGGCAATTCTGAAGATCCATCAGTGATGGATTATTTAGTGTACATATCCATGCTCGCTTCGTGGCAGCAGACAAAGGAAAAGGCGGCAGTTAGAGTCGATCAATCAATGTGGGGAAGAATCCGAACGTGGGTGAAGCCGACGCGACAAAAGTTCCAGAACTGCATCAGACTTGTTCCTGGCTACATTACGCAAAATAAAGTTCATGTAAGTTAACTTGAAAGTGAATTGACACAATAACCAGCAATCGAATATCGATTTTTGGCTTGATTGATACAAGTTCTAAGCTGTATCGCACTCTGGCGTGCTAAGAATTTGGGCATTTCGTATATATCATTTCCCTGATGTTTCGCCCCCATTCGCTTTAATCGTCTATATTAATCATTTTAGACCTAATCGACCATTCCAACGCCATAGACTCCGTTTGGTGTGTCAATGATACAAGTCAGTACAACAATACAAGAAGGGTAATGTGCCAATTCGTTTCAAGCCAGTTCTGGGTCTGGCAGCCACATAAGCACTTCCTTGTCTGCACTGGCAATCAGGTTGTGACGAGGATTGTATGCAACTACTGCTGCCGATTGAGAACTTGGGAGTTCTGATATCGGTTCCAATATATTGTCGCTCTTGGGCGTTTCTTGACAATCCCATATTAGAATTCCAGTTTGGGTGCCGCCTCCACTTATTACATAGCGCCCATCGGGAGTAAAAGTAGCGTCACCTTGTGTGTAGACTTCACCAGCAGACTTATATACGGCATCAGGCCCGTTCGTAGCATCACCAGGTGCCAATCTACCTGATAACCCAGAAGAGCGATGCAAGTAGTGCACTAATTCGCCTGAGTATGCATCCAGTAGGTAATGTCCCGGTCCATTGGTAGAAATCAGAAAATATTTGCCATTATTGCTGAATTCCATAGCAGTCCAGCCTTTTCCAACCTTCTGACCGTACGGGGCGTAGCGTTTTTCGATTTCGAAGAGGTCGAAAGTGGCAAACGGTGGTTTGTCGTAGTTCTTCAGGTCGTACAGAAGAACTGTATGCGTGGGTGGTGATCCGACAGCAAAGATCGACGCGCTCGGGTCATAGCAAGCAAGGTACGGGGAGTCGAAGTTTAGCATGCCTTGGGCATTTGGAGAGCGAATATCCCATAACCGCACTGTGTTGTCCATGCTTGCCGTCAAGAAGTTGTCCGAGCCCGGGCTCATACTCAGACTTGTCACTCGACCTTCATGTCCTTTGAAGTACCGAATGAAAGTATTGTCGTGCATACTGAGATATCTGATGCCATCGTCGACCTTTGTACTTGCGTACAGAATGCTTGTGCTGTGATGGGTGAAGCGCGCCAGAGCCGAGCCATATTTCTGCGATTTGAGCTCTTTCGCATGCGCGCCGGCCTTGACGTTGAAGAGCTGAATAGTGTCATCGGTTCTACTGAGGAGGAGAAATTCGCCGCTGTTGTCAAAATCGATCGAAGTATACGAATTGTTCGGAGGCGCCTTGAATTGTCGAGTTGGACGAAAGTTCGGCAGGATGTCCTGCACCTTGGAAGTCTCGATGGCCATGGTGGTGGGCTTTTACCGAGAATGTGTGAAGAAATTAGGCGTTACCGCAAGCTCGACATTTTGTACCCAGCCCAGGTAAAGTGGTGTAATTGTGTAAAACGGACTGCTGCACGCAAACATGTGGAAGTGCTACGAGTGCTGCGATGGGCGATGGGCCCGTGCATTCGCGACTTTTGGAGTGCTGCTGTTGGGAGGCATTTCTTTCCCGCAACATCGACACAAACATGTGAAACATCTGTTGCCGTGGAACGACAAACATGCGGGCACCTTTGCGAATCTTCACGATCCAAGAAAGAATAATCGACCGCTGAGGGCTGGCTACGAATGTCACGCACTTCATCGCCAATCATGGCCTCGACATTGCACGACAAACTGCAGCAACTGGGCGATCTCGAACTGGCAATCCTGGTCGCTTTGATCTCTGAAGAACACTGTATCTTGTCTAGCAGCTCCAATTCGACCGAAAATCTTAAAGAGGAGCTCCACCTGGTCTGTTCAGAACTTTTTGGCCTCCAGGTTGCAACCATTGACTGTTCGGCCCAGACCAATGTCGATGAGTTTAGCGAGGCCATTTTGGTCGACGTTGCTGACGAAGATGATCATGACTCCTTTGATCGTGAAATAGGCAGCAGAACACAGTCAGCTGTACCGGGTTCTGATCGCTTTGGGGGCGTCAACAACACGCTTGACAACAGGCGGATTGCGGACGTCATTATTGCCAAAAATATCGACCTTGCGAGCCCCAACGTACAGGTCCAAACATTAGAGCTCTTGCGGACGAAACGAATATTCACGCGAACAGCCATGCATCTTGCACCGAAGAGCTTGTTATTCGTGGCCGTGGTTTCCAAACCAGAAGCTCGATTGACCCATCATCTCAATGATATGTTTGCGATGTCCCATTTCCATGACGCTGATCTTGGGTTCTCCCGCACCGAAGACCGCTTCGAAGGACAGCATTCTACCAACGGCTTTCACCAAAATGAGGTCAAGAGCCTTCGGGTTCAGGCTCGCAATGTTCATATCACGGCTGAAATGGCTGGCTATCTCCACAATGTGGTTATATTCATGCGCCTGAGTCGATATGTCAAGAGTGGAGTGACGGCTACAGCAACGAGGAATCTCAGAACATTGGCAAAAACGCTTGCGTCACTGCACGGCTTGGAGTTCTTGACACCATCTCTTGTCGCTTTGGCTGCGAGAAAGATATATCCTCATCGGTTGGTTTTGGCCACGTCAGAAACGGAGCGTAGTCTTCAGTGGGGTAGCGACCCGGAAGCCGTCCGTCAGATGATGGATGGATTGACCGTTGAACTTGTCATAGAAGAAGTTATCGCCAGTGTCGAGTCCCCGCTTTAGACAGATCAATGCGCGATATTCAGATATCAGTTAAATATCAGCACTAATATGTCTGATCATCGAACATGATACAAACAGCAAGTGTTTCGTACGGTATGACGTGGACCCTGACATCTGTTTGATGCACGGTCACGTCGGCCAAGCGCCGAGTTCGTCTAGTTTAAGTATGACGACGTCGATCTTCAGCCTGCTAATCTCCTCCCTATCTGTTCGGACACAGCGTATTATTTTGAATGGTTCGAATGCCTGACATCAAATGTGAAGTCCCTACACTTTGTGCGGAATACGTCGCATCATCATGCCTTCTCGCCCAACCAGACCGCCATTGAGCAGGACGACCACGCACCCATTGTACCATACAGCTCGCAAGAAGCCGCGACGATGGCCTCTAGTATTGAGGTTCATCAAAGGTGCTATTCATGCCGACATTGCAATCCCGGTGCTCACCAGCGCCATTTTCACGGCTCTGATTGTCTATGTCAACCAGGCCACCCATCAGCACTTCAGTCTACCTACCAATACCATACCTAGTATATCTATCGTGGTAGGCCTGATGCTGGTGTTCCGCAATTCAACATCTTACGATCGATTTTGGCAAGGGAACAGTCATTTAACAACTGCAGCCACCAGTATTCGTAATTTGACTAGGTCATTTTTGACTTGTTCACATTTAGCTGGAAAAGAGCCCGACGATGTTGAGAGCGCCGACACCGAACGCACTGTAAGGCTCTTGTTGGCGATAATTTATGCTGTAAAGAACCACTTACGTGCCGAATGGGGCGAAACAATACCTCTACTGCTCCCAAAAACAGAGGTAGACCGTCGGCGGCGCGAGAGCCAGTCCCTACAGAGAGCAGAGTACATTGATCTTCTTCCACCAGGAACCCGTGGCTACGAGGATCATGGACTTGGCCTTCTTCTGCAACTGAGCGTACAGATTGAAGCATACATTAAACGAGGCCACGACCGAGGCTGGTTTCACGCACCTCAAGCAAGCCAGTTGACGGTTCAGCTCAACACACTGGTAGATGCATATGGCAGCATGGAGCAGATACATTTGACACCACTCCCTGTGGCCTACCTTATCCACATGCGACAAGTCCTTGCTCTTTTCTGCGGATTGTTAGCTTTTGGCTTGTGTGATGAGATGGGATGGTGGTCCATTCTGCTGGTGACTTTCATATCTTTCACACTTTATGGCATTGAAGCCATTGGTGCTCAGTTGGAAGACCCTTTTGGTTATGACAGGAATGACATCAAAATGGATGCAATTATCGAAGATTTACGAGTTGAGACGACGGTTTTGCTAGAGCAATGGAAAACGGGAAGCGACATTTTCGAGATCAAATACAACTAGACAGTCGCACTTTGACATATTAATGATTTGCGTGTTTCAAATGGTCCATGGATGTTGAAGATGAAGTATACATCAGTATTGTAAGTGAGAGGATGGCGGCAACCCTGGTCGTGATTTTTGAGTTTACTTCCCCGGAACTTCATCCCACCCTAAACTTTCTTCCAACCCACTACTATCCTGAACCAGGACTGCGGCGTAACCGACCCATGGACGATCGAGTGTTCGTTTTGAACATAATCTAGACCTCAGAGAATGGTCAATAAACCACACGCGCCACGGCCGGCGAGTAAGAACAAAAAAGCGCCGGTAGCCGCAATCGCGAATGGTGAGGACACTTCCTTCATTATCTTCGGAAGAGATGACAAGCCGGGGAAAAAATCAAAACAGCCACAAACGAACAATGATGTTGCTGGAACTACTGGAAAGGGAAAGGCTGCTGCGAGTGGAGGGGCACCGGCACCTGAAGCGGAGAAGAAACCGGATACCAGGACCTTGATTGCAGGCGCATCGTGGACGGGCAAACTACCCATGACCATGTTCAATGAGCTTTGCCAGAAGCAAAGATGGGGGAAACCGGAATATACGACACATCGAAATCCTCGAGGGTTTACGGGAGGAGTGATTATCAAGCAGAAAAATCCAAAGACCCAAGAGATCACGATTTTACCACCCATAATACCTCCAGCCGATTACAACAAAGAGCGAGGCACGCAGGAAAGCGCGATAGAAGCCCGTCATTTCGCTGCTGCTTATGCACTGTTTCGAGTTTCCAACATGAAGAATATCCACATGATGCTACCACCGCAATACCGTGACCTATGGAAAGGCGATTTTCAGGATTTGAAGAGCGAGGCTGTAGCGCAAGGCAATGGATATCTTTACGAAGCAGATCCTTTCTTGGCCAAGAAACAGCATGAGGAAGCCAAATTGAAAAAAGAAAAGGCCAGGGCAGATAAGGCGAAGCAGGTTAAAGAAGACGAGAAGCAGCAGGTAGTCAGTCTTGACGGACAAGTGCAAAGCAAGCATGTTTTGAAAGGATGGCAGCGAGTACCGAAGGTCGAGATGGGTACAAAGACTAGAAGAGAGGTCGAGCGATTAATCAGAAGCGAGGGCATTTGGAACTCTCACGGTGTACATCTTGCTAAATCTGATGCTCGCATAATAATCGACGACCTTTCGAATATTGGGTTCCGCAGGAGTCACGTCGAAGAAGCATCGGAGATTTGCAGGGACCGAGAGGAATGTCTCGAGTGGCTTTTGATTCATGTGCCCGAAGATGATCTACCGAAATGGGCTTTGCCGGAGAATTATCTCGCCGGTGTAAGCCTTGCCAGTGGAGATCTCAAGAGGGAAGGCAAAGTCAAGCGTTTGGCCGCAGCAGGATACGCACAGGAAGTCTGTTCAGATGCGTTGGATGCTTCAGGAGGAGATGAAAATAAGGCCGCCGAGTTCTTACAGGGTCGTCTTGTCGACCAGGACGTACAAGGAACAGGTGTAGATGAGCCAGACGCGAACACTTGGGACGATGAGCTGGCTACACTCTCTGCGATCTATGGCGAACGATTCACAAACCACAACAGAATATGCAGTATATTACTGGAGCTCCAGACTCCTGCCAAAAAGCCCATCCTCCTTCGAGCTCGGCCACCTGGAGAGGGATATCCGAACTCACTGCCCATTCTTTCAATCGAAGCAGATTTACCGGCGTATATGAGACTCAGTATTCTGAAAACGTGTCTTATTTTCGTTATGAACAACCTCTTTGGAGAGCAAATGCTGTTTAGCATCGTGGACTGGCTGGAAAGAGAGATTCCAGCTATAATAGAAAGGCCTGGCCAACTCAACGAAATCGCAAGTGTCGTATCGACATCTGCCGAGACATCTGGAAAATCAATGACTCTACCCTCGAGAGCAAAGAGACAGCCCAAATCTATTTCTTGGACACCGGATACAACAGGAAGCATGCGAGTTTTGGATGATTGGACTAAGAAGCAGCAGACTGAAGATCAACAGCGTATGCTGCAAGTCCGAAAAAATTTGCCGGCATGGAGACTGCAAGATGCTATCATCTCTTCCGTCACGCAGAATCAAGTCACAATTATATCAGGAGAGACGGGATCAGGAAAGAGCACTCAGAGCGTGCAGTTTGTTCTTGACGATCTCATTGGCAGATGCTTAGGAGAACACGTCAATATTATTTGCACGCAACCCCGCAGGATCTCGGCGTTAGGTCTTGCTGATCGAGTTTCTGATGAACGCTGCGGTAGAGTGGGTGATGAAGTCGGCTATGCAATCCGTGGCGAATCGAAGCAGAAAGCCGGAACAACCAAAATCACATTTGTGACGACTGGTATCTTATTGAGAAGGCTACAAACATCTGGTGGTAGCGCTGACGACGTTGTGAAGAGTTTGGCGGACGTGAGCCATGTAGTCATCGACGAAGTCCATGAGCGCAGTTTAGACACCGACTTTTTACTGGTGCTACTACGAGATGTGCTCAAAAAGCGAAAAGACTTGAAACTCATTCTGATGAGTGCTACGCTTGACGCCGCTGTTTTTGAGCAATACTTCCAAGGATCCTCAACCATTGGTAAGATCGAGATCGAAGGCCGAACTCATCCAGTTGAAGACATTTACCTTGACGACATACTTCAATTGACTGGCTTCCGTGGCAAAGGCCTCATCGATGACGATGATTCCCGCGAAAGCTCTGATATGGATGGAGACCCACGATCTGCTCAAAACATCAACGGAGGAACCCTGCCAATTGGACGAGCACTGCAGGCGGTCGGAATGAGGATCAATTACGACCTTGTCGCTCAGACTGTCCAGTACATTGACCACGAATTGGGAAGCGTGGAAGGTGGCATCTTAATATTTTTGCCAGGTGTAGCTGAGATTGATCAAACGCTGCGAGCCCTTCGCAATGTTCCTAATCTTCACGCTCTACCACTTCATGCATCTCTTCAAAGCTCTGATCAGCGCAAAGTCTTTCCCCGACCACCTCATGGACTTCGCAAAGTCATCTGCGCAACTAATGTTGCTGAGACTTCGATCACAATTGAAGATATTGTAGCTGTGATTGATACCGGCAAAGTAAAAGAGACGAGCTTCGACCCAGCTACTAATATGGTCAAACTGGCTGAAGTTTGGGCCTCACGAGCCGCTTGCAAGCAGAGACGAGGTCGAGCTGGTCGTGTCCGAGCAGGAAAATGCTACAAGCTATACACTCGATCTGCAGAAGCAAAGATGGCAGAGCGTCCAGACCCGGAGATTCGTCGTGTCCCATTGGAGCAACTCTGTTTGTCGGTCAAGGCGATGGGTGTCAGCGACGTTTCATCGTTTTTGGCATCAGCCCTCACGCCCCCAGAATCTACTGCTGTTACTGGTGCATTGAGTCTTTTGGGCAGAATTGGCGCCATTGATAAAAATGACCTCACAGCTCTTGGTCGACATCTGTCTTTAATCCCTGCCGATCTACGCTGCGGCAAACTCCTGGTTTATGGCGCGGCTTTTGGCTGTCTGGATGCATGCCTGACGATTGCTGCCACTTTGACTGTGAAGAGTCCATTCGTCAGCCCTCAGACAAAACGAGAAGAGTCCAAAGCAGCGAGATTACCATTCGGAAGGGGTGGCGGAGACTTGCTCTGCGATCTTCGTGCGTTTGAAGAGTGGTCTGCCAGACGACTCGCTGGCGACAGAACCTCAGCCTTGAGACGATGGTGTGACGAGAACTTTCTCAGTCACCAAACCCTGATGGACATATCGACAAACCGAGGACAGTACATATCCTCACTGCAAGAAATCGGCTTCCTCTCCCCGGGACGCAACGTCATAACCGACGCCCACAACATCCACAACAAAAACGACGCCCTAATCCGAGCCCTCGTAGCCGGCGCCTTCCAGCCTCAAGTCGCACGCATCGACTTTCCGGAGAAAAAATACGCCGCCTCAGTCTCCGGCACCGTAGCCCTAGACCCAGAAGCGCAAACCATCAAATTCTTCAACGAAGAAAACGGCCGCGTCTTCGTCCACCCGAGCTCAACCCTCTTCGGCGCACAAGGTTTCCCGGGTAATAGCGTGTTCATGAGCTACTTTACGAAAATGGCCACGAGCAAAGTCTTCATCCGCGATTTGACGCCGTTTAATGTGTTTAGTTTACTCATGTTTTCGGGCCCGATTACGATTGATCCGCATGGTCGTGGGTTGCTGGTTGATGGATGGTTGCGATTGAGAGGTTGGGCGCGGATTGGAGTTCTTGTTTCGAGGTTGAGGACGATGTTGGATGATTTGTTGGCTCGCAAGGTCGATGATCCGGGCTTGGATATGAGCGAGAGTGCGATTGTCAAGATTGTCAGGCCCCTTGTGGAGCTTGACGGCTTGGATAGATAGAACATGAATAATGCGATCACTGTTCGCTAACAACTTGATCATCTCTACCCCAAAAATCAGATAGAGAGGAGATTGAGTATTTTTTTTCCATCTTATGTAATTGTACACATCCGGTTCCCCCGCTAAAATGACGGCGAGGTTTATTAAACGCCGCGGTTTCAATGCCATCTTCTCCATCTATATGAGCTATGTACAAATTACAACAAGAAGGCATCTCCTTTTTGGATTCATCTTACACGTGCTTGTACTTTTTTTCCTTTACTCCATGATGCGAGTGATCAAACCAGTGGCCACTGTTCGTCCACCCTCACGGATGTTGAATCGCTGTCCCTGCTCGACGGCCAGGGGCTTGTTGATCTCACAGATCATCTCGACATTGTCACCGGGCATGACCATCTTGTTCTCCTTGGCCTCCTCGCTATCTTCGGGCCAGGTGAGGGTAGCAGCCTCATCTGCAGTTCGGATGAACATCTGGGGCTTGTAGTTGTTGGCGAAACCAGTGTGGCGACCACCTTCCTCCTTGGAAAGGACGTACATGGAAGCAAGGAACTTCTTGTGGGCCTTGGCGGTGCCAGGGGCAGTGATGACCATACCACGAAGAACGTCGTCGCGCTTCACACCACGGAGGAGGAGACCGGAGTTGTCACCGGCGCGAGACTCGTCGCAGGACTTCTTGAAGGTTTCAATGTCAGTGACCTTGGTCTTGATTGGGACGGCGTTCTTGCCGACAAGCTCGACTTCGCTATCCTTCTTGAGCACACCACGCTCGACACGACCGGAGGCGACGGTACCACGACCAGGAATGGAGAAGACGTCCTCGACGGACATGAGGAAAGGCTTAGCGACATCACGCTCTGGGGTTGGAATCCACTCGTCGACAGCGGCCAACAGCTCGTCGATCTTGGTGGTGCCAATGTCTTCCTGGCGGTTTTCCAGGGCGCACAGGGCAGAGCCGAGAATGATTGGGGTGTCATCGCCCTCGAAGCCGTAGGATGAAAGCAACTCGCGCATTTCCATCTCGACCAACTCCAACATCTCCTTGTCCTCAATAGCATCGACCTTGTTGACGAAAACGACAATGCGCTTGACACCGACCTGACGGGCGAGGAGCAAGTGCTCGCGGGTCTGGGGCATCTGTCCGTCAGAAGCAGCAACGACAATGATGGCACCGTCCATGGAGGCAGCTCCCGTAATCATGTTCTTGATGTAATCAGCGTGACCGGGACAGTCGACGTGGGCATAGTGGCGGTTGTCGGTGGAGTACTCGATGTGGGCGGTGGAAATGGTGATACCACGCTTGCGCTCTTCGGGGGCCTTGTCAATGGAGCCATAGTCGAGGAAGGTGGCATAGCCCTTTTCGGCCTGACGCTTGGTGATGGCAGCTGTGAGGGTGGTCTGAGGAAAGGAGTGGTGTTAGTGAGGGAGTTGAGGCATATTATCATCGCCATTGTCATCGCCATCCCAATGCTCGTCGCCCTCGCCGCCCCTTTTGCAGCGAGCAATGGCAGCAGATGGCGACGACGACGACGAGCCCGCGAACAACGCTGATGAACGTACCTTTCCGTGATCGACGTGGCCGATGGTGCCGATGTTGACGTGAGGCTTGGAACGCTCAAAGGCCGTGGCATAACAGCGGGCGGCGTTGAGGAACTGGGCCTGGCCGCGGCTGCCTAGAGCAAACGCCACGGGGCTGGACGATGACGCCGCGCGCAGAGCCCGCGACGACTGGAGGAAGGCGCGCGAAAAGGACATGATGGACTGACTGCACAGAAGGCGCAACCGGGGCGAGGGGGAAGGGACGATCGGTGGATGTCTCCTGCCCGCTGCTCGTAGTTGCTCCAAATTTCAGCCCGGACTCGCGCTGGTCACGTGCTGCGCCCGCCTAATAATTGCGGCCAACTCGGGGGTGAGCGACGCGGAGTGGATGTTGGCCTCAGGCATGATCGTCGTCTATCCGCGGCTCTCGCTCTCTGTGCGTTGCTGCTGGCGACTTTTATGCCTGGACCGCGCATCCATCCATCCAGAGCAACATACACACCTTCGCCCACGCCCTCCCTTTTCCCACATTGATTGACGACTCAATTGTCCCAATCGCCGTCTCTCTCCTCGTCGTCTGCACCGTCTCGGCTACCCTCTTATCGTCTGCCGAGGTCTACCGTCCGCCAGCCCATGCCCGCCGCTGACCGAGCCTTCGCCGACTAAGAAACCCGCCTTTGATCGCGTCGCAACCGCCCACCTCGACGTTCCAATGATTCTCCAAACGTGCTGTCGACGCATTGCAACTGCTCGTCCTCTAGTCATGCCTCTTCGCGCCAAGATCCTTTCGCCTGCAATGGCAAACACATCCATTCGACTGGTATCTCCATCCTCTTCATACCCCACGAAAGGCCTGACTGACGTCGTCTTCATGTACAGTCTTCCTCCATCCCCCTCACCGAACAGCCCGGCGACGAACCCAACGATGTCCTGTTCAACACCAGCTTCGGTTTGCGCACCGTCAACCTCAATCGGCCCAAAAAGCTCAATTCCCTAAACGGTAGCATGGCTCGAAAGATTGTTCCTCGCCTCCAAGAATGGACCAAATCCGACATGGCCAATGTGGTGGTCTTGAAGGGTGAAGGACGAGCGCTTTGTGCTGGTGGTGATGTTGCTTGGCTAGCTCTGCGCAACAAAGAGGGTCCCAAGGGTCAACAGCAGAGCAAGGACTACTTCGCCCTGGAATACAAGCTGGACCACCTGATCTCCACTTACACCAAGCCCTATGTCGCTTTCATGGACGGAATCACCATGGGAGGAGGTGTCGGACTCAGTCTCCACGCCCCTTTCCGCATTGCTACGGAAAACACCGTCTTCGCAATGCCAGAGACCACCATTGGCTTCTTCCCCGACGTTGGAGCTTCGTTCTTCCTGCCTCGCCTCGATGGTGAGCTTGGCATGTACCTTGCCCTGACTTCGGAGCAACTCAAGGGCGTTGATGCTTTCTACGCTGGTATCGCTACACACTACCTACACTCCTCATCCCTGCCTGATCTCGAAGCACGTCTGAGTGAGCTTCAATTCAACGACAACGACTCCATGCAGCACCGCCTCCAGATTATCAACAGCACCATCGAGGAATTCAGCACTGGCGTTCCACAAGAGACCCAGATCCGCGATTCCGTCATCGGTGGCAACATCCGCCAAGGTATTGACTACGTTTTCCAGCCTGGTAACAACATTGAAGGCGTTCTTGCCGCCTTGGAAGGTCTCTCCAACTCTGAGTCTGGCTCTGCACCTGCTGAAGTCGCTACTTGGGCAGCCAAGACCCGCAAGACCATTTTGCAGCGTTCTCCTACCAGTGTCAAAGTCACCATGAAGCAACTCCGTGATGGCGCCACATGGTCTATTGCTGAGACTTTCCGTCGTGAGCACAGCATCGCTTCGAAGTTCATGGAGCACCCTGACTTCATCGAAGGTGTATCAGCTCTCTTGATCGACAAACCCAAGCGTACTCCAAATTGGACTCCTGCTTCGCTCCAAGAAGTCAGCGATGCCAGCGTCAATGAGTTTTTCAGCGGCCGCCCGACCCTCGAGCTGCTCTCGACTAATGACTACAAAGACTACCCACATGCATGGATTGGACTCCCACGAGAGCGCGACGTGCAGTCAACTGTGGGCAAGAGCGACATGTCGACAAGGACAGCTGTGGTCAAGCACTTTATCAAAGCCACCAACGGCAAGCAGGGTGTCAAAGAAAAGGTCGGCGAGATCTTAGAAAGGAAGACGATAGAGACAGAGAATGGACTGAACTGGAAGCGATAAACCCAATCTATACGTAGATTTATGCGAAAATAAGCACAAGCATCAAAAGACAAAATATAAAAATATTTATTCACTCTCCTAGATTGAAAATCTGACGTGGGCATTTGAAGAGTACCTAAATGATAAAATTGATAAATTCATCCTGTTCTTGAGCGCAATTGAGGGCAACGTGCATTGCTCTTTGCGTGTGGATGTGGGGCTTGAGCTTGCGCGACTGGCAACTTTTTTGAGAATCGTCGCGCAGATGTGTTAATCTCCGTCATTCGCCCACGTTTTATTCTTTGCTACTTTCACATACAATTGAGGAAAGAGGCTGAAGCAGAAAAACAATGCCGCCGAAGAAAGTCATTCGGCGAGCACCTGTCAAGGCGCCACCAGCCGACGATGCAGCAAATACTACCGCCGCGACAGCGACTGAGAGCAATAATGGACCGCAAGCAACTTCAGAAATGAGCTCTGCGCCGGCAGCTACAAGTGCTACCACAGAACCCGTAGCATCTTCGTCATCAACGTCAACAACTGCAGCGCCGAAACCTGGTGTCAAGCGCCTCGATACTCTGGCTCGGCCTTCAATAGGAACGCCTTCCACTCGCACAGGAGCGACTGCCAGCGGGACCACGGCCGGAAGGGCAGCTGCCAAACCCAAGTTCGTTGGTCGAAGATCGCAGACTCAGCGTGCGGAGCTTGAAAAGGCCGAGGCGGAACGTCAAGCGAAGGAGGCTGCTGCAAGAGCTAGGCGAGAGAGTCGGTTTAGAGGCCGAGGCGATGGCGACAGAGGTAGAGGCCGAGGGCGAGGAAGAGGCGGTTTCATGGGCGAGAGAGAAAGATTACCAGCTGGTGCAAGTGGACCATTTTCAATGGGTATGGTCAGCGCCGATGCAGGTCGTGGTCGGATGGGGAGAATGGGCGGTGGTGGTGGAACGACGTTTGGTGGCAGTAGCTCAGGGGGAGGTGGAGATGGAGGACGATATGTGATGCAAAGCACTTTGATCAAACACGAAGGCGGCGAGGGAGACGGCTCAATGGGTTACCTGCAGGATGGAGGGTATATTTCCAGCGACGACGACGGAGACGACAAGGCTGTGCAAAGGAAGAATGTCGATGAACTGGAAGTCATTGATCTCACCAACGACGACAGCAATCCTGCTCGCAACTTTGTTCCTCTGCGAATCCCTCGACACGTGCACAAGGAGCGTACACTTGGTCTCAATGCCGATGGAGCAGCATCCGCTGAGGCGACCAACAAAGAAGAAGTCACCGAAAGTGGAGCAGACGGTGCAGCTGGACGAAAGAGTAAACCAAAAACCAAGGACGTCGAGTTTACAGGAGAAAAAGAGAAATATCACGGTAATTGGTCCAGCAGTAGTGAGACCGATACTGAGACCAAAGTCAAGCAAGAGCCGGTCGATGAAGATGAACAAGGTGTTCTTCCTCGACCAAGCACACCAGAACCAGGTGCTGAAAATGACCGACCATCAGATCAACAATCTTCCCCGGAGTCTAAGCGGAAAGGAAAGGAGAGGGCCACTACGGACAGTCCGACTGCTACATCAAAAGTTCGAAAGCCCACTTTCCAGACTCAAGAAGAGTCGGACGAGTGGGACCGCCATCAAAACGACCTTCGCATATTATACGAAGAACTAGGCACCCTCGTACTGCCAACGACGAATGCACCCACGGACGCCGACGGAGACGCAGTCATGGCCTCGGCCAATGCAGAAACACCCGCAGCTCAACCCGACCGCCGAGCCGACAAAGTCTACCTCTTCCAATTCCCCCCAATACTTCCCGACCTGGCTCCAATTCAAGTCAAGTCAGAGCCGGAAACCAATCCCGACGACGCAAGTAACGATCCCATGCAACTGGATCCATCCCGCTCGCAACCCGTTATTGTAGGCGACGACCCCAACAAATCCCACCTTCCACGCCTACCAACCGGCGCCGTAGGCAAACTACGCATCCATCGCTCAGGACGCGCCACGCTCGACTGGGGCGGCACTCCGCTCAGTATGGGCATGGGCACAGACACGTCCTTCTTGCAAGACATCCTCGTAGCCGATTACGCAGACGCAGGCACAAAAGCCACAAACAACGAGGCAGAAGGCGTCGTGAAGGGCGAGGATCGACGAGGCGTCGCCATGGGCATGGGACAGGTCAAAGGCAAATTCGTCGTTACCCCGGATTGGGAGGCTATGATTTCTGGGTAGATTGGGCCGGCCAGGCTACTGGGCTCTCTTTTTATGATTGATGTTGAGTTAGCGAGGCGCTGGGATCTTGATATACGCTGCTACACTACAGTAAAAGGAAACAAGGGTCAATCACGCATTTGCACGTCTCCTCTATGAAGTGTTCGTTTCATGAAAAAAGTGGATTCCATGTGAACACGATGTGAGATATATGTTCTTGATTAAAAGGAGTATTCAACACACGACTTATTCACTTAACAACTCCCGAATATCCTCCAGCCTCTGCACCTTCTTCTCCTCCTCACTCATCATCCCAAGACTACTAGCTAAAAACTTCTTCCGCTCTTGCACTCTCAGCATTTTCTCCTCAATACTCCCCTCAACCACAAACCTCACCACACGCACATCCATAGTCTGACCCATACGATGCACACGATCGACCGCCTGCGCTTCGACGGCCCAACTCCACCAAGGATCCATCATGAACACTTGCTGAGCGCAGGTCAAATTCAGTCCGACGCCGCCGGCGCGAAGACTTAGCAGCAAAACGGTGAAGGTTGGGCGTTGGGCAAAGTCGGCGAGGACTTTGGCGCGGTGTTTTTGCGTCATGGTGCCGTCGAAGCGGAGGAAGGTGATGTTTTCTTGGGTGAGGGCTGGGGAGAGGAGATCGAGGAAGGAGGTGAATTGGCTGAAGATGACGGATTTGGTTGTTCGTGAGGTTTTTCGTAGGCGTTTTAGATGCTTGAGTAGAGCGGCGATTTTGGCCGAGGATAGCTGATTGACGCGGCGAAGGGTGATGCGTGGTGTTTTGGTTGGAGGAGTCTGGGTGCTTGTGTAGAGCTCGTCGTCTTCTGGATCGTTGGCTTCCGTGTTTGTCAACGATTTCAAGATGGATTTCCCTTCGCTCTCTGCCATGATGAAGTCTTCGTCCTCTTCATCGTCATGTCGGACAACTTCAAACACATCGTGGGCATTGATCGGTTCACGGCAATTGAAACACTTTGGCAGCTCGCCCTTGGAAGCTTGATGATCGATGTAGTCCAATAAACATTTCTTGCAAGCCGAGTGCCAGCAGCCGGTGACGGCTTGATCTTCCATCGGCTCTTCACTGCAGATGGGACATTCCATCGACGCATCGTTTTGTATTTGTCTCAAGACATGGGCACCGAATCGGCTGGCATCCTGATCACCCTCATGATTGTCGGCATCAAATCGTTCAAGAAGGGCAGAGAGGTCCATGTCATCGGCAAGACCGTTGGCAATATCGGCTGCGGATGCTGCGTCTTCTTCATCAGCTACCATATTCTTGTTGCGAGTTAATATAGGATGGCAGCAGCTTTGTCGCAATCGCAGAATCTGAGCAAAGATCGTTGTATAACTCTTCATCAGAGTGCCAGCTTCAACGTTCGAGTTGAAAGTCCTCTTAGCACGTGCAAATATGTGACTGTAGACTTCACGTTCAGGATCTGACAGTTGAACCTTTTCAATGTCGATTGTTCGAGGTGGAAGAGGTACCAACGCTTCACCGTCGGGCGTCTTCATATCTTTGGTACGACGCATTACTAACGGTTCAAGGACAGTCTGTACGACGTCTAAAGCTCGCATAAAGTCCCCTTTTTCAAAAGGCGTGGTGATAAATGTTTTCCAGAAGCTGAAATTACTCCATGGCTCAACGCGTAGGAAATGCACCAGTGAGAAGAGATCCTCAAGTCGATTAACGATTGGTGTTCCAGTGAGAACCCAACGATGGGTTGCAGCAAGTTCGTAGCACGCTCTTGCAGTCTTGCTTTGCCGATTTTTTACCATGTGAGCTTCATCGAGGATGATGCGCCAGTACTCCAAACTGAAAAGGCCACCGTGACTGCCCCTGTTACCTGACATGTTGGCTACGGCGTTGTATTCGGACAAAATGGTACCGTAGCTAGTGATGATGATATTTGGCGCAGATGCAGCGTTCGCCGCGCAACAGAGAGTCTGTAGATTCGCGCTCTTCTCATTGCCGTAGTAAAGCATAATCTTCATTGACCCAGATTTTGACGCTTTTTCAGCCTCGCTTGCCCATTGCGCGAGTAGAGACATTGGAGCGACAACCAATGTTGTTGCAGGCGCGTATTCTATAGCGGTGCTATTATTCAGCAGACGAGGCAGAGCACTAACCGCATCTATGCTGTTGTTTTTCGCAGCTGCTTGATATTCCGGAGAAGTATGACTGTGTATCAAAGACATCATTTCGATTGTCTTGCCTAGTCCCATCTCATCGGCGAGAATGCCGCCCAAGCAATTCTGCTCCTGTACGGGAAAGTCGAGGCTGAGCTCACCACTATATGGATTCAAATAGAAACAGTCTTGGCCAACAACTGAAGGGAGGTCTTTATCCTCGGCATCTTTTGTTGGCCACAAGTACTCTTCCCAAAGTGGATGCATGCTCTGCTCTTTATGATCTTGCTTCTGACTTGTCTCCTTGTTAAGCATCCAGTGCAGCGCTTGCTTCTGGTACTTACGCAGATCCATTGTGAAGGTGTCCGCAGGCTGTGCTTCAGGCGTGTTAAAGTCAAATGATTGGGCTTTTTTGTACAACGTATCCAATTGGTCCTGTTCCAGCTCCTCCCCGTCCTCTGCTTCTTCTGACGCAGGCGACGACCCGCCTTCTGGCGTGTCAGCCGGAGTTGACTTTTCCTTCTGAGCGTCGTATTGTTCTGCAATTTCGGCTGCTTGAAGAAGCCCCTCTCGTTTATGTTTTACAGTCATCTCATTCGCTTTGGATGGTTGCATATTGATTTCCGAGAATAGCTTTACTAGACCAATCTGACGTAGCCGCAGATCACGTTCGTCTGTTGATTCTTGTGCCTCATAAAATGTGGTTTGTCGATTGCTGTCTAAAGGTTTGACAAAGTTTCCAGGATCAAAGACATTCTTGAGTAGAAAGCATCTCAGTTGAAGATACACCGTGTCGTTGGTGCGTACTCTTTCCGGAGCATATATGCAGTGTCCCTCGAAAAAGCAGACTCTTTGATCGATAAGTCCGCTGATCCATGCAGCGCTATCCTTCTCCAGTCTCCCGATCTCATCTCCTTTGGTGTTTGTAAACCGTACGACGAAGTCCTGAGTCCGTCTGAAGCCACCCCGACCTTTTCCTCCTTTCTGAGGCACCTGTTGTTTTGTTCGCTCAATCTTGACGACGTCTCCTGGTTTCACGAGACCGATACCACTTCTGGTTGTCCACGCGGTCACACCTAAGGCGCCAATGTAGCGTTTGGGAGGCGACAATGTTAACGCCGAAGGCTTTGGAGTTTCCGTGGATGGACGTTCTGAGCTTGCGCTTTTTACATCAGGTGCAGTGGCAGAGTGGCCGAGAGCGAGGGGTGTCCGTATGCTGCTTCGTTGAGCTGGCACTGACGAAGTTGTCTTCCATGACCCATCGAAATAGACATTTATTGCTTGCTCTAGGTTGTTTCCACAGCTATTTTGCAAAATCCTAATTGTGCTATCCGAGACGTCTTCTCCAGCAAATCCTCGAAATGTCTCGGGATCAAAACCATTTTGTTCGCCAGCTGTCGGGGGTGACGAACGATCTGCTGGCTGTGCTGGAGGCGGAGCTTTCTCTGATGTGGCAGAAGGCGATGCGGAATGAGACCTCCTGGGCGCCTCGTGTGCGGGTGAGTCTTCGACAAAGAACCGAGGCTTCTTGTGGGGTCGTTCGTCCAGATCAGCCATTATCCAAGTGACGATTAGATGAATCTCGCATCAAGATAATGTTGCAGCCAACGCGAGCAGAAACACGCGCGGGGACACGCGCTCGCGCCGAAGCCCAGCAAATTGAAATAGAGTGATGTAATCATTCGGGGCTTTTTTTGGAGCTCGCCCCTTCTCTGGCCACAGTTCAGGGCGACGACATAGGAAGAGAACATTTATTGTACAGAAAGGAATGGCAGAATCTTCAAAATAAATACGACACTCCAATCTCAACATGAGTGTTTACCGGTCCACGAATGTCACGAGCAGATCGCTCTGCAAAACGACAAAAAAGATTCGAAGCCCAGTTCAATGCTTCAAAAGACACGCATCATCCCAGGTTGAGCAAACGAGTACATCCATCTCTTCCGTGGACGAGATCAATAGGGCGAGAAATTACTGCCTCGATCTTCTACGAAAATATGACACCCCGTCGTCTCTGCTGCTTCCTTATATCCCCCGACAGACTCGCGATGCATACATTGCTTTGCGTGCCTTCAATATCGACGTGGCGCGCACTGCTGATACCACGAGCACTCCCACCATCGGAGCGATGCGTTTGCAGTTCCAACGTGAGGCTGTAACTAAATCTCTCGCTGGCACGCCACCAAAGCAACCAATCGCATTACTATTAGCGAAAGCTGCAGAGGAATTGAACGAGCGAACTTCTGGTAAAGGCGGCTGGCGTAAAAGCTGGTTCATGAGGATCATCGACACTAGAGAGAAATATCTCTCGAACCCTCCATATCCGACTCTTGAAACCGTGGAGAGCTACGCAGAAAACACATACAGTACTTTATTGTATCTGACTTTGCAAGCGCTTCCAATGGCTAGTCTGACGGCAGATCATGTTGCAAGTCACATTGGGAAAGCAACGGGTATTGCCACTGTATTGAGAGGCATTCCATTACTGGCTTTTCCGGGTCCCCCAAATAAACACAGCAATCAAGGTGGCCAGTTCGCCGGAGATGTTGGCGCCACTCGTCATGGCGCCGTCATGCTTCCCCTGGATGTCATGGCTGATGCTGGAGTTCGCGAAGAGGATGTACTACGTAATGGCGCAAATGCTCAAGGCCTGAAAGACGCTGTTTTTGCAGTTGCTACTCGCGCGAACGATCATCTTATCACAGCACGCCAGATGATGACCAACATTAATCAAGGCGAAGATGCTGGACATGAATTTGAGCACCGGAACGAAGAGGAACACGCATATTTGCCGTCAAAAGATCAATCTGAAACGCCCAAGCAAGAAATTGAGCGAGCGTTTGGTGTCTTCATGCCTGCACTGGCCACACAAATATGGCTTGACCGACTGCAGCAGAGCGATTTTGATATATTCAGTTCAAAATTACGGGTAACCGACTGGAAATTGCCTTTCAAGGCATATTGGGCTTTTAGCCGCCGAAATTTTTAATCATTCCTTCCTGTAATATCATTGTACTACGACATATCAATCTTCTATACTGCGGCATTGGGCTTCTAGATGCTGGCATTCCGGTTTGTATGTCGGCTTGTCTCTTATTATGCCAACGGAAGATGTGGTGGATCAGCACTGTGATGTACTTTTGAACGAAGTGTTGTCGATGGTGGTTAATCGACATCGAGCGGGACGAAACATAATGCTCCGATTCTCTACATAACCGTGGGTATGCTTGTGAAATCTTTCGCTATCGGCTACTTTGAGAGAGATAGATGGGAACTTGATACCTTTGTTGGCCACACTAATCGGAGATCCGCGCGCGGAATGGCGGATCAAGCATATTAGTTTTCCTGGATATCCAATCGGTACGTGTACTGTGACAAGCGGCCGTAGTGTTTTCAGGCCCTTGTTGCCATAAAATGCGCTGACGCCGTCGATTAGCCTACCTGGCCTGCGAGGTAGGGGACACTAAACCTGCATTGCTTAAGTAACAGCCTTGCCTGCAATATTTTGGTCTGCCTTGCGGCATAACCACTTTCAGTCTGAACAATATCAGTCAGCATGGAATTAAATTTTTCCATGGCAAATCATCCTTGGTCAGTGATCACCGCAATCCGAACGTTCGGCTCTCACATTGACCGTGTCTGACCACTCTGCTTTATGCTCCCTATCAATACAATATGACGTTCGAACCGCCTTTCAAAGATAGATTTTGTGGTCTTATCCCTGCCGTGCTGTTCCGTTTCTGCTTGTCCTTCGACTTGAGCAATCCTGTCCGAGCGATGCAGCTGCTGAGCGTTTTCCCTCTTCGTTTCCTCGTGCTCTCACTCATACGCCCTTTGGATACACAAGAGTTGAACAGTAACTTATTCAATCAGTTGCACCAACGACATTCCAAACGAAGTTTAGTAGGCTGAAAAATTGCAATCGCTTTCTCTCGCGTCTGATTGTGGCAACCCCTTTTCCTGTCCAGATGAGACCAAGACGACTAATATCTTACTTCTACGTGCATCTTAAGTCTCATATTTTCAACATCCACCAGGTATTAAATTGTTCGACTCGTGATTTTCAATCTCCACAGGCATGAAGCGGGTTTTAAAATACAAACTCTGGTCATCGGCGATAAAGTTGCTGACTCCATCATTGTGCAGCTTCTGATTGGACAAACTCCATGAATAAAATGGTATTCTTAGATACATGCAGGTACGTTTTCTCCACACATTTCGCGTAATTTGATATGTGGTTCAAGGATGTTCAGCATCGCTCGACTTTGGATCGACGTGTAGTTGGCTTTTAACGAATTCCTGTTGCCCGTCTTCCGACAAGCACCGGCGCCATGATGGAGTCGATCTCCTTTGCAAGAACGACGCGACCAACTCATGCGTTTTGCTTACCCTGATTACCAGAAATGAAATGGGAAACTGTCACTGTGCTACCATTTGTGGTTAGAATTACTTACCCTTGATTGGTACCGCGAGGCGCTCATCAAGATGTGGAACACTTGGCCAGATGGTCCTACGCAGGTATAATAACGATGGTCATCTCGTGTTATACATTCCCTTCTTCTTCCTATTCTATTCTCCTACCTCCGTTGACGGAGTATTTTAATCTTTTCATAGTTTCTTCTTTCCGGTTCATAGCCGTCACAAGTCAAAACAAATCTTCACTCTCTATTCTGATTTCAAGCTTCAATGCAAATGCCGGACTTTGAAAACCTCACACTTACAAAAGAGGACACCTGACTTTTTCTAGACCCTGGCACTATACTGTTCTATAGAAGTCCTCCGACTTATCACTATCGGAAAAGAGACCTGCAGTTAACATGGATTCTGGCGCGGCAATCGATGGTGGTCGTTCAGGTGAGTGTCTCAGCCAAAGTTCAAAAGACATGTCAGTTGGCTGTTGGGTTGAGCCTATGGTGGTTGTTCTTTCTACCTTCTTAGTTCTCTCGATGTATCACGTTTGCACGCATCAGAGAAGACCCGAAGTCGTACTTGAATGAAACCACTCGGAATCCCATTTCGACGAGCTGATATTGAATCCGTCTTCCTCTTTCGGTGTCGTTACAGTTTGGGTGAGCTGACTGAAGGCCTTCTAGGCTACATACAGATTGGTCCACTCATCGAAGCGCTGGAAGCCATGAAGACTGAAGGTAGCAAAAAGAAAGAAACTCCGGTTGATGTCAAATCTTCTTCGCCAACGACAGATATCGCCCGGTCGTCGCATTACGAGGAAGAACAGCCCGCAAACCCCTGCTCCAGCGTTGAACTCGATGACGAAAAGCTCTCCGACATGCGTGCTGAGATTGATAGACTTCAAGCAGAGCTCCAAACTGAAAGAGACGAAAACGATCGTCTACGGGACCAGAATGAAGTTCTCCTCAAGGCAGAAGACAAACTCGCTTACCTTAGCAAGCACGAGAAGGCTCGATCAGGAAGCATCATATACCTGGCTGAGCGCTGCAAGACCAGCCAGTTGAAAATCAATAACTTGCTCACGAACAAGGGCCTGATACCGGATCAGATCGATTTCGATAATACCCAAGACGGGATGATCTGTTACATCGTGAAGATGTACATCGATCTATTTATCAAACACCGTCAAATGGAAAGGGAATCTCGGAGGTTTGAGCTTGTCGCTGCAGGTAAGAAGCGACTTGAGAAGAAGCTTATTCAACTCGAACACTCTCGAGAGCCTGTGACATGGGAAAACTCAACCCTTGCCGTAACATTACAAGAGCGGATCAAAGAGCTTGAAGAAAATCTAGAGGAATTCGATGAGCTTGTCGCCAAAGACGAAAAACTGACTATCCATGTTCACCAGCTGGAAGGAGTTCAAAAACACTATGAAGAGGTGTTAGATGAGAACAAATCGCTCAAGGAGACTATTAATAAACTTGAAGCCAAGAGGTCACGCCTTCTTGACGCTGGGAGACATTTATGCAGGCTTCGCAATGACGCTGTTCGCGCCCACCATCAGCTGTTGACACAGTACAACCATTTAGAAAACCATCTGGCCGACTACAAACAGTGGGTAGAGAGGGTACTCAACACCACGGCGGAAACGCCTGCTGTTAGCAACCAATTTACCCATGTCAGCTCCAGGAAAAGACCATACGATACCTGGGTGGACTTGAACGAGAAAGTCCAAACACTCGAATCAAACCTCATCCAGGAGAAGGAACACAGCGCGTCACTGACCGAGGAGATGAAAGGCATTAAAGAAAGCAACAAAATCGAACTTGCCAGGATCGCAAGAATCAATCACAGAAACAAAACGATGTACCATAACATGAGCAAAGCGCTTGAGGACAGGACAGGCATCATCGCTATCCTTCGTAAAGAAGTCTCTGATCTGCAGGAAGACCGCAACAAGTCCAAGACGGCCAACGAAGAGTACGAGAAGAGAATCTGCCGGCTGACAAAGGAAATCATCCGCCTCGAACAACAGAATCATAAACAAACGAGCAAGGACGACCGAACATTCGAATTCTTCGAAACCGTCAACCAAGAACTGCAAGCCCGGCTAGAACAACTCGAACACGACTGGAAGGACGAACGAGCCGAGACGCAACGAAGTCACAACGTCGCTCTGTACGCCGTCAAAACCCAACTCCACGCCGTGCAGCAAGAGGACGAAATACTCAAAGCGTCCGAGGCCCAAAAGACCAGAGACCTGGCCGAATGTCAGAGTCGAGTTGTTGAGCAGAATGAGATAATCCATGACCAGAAAGCGGCTTATGATGATTTGCTCGTGAAGTTGTGGCGTTATATGGAAATGGTGCAGCGGAGAGAGGAGCTTGCTGGAGAGCAAGTTGCTGGTAGCGATGGCGATGACGAGGACGAGGACGATGAAGATGATGACGATGTTTCCATTTCACTATTGGATGAGGTGGACTCGTTCGATGAAGAGGACGAAATAATGTGCAGAGAAAAGAGACAAGTCGCTGCTCAGCATTGCGCTTATGGAAAGTGTGACAATGAAAACGCCATATTTGATACCGACGATGAGACTCAATATAATACTATGTTTCCCGGCCATCAGGCGAGTGGGATGACTTGAAAAAAACGGAAGATGTATGAATGGGGATGGGTTTGGATGTTTGGAGAGCGGCCGTACAGTAACGGCGAAGATATTCAGCTATATTTGGTTATGCATTGGTAATGTACTATATACACTACTAGCTTCTTCAAGAGCCGTGTAATCTACTACCATTCGGGCTTTCAGTTTATTCATTGCCTGCTTCCATGCGAAGTGTGCCATTGAAGCACTGTGCATATGCGTGCTCGCAATACATTTGAGAAAAGCTGGTGAACTTTGTGGCACAACTTCGTTTCGACAGATAGCTTCATAGTCCGCACGAATATTTCCCAGCGGAGTGGATTTTGCATAGTGTCAAGATAGATTTGAATCACTCCGGACGAGCGAACGATTGGTCGTGTGGGGTTCACTTCACGTCTGTGGCGATGTCTGGTATGCCTGTCTGGACGGCCTCCTCGGTTAATGCCACGCCCCCATCGACTTCCACTTCGCTACCAAGACTACTGTTGCTTGTTTTAGGATGCATGATGCGAAATGTGTCATAGCTCGTTTGAATAGGCAGTTCAAGAAGGTGGAGATGACGCTCTCTCGCCTGGCGCGTGGAAGGCAGCAAACTATCTGGGCCATAGCTACCGAGATCGAGCTTGGTTCGACCTGTAGGCGAGGATTGCGAATATTCGTCAACTTTGTCATAATCCTGAGCCATGTGGAAATTCGCTACTGATGCTCGCGTAAAGACGAGGGGAGTTGGCAGACTGATCGATGACGCTGTAGACGAAGAGCGTACGGGAGTGTCGAGCGTGCCATCTTTCACCTGCTGGAGACGAGAAAGAGAGTTCTGAGGCGTGATGCGAGAGTTTTCGAGGTTGGAAGGATCGGGCTCGGGACCGAAAATGTGGTTGAGAGTTCGAAGTCCGTCATTAAAGCCGTGATCGTATGCGCAACCTGTGTCAGGGCTGTAGAATGGACAAATACCAGCACCAGGACATGGATATTGTTTGGATTGCGAGTCAGCCTCGCCCACCTCAACACTTGTATGAGTCCAATTTGTTGTGTTATCCGCTTTGTCCTCGCCGTTCTTAACAACCGACACAGATGTGATGTCGATGCTTTGGTCCGAGACTTGTTGTGGCAACGAGTGACGCTCATATTGACGAAGATCCATTTTCTTGAGGATCTTCGCATCTGCGACGTGTAGACGAGACATTTCTTGTTCGCTCAATGCTGGGTATTCACCAGCGATGACAGACTTGAGGTTCATGTATAAACGATCCTGAAAGAATGGACGACAATGATGGCATACCTGATAGTTGCACGCTTGTTGAGTGGCTTTCGTGGACTTGGATTTCCGGACAGGTGTGTTTTGCACAGCATGGATAGGAGTATTATTCGCGGTACCAGAGGACAAGCTGAGCTTTGGCCCGTGAGTTGGAGTTGCACGAGCACCGGCTGATGCAATTATCTCTTCAGAAACTTTCACTGGAGTGTTGAATGTTGAACGCGTGGTTTGGCTTTCGCCGTCTCTAATGATAGAAATTAGATGCTCCCTTTGTTCGATAAGTCGTTGTACCTGGTCGGCACTATAATCGCCGTTTCTGATGCCCTTGACTACAGTCGGGCTCATTTTGAGGCTCTCTGCAAAGCGGCTCATGTTATCGTTGAAAGGATCTTCTGGTTGGACTGTAATGCTGACTGGCTGCTGTTGCCGTGCCAGACCCCGATGTTCCAATTCCTGGTCTTGATCACAAATGTAGACCCAACCGAGAGACGGTAGCTTACCACACATGAAGCACAAGTGCAGACCGTGCATGCGAGTCATCGCCATATGGGTGCATTGCGGGCGGCGGGCTGTGACGGTGGATGGAATCTTTCGAGGCAGCTGTTTGGCGAAGGTCACGGGCGAAATCTGTCCTTGGGTCGTAGGAGCCAGCTATGATTTGTCATTACGTGTGTAGAAAGAGAGAGAGAGAGAGGAAGGATACCAACCTGTTGAATGGCTGCCATCAGCGCGGCCATGCCATTTGAAGGTGCGCGAGGGGTAGCGTGCCAGAACAAATCAGGGGCTGAGGAAAACTGGGATGCTGATGTTGGCGATGATGATGACGATTGCGGCGATGAGAATGAATTCAATGCCGGTGTATGACCCGGGGTATCGGTGGGTGCGGCGATTGATTGTGGCGTAGATTGGGACGAGTGCTGGAAGGTGGCCGTCATTGTGCAACGTGCCTCGAATGTCGATCGAATGCGCGTCTCGCTTGAGATGTGGCCAGTGACACCAACGGCAAAGAGAGGGAGAGAGTGGCTTTAGTAATTGAAGGTGGGAGAGAGGGAGATGGGAGAGTGATGAGGCTTGTGGTCGTGGGCGAGGACTGAAGAAGGCTTGCCCCGGTGACGAGTGCGAAGCTGAAAGAGAAAGGGACAAACGCAGACGAGGGAGAGGGATAGTGGGTGAATGAGTGAATGGGTGAACGAGTGAATAAGTGAGTGAGTGAAAGAGAGTAAAGAGTGAGAAAGTAAGAGTAAGAGAAAGAGAAAGACTGTGAATGGCGGCAGCCTGGGATAGATTCTTCTCAGCGACACTTACGGAAGGAGCGTCTCCCACCAGACGTGGCTTCCTCCATACTGCTTCCAGAGTCCATACGCTGTGTTCAGTGGCAGCGACGGGCAAAACAACGGCGAGGTTCGGCTTCAAATTGGTTCTGATCAGAAGTGATCAGAAGAAACCCGAGTAAGAACGTTGGCCTGACTTTGTCATTGCTTCGCCTGTTGTATTTTATGTCGTTTATACCTCTCGCCAGCGCCATACAATGTGTAGTATCGGCCCCGGAGCAGTCTTACCTCGTCATCAAACCGCCCATCCAGCGTGGCCACACTTCAACAACCTTCAAACGTCTACTACCCTCGCCATCATCCATACTTTGTGGCTACGACAGACAATGGAAGACAAGCCAACGTGCCGCGTGTGACAAACATGTACAATATGATGTACAGTATTATGTCGTAGTAGTATGTAGCAAGTTGTGTACGTCGTTTGTCGTGTCCCCCACGCCCATAACAGCACTAGCCAAGGCTAACGCCGCCACGGCCAATCGCCGCGGATCTCGCCGATGCCTCATGGCAACGCCCATAACATTGCGCCCAACGTCCCGAGGCTCGCGTTGGGTGTGAACACGACATCGACTTGGGTCCAACGCCCTCCGCCCTCCCTTCGATCTGCCATCTTTTCCAACCGAGGACCCTCCGTACATTTCGCACCCTCACTCCCTTGCCCCTCCCACCGCCGTTCGGGCATTCGCTCCTCGCATTGTCGCCCGCCATGTCGCAGGTCAAGTTTCAACAGACGGAGAACATCCGCGTCACCACCAACGGCGGTACCGGTCCTGCACCACCACCACGTGCTCCGCCTGCAAAGGAAGATCTGGCCCACGAGATTGGTAATGCCCTCACAAAGGGTGCCGGCCCCAATGGCTATCTGGCGGTAAGCGTGCATACCGCTCTGGGCAACGACCAGCTGTCGTAAGACGAGGAAAGGGGACGCGTTGCTGACTCGGGATGTGGATAGTGGTACCTACGTAAACTGCAGGAAGATCCTCTGCGCACCAAGATGGTGACATCTGGTTCTCTCGCTGCCCTCCAAGAAGTCCTTGCCTCGTGGATCGCCAAAGACCGCAATAAGCATGGTCACTACTTCACAAAGCGCGTGCCGGCCATGGCGGTGTACGGTGCTTTCATCAGCGCACCATTGGGACATGTCATGATCTCTCTCCTGCAGCGACTCTTCGCCGGAAGGACGAGTCTCAAGGCCAAGATTATGCAAATTATCGTCTCTAACTTGGTCGTATGTCTCATCTCTCTTTCGCCACAATGAGCAATTCTAACCCGAGAACCAGATTGCACCCATTCAAAACACCGTATACCTCACCGCAATGGCATTGATTGCTGGTGCTCGTACTTTCCACCAAATCCGTGCAACCGTACGCGCTGGTCTCTTGCCAGTTATGCGTGTTACGTGGCTTACCTCGCCTCTGGCCTTGGCCTTTGCCCAAGCTTTCCTTCCTAATGAGACTTGGGTCCCATTCTTCAACTTCATTAGCTTTGTAATTGGCACATATGTCAATGCACACACCAAGAAGAAGAGGCTGCAAGCTCTGCGAAGGAAGTACCAGGATGGCCGCCAGGATGGTCGTCCGGATGGTCGATCGGATTACAGACCACCAGGAGGCTATTAAGCCTGTCGTGAGAGGCGGGAGTGAAGCATTGTAATGAATAACAAAGATAAAGGCCAATGGATCCGGAGGCGCAAAGAGAGAGGCGCATTCGTGAGCTGGATTGTTGGCCAACTTGAAAGGTGACTCCGAAACTGTATCAACTCGTGGTATGTAGTCATCTGCGAATTGGACATATTGACATATTTGATGCAGTGTGCCTGTCTGAATCATTGATTGATCTTTCAAGCATTTTTTCAAGCGTGATATACAAGTCTCCGATGTAATATCGTAATCTGACGAACATCGTTGGACCATGGTCGCTCACTCATCTAGGGTGTACGGCCTTGTACAAAGCCAAATTTGTTCAAGAAATCCGATTGTCAAACGTTTGACCGAAGTCAGTGTTTGCTACAGGTGCTGTGTCAACCAAGCAAACTTGAATAAAGCGCTCTCAGCTTCCGCAATATGGCACATGCTGTAAAACATGTAACCCTTCATCCAACACAATTGACGACGACTTTCATGGTTAACCACTCTACTGGTGACAAGATCTGGCTTTCTGATCGACTCCGATGGAAGAAGACATCTCTCTGACCATTAAATCGAAAGAACGTGTCTTTTGGAAGCAGTGACACCGTTCGACAGTCTCCTGAAAATACCCAGCCAACGAGTTGTGCTCGATAGTTCGTTGCAATATTTGTACAACTAAGAGCCCAAACACTGCATGCCTACGCTGTTCCACCAAAGTGGAGATGATAATTGTGTCGTAAAGCGATGAGTTTGAACTACCAGCCAGCCTGAACTCTGGCATTGCGCTTTCCGTGGAATACCAACCTCGATGTGGCAACACAAACATCGGCAACTCATATACAAGTCGCTCGCTGCCTTCGCCACTTCAAGCTCAGTGCATCAGGCCGTCATTTCTAGAGCTCGGTTTATGATAGTCCCCATTGTCCATCCCAAGATCTAGCAGTTACACAGCAAGGCAGACTTTAAGCATCTTAATCCGAATTGACGACAAGTCGCAGCGCGCATGGCGTGGAGACCACAGGCGAATGATTTAACACCGTTTCTCAGCCCGAATCGCACCCGCGATGCCTTTTTTCCGAGCCTCCACTACGATCCTAGGCCACAATACCACGGATACACTAGCCTAAGCCGCAACAGATCTTTGCTTAATGCTGCTGCTGCTCGACAGCGTCGCAATGTCAATGAACCGGCTTCACCTCAACGTCAGGCAGTGGCTGTCCTGCTGGACAAAACACTGGATCATCATGGCGACATGGGCTGGTCCTTAGACTATGCCACGGCTTGGTGCTACAGACACCTCATCGGAAACCAAACCGAAGTTGCGGATGCCATTGATCGCATTCGCGAGCTCGACACCGTTGAACGAAAGACTCCTTACATTATTTTCGACTATGTAGACAAAGCCCTTTTCAATAATCGTCTGAAAAATATGGTCTTTCTGCAGTGGAAATCGCTGTCAAGTGCATCGCCAGGCACCACTAGCGCACCTGGAGTGGTCACTGGCATTCCAAGACTATGCATCGAGCTTAACAAAACTCTATTTGAAGAGGACGGAGGAGATATTGACGATTTACTTGATGCATTGATTCACCAAATGATCCATGCTTTCTTTCTTGTATGTTGCGGTGCACAGCCCAAAGTAGCCACACAAGACGGCCGTCTGCTGGATGGATTACACTTTGGTGTCATCTTGTACACCATCAACGACATCACTCGCAGTTGCCAAGACGGCGCTTTGGATCTTATTTTCTATGCTACTGCACGACGTTGCCAAAGAGGTAACGGAATGGATGGATCAGTCCATAGATATGGTAGACCAGAGCAGAGTACAACTCGGCAAAACATCTCGCTTGATTCACGGGGTACCGCTATTCCTCCTGCTCCTGCAGACGGTCAAACTCATTGCAACCACGACAATCGCAAAATCGACAAAACACAGATCAAAAATTGGCAAGTTGAGGAATATTCACGGGCAATTGACATGAATTTCGAAGCTCGTGGCGATGTCGTTCATGATTTAGGCGTTGACGGAGCCATAAAATCCGTGGAGCGACTCAAAGGCCCACCGTCATCGACCTACGCCGAGTTGTTGTGGAATGGAAATCGCGTAATGATTCCGCTCGAAAAGACGGCTGGCTTCCCGAATCTTCAATGTGTACTGAAGAAGTGTGGTAAAAATGAACTTAAAGTCGCGGAATGTTCCAAAGATGTCTTCAAGTGTTTATACGACTTCATCCAGCATGGTCACTACTGGAAAGACATCAAAGAACAATTCGCCGAACATGGAATTGGTTCTGAGGGAGGTTTGAAGGGCCCTCCAATGTTAATAGACTGCGCTGAAGGATTCACTTCACCACACGGAATCGTCACACAACTCTCGCTGTTCAAAGTCGCAGAAGACATAAAATTCGAAGAATTGATGAAGTATGTCCTTGAACGCCTTCATGATGCCCCATTCATCCGCGATGATCCAATCTTGATTCTCAAAGAGCTTTACTGCGATGGTTCGGACGGTTTTGTCAATTCCGAGCTTCATACATGGGCCCGAGGATTCTTCAAAAGAACGGCATCCCCACGATATGGAATGGATGGACGCCGGCAGGATCACTATAGCCTCGAGGGTGTATACAGCAATTACGAAAAAATCTACAGCCAATTCTCAGAGGCCTTGGAAAATCTCGCCAAAAGCTGCCCAGCCATGAAAGCCGATATCAAATTAGCCCTCGCCGAACTCTCGGTGGAAATGGCACAAGTCCAAATCGACCCTTTGGCGTATCATAAAATTCTTCCGTCTATTTACACACATGTTGTACCAAACCGCCTCGCGCGGCCAAGAAGCAGGTCTCGTCTTGATCCCTTCCGTTACCCCGAAGCCATCGACTATCAGGGGCCATCATGCTCACGACCATTACCTTGGCAAGCCAACAGTGCCTTACTGGATCATGGCTACTATGACGATGATTATCCACATTGTACAGAAAGACAGCGTGCTTTAAACTGGACTCCAGACCCGGAATTGCCTCCAGTACTTTGTCGCGGGGTGAGTGCATATCAGCGCCTACGAGAACCATGGTTGTGATGAACGGTCAAAGGAGAAGAGATTCACTGACGAGGAAAAAGGTTCATACTCCGCGTCCACGAAGTGTACTTTCACGGCCTGGCAGTGTTTTCGCCTGATTTCGGCACTCTATTCGATGGTTTTCGCGTTCGAATTGGACATGCATGCATTGACCGCTCATTAATCAGCTTCAATGAATATTTAAAAACCATGACGCGTAACAAGTCACAATTTTGAATAAATCCAACTTTTTTACGAGCATGTTTCTGTTCTCTGCTATCAAGTTAGTGACGATTAATACTAACCACTTTATTATTGACAATAATGCTTTCCCCAAAAATACAACTGCTCCATCGCCCCTTTTTTCAATCCACTGCCAGGATCGCCATCACAGCAGCGTCTCGAAGATGATCTTGTAGACGTTCAAGCCACAAGCGACCACCCAAATCCAGCCAAAAAAATCATTCAATGAGCGACAAAAGAACAAAAAACATACAACAGCAGGAATTCGCACGTGGTCACCCACCGTACTACTGATCTGCCGGTCGACTGCTTAAGTACAGGAGAGCGGACGGGATCCTCTGTTTTCAGTCGCCTATGGTCGTATGTGTTCGTGATAGCATTGGAATGTACTATAATGGCGAAAACAGCTGGATAACGATAAAAAGAAAAGCAACTACATGCAGGAATTGCACGTGGTCACTTACCGCACTGCTTTCGAGGGGCCCGATATGCGCATCATAGATAGAGCGATGGAGACGGTTACCAGATCTACCAGAATGGAGGTGTAGATTGAGGAAAGTTGAGAGGAGCAGAGAGCAATATTCATGTATTAAGCCACCAGCTTTGCACATGTAATATTAAACCGTAACCTGCGCTCTCGATGACATGCAAATCTTCTTTCGAGGCTTCAATTGTATGTGTCTGCATAAATTGGCCGTTCGTCGTCTTCTGCAAGCGTGAGCCATTCGTCGGGCCTCAACTCGGACCCGACAAGCCAAAGATCCATGAGCCTGGCAAGAGGAGTCCATCGAAATGCAAAATCAGTCGCGCGGCTTCTAGGTTCCCGGCTGTCCTTCAATCCATGCCTCGTACTGGTCAGCAATGGCATCCATAGAAGCTCTTTCGAGTTGTCTAGACTATCACTTACGATGTCGGTCCGGAATCTTTGCCAGAGCTGAGTATTCGGCGAATTGTCTTCATACAAGAGTGCCCATTTCACACCTTGGATTTCCTCAAAGCATTCTGCTAGGACATTTTGGTTAAACATTTCTATCGCCTGCGCGGCGTACACGGTGCGGTAAATTCTGTAGCTCGACAGATGGTCTTGACGCATGCGGATGAGTGCTTCGCAGTGCTCAAGAGCGTTGTGAAACTCGTCAATCGGAACGGCCTTTGTTTCAAGGGTCTCCGCCAGTCCCATGTCAGATGCGGCGGGTGCGCGCCCATCCCCGCAGCTGACATAGCACAGAATCACGTACATGTCAACAAAGCCTACTCTTCGGCGCCACGTGAAACCCCGTTCCCTCGAAATTGCTATCAAGATGAGTAGCCCCGACTACAAGAGACTCTACGAGGAGGCAAAGCAAGAAACAGAAAAGGTAAAGCAAGAAGCAGAAAAGGCGAAGCAAGAAGCAGAAAAGGCGAAGCAAGAAGCAGAATACGGGCTGCAAGAGGAACGACGGAAACGCCAGGAAGCGGAACAGAAGACCAATCCGACGACACTGCCGCAGCTCTTAGATGCGTGTCATGTAAATCTGCAATCCGGGCTCGAAGTGCAAGCCGTGGCTCTGTCAACCAAAGGGAATCCTTCCAATGCACGACAGAAGCGGCGACCGGATTATATTCGCGAATGGACTGACTTTCCTTCGCGGCAGGTGAATATCTGGAACGAGCTCGCGTCCTCTCCGTTCATGATTGAAGGACATTTCGCCTCACGACACACAATACTAGAGATTGGGAAGTACATCCGCCGAAGAAAGGTGGGCTCTGAACTTGATATCCATCACTTCCAACGCTCGACAGTGGATGACCAGGTCTCACTAATAATCGAGTGCATTTACAAAGATGAAGAGTTACGGGACAAGTTCAGCCTGAAAGGCTCTGTCCAGTTTGAAAACCACGCCAACACGCTGAGTCCGGACGATGCGTTTAGCGAGGGCATACGCTCGATCGACATTTCGAAAAGTGGTCGCCGACGATCGCCTCGCCTTTTGGAAATGGAGCAAAGAAATCAACCAGAATTCAGCCGGCCTGTAAGCACAGGCTCTGATCCTGCTAGCCAGGCTCAGACAAGTCGGCCCCGAGCAGACCAATTCTGCGTGTACAACATCTCGACAAATCCGGGGAGCGAGGAACGCGTGCCTGCGTTTATCGTCGAGTACAAGGCTCCGCACAAATTGACGCTCGAAGCCATACAGAAAGGCCTGCGAGACATGGCTTTACAAGACGTCCTGGATTACGGCGACGACGACACGCCTCAGAAGAAATTTCAACGCCTGGTGGCTGCGGCTATGACCCAGACGTTCTCTTATATGGTGGCAGCAGGACTTGAGTTCGGGTATGTGTGCACGGCCCAGGCATACATCTTCCTGCAGATCCCAGAGAACCCGGACACATTGCGTTACTTCCTCTCCGTGCCGCAAGCCGATGTTGGAGAATCGACGGGATGGTCTGATAGTGCGGCCTCGAGCACGATGAACCGACTACACCTCACGGCCGTGGCTCAAGTGCTCGCGTTCACTTTGCAAGCTGTGCAGTCTCCTCCGCGATCTCATGAATGGCGTGCGAAAGCAGAGAATACCCTCTCAACGTGGGAGTTTTTGTACTCGGAAGTTCTCGACGCTGCTCCTTCGCCGGAAGCCACACCCTCGGAATACTGGCCGTCTCCCGGTAACGATCTTATGCGGGTGTCGCCAATCTCCTTGAGACAACGCCCTGTGCCTCGCAAACAGCTCACTTGTCGCCCCACACTTGACGAAGTATCCGAGGGAGGCGATCCAGATTCAGACCATGGCAACCCAGACACCCCTTGCCAGGCGTCGCGAAAACCAACGGCAGGGGCCGCGATGAGCCAAAGCGGTAGTGGGCAGATCTCGAAAGGAGCACAATCAAACCGCGGCGAACGCGGAGACCAGCGAACGCGCGCATTCTGTACCAAACGGTGCCTATTAGGCTTGGTTAATGGCGGAGACCTGGACCGTGACTGCGCTAACGTCAATGAGCACGGCACTGATGTGCACCGTATCAACAAATCGATTTTTCTTTCGTTGATGCGTGATCAACTGTCACGAACGTTGGATTCAGACTTCGAGCCATGTGGGCGGCCGGGCTCGCGCGGCGTTCCATTCAGGGCAACGCTCACGTCCTATGGATACACTGTCATTGCCAAGTGTACAACCGCCGACTTTGTAGCATATCTACGACACGAGGCTGCCGTTTACGACCGGTTGCGGACCATTCAAGGTCATTGTATTCCTGCCCATCTAGGTAATCTGGACCTCCAGTGGCCTTACTACTATGAAGGCATAGCTAAGCTCGTACATGTCATGTTTCTCGGTTACGGAGGAACACCCATCTCTCGACACTGGAGGAGTCTAGACCAGCAGAGTGTGCTACGGCAGGTTGAGAAGTGCATGAGCGCCATACATGGGCTCGGTGTACTTCATCGAGACCTCATGCCACAAAACATACTTTGGGATTGCGACAGCAGCGAAGTGATGGTCATCGATTTCGAACGAGCCAAGATGGTGCAAGTTCGTGGAGTCCTGGGTCAGTCGTCGATAAATCGGAAGAGGAAGCCGGAATCTGGCTCGAATGGCCCGAAGCGCATCGGCTACATCAGAGAGCTCTTTGAACAAGAAATGGCAGGAATGAGGCAAGAAATGAGTTGGTTGTAGGGTAGGCCAGCGCGCATCGAATTGTCTAGCAGATGCGTTGGGTGGTCATTACTCCCGCATTGCAATGCGTTCGAGAACAACGGTCAAGCTCTCAACAACAACTGGTGACTTACATGTTTCAGTGAGAGAAAACCATAAATCATACAAATACGGCACTGGCTTTGTTCCGTCAAATTGTGGCATTGTATTTGTAAACGCTGCGAGGAAAGCACGGTGTAGAACTAGAACAGAATTGGCATTTGGCTATTGACTAAAAGAAGATAGACTTTAAATTGGATATATTTCTGCAAATATGTAGCAGTGGCTGCTGGCTCAGACAAGGTGTACACTTTATCAAGATCACGGTCTCTGGTGGTGTGGTATCACCGACTGATCGTCTGACGAACTTGCAGTACACTCCTGAGGAGATTCGTGCTTTCACCAAGGTCGCTCGAGACTCTGGAACATTCGTAACAGCGCATGTTCATACACCCGCTGCTATTCGAAATGCCGTAGAAAATGGTGTAATGGGCATCGAGCACGGCAACTCAATAGACGAGCCAACGGCTCAGCTAATGGCCCAGATGGGTGCCTTCCTGACGCCAACTCTGGTGACTTACCAAACCATGGCGTCGCGAGAGTTTGGGGCATTCCTTCCACTTGCTATTGCTGTCAAGAATCTGCAGGTCTTGGAGGCTGGCTTAAATGGCATTCAAATAGCCGACAAAGTTGGTGTGCCGATGTGCTATGGAACGGATTTGCTTGGGCCGTTGCAAGTCAAGCAGACTGGAGAGTTCACTTTACGCAAGCAAGCTGGTTTGAGTCCACTCAAGATCTTGCAGAGCGCTACTGTGAATGCTGCAAAGATGCTGCGCTAAGAAGAGAAGCTTGGTCGCGTTAAGGAAGGATTCATTGCTGACTTCCTTGTGCTGAACGCCAATCCTCTCGACGATATCGAGGTGCTAGATCGCCTTGAGAAACATCTGCTGGCAGTAATAAAGGAATGCAAGGTCCTCGAGAGTAGATGGTCCAAGCTACCCAGAGATGTTGATCATTATTCATTCATTGAATGAGTGGTCGGAATCTGGAGCTCGGTCGCCAGCAAAGAATCCAAGTGCTGCAATGAATGACGATTATCTGGACACTGCGATGCTAGGTCGAGGATGATGCAATTGGGTCCGCATCAAGACTCAAGGAATCCATGCTCCATAATTCGACATCTTTAATCTCATCGCTCGAAGCCAGTCTTACCTCACGACGCATTTCCATCAAACCCGCTTCATTCACGATTTGATAATTCTTGCCCACTTTGTATACAGAATTTCCAAATCCAATCCACTGCAAAGACTCGGCTCCAGCTTTCCACAAATCCCTCCTCATACCCTCCATTCGTTCTTCGTCTGATATCATACGATTATGATCATCCAGCCACGAGTTTTGGAGGATTCGAATGGCTTTTAATTTTGATAAGAAGGGCAACACCAATCGCATCAGAGAATGGTTAGATGTATTCAGCGCTATGCCAAGTTGTTCTAGATTGGGACAAAAGCGAATAAACTCTGCAGCTTCTTCTTGGCTATATGACCATTTGTCAGAGAGAAGGAGATGTGTCAGTGTGGTTCCATGATTGCGAGTAATGGCGTGTAGGTAGTCACGACCTAATTGTTGAATTAACGAGTCGGTTCCTGGCGACTCAACGTCTTCGGGGGTAAAAGGGCTCTCGAGCCCGATTGGCGTGGTTCCCGTCTTGGGCGGTTTTTGATTGATGAAATACAACTGCGCCATTCCAGTAGCCCTGCTAATAATACCGACGTGCTGTTGTGTAATCTCGTTGCAGCGAACCCGGCGGAAATCAGTCCATGAATCTGGCGATACGTTCTTCCATGTTTCGTCTACGAATACTGTTCCAGGTGGTCCGCCAGCCGTACCAAACGTGTCAATGGATGCCATGCTTTTGCATCGCTCTGGATCTAATATTTCTTCTAGGACATGAAGCTGCACGCCAAAGAAATTCTGAATGCCAAAGTGGCGTACTGGTAGTTTTAAATTTGCTTTCTCCAGCCGACCGAAATACGTGCCTAGGTTCAGCCCTGGTTCCGCTTCTCGTCGCATTCGAGGAGAAAAGTGGATTCGAACATCCTCTAGTTTTCTCCCGTGTAGGATGAGCAGACTGATATCGTCTGGATAGCAAAGCGGATCGATATCCGTCACTTTCAGCCTGCGCAAATGAGGCATTGGCGGAATGAGCACACTCGGGCGCGGAATGCGCGTCGACGGAAACTTGAGAATCAGACAGTTGAGCGTATCATGCGCCGCAAGCCCATGATACAAAGTCTTCAACGGCTTACAGTCCAACTCCCAGATAAAACGCTTCAATTTCGTCATCCGGTCCGTCGCCGCCCGCAGCAGGATATTGAGCATCATCGTCGTGTCCGGAATCCGGCCTTTGCTGAACTCATCCACGCACACTTCTCGCCAGTGGCCCCAGAGCCGAAACTCCTGTACCAGCCCCGCGTGCGCTTTCGTCACGAGCCCGTTCAGCGCCATGGTAAACGGACTTCCGGATCCGAATCCTTCGGGTCGGCCGTCGATATATCGGATATCAGGGTATGAATGTAGCGCGACGCGTTCGTATAACAGCGGTAATGTCATGTAGTACAGCAGTCGCGAAGTCCGCGTCACTCTGGCAATGTCCCCGATTTCGTCCAGTTGGGCTACGATCCGCGCGATGAGGTTGAGGGGGAGGTTCATGGCGTGGCTGCCCGTGCGGGATGTAGCCACTGGCGAGATTAGCTGGACTTGGGGAGGGACTTCGCCGAGTCCGTAGCGCGATTGAGGGCCATTTTGTCGGTTCATAGCTGTTTTCGAGATGATGGTCTGGTTGGGCGCAGACTCGCCGTGCAAATGTTGGGGTCTCGTTGATTGATTTTACGGCGTTTTCAAGAAAGTCGTAAGATAGATTTAATTCGTCATTTTGGCCATGGTCAAACTTTTTGTTGCCCGCGTCAATTGGTTTTTTTGGTTTGATGTAAAGATTTAAAAACAGTCTGATTTTCAGATGTGGCTTGTAGGAGGCCGCGAAGCTGAGTGATGTCGATCCTCCAGATTTGTTTTTTTAATGCCACTGATGGCACTTAAAAAAAAGGACTCTCCGCATGCTCCAGGAATCTCACGTCCACAACACAGACGAACAGAATGATGAGTCACCGGAGAAAACGAATATCTGTAGAGCAAGTTATTATTACACCCGGAATCAAAATTCATGTCATGGTTGAGATTGAACACGTGATAAGAGAAGAGTCTTTTATTAATAAAATCGGAATACTCAGATACAATAGCAATAACCAAGCTCATGCCTGCAGCACACCCAAAACCATTTTCTAGGATTGAGCCATGTACGCCTGCGCTGAAAACCGCCACCCACTGAAAACTCCTTGTAATCCAATTTTTTTGTGTCTGAAAATGCAAAGGCGCTGCCGCCGAAATGGGTATCTTGTTGATCATGAAAGGACATGCCACGAATGAAATGAAAGCAAGCCGTTACGAGGTTAAGAAAGGTTGAAGCAATTGTGTCGTCTCATTCATCGCCGAGCGTAAGGTGCTCGACGTCTGCGTGTAAATCTTCGCCAGAATAATCGGCGAGTTCAGTGAGGTTGTTCTGGTAGTGTGGTGGAGATGCTGGGACATCATCGTACATGGGTGGTTGCTCATCGTCCCATGCAATGCCCATTCCAGAACGTGCAGCTACATTGAGGTTAAACTGCGTTCGAAGCACACGAGCCGCTCCGGTAGGTGTCGCTTGATGTGGTTTCTTATTCGGAGCCCATTCCTCGGCAATGACCAGTTCGAGAACAATGTTGTGGGAGATTTTGAGGCCGTTCTGCGCCTCGACGCTGCATTGTGGGTTTGTCGAGCTGTCGATCGAGGCCATGAATTCTCCTTCAACTTGGCCTTGATCAAAATCCGTCTTCCATCCTTGTTTGAGCTCGTCGTGGCCAATTTCGCGTTTGGACTCGTGTTTTACACCTTTGCCTTCACCACCCACTTTGTTTGCATGTTTGCTGCATGCTGGGCTGATCATCTCCTCGCTTTCCTCGATTCGCCAAGTGAGCTTTCGCAGACGCCAGCGAGTTTGTGTATCTTCACGCTTGCTTGCAATTCCCGTCATACGGCATTGCACTGGGAATTCTCCAATTTGGTGAATGATGTTTGGAAGTGTGACGTGCAAGGCAAGATTGGTCGGAGGAAAGATGCGCACACTGTTCTTGTCGTTGCCAGGTCTCAAGGCACGGTGGATTGGAAGATCGCGACGGAACTCGGTCTCTCGGCCATCGCTGGACATGGCACGCACGTGGAGTGAGTATTCAATGGTTCCGAGTTGGCCGTGGGTTGTGGAAGGCAGGTGGCCAGGAATGAGATGGGAGAATGGCAGCTCCTGCATGCCCTCGCTGGCTGTAAAGTGCTTTGGCTTGGAGAAGAATTTCCATTCGTACAGATCGTTAATCGTGGTCGCACATTCTCTGCATCGCTCATGCACTGGTCGTTTAATAGTGGTGGTGGCTTCCAAATACATTATAATGCTGGTCAAAGTAACTTCAGGCAGATTGCAAGTGACTTGAAGTCGTCCGGAGATCAATGCGCCGGTGGATTGGTTTGGCGGATCAATGAAGAGGGCTGGAGGAGACTCCATCAGCATGTTGAGCTTAATGGGAGCCGGCACCAAGGGCGAGCGTGGCGCATCTTTGGCGTGTTTGTCCTTGGAGAGCGATCGGTCTTTTCTGTCGTGCGAAGGCAGCCTTTTGGCGAGCGACAAAGTTGGGCGCTTGAGATGCTCCATGCTGGACCGTCTCGAGTCGGGGATCAAGGACGAAATACTGTTGTTCTTGTTTCTCAATGGTTGGTCTGGCTGGGGAGAAGCCCGTCGCAGGTCGATGCCAAAAATGCGGCCGGGCATGGCGAAAGAAAAGGCGGGCCGAAAGGTGGAGGTGAGGTCTCGTTGCTCGATGTGGCGATGCGATTGGCTGGCTGGCAGGGCGGAAACAGCACGAGTCAGTGAAGATATTCCAAACAATTCACTTGCAAACGAGCGATCATTATCTTTCGACGTTGACAAGTGAAGTGGTGAGTATCAAGAGTTTCAAGGATCGACGGAGAGAAAAATCAGTGACCAGAAAATGGGCAGCGAATACGGGCAGCCTCTGTGCAGAGGTAGTCACGCAGACCGGAGTACAAG